>CM022299.1:279365056-279972787 GCA_011799875.1 Thinopyrum elongatum | reverse complement strand
GGAGGACAACGCCACTTCACCAGCTATGGCTTCACTGCATCACGATGCTGCATCAGGCCCCTCTACACCGCCCAACACCAACATCGACCCAGCTACCGCAAAAACTTCTACTCCACCTTTCGGGAATGATTTGACACCCTATGTCTTCATTCCTTTTTGGTCATTTGATGAAAAAAGGGGGAGAAGCATATGGGTTGATAGTCTTCAAGCAGGTTTTTGGCTGGGTGCTATATTTTTGTTAAGTTTGCAACTCTTGTTCTTGAACAATTTGTCTTTGGGTTGTAAACTTAAGTTCTGATGGACGTCCGCTACATTTGTTGATGTCTTGTTGTGCGCTATTTAACTCTCATCTCATGTGCATGAAGTTATTCTGTAGGCACCCATTTGTCATTGTGCATGTCATTATCTTCAAAACATTTATGTATGCATTTTGACTTGACTTCATGAATAGAGGGAGATCTCCACAAAGCAAAACCTGCCATGTGCATTTGCATTCAAAAGCAAATTAGTTATATGCACATCTTCAAGGGGAGCCCTCCAAATTCATGAATCCAATGACCACGTTCTTTAACTTTCACTTATTTTATCCCCGTTGAAAACTTCAACCAGTTTGTCATCAATCACCAAAAAGGGTGAGATTGTAAGTGCATCTAGTGCCACCCCTAGTTGGGTTTGGAGTATTGACGACAAACTTTGTTGAGGGACTAATGTGTTTGTGAGATTCATAGGATAACACAGGTAGAAGTCCCTATTGATTCAGTTTACCCATCAAAGATGACCCCTAAAAACGTATGAAGACATTGGTGGTTCACAAAGACATTCGCGTCGAAGATAATGACGCGTGAAGACACTCACTTGAAGATTGTGATCTTCCAGTCGGTTAGGTGTCATGTTCTGAGCATCCAAGAGTCATTGTGGATTGCCGTTGAACGAAGTCTATGAAGGTTTGTGTCGTGGTTCAACATGGCCACCTATGGGGCCATCGGCCCCTTATGGTTCGGCAAGGGGGAAGGGCGTGTTGCACAAAGAGCGGAGACCATAGAGCAGCACGATAGTGATGACACAGGAAATTTTTACCCAGGTTCGGGCCGCCGCGAGGCGTAAAACCCTACTCCTGCTTTGGTGGATTGATGAAAGGACCGTGGTGGAGACGCAACGCTCAAGCCCGCAAGGTCGCCTTGGGACGAGAGCAGCTACGCGCATATGAGTGTACAAGGGTTTGAATCCTTTCTAAGGTTGCCATGGCCCTCCTTTTATAGGTCAAGGGGTTACCACAATGGCAAAACAGTCATTATCCAATGATTAGATAGCCACAGTGCTATCATACCTAACTCTACAGACAGGACAGGGTGCATTAAATGCACTGCTTAGTGTCACATCGGGGGTAGCCTGGCAAGCCTTGCCATGCTATTCATCTTCTCGCCCGCCTGCGTGACACGTCTCTGGACGGGTGTCATTTGGGGGCGATCTTCCTCAGAAATGGTTGCTACGTGCCAACTTACAGCCACTTTAATCACCAGGGGGATCGACACCGCACCGATAGGTGACTTGCGTTGCTGCGAGCTGGAGCGGTGGAGCCTTGGCGGGGTGATCCGCCCTCGGTGTCCACGGCAAGCTTGCCGGGGGAGTCTTGAGACTTGCCTTCGGGGTGACCTCGACCTTAACAGGCTCGCCTACCCGACAAGGGAGGTTTTTCCATAGTGATATCTTGCTCATTTGGCTTGTCTTGGTCTTCTTGATCCGCCCTTTGATTTCTCAAAGAGCTATCTCTTCTGCTTGGCCTTGCCTCAGATGCTTGGTGCAGTTCGCTTTGTTGTTGTCGTGCCAGAGACTTGCCTGTACGGGCACAAGTCAGGGGGAAACATACACCCCTATTTGTGCACCCCGATAGAAGCCCCTAGGCCTGAGCCATATGTGCCACCGGGCACGTTAGGTTAGGTCCAAAATGGTGCACGGACACGTGTCGATGAGGTGCTGCGCATGTAGCGATTTGTCTTGATGACCAGTCAATCCAACGTCCACTTCGCATAATTACCGCAGGTTGTGGGGTCATGGGACTGTAGTCGTTAATGTAAAATGGTAACTTTCTGAGGGAAAGTGGCGAAGAGCCACTCCTCTTCCAACGTTCGTTCCTCATAAAGGGAAAAAACGCTGAAAGGCGTGGCTCATTCGCATCCATTTCTCCATCGTCTTCCTCCTCAAGCCAAAGCACCTGCTCCCACACCCACATCCGCTTTTGACATCTCGCTTGACCTTCCACCTCTTCCAGAGCTCTGGAAGATGAGGAAGAAAGCCACCACTATGAAAGGGAAGCAGGCAGCCACTGCGAAGGAGACGGTTGCGGAGGGGAACAAGAAGAGGGCGGCAGATTTGGATAGGAAGCAACGGGGAGATGTGGTTTTCTTCCCGTCTAACCTGGACAGTGATGCCCTGGTTGCAAGGTATGGATATACGTGGGGGAGGGAAGTTCCCAAGGGACATGGTGCGCCCAAGGTCTTGTCGGAGGGAAAGAATGATCCACCTGATTCGTACCGATTTTTCTGCACATATTTCCTCTGCGGCCTCTGCCCTCCTTTTTCGGATTTCTTTGAGGCGATGATGGTGGTGTATGGGTTCCACCTCTTGGACTTCACGCCAAATGCAATGGCGTGTATGGCGATTTTTGCTCACTTGTGCGAGAATTTCGTCGGAGTTGCCCCCAATGTGGATCTATTCACGCATTTCTTTGTCCCGCGGGTGGAGAACAAGGCCCACCGTTCTGGGAACGTAAGCTGGATCCCTCGAGTGGCGAGGGAAAAATTGGGATTACCTTCCTGGCCAGCAGCGCGGTAGATGGGAGGAGTGGCGGGCGGACTGGTGCTGGATCCAGGACAATAAGGCCCCAGAGTTTTGCCAGGCGCGGATGGAGTGCATTGTGCGCGGCAACGACTGGAGGGAATTTGGCATTACTGACGACAGGCTTCGCCCGACACTGAATAGGATCACCCGTTTGAAGGCTGCCGGGTTAACCATCGAACAAGTGGGAGTCGATTTCCTCCGTCGCCGCATTGCGCCGCTGTAGAAGAGGGACATGTTTGCTTGGTGGTATGGAGATGCGGGGGACAGGATGCACCTATACCCGGGCCTGACCAACAACTTGTCAGTCTATGGCCATGCTTGGCTGTGCGAACAATTGTTCGGAAGCCTTGGGCCATTCAAATTGCCGGCAAGGGTTGTCCTGCTGAATGTCAACTCCACCCTGGACCAGATCTTGAAGTGGATGCCTGATTGCAACGCTTACGGGGTTGCGGGCGGTTGGCAACTACCAGAGTTGGATGCAAAACTTGAATGGACTTCTAGCTTGGTGGAAAGGGTGACCAGGGTGGAGAACAACATGTTCAAGCTCACTTCCAAGGTAGAGGCGGAGTTTATCAAGAGGCGGGTTGAGGAGGACAAAGCGCTCCGGGCCGCCGAAAAGGCGAAGCCCGGAAGGGTAGAGGAAGAAGAGGAAGGGGAAGTCGAAGGCGAAAGCTCCTCCCACGACAGGTGCGAGGCGCATACCGTGGAGGAGGCTACCAGGGACGACCTTGCCGGGGCTGAGCCTGCCGAGATCGAGGCATTATATGCCGCGGCAGCAGAGGCCCAGGAAAAGGACGAGGCCGGGGATGCAGAGCAACCCAAGGAGGATTGGCTCACAGCGGGTCCGCAAGCTCCCGAACCAGACCTGGAGCAGTGTCCTCGCAGACGGCCCAGCCGAGGAATAGTGGCTCCTGCTCCTGCACCCACCGCCAAGAGGGTGAAGAAGATTGCCTCCAAGAGTGACAGGGTGGGCACGCCGCGCCGTCATTCTTCTCGCCTTTCAGAGGCCAACACCCCTCCCGCCAAGCGACGGGCGGTCACGGGAGTCGACTCCAGCTCCCAATCAGATTCGAGCTCCTCATGTAGCTCATCCTCGTCGGATCCCCCTGCATCCCAACAGGGTCTGCAGTTGCCGGGAAGCACCGCCTCCCCGACCCTGAAGAGGAGCAGAGCACCTCCGCCACCCATGGGGTTCGCATGTGCTCCATGCTCCTCGATTTAGAGTAGGGATAACATTTTCTTTTGTTGTTGAAGTTTCACGTGCTTGTTGGCTTGCTGATTCAGTCTTGTTCGCTGCCTTTGACAGGGAAGAGGAGGAGGAGGAGGAGACCCTCGTCCACCGGGCCAAGCAGCTCAGGCGCGCAGAGCCGCCGATGTGCCGGGGAGGCACGGGCTTGGCGGGGAGCAACATGAATGATCCAGTGACAAGCCCCCAGCCTAGCCCCTGGCGCAAAGGCACGAGACTGATTCCCCCCGCCAAAGATGGTGCAGAAGAGCACCCCCCATCTCCAATCAGAGAGGAGGGAGAATCCTCCCAGGATGGGGCCTTCCAGGAGGGGTCCACTCTGCTTGCTGATCAAGCTGAGGGGACCCTAACGAGGACTCCCACGGATGGCCCCGCCTAGGTTGACGCCATATTTACCAGGGAAGGGGGTGGCTTTCATGCTCCGTCAACTGATGTTGCCGGGGAAACTGAAGACCCTCCATGGCAAACAACTCCCGGTAACTTGTTTGTTTTCCTTTATCATCTTGCTCCAAGTTCTTGGTCCTCCAATGCTTCTACCTCCTCATAATTGCTTGTTGCCTTTGCTTGCAGTATGATTGGCCGAGGAGCCCGAGTTGTTGGAAGAGGTGGCCAGCATCGGGAAAGATGCTGCTGAGGAGGCCGCCAGGATTGTTGCCGTGGAGGGGCAGGAACATGCCGCCGGGGGCGCTCAAGAGTCCCTGAACGAAGCAGAGGAAGCCCCTGGCAGTGCATCAGGATCAGGGGTGTTGGTTGAAGAGAAAATCCCCCTTCAAACCATGAGCCCTCCTCCTGCGTTTGGCACCTCAGCTGGGACCCCATAGCCAACTGACGTTGGTGCTGGCCCAACCTGGTTTCGGTGCCCCGGGTTCTTCGGCAGCAGCGAGCATAGAACTAGATGAGGAGATCCAACGTATCATGGCGCCACTGTCTCAGCAAATTGGAGAAACTGATGGCTCTGTTGATGCAGTCTTGGACCTGTCCTTCCTGGAGTCCGTGGTGGCAGGCATTAAGGAAATGCAGAACCGGTATGGCCAGAAGTGGCAGGCAGTCAAGGAGTAGCGCAATTCGGCCAACAGCGTAGTTCAGAAGCTGAGGGACAAGGGCAGCAAGCTACGTGAGTGGCATGGCAAGCAGTTCCAAGTTCTTATGAGGCAACAGGAGGTGATCTCCATGTTGAAGGAAGACGTCGCTGCCCGGGAGGCCCGTCTGGCGGAGCGCGCAACACTCTTGAATGCCAGGGAGAAGGATATCTCTTCTCGGGAAGAGAAACTTGAGGCCACCCTTCGCGGCAAAGACAAGGAACTGGAGGCCCTTGTCTAGCAATGCACCAAGGAGCTGGAGGACAAGCACAAGGCAGCCCTCGACTTGCTCTCCACCGACTCTGCCGCTTAGCTGATGAAGGTTGCTGATGACCTTGCTGCGGCATCCATTGTCAAGGCTGATCTTGATCAACAGGTTGCCAAACTGATAGAGGAGCTTGCCGGGAGTACCAAGGAAACTGAGGCTCTCAAGGAGGAAGCACAAAAGGCAGAGACCCTTCTGAAAGAGGTGCAATCGCAGCTCTCCTCCAAGAGCCAGGACCTCGAGACTACCAATGGCACCATTGAAGACATGAAGGTAAGCCTTGGCACCCTGGAGAGCGAAATCAAGTCTGGCGGGGTTCGTGAGAAGCAGCTGATGAAGGACATGGAAAATGTGAGAGTCCTTCGAAAGGATGCAGAGGACAAGCTGGCGAATCAATCCGAGCAGGTCGACCTTTGGATCAAGAGCCTGGTCGACATCGCCGAGCACCTCACTGCCCAGATTGCAACAATGGGCATGGAGGGGCCAGTCTTCTTGGTTGACAGGCATGAGGTCCCGAGCGTCAAGTTAGGGCTCTTCTTCAACGAGCTAATTGAAGGGCTGAAGACCCATGAGG
The DNA here is from genome assembly GCA_011799875.1 of Thinopyrum elongatum. Lineage (NCBI taxonomy): Eukaryota > Viridiplantae > Streptophyta > Magnoliopsida > Poales > Poaceae > Thinopyrum > Thinopyrum elongatum. Next base: position 279,966,785 of record CM022299.1, on the reverse strand, counting down.
AAGGAAGAGGCACTCTCTTTGCAAGCGAGTCTCGAAAGCTCGCCCGCAATGCCCTCTTCATGGTCTTAAGTAATCTCGCCTATCGCCACCCCGAACTCAACCTTGCTGATGGCTTCAGGAAGCTCCCGACAGGCGTCGATGTTTTTGCTGCTGAGAAGAAATCTGGTCCCTTCGCCGACAGGGTCCTCTCCGTCCGCACGGCTCCATAAGGCCACCAAGTCGGACCTTGAATCATTCATGTCACTGTGTTGCCCTGTAACAAAACATTATGCATGTCTTGTGTTTAGATCCCGTACTTCTCTTGCTCGTGCTAAACTGATGTTTAATTAATTTCAAATGCATTCTATCCCTCTTGCATTGCATCCATTGAAGTCCGCAAGGTTGAGCTTATTTTTCGCGCATTTTTGGTTGCCTGCCGGTAGCATGCTACCGTGATTGCCGTGAGGAGCAGGTCCTTAGCAATCAGCTTGTGAGAGCAAGTCCCGGCAGGTTTTTCCTTAGGAGTCTTTGACGCAGCCACCCACTTTGTTGAGCTAGCTCGAAACAAGGTGGGGGTACAGAAAATACAACAAGGTGCCATTGCACGAAAAGGCTTAAACCATACGGAAAACAATGAATGACCAAGGGGAAAGCAAATGCAAACTTGGGAGATAAAATCAGTGGGCAAGTTGACTTAGCTTTTGTCCATGCTTCTTTTATTCTCCGATAGCAGCCATTCTCCATGTCTGTGCGCCTTAGGAGACTGGCATTTAGCTTGTCATTTTTGGATCTCTGGCAAGGGCCGGAGGGGATCATAGATCTCACGCGGGCAACAAAACATGGTGCAAGGTAGGGCCGGTTTTTCTCTCTCCTTCCCCTTACACTTTTGACGATCTTACGACGGTCGGCACAAATTTCATGCTGACATGGAAGGCCATGCTGGAGCATCATTCAACGGATTTGCACCAGTGCTCTACTCAGGATTTTCCCTTAGCAGGGCAAATGTTGAACCGAGTTTCGCGTGGGCTCATCGACGTCGATGACGCTAAACCCAGTGTAGCTCGATCGTCGACCAGTGAAAGTGGCTGAGAGAGGACCATGCACCTTATCACCTTGCCCCTTTTTCCAAACGAGGCCCGCATGGTGACCATGCTGCCTGGACCATTCAGGGTTGTCACGCCGCCGTCATCCCTTGCTCCCGTCGCCGCGGCAGCCGCGGTGGAGACAGATGATGGGAACTGGGCAGGGCGGGTGAAGGAGCGATGTCGCTTCCTTCCCGATCCGCTATGCCGCATTTTTTCTTGGGCGTCATGGATGATGAAGCCATCGATGAAGAAGAATACTATGAAGATGACGTGCTGCTTACACTCTCTGGTTCGCACAAGCGCTTCCCCCTACCTGGCGCGCTAAAGATGTCGTGGTTCAACACGGCCACCTATGGGGCCATCGGCCCCTTGTGGTTCGGCAAGGGGGAAGGGCACGTTGCACAAAGAGCGGAGACTGTACAGCAGCACGGCAGTGATGACACAGGCAGTTTTTACCTAGGTTCGGGCCGCCGCGAGGCATAAAACCCTACTCCTGCTTTGGTGGATTGATGAAAGGACTGTGGTGGAGACGCAACACTCAAGCCCGGCAAGGTCGCCTTGTGACGAGAGCAGCTACGCGCGTATGAGTGTACAAGGGTCTGAATCCTTTCTAAGGTTGCCACGGCCCTCCTTTTATAGGTCAAGGGGTTACCACAATGGCAAAACAGTCATTATCCAGTGATTAGATAGCCACAGTGCTATCATACCTAACTCTGCAGACAGGACAGGGTGCATTAAATGCACTGCTTAGTGTCACATCAGGGGGTAGACCGGCAAGCCTTGCCATGCTATTCATCCACCTTCTCGCCTGCCTGCGTGACACGCCTCTGGACGGGTGTCATTTGGGGCTGATCTTCCTAAGAAAGGGCTGCCACGTGCCAACTGACAGCCACTTTAATTACCAGGTGGATCGACACCGCACCGATAGGTGACTTGCGTTGCTGTGAGGTGGAGCGATGGAGCCTTGGCAGGGTGATCTGCCCTCGGCGTCCCCGGCAAGCTTGCCGGGGGAGTCTTGAGACTTGCTTTCGGGGTGACCTCGACCTTACTAGGCTCGCCTGCCCAACATGGGAGGTTTTTCCTTAGTGATATCCTGCTCATTTGGCTTGTCTTGGTCTTCTTGGTCCACCCTTTGATTTCTCAAAGAGCTATCTCTTCTGCTTGGCCTTGCCTCAGATGCTTGGTGCAGTTCACTTTGTTGTTGCCGTGCCGGAGACTTGCCTGTCCGGGCACAAGTCAGGGGGAAACATACACCCCTGTTTGTGTACCCCGACAGTTTGGAAGTATACCTTGAAGACTTACCTGAGTGATTGGACGAGGACTAAGTGACCTTAGCTCAAGGGGAATAAGGTGAAGATGTGGTCTTGTGAGTTTAGTCTCAGCCTTCCTGACCAGATGTACAGTTGTCATAGCAAATGGATCCGGTCTACCAAATCCTTGTCTTCACCAAGCAACTGGTTCTATCACTTCACCCCTTACTGTTTAGCTTCATGAAGTCATTGCTTGCCTGTTCTGGTTGAATACATTGTGCGAAGTCATTCACCTTGATTGCATATTTGGCTTCACACTGTCTTTCTATTCTGATTTGTCTACCTAACTGCTACTTGTCTTCGTGCATTTCCTGTATTGTACTTTGACTCTATTGCATGGCTAGTGTAGTTTATCTTCCGCTGTGTTCTGTTTAATTGTTGTTTTAACTGTCTGTCTTCGAAGACATTGCCTGTCTTGAAGTCTTTCATAAAAATCACCAATTCACCCCCCCTCTAGTTGATAACTAGCACTTTCAGATAGCGAGATGTCAGAAAGTATGCAAGAGCTTGATACCTAGGGAGATAGATGTTGGGGGCAGTGTTTTGTGTGTATGGGAAAGATACACAGCTATATAGTGTATGTGCTTGCAAAAGAGAGGTGCCGGGAGACCTTAAGAGTGGGGGAAGAGATGTGTGCATGTCTGAGAGACAAAGAGATAGAGACCTATATTGGGGTTTAGACCTAGAAGAGAGTGAGGGGTTAATGTGTGCCCGCGTTTGTGTCCGGGGGAGAGAAGGCTTGTGTGGGGGGAAGAGAGGCCGGGGTGGTGTGCTTCAGATAAAGAGTGAGGCATGTATGTCTGAGGGACATAGACACAATTAAGATATATATGGTCAAGAGTGTGTGCACTCATGCTTGATCAATTTGTTTCATATTTTGGACTATGAGATAGCGATACTTTTTAACATGCGAGGTATACTTTGAAGTACCAGAATTACAGACCTAGGATTGGAAATTCTGAATTCAACTCCATTATTAGCTTTTGTAATTCATTTAAACAAGGGTACATTTTTAACCCGGGATTGCGTGATTTCAAATTCATATATCAAACCTAGAGATATACACACACGACTGTGTTCAAACCTTATAATCATCCACTTTATTCATACACATACATATTTGTTTGTGTCATCATATTTAGGATAAACACATTTGAAATTTCAATTGAATTGGAGCATATGATGGTATTTGCTTACACTAGCTCAATGATCCATATTTGAATTGAATGCACAATCTAAGTTTCAAGTTGGATACATTGATTTTCAAAACTTGCACTTGTTTTTGCGTGAACAACCAATAAATACTCGGCCACGATATCATAGTCGGCTGTACAAGAGCAGAACACATAATTTCAGCCGCCAAAAGCTTTCAAACTTCCCACTCACATCAAAATATCTCACGCCCAAAATTTAGCCCTGCGATATTCCTCTTTACCCCTGCCACATCAATGGAAAAGGGCTGCTTTGGTAACTCCATTGTTTTCCCCTCTTTACCCCCAACATTCTTCCCTAGAACCCCTCCCCTCCCCGCCTCCCCCAAGCTGCCGAATCTAGTCCTCCACCACAGCAGTGCACCTCACACCCCACCGGATCTACCTTCCGCACCTTGGAACCCCCAACTGCCAACTCACCAATGCACCGGAGCCTCTTCAGCGACTGGCTTGTCCATCGCTCCAGATCTCCTTGACCGCCATCATGGTCCACCTCACCGGATCTGCTTCACCGGTGCCCTCGTGCACTGTAGTGTAGGCCCTTCTCCGATGCCTTCGTCTGCTACATCGCTGGCCCTTCATAGAAGCCCTTGTCTGCCGCAGCAGATCCACCAAAAGCACTGTATACTGCGCCGGATGTACTTCGCCAACGCCTTCGTCCAATGCACCGGACCTGCTCCATGGACGCCATATTCAACTCCACCGGCCCAACTTTACTGACGCCTCCGCCTCATCAGGTCATTTCAATTTGTACTCCTTTGGTTTTTCTCATCTTTATTGTACAATAGTTCACTTACCACATATCAGCTTTCTTGGATGTCGACAGGCGCTGCAACTAAAGCACCGGAGGCGCTTCACCAACAGCGACAGCCGGTCCAAACTCAACTGCAACATGAACACCATCAATGACACTTAGCTTTCACGTAGGACAACGATGCCCATACACCACCGAGAATCAGGTACTATTCTCCAACGGCCGACGCCTATGTTCACTTTCTTAGCATAAGCACCGCACCTTTGAATTTCTTCAGGACATCATTCAATTTTTATGAGAGGCGTTATTCTGCTTCCACCTGTAGGTCAAACATGTGGCAGTGAACATGTTACATGTGCTAAATTACAAAATAGTGCACCTGTAGTTACAATGCTTCTATTTTATCCTAAGTATTACTGTACTTCCTAGATATTACTGCCTCCTATTTTACTTCTTGCATGCTATATTTATGATAATGGTGTTGTCCTGATGTCACCTGTTGGTTACAATTATTGTACTGGACTGCTTCTATGTTCTCTATGCTAAATTACACATCAGCAAGGTAGCTTGTAGTTCTATTGCTTTTGGTCCGTCTTAACCTGCATTTTTCAATGCTAGCTATTACCGCAATGCTACGAGCCTCTGTTCATAACTTCTTTGTGTGTTCTTGATCTTCCCAAGTTGAATGACTAATTGGTTGCTTTTATTCATAATGGAGCTGCCAACCGCATCAAGCAAAATGCTTTTTCTTTTGGGCTGGCACCTCGAACAAGCATAAAAATAGACTGAAGCACATATATTGTCTTGTAAGCACACACCCTTCTTTCATTAGTATAGATGAACCATTGATGATCGATTTGCACCAATGCATGTGATTAAAATTAATTTTACCAAAATAGAGGGGGAAGAATAAACTACAATGACTAGATTTGCATGCACGGGATGCTAACGACATCTTCAAAGAACATTCCAACAGCAGCGAGGTTTGACAGCAACATATGGTAAGCCAGTGTGTTCTAGTACATGTGAAATGTCATGCATGTGGCCTGCTTTCTTGGCTTGTGCCCTCAACCTATAATCCTACAGAATTACAAATAGTTCAATTGCCTGCTTTGCTGTATTGCTTGATTTGAATGCTTGTTTGTTACTTGTTAGCCTATACCTGAGTTGGCCAATGTGTCAGCAGTGCCAGCTGTACTATGGTAAGGAAATGCATGCCTACTTCATTTTACTCCTTAACTTTTCCTATGAACTCCATCACAAGACTGTCTTGCTAGTTTATATGAGGCCACACTGTTTAAGTACTTTCTCAAAATATTTCAACTGTTTATATGCCTGGGCAAATTAAATATAGCGGTGGTACACTGCCTTTCATCTTACCATTTAATTTGTTTTCGGCTGATGCAACATTGAACCATTTAAATATAGGTTGCCATGCTCGGCAAGAATTCGTATGTCGTTTACCATGTAAGCTTACGGCTTGGATCATGCGATAACTATCTCTTACTTATTTCTAGTGGAAACCTTTTAGGATGCAGTTCAAACTAGGACACAATGTACAACCTCGGGATCTATTTGTGGAAGTAGTGTACCATCCATGTTACCAGATGGTAGCAGTTCAGAGGCAACACTATTGGAGAGCACATATATCATAGTTGTTGAGGCTCTACTAGAGGCAGAAAGAGACTGTGTGGCTGCCATGAATGAGGTAATCCAGATCTTGAGGTTGGAAATTATGCAATTAGCTGCACGCATTATGCAAGCAAACCAAAATTGGAGGAAGTAAGAATGTTACATTTGAAGACGGAGTAGGTCCTGTTCCTTCTGCTATCTGAAGCCCAGGGTAATCGCAGTTCTTCTTTGGATACCAGTTGAAATTGTCATTAGATTAGTATTTTTGCATGTCGTGTCATGTGTGTGAATGGACTATGTTGTAAGACCCCATATTAGTTGTCCATGTCTTGTAATGATCTGATTTTTTTAGGTGAGGTAATCCTCAGTACTTGTATGAGTGGACATAAGGTGAACTATTTTTCGTGTGAGCAGATTGTGTTGGATGAAATAACTGTTTGACACAAAGTGGATCCAACCTACTAGATTCGAAGGTCATGGCATTTCTAAATCATATTCATATATAAAGGTGGAATAAATCTTTGTTGTGGTTTTGAAGATATATATAAGAAAACATAGAATGATGTATGAATATTCGTAATCGAATACAAAATGGATTTGAATTTAGTTGCCAGGGTAAACGTGAATGCTCATTCTCCCAACATTTGAACGAAGCGGCAAAACACCCACTCCCTCATCGGCTACCCGAAACTAGTGTTTGCGAGATGGAAATTACTATCTACCCCTAACACCCACAACCAATTGTCCCGATTTCCACTCCTCTCAATAGGGGTAGGTTAGTAATTTCAATCAGGCATGACACACTTGCCTCTCACCCCATTCAGAAACGATGGACGCCAAATGTGGGAGGCAAAACACATTTGATTCAAGCTCATCTGAAAGACCTCTCTCTCTCTCCCTCCATTTCCCCATTCATACACGATGGGCGGCAAAAGAAACTCTCCTCAGCCGAAATCAATCTAGGAAAATATTTTAAATAGGGGTAGGTTTGTAACTTCACTCATAATGGACACAACCACCCTAATTGTTAGCCTTGTTCATATAGCGTGGGCGCCAACCGTGGGCGCCAAAATACCTTCTCCTTGCCCGAAATCACTCTCGGCAAATATTGGGGAGATGCGAGATTACCGTCCTATCCCCAACCGAAGAGACATCCGGAATTTTAAACGGGGGCTAAGTTCGTAACTTTCCCACATTTCAGACAAGTGCGTCCCAAAGTGGTCCCCCTCCCCCTCCCCCACCATCTCCCCATTCATACACCATCGGCGCCAAAACACCCTCCCCACCCAGGCCAGCCTCCTCCGTCCGCCACTCCATCCTCCACAATTAACGGAACCGCTACCCCTACCCCGTCGTCCACTTCAAGAGATGGACGTCTCTCATCCACGGTGCTGGACCAGGATCCTTTCATCGTGTCCTCTTGCTTCATCCACGCCATCGTCCACCTTGCCGTGGCCTCTCCTATGATCGCCTTGTCCATGGCAATAGGACATATCCCCCGATGCCGCCGTTTGCCGTCTCAAATTTGCTTCTGCGCCGACAACAGCCATCGCACACGGAGCACCCTCAACGTATCAGCAGAGGCCTACACGGTGTCGCAAGAGAGGTGGTACTCTTTCATATTTGCTTAAGTTATTGATCTCACCCGGAAAATAGATCGTCACTTGTTTACTGTACTTTTCTTGTCCATACCAAATATTAGTTGTTAGTTGAAAGCAAACATTGGTTGCGAAGTAGCCTTTGTTCGGTTTGTACCTTTAGATCTGCCATGGCACGGTCAACACTATACTCGCAATGCTTATGGTTTTCCCCTTCTATTTCACTACCATCATCCTAGGTGCTTCGTGTCGTGCTAGCACTGCTCCTTAACCCATCAAGCAAAACAACATGCTACTCATAATTCCAAAGCTTAGTTGTTCAAATACGAATCTGATATGATGCTGATATTACTAAAACAGAGAACGTTTAATTGGTCAGCTAATGTTCCTATGTTAGTTTCGAAAAGCATGTACGCCACGTATAGAGAGACAACAGGGATTTGCATTTCTTTATGCGCTCTGGTTCATCATGGGTGGGCAACACACATTGTATTATCTAAAATCTGCTTGCTCTTCTTTATCATGTTCCTCTTCTATTATTCTTAATAAGTATAGTACTTCCTCCGTTCCTAAATATAAGTCTTTTTAGATATTCCAATAAGAACTACATATGGATGTATATAGACATATTTTAGAGTGTACATTCACTCAGTTTGCTCTTTATGTAGTTAGCATTGGAATATCTAAAGGACTTATATTTAGGAACGGAGGGAGTAGTACGGTATGTTCCTTGTCGGGAAGTGAAGCAGGGACATTTGAAGTCGAGATGTCTATTGGGTCGCTTCTAATGGATGCTTTGAACTATTCTAGATGGTCTGTTATAATATCCAGGAACTGCTAGGAGCTGTGTCGCCTTTGAGAGTCTAGACTGAGAGTAACAGTATTGTGCCTTGAGTTGAATAGAGTTGCCTCTGAAGGGGCCTAAGCCTTTCTAGCTGTACCGGTAAAACAAGCCCATATGCTCCAGCTAGTTCCACTTTCCTGATTTTACTTGTGATGCTTATCGTTTTCCCCTTTTATCTACACTACTATCACTACAAAAAAAGACACATTCGTGACATTATGGGCCGAACAATTTTTTTTCCTGTCATGCTTATGACACTTCTATGATGATAATTGTGACAAAACCACGTATCATCATAGATGTGGTGGGCTCCTACTTCTATGACAAAAAAATCATGACAGAAAATGTGCTTTTCATCTTGGGCGGGCCGGAGACGCACCTACATGACATTCTTTGGGTCGTCAATGACGGAAAAAATCATGGTAGAAGCGAGGGCGAGGAAAATATCGGGGAGTTCCCGGTTACGGTGGGTGGTCGGGGCCGAGCGATGCACTGTGGTTTGCGCGTTTCTCTCGTGTACGTGTGTGTGTGTGAGGCATTGGCTAACTGAACCTTAGCAATCGCACTAGCTACGTTACTGAACCCAAGCAACCGATCCCTTGGTTGTTAACTGAAACCAAGCGATTCCTTCGCTGCTAACTGAACCCGAGCGATTCCTTCGCTGCTGCTGCTAACTGAACCCGAGCGATCGATCGCTGATGCTGCTTACTAAAGCCGATCGAGCCCCCGTGTGAGACATAGCCAACCGGTGTTGGGTTGCCTCTTGATGAACAGTGACCGTTGCTACCGTGCATGCGGTACGTAGAACGAGTCGAGACGTGGTGAGTCGAGCCCGTTGGGTGGCTGTGGATGAACAGTTACCAGTGGGGGTTGGATGAACAAGACCCCGTAGTAGTAGGCCGTTGCCGCTGGATGAACAGGACCACCACACCCCAGCCGGTTGGGGGTGGATGAATAGGACCCCGTGGAGGCAGGATGAACAGTAGCTGGTGGAGGCAGGAGGAGGACGACATTGGATGAACAGTAGCAGGTGGAGGCTGGAGGAGGTCGACGGTGGATGAGCCGTAGCAGGTGGAGGCTGGAGGAGGTCGACGGTGGATGAATAGTAGCAGGTGGAGGCTAGAGGAAGTCAACGGTGGATTAACAGTAGACCGTGGAGTCCTGTTTTGCGGTACGCCACACCCCTCCCGATGAACAGGACCCCATTTCGACCGTAGGCGGTCGAACAGAAGTACGTTTCCTGTGTTTTGTGGTACGCCAGACCCTTCCTGATGAACAGGACCCCGTTTCGACTGTATGCGATCGAACAGAAGGCCGTTTTCCTCCATTTTGCGGTACGCCAGACCCCGTTCCAGCTATTCCGTCTAAGCTGGTTGGCTCCCGACGAACAGGACGCGTTTCGACCGAGTGGCTTCGCTCCCGATGAATAGGACGCATTCCGACCCAGTCACTTGGCTCCCGGTGAACATGACGTTCTTTCCTCTGTTCCCACCCAGTCGGTTAGCTGCCGATGAACAGGATGACGTCGTTGCCGTCCATTGCCTATCCATGTAGACAAGCCCTGGCCATCCGTATGCGCGAGTAGGCGTTTCGAGACCCTGCCCATATGTACGTACTTGGCCGTATTTTTTGGCATGTGGGTGTATGTATGTGTACATAGTTTAGACAGGATAACCTGAACTACTACGTCGGGGGCTCTACTATAACATGTGCCGCTAGTTACTCGGCCACAGTTCATCGTTGCAGAGAGACCGATCGATCTGTATGTACGTACACGTTCACGACCAGACAGACAACGCTACGTATGCTTCGACTGGGTGGGTCCCACCTGTCAGGGAGGATAAGGACGCACTTCCTTGCGTGCGAAGATATAGCTGCTGGGTCCCACCTGTCAGGGAGGATAAGGACGCACTTCCTTGCGTGCGAAGATATAGCTGCTGGGTCCCAGCTGCCAGGGGCAGGAATCATTTTTATTTTGTGAGTAATAAGGAGGCACTTCCTTGTGTTCGAAGATGTAGCTGGTGGGTCCAGCTATCAGCCTCACTACCTAAAGTCCTCTTCCGATGGCTATCATTCGTTGACCATGTTGACCACGCCGCGCCGAGAGCACCAAGGCGATGGACGACAGCGAGGCCTAGGAAGGGAATGATGTGGAGCCGGGGAAGAAGCGGCAGTGGATGCCCACACAGAGGGGAGTACAAGGGTTGACTGCTTCGGCTGCGGTGTGAGGCTGCCGTCGCCGGAGAATAACATGAGGTGTGGGTGTGTAGAGGGATGGCATGGCCAACGATGGCAGCACAACGTGCCACGGGAGGCAGGAGCAGGCGGTACGGCGGGCGCTGGTTTGGGCGGCTCAAACAAAAAGACCAGAGGTTGAAGACACAGCACGGCGGTTGGATTAACATCCAACGGTCACTGCACCGAGAGTCGTTTGTTGACTAAGTTGACAAAGCCCTCCGTACATGTCAACTTAGTAAGCCCACAAGTCAGCGTCCAAATCTGGTGGGTCCCAGCTAGCAGGGGGAATCATTTGTTCCGCGTAATAAGGTGGCACTTCCTTGCGTGCAAAGATGTAGCTTGTGCGTCCCAGCTATCAGGGAGAGGAAACTTTTTTTCGCATAATAAGGAGGCACTTGCATGCGTGCGAAGATGTAGCTGGTGGGTCAACCTGTCAGGGGGAGAAATCATTTGTTTTCGCATAATAAGGAGGCACTTGCTTGCGTGCGGCCATGGACCATGTCGGTCCCTAGTGTCAGCCACTCCATGTACATCCCTCTTCCAATGGTTGTCATTTGTTGACAAAGTTGACCACGCCGCCCCGAGAAAACCAATGCGGTGGACGATGGCGAGGTCTAGGAAGGGAACGACCCAGAGAAGGCGAAGACATAGTAGTGGATGCCCACGCAGAGGGGAGTACGAGGGTTCACTGGTTCGGCTGCGGTGTGAGGCTGCCTTCGCAGGAGAATAACATGAGGTGTTGGTGAGTAGAGGAATGGCCTGGACTGCGATGGGAGTAGGGTGGGCTAGTGAGGCCAGCGAGGCAGCACAGTCGGCCACGGGAGGCAGTAGCAGGCGGTACTGCCCGCGGTGGTTTGGGTGGTTGAAGCAAGAATATCCGAGATTGAACAAGCATGACAGCCGTTGGATGAACATCCAACAGCAACTGCTGCTAGAATCGTGTGTTGACTATAATAAAGTGAAAAAGCCTTGCGTACGCGTCAACTTTTTTTTAGCGATGCGTACGCGTCAACTGCAACCCAGTGGGCCGGAGAATAAAAAGTTGGCCTGGGTTGGGTATTCCTCAGAAAAAGTATAGCTGGGCAAGCCATTTTCATCTTGAAAATTTTATATCTAGGATGGATATTTGGTCGACATAAAATAATAGCCTGGGCTAGATGGGCCACAGCCCGCCTTGTTGTTACCCTACTTCTCTGAACAACAACAGAAGCATTGGTTAAACAAAATTCTGCTCACCCCTCAAAAAACAAATACTGCTCGAGCTGCTAGGTCCCAGCTGTCGGCCGCTCCTTGTGCAATTCTCTCATTTATTGACTATATACGTTGACAATGGTGTGGGACCGTGATGTCAGGAAACCAGGAGGAAGCAATTATTTTATATAGTTGTAATAAGGAGGCACTTGCGTACGTACGGTGATGGCCCTGGTGTGTCCATACTGTCATCCTCTCCACGTAAAGTCATCTTCCGATGCCTCATGTTGGTTGACCATGTTGACAAAGTGAGACGGTAGCACCATGGCGAGCATAACAACTAAAAGGTCAACAGAGAGGGCTTCGCGGGCCCTACGAATGGTCTGATATAGCGCCCGTTACTCATTCAGGAAGCCCGGATCATCGGGCCACATGTCCGCGACGGCATTGATGTCCGCTTGTTCGCCATTGATTCGTCCCTCCGTGAGGTGGTGCTCGTTGAGGAGACGGAGGTTGTAGCACTGGTCCTCCTGCACTTGCCAGAATGCAGATTCCGACAGCGCTCGTAGCTCTTCCGCCATTAGGGCATCGAAGTGCGGCCGCACCAGCTCTATGGTGAAAAAGGCATGAACCGGCTTGGCGGTGGTGCTGGCTCTTGGTCAGAATCCTCGTCCATCGTCTGGTTGTCGTCGCTGAGCTCGGCGAGCTTGCTGGCACGCCAGCATGTCCGGCTGCTGGACCGGACCACTGCCAAGCACGAGTCTCACCGCCCTGGCCCTCCAGACCCCATTCCTCGCCCGCGCGCTCTTTCCCCCGAAACGGTCAGCGCCGCCCGCGTCGCTTCTCGGTGCAGGCGACTGCTCCGTGTTCAAACGACACAACTACCGTCCGTCCTTCCATATGCCGCCCACATTAAGGATATGCAGTTATCGAGGCAGCTACTCTGGCGCCACCTGTCCGTCCCTCTGCCGCCAACCATTGCTATATAAACTGCTGCCCCAGCCATAGCCGCAATCATTCACGTATGTTCCCTTTCTCCTCTCCACACCACTCCCACCATGGCTTCCTTGCTCTCCACCGGTCTCCGGGACGGGCGGACGACGGACCAAAAGAACGACGGTGTCCCAATGGAGAACGTGGTGGTCGAGGAGCCGCCGCCAACCTCCTCCTCCGCGCTATCCTCATCGGTGCATTGCACCATGACCATCGGCGAGGCCCGTGCCCAATACATCGACATCGTGAGGCGGCAGTGAGAGGTGAAGTTCCGGGAGGCTAATGCCGACACTGCCTACAACCACCAGGTCCTCCAGGAGCACCTGCAGGCAGAGGAGCAGATCGCTACGGAGTGGGCAGTGTAGGAGGCGCTGCTCGAGTCATACCGCTCCGCCTGCGAGACCCTCCTCGAGCGCTGGCGGTACCGCATGCGGGTGGCGAGGTTGCGGCCGCCTAGAAGGAGGACGATGAAGCGGGCGAGGCGCTGTTTGGTGACATCGATGATGAGGCGGAGGACTTCGCCGGCGCAACACCCCGCCGGCAACAAGCTGGAGGACTTCGCCGGCTCCACCGAGGCCCTGCCACGCCGAGGCCCTGCCTCATCTGGAACGAGGCAGAGAACATCGCTGGCTCCATCGACGCCCTAGCCGGCAACAAGCCGGAGGACTTTTCCGGCTCCGTCGAGGCCCTGCCCCGCCGGCAACGTTGCAGAGGACATCGTCGGCTCCATTGAGGCCCCTCTCCGCCTTCAACGAGGTGGAGGATTTCCCCCGCTCCACCGAGGCGTCGCCCCACCGGCAACGAGGCAGGATACATCGGCGGCTCCATCGAGGCCCCGCCCCGCCGGCAACGAGGCCGTGCCACACAGAAAACGAGGAAGAGTAGAAGACAGTATGTCGCCGCCGCTCGGGTCCAAGTAAGGCCACCGCTCCTACCCTCCGGTTGAAGCCAAGCTTGGCGGGTTGAACATCGACAGCCGATTAGCTGCTTGGCGGCGACATGGAGTCGCACAGCTTCACTTCCTGTGGCTCTGGAAATGGAGCTGGAGAAGAAGCTTCAGTTCTTCGGCCAGACACGGGTAATGGGCGCCGGAGATCATAAATTAGGTTAATTTATTACACCTCCAGAGCCGGACGAGCACCGCTTTGTAGTTGAAGAATGTCTGAAATGTAATGACATCCGACATGTTTATGTGAAATCAGGCCGTGTATGAACGAATTTAGACCAGTTAGTTTGAATTCTTGTATCAGTTGCATTACATGAACATTCAAAACAATACCGAAACAATACGTACTACTCCCTCCGTCTAGGTGTTCACCTGATGAAAACCAAATAATCCCAAAACACTTAGGCGCGGTGCATTAACTCTCACCTTGTTTATTGTTTTTTGACATTAATAAAGGAACCAACCAATAAGATATGTAGGGCATGTATGCTATCGATGGCTTGAGACTACCAAACACGACATGAAGTGGTCAATACATTGCATGCAATGCTATTAAGCAAATAAACATTAAGTTCTCTCGTTTTTCCCTCTGCCTTGGTTGCGGTCCACAACCTAAGATGACTTAGGAACCTAGACAGAGGGAGTAGCATTATTCTCAGGACGCACGGTGATCACGTCGTTTGCTGCAGTTTCACACTTCCCAAAAGTTTGAGCAGCTTTTTAGCGTGCATGTACATTGCAATCAAACTCACATGCCTAGCAATTCATTGAACAACAATCGATCGATGATTATGGATCTCAATTATTCACACATCAAAGCAAATATTTACTTCACAACTAAAGACACAAATAAAGAAAAATCGATCGAGCATCTCAATTATTCACAAGTCAGAGTGAATATTTACTTCACAACTGAAGACACAAATAAAGAAAAATCAATTAATGCTGCTGACAGCAAAGGGCGTCCTATTCCAAAATATCAAATGCATGTATTCTTGCTAACATCAATGAGCAAAATTTGAAAAGGTTGTCCCATTCCAAAATATCAAAAGCATGTCTTCTTGCGAACATCAATGAGCAAACTTTGATAAGGTTTTCCCATTCCAAAATATCAAATGCCTACGATTATGGAACGGGCAGGGTTTGCCATCAGTTTGCACATTGGTATGTCATCTCGTGCTAAATAAACCAACTGTTCTTTTTGTGCAGTTCCACTAAAATCAACCAACTTCGCGCATAGCTTGTAGGATTTCACCTTTATATGTTGTAATGCCTTCAACATATCGGCACCATCAGAACATTTTGTGCAGTTCCCACTGAAATCAAGCTGAGCATCCCTGTTTCCATAAATACAAAAAAAGTGATTAGTATGAAGCAAACTGAATTATGAATTTACTGTTTAAACAGGTACCTACATGATCCATGCAGAGCATGCATTTAAAAAAATGGAACTCACCAGAAAGAATCCTAAAACAACATTGCACTTGCCCATCACAACAAAAAAGATGGAAATCTGTGAGTCCTTCTAAGCTGAAGTTAGTTTGGTCTTGTGGGCAGTAATATAACCATCCTTCAACTGCTCCTTCTGATGAGAAGATAGACTGGGCTTCTTCATCCTGGCATAATCGGAACTAGGCACTTCACATACTCCATATTCTTCTTCAGAGGAGGATGATCCTGTTGTGCGAAGACAAGAGAACAACTAAATGCTAGCATCCCTTTTTGCTCGAAAAAAAGTAAAAGAAATATTTAAAACAACCATTACATTAACAATGGGAGTAACTGGTGAAATGTATAGTCACAAAGAGATGCATCCTCATTATCCTCAAAGGAAATGGTATGATACCAAAGAAAGCAGCTCAACTTGAACTGTATTATTACTTAATTTTATCAGTGGCTATAACGGTGGCAAACCGGTGCCTCATTTTATTAGCAGCCTTAGATTAACATGCGAAACAATACCACTTTCTCTTGACAGTAGCTAAACAGTAGCACAACGCCAATAGAGATGACAAAGCTCAATCATATGGATGAAATCCGTGGGCACCAACCTTTGTCAGGAGGCTTATTGGGTAAAGCATACAGATGAAGCACTTCTCGGGAACCATCTGTTCTTATCCACTATGATTGCCATGCTTACTATATACTCCTCGATTAGTTTGATGTTTCCATCATCTTATTGTGCAATTCCACTAAAATATATGTTATCTTCAAACAAGATCCCTATTTGCACAAGTAGAGATAATTACATATCACATTAAGAGTGGTATCAAATCACAGTGGCAAAACAATTGCTCGTTCCAGCCATAGCAATAAATTAAGATGCAAAACTATATCATTACTCGTGTCATCACAGTTCCAGTGCTTCATTACAGCATCGGGAGTTGATTTTTGTTCTTCTTCCACTTGTTCTTCCCCTTCATCACTTGGTTCAATAACAGACAAGCTTCGCCTTCAATGTAAGATTTGGCATGTCAATTAGGGATTAAAAGTATAGCACTAAACAACAACATTAATTTTCTGATGACAGTAGCAAAATACATGCCAACAGTTGTGAAATATCATTATCTTACCTCAATGGGATATTACGGTGCACATACAGATTGGAAGTCTAGTCTCCTTTTGTGCAGTTCACTAAAATCAAGCAACATTACCATATAAGTAGCACAACATATGAAAGCACACTGCACAATCATGTGGAAGAAGGCCAGTACCAACCTCTCATGACACAGAATTCAAACAACTCACAAGAAGAAGATCTGAAACAAATTTGCCAACACGGATAGGAAGTCAGATCTCCTCTTGTGCAGTTCCACTAAGATCAAGCAATCAAGCAACATTGTCGGTGTGACATTTTGGTTGAACTGCACAAAACACTCTTAAAACAAAAGTGTTTTGTGCAGTGCAACAAAAGGTCGCAATAGCAATGAGGTGAAGTAGATAACCCTGTTTACACCGAGGTGTAAAGGAAACAATTACTAGTCAATAACGATGGATGACACAGAAGCCCACAAAAAAGAAGTATCTAACTTATCTAAATGGAAAAGAAAGCTAGACATTAGCATTTCTCAAACAGTGGCATTGATTCATATTAACAGAGAGATTATATTAACAATAAAATTCATTAAACATGTAATTTGCATTTAACTGTGGCATTGCTTTAATTTCCAGTGGCATTATTAGATTAACAACAGCTAAAGAGTTGTATGGGACAGTGGACGCACCAGCACCATGTGCATCTACCGATGTATAAAGGGGTGATGCACAATCTGTTGCAACAAACAACCAAGGAGCATATTTGTGTTGGTCCCATTTTTGTTCTCTTTAGACACCTTTCCCTATGTGAGGGCAACAAATCTAGTCCTGCTCAAACTCTACAGCCTTGTCCCCCACCCACGGAAAGATCAGTTCCTTACAGATGTGTGTACTGTGTTTGTCATTGTTTTCCCTTTTCGACCAACATAGGTGTTGGATAGCCAGTCTGTACTACTTTCCCCCCTTCTTTTCCTCTTTGAACCACATCCTAGATTCATGCTATACAACTTTCCCCGCTACTTTCTTGTTTGATACAACACCTAGATTCGAGTGCAGAAGCGGAAAAAATCGGCATGCAGCTAGAGTAATGCATGTGGATTAAGTAAATTTTACCTTAAGGTTCTCGGGGTGTGGCTCGGTGGGCGGCCGGAGGCCGATCTGCCCACACTATGGTAGGCAGCGGGGAAGAAGGGGTCGGAGGCCTTTTCGCGCCGCCGCTGGGTGAAAGAGAACACCGGCGCCGGCAGTGGATTCCCTCACTCGCCGACGGCGACAGCGTTAAGCCTCCTTCCCTTCCTTGGCGGATGGGATGCTGCCGGCTCTTTGACCAGCAGTGAGGGGAGAGTGAGAGAGCGAGAGGCCAACGCAGTCTTGTTTAGATCTGGAGAGGGTGAGAGAGTGTGAAGAGAGCAACTACAAGCGCTGGGGCTCCAGCGTGTATATATATATAGTGGAGAGAGAGTGTGAAGAGAGCAAACCCTAGAAAACAAGCGTTGAGGCTGCAGCGTATATAGTTGGAGTGGTTTTCTTTTTCTCTCCATAAAAATTGTTTTAACTTGTGCACGGAACATAACTCTTTATTTAACGTACTAGTGAAGAAAAATACTACTAGGGTAATGCTAATACGTGAAGAAAATTTAATGCTCAAATGAGACAACTCGCAATTAATGCTCCACGCCTCCTAGTCGCACTTACACTAGTGGAAATATTGCTAGCCACAACTTACGTTGGTGGCGCGCCATTTACAACCAACGCCACCACTATTTTTTTCAAATAGTGGTGGCGTTGGCTTATTTGGTACGACATTAGTAGGGGCATAGTGATGGCGTGGGAAAATAGGGTAACGTCAGAAGTATATGGGATCAACAATTTATACCGGGTGTAATATAGTGCTGTCGTGGAATAGAAAGGAATGCCAGCACTATTATATTTAGTTGTGTCGTGTTGTTGGTTCCGACGCCAGTATTGTTATTTTGTCAATGCCACCATTCTTATATTTTTTATAGTATATTATAGTTTACTTTTATTAAATTTCTATTATTTTTAAATGGAAATAATGACATTTTTTAAAATATGTAGTTTGAGACTTTAAATTTACTTTTTTTTTCTTTTCAGTTTAAGACTTGAAATATATATTTTTGAGCCTTCAAATATGTGGTTTGACACTTCCAATTTTTTTTCTTTTTAGTTTTTATGTGGTGATTTTTTACAGTATATTATAGTTTACTTTTATTAAATTTCTAATATTTTTAAATGGAAAAATGACATTTTTTAAAATATGTAGTTTGAGGATTTAAATTTACCTTTTTCTTTTTAGTTGAAGACTTGAAATATATAGTTTTGAGCCTTCAAATATGTGGTTTGACACTTCCAAATTTTTTTCTTTTTAGTTTTTTATGTGGTGATCTTTTTTATAGTATATTAAAGTTTACTTTTATTAAATTTCTATTATTTTTAAATGGAAATAATGACATTTTTTAAAATATGTAGTTTGAGACTTTAAATTTACCTTTTTCTTTTTAGTTTAAGACTTGAAATATATAGGTTTTGAGCCTTCAAATATGTGGTTTGACACTTCAATTTTTTTTCTTTTTAGTTCTTCATGTGGTGATCTTTTTTATAGCATTGGGCCAAGCCCAAGTATTAGGAGGCCGGGTCAAAACCAGGGCAACGACACCCTCACCCCACTCCCTCTCCCTCTCCCTCGTTCCCCTTCCTCTCCCGCTCTCTCCACTCGTCGTCGCCGGCCGCTCTCTCCCTCTCTCGTCGCTCTCTTCCTCTCTCGCCAGTGGTTAGGTAATCTTCCGCTCTCTCCCCCTCTCTGCCTCTCTCGCCGCTCATTGCCCTCCAATTTGATTGGAGTTCATTTCTTTTTGAGCTAGGGTTTCTTCGACGGCGGCGGAAGCGACGGACTGCTAGGGTTTATCGCCTCCATCTTCGTCCCTCAATGAGTTCATCGCCTCCATCTTCGCAGTGGCAGTGGCATTTTGTAGTGGCATTTTTTAAAATTGTAGTCTTAAATTGCTAAATTGTGGTGTTCCTAATGTAGTGTTCCTAATGCTAAATTGTAGGGTCTTTGGTATTTGTAGTATATACAATTTCTTTGCTTGTTTATCACTTTCATGTGGCAGTGGCATTTTGTATCTGCATTTTGCATCAATGAACATTTGTCAGTGGCAGTGGCATTTTGTATCTGCATTTTGCATCAATGACAGTGGCCTAATGCTAAATATGTATCTTGTTCATTATATGACAGTGGCAGTGGCATTTTGTATCTGCATTTTGCATCAATGAACATATGTCAGTGGCAGTAGCAGTGGCATTTAGTATCTGCATTTTGCATCAATGAAAGTGGCCTAATGCTAAATATGTATCTTGTTCATTATATGACAGTGGCAGTGGCATTTTGTATCTGCATTTTGCATCAATGAACATATGTCAGTGGCAGCGGCAGTGGCATTTTAATTTTATCTGCATTTTGCATCAATGACAGTGGCCTAATGCTAAATATGTATCTTGTTCATTATATGACAGTGGCAGGGGATTTTACATCAATGAACATACACTAGCCATACTTTGATTGGCATTATTATCAACTTGCTTGTTATTATTGTTATGATTGGCATTAATTAGATCACTTTCCATACTTGCCATACTTTGATTGGCATTATTATCAACTTATTTATTATTCTTGTTTGATCAGCAAGGCAATATTATCAACTTACAAATCATTTTACAACTTGCAACACATAGCAAAGATGGGCATGGATGCAACTTACTTGTAACTTGTTATTCTTGTTTCACATGTGTGTTTTGTTCTTGTCAGAACTAAGGAAATTTTTTGTTAGCACTAAGGAAATTCTTGTTTGACATTGTGATGGTATCTATATATATTTTTGTAGTGATTGGCATTACATTGCCATGTGTGTTTGGTTCTTGTCATAATAACCTATACTTGTCATTATTTTGAAGTTCCAGCCATGACTAGCTGGAACAGCCACTACGAGTCCTCGTGCAACTTCGCGGCCTATGATGAAGTTGACAAAGGCGAAACGAGCACCAACCAGGTAAGTTTACAAAAACATCCATGAGCATTGCAAACACATGCGTATATACATATATCATCTAACCATTCTTTATTGATGATTTCAAATATTTGACTTGCCAAGCGTATGTATGAGACCCATCTCCAGAACCGGTCCAGGAGCAGCTACCGGTATGTGACATGGACATGCTCAGCCATGAGCTTGTCGCGTCAAAGGAGAGTACAATGAAGGCACTTAACGAGTTGAATAACTCCCTGAAGAAAGAGAAGGACGATATGATCGACGAGATCTCCGATCTCGTCGATAAGAAATTGAAGCTCATTGACCAGAAGCATCTATTGATCACCGAGATCGAGTCTATGAAGAAGGAGATACGGCTCCTGAAGTCCGAGAGGGAGGAGCTGAAGACCCGCAAAGTCTATTTCAGGAAGGAGGGAGAGAGCAATAGGAACAAGTTGCATGAGATGAGGATCATTCTTCATTGTAGCTAGTTAGCACGCGGATAACAAGTTGCGTGAAATCGATGACGTACGATACTTTTGCTTTTGTATAGAGCTAGCCACCGGATAACTTTTGCTTGTAGGTAGTAGCAAGCTAGTTACTGAAAACTGTAGTAATAGCTGGGTATATTTTGTGGATTTGAGACTTACCACTATAAATTTAAATGGCTGCACATATACTAATCGCTGGGTATATTTTTTTATTGCTGAAAAATACAAATTGCTGGCATTGCCTCACAATAAACGCCATAGATAAAACAATATATTGCTAGCATTAGCCAGGTGGACGCCATCAGTACTAAAATACTGCTGACGTGTCTGCCAACGCCACCACTAAACTGTTTTCACTGGCGCCATATTGGTGGCGTTGGGTCTCTACGCCAGCAAGGCACTTTTTGCCACGCTATAGCTAGGCTTTTTTCAACTAGTGTTACTATCGTTCATGTATGGTACACAACCCTCCGAAGTGAACAACAACTGAACCACACATGGTGAAAATATCGGAAAGGTGGGCTGCACCATCCTCCAATTTTAAATATTTTGGGCACTTGTATTCGGCCTAAGTCAGTGTGCCACCGTATGTACTAAGGGTTATAGTGGGTGCTAAGAAACTAGGGCGTATTGTACGAGAGTAATTGCCATGCCGTTTATTTGTAGGGTCACTTGTAAACTGTCAAACTCTATTCTCCTCTTATTTAATGGACGAGGCAAATCTTTTGCCTCCGTTTCAAAAAAAATCGAGAAATTCAATTTTAATTATTTTGTATGTACACTTTGCTCTCTTCCAATAATTTTGGGCACTTGTATTCGGCCTAAGTCAGTGTGCCACCGTATCTCGTACTATTACCTCCGTCCAGGTTTTTATGCCACCTCATATATTTTTTGTCAAAGTTTGACCAAAATTTTTAACTACTCCCTCCTTTCCGGTTTATAGGGCTTAAATTCGAAATCTCATCAACCAAGGCAGATGATGAGTGGAGAAATGTACTCCATCTCGTAGTTTACAAAATTACTCAAACTTTAACCTGCATTAATTACAATATATTCATGGACAACCACTAAATGAGTAGGAATGGTTACATGCACTGGTTGGTTCCTTTTAATCCTTGCATGCATCAATTTAATGCACCCTGGAAATGTGAACATGTGGTGGAAAGAAGTGAAAATAAGACTGTATAATATGGTAAAACAAAGAAAATGAGATTAGCCCAACAAACGAAGAACCTGTGTGTGCATGTGTGTGTGTGTTTTAACAGCGTGTGTGTGTTAGAGAGAGCGACACATCGACCTACAGAGAGATGGTGTGTAGTACTACGATTTAGCCGCGAGAGTCGGTGCATCCTATCGTCAATGGGCGTCCGGTCGGGACAGCTGCCACGCCCTCTCCTGACCAGCCTGGCACATCCAAAGCACCTCCATCGCTCGCGTGCACTTCCCGCCCGAAATGGTCAGTGCCGCTCTAGAGAATCGGTGCCGCATTATGCCCGGGCAGAGCGGATGCGACCTCTCACTGGCACATGCGTTGAAGGGAGAAGTGGATTCAACGAAAGAGTGATGGTTGCTTCGTCCATCCAACTTACTGTCGGGTCTATGTGATTTGATGGCTCGTTAGTCATTATTACTGAGGTGGTACGACCGTGCTGAGTCTCAGTTGTACTGTACACTTTACTTTGGTGCATGACACGTGCACCTGATATTGGATGTCCAATGTTTCGGTGAAAGGAGGTAGAGTGTCTCCACTCTTTACAATTTTCTCCACTCTTACAACGGAGGAGTGCAAAAACACGGTAGCTCGGTGATTACATGGCCCACCTCACACTATCACCATATTTTTTGGACACCGTGCGACACCTAACTCTTTAGTACACAGTACTGTAATTTCTCTGTGAGATAAAATTGTACAATGCTATGAAGCTTTCAGCTTCTGTTTCATGTATCTTGCGTCCAAGGTTGCCCTATTGCAACATTCCGTCAAATACAAAGGAGACTAACATGCATGCTATTGCATCTCAATGATTCACAGATCATAGCCAATATGTACTCCCTCCGTTCCAAAATAAGTGTCTCAACTTTATGCCAAGTTTAGTACAAATTTGTACTAAAATTGACACTTATTTTGGAACAGAGACAACTAAAGAAAAAATGATCCATGCAGTCCCTAGGCCTTGAACCCTAAACCCAAACCAGGCCTTAATTTGCTGGCGATGTCAAACCTTTCAAAGAAATGAAGTTTGCAACCCTTTGACCATCAGATCATTTTGTGCAGTTTCACTAAAATCGAGCTGAGCATCCCTGTGGCAAATAAATAGAAGAACTGTGATTAGAATAGGACTAGTGGGACTAGTTGATGAGACATAAACTCATCACAAATACAATAGAAGCTAGCAGAGATACGTGCGGGGCAAAGAAGTAGAGAAATATCCACATGGAGCAATGTGTGCAGCTGGGGCAATGGTGCAAGCCAGCTGTAAATGAAGTTGTACATGAGGGATGTCGGGATGTAGGTAGAGGAGGGCGGCTGGAGGCGGCAACTGCCCATGTCACGGTAGTGAGCAAGGGACGAAGGCAACCGCACCAGCTTTGTGAGAGAGAACGGCGGGACCCCTGATCGGGACGCGCCGACAGTGGGTTTTCGCCGTCGGCGACGGCGACCGCATCTACACAAAGCATCCACCCCTTCCCGATGGACATGATCTGCCTGGATGTGTGACTAGAGATGTGGCCACAGTCATTTTGTGCGAGAGAGTGTGAAGAGAGCAACCCCAACAAGCAACCGTGTAGGCTCCTGGCTATGTATATAGTGGATTGGTTTCTTTCTCTCCATATGAACCTATTTATATTGCATACGTGCCACTGAAGAAAAAAACTTTATTTATAAATAATGCAACATTGTTCATGCGTGGTTCCTAACCCTCCATTAAGTGAGTAACTACTACTAGACGCGTCAAATTATCATGTGGGCTGCATCATCATACAGAAATGAGCTCCACCATGTCATGTGTGTGGTTGGGGAAGACGCAAAGAGTGCTACGTGTGTGGGTGCGTGCACCTCTTCTCTTCGAGCATGGTTATTAAAAGTATAGCCAACTACTCTACCACGCAGTTATTACATGGGCAAAGAGTATAGGCAGTAATAATGACTAATGAGCCATCAAATCACGAGGCCCACCATTCTCTATGTTTGACCGAGGAAGCAGCTATCGTTTCACTCCTCGTTGAATATCCATCCGCTACTACCTCCGCAAATAAATAAAAATCTGCTGCTACCTCCGCAGCATGGTTAATAATATAAACATGTCAATCACGACATAGAAATATCATTCACTGATACAATAGGGCTGGCTCTAAGGCTGGTGATTTTTTTTTACTTTGTCTGTTTCTCTTTTTCTCTCATTTACTCATTTTACATAGGAGCACATGTACAGAATGGCTATTCCTTTCGATGGGACTTCTTCATGGGGTTTAAGACTAAGTAGCTCCGAATATTATTCCCACTGCCCACCACTCTGAATCATGCCATCTATGATACTCGCATTGCAACAATGAGGTCCACTAGGTCTAGCACGCCTTGTAAGAAGAGACTGTCACTCAAAACATACATTCTTGTTGCCTTCTTCCTCATACAGTACGTACTACTAGTAGTACATCTACTTGTTCTCCTATAAACCTTGCGCTTGGCATCTCAAAAATATTATCCTTGCGCTTGGCTCTTCACCTCTTTGGGAAGTCGAGCAATGATGGTACTATAGTATATGGTTCTGGCTATCTGACACCGAATGAATTGTTGCACATCCATCACGCGGGCGAGGGGCGAGGGAGAGTGTGTACTACTATGTCCGTTTCAATATGGACTACATACGAAGCAAAATGAGTGAATCTACAATCTAAAATATGTCTATATACTTCAGTATTTGGAGTATGTACTAGTAGTTCATATTGAAATCGGCTAAAAGACATATATTTCAAGCAATATGATAACCTCTCTAACCAAGGTAGGGACGAGGAGTATACGTCTAATGGAGGGAGTAGTAAAATTTTCCCCTCGTCCTGTGAGCCACCGCGCGCGTGGGCGAGGGAGCCGGCGTAGGCGTAGCAAGCAAGCTTCTCCTCATCCTGCGAGCCACCGCGCGCGTGGGCGTGGGAGCGGGCGTAGGCGTAGCAAGCAAGCTTCTCCTCGTCCTGTGATTCTGCGAGCCACCGCGCCCGTGGGCGGGGGAGAGGGCGTACTAAGCTAGCTTCTCCTCGTTCTGCGAGTTGACGGGACACATCAAAAGTAGTACAAAGCATCTCCAGTGTATAGAGCCTTGCCTCTAAGGTAGGCCCCACATGGTTTGCCTCTTATCAAATGAAAAAACCAAAATGTATATAGACTCTAACCAGCCTCTAAGGTGGGCCCTTGCAGAAATTTAAAAAGTAGTGATTAGCACCACATTTGTCCAATCAGTAATATTTCTCTTGAACTTTCTTATGCTTCCTAAGGCTGACAAGTGAGACCAGATGGATTGTTAAATTGTTAGAGGCAGCCTCTAAGGTTAGATGCGATGCTAGCCAATTTTTTGTTAGAGGCAGTTCATGCAATGTATAGAGGTTGCCTCTAAGAGGAGAGAGAGGGCTTAGAGGCAACAAAAATCATACATTGTGGATGCCCTAAGTGCCTACTTTCCGGTCTATATGACTCAATTTGAAATCTCCCTAACCATAATAGATGTTGAGTGGTGGAATAAATTTAATACTTCCATAGTTCGCAAAAGTACTGAGCATGTGAGATGGTGAACGGAGGGAGTACGATACCATTAGTACTACAGTTCTTTTGGAAGGGTTGTAGTAGTCCCTCCCATTCACATGTTCATATTTCAAGCTTCAATAAAAACGTTGCATGCAAGGATTAAGAGAAGACTCAGCAATGCATGTACTCCCTCAATCCATATAGGGTCTAAAATGCGTTTTTGAGGCTAACTTTGACCACATGTTAGAGCAATAATATGACATGCAACTTACACAAATCACACCATCAAATTCATATGTGGTCATTGTACTGCTAACACATGCATGCGTTGCAATTAGTATGTGCATGATACAGTAGTAAACACTCACTATCAAGTAGTACTAGTTCATTCACTGGTTTAGATTTGGAATTGAGGCCCATAAACCGGAAGGGAGGGAATATTATTTTCTGGAACCATCCCCATACGGCCATACTTGATGTTTCAGAGAAGGGTTATATTCCTTGCTGCAACAGTACCGTCCAATCTTCACGTGTGGTGTTTTTCTTGGAAAATTATTACGAGAGGATTGTACTATGTGTGAAGTGATGTGTTGTTCATGCGTCCAGCTTACTATTGGAAAGGTGTGGCTTTGAGATATGACTGCTCATTAGTAGTATTCCTTGTGGTTGTGCACTCATAATTTGGTGCAAGGCACGTGGACCCGGATGCTGGATGTCCCACATGTCAAGGAAAGGAAGTTATGTGCTCCTAGAATGGTTTCTCGCAATGCTATCGACCTTTCAACATTTGTTTATATATACTGTGCTAGTAAATGCAATTTCTCAGTGAGATAAAATTATACTACTACAATGCTATGAAGCTTTCAGCTTTTCTTTCATGTGTCCTGCCTTGAAGGTTTTCTTGTTACAACATTCCAAAAAATACAAAAGAAACTAACATGCATGCTAATGCATATCAATGATTCACATATCAGACCCAATATTTACTTCACAACTTAAGACAAAGTTGTGAGAAGGTGTACAAATAAAGAAAAAAAATGATCGATCAGGTCCCTAAGCATGCTTTCATTTCCTAGCCACGGTGGACATGTTGGTATCCATTTTCACGCGGCTCGTTGATGCCCGCCAAGACATGTAGCAGTTGTATGCATGCACCATCCCATCATTTTGTGCAGTTGCACTAAAATGGAGCTGAGCATCCCTGTTGACAAGGATATTGAATAAGTGTGATTGCAATAACAGTGGCACTGTTGATGAAACATGGAAAGTACGCCGGCCGAGCTACAATAAATTTTAGGCAAATAACTAGATAAGATCCACATGTAGCGATGTGGGAAGATGGGCGGTGCAGCAAGGACGGTTCCAGAGGAAGCTGTACCTGAGGGTCTTCGGGATGTAACCATCAGGGCGGCGGTGAGCAGGATCTGCCCATACTGCGGCAGCGAGCAAGGGGCAAAGGCACTACCGCATCGGAGCTTGCTTAGAGAGAACAACGGGTACTGCAGATCGGGACTGGCCGGCAGTGGGTTTCCTGCATTGAAGTCGGCGACCGGAGCAACGTTGCACATCATCCCTTTTCGCCGGCGGACTGGATCCGACTGGATCAGGGACCAGCGGTGAGAGAGAGAGAGAGTGGCCATCGCCACTTGTGTGAGAGAGTATAAGAGACGGACCCCAGAAAGCAAGCACCGAGGATCCTGCCTATATTATATAATATAGTATAGTGGAGCGATTTTCTTTTTTCTCTCCATAACAATTGTTTATATTCTGTACATGCGCCATCGAGGAATACAATCTTTTTTTAAATAACATGTCAAGTCGCAATTTGTTTGTTAACCCATGGTACACGATCCTCCATCAAGTGGACAACCAGTACATGTGTCAAATTACCACGTGGGCTGCCTTTTCATACAGAAATGAGCTCCACCGTGTACCCGTGCGGGTGTGGTTGGGAAAGAGACGGGAGTACGTGCGCCATGCGTGCACCTCTTCTCTTCGTGCACGTCCCCCACCTACGTGGGTGTGTGTGTGAGAGGGATACAATCCTAGAGAGATGGCGTGTGCGTTCGTGAGTGTGTTTTTTATTGGGGGGGTGATTTCGTGAGTGTATTTGTCGGAATATGTGTCGATGATATCCCAAACAAAAATGTGACACATGCAATGTGTGTGAAATAGAGGCCTAGCTATATCATATATAGAGGGGGCGATCCATGAGAAGAGAGGGAGGGGTCATAGATATCGATAGAGTCAAAGAGAGGATCAAGTGTGTGGGTGCGAGATCGATGAAGAGAGCCATCGAAATTGTGTGTGTGCACGTCAAAGATATAGGGAGAGTGACCTACTGGAACATCAGAGGGGAAAGGGCAAGTTTGTGTGTGGCAGGGAGACATGACTAGAGCGCTCGATGTATCGGTGTGTGTGTGGGGGGGAGGGGGGCGGGGGGAGGCAGAGACCTAACTAGAGAGGTAGATCGACTCGTATATGTGTTGAGAAGGATAGACCTAGCTATGTCTTGAGGGAGATCGGTCGACATCCATACATAAGTGAAGGACGGGAAGTAGGTTGAGACAGAGAGAGAGAGAGAGAGAGAGAGAGGTAGAGTGCCGGAGGGGTGGTGGAGTTGCTTCTCGGATATGGTGGGAGAGGCCTACTAGACAAATTGATGGTACAACTGCAATATCAAGAAGAGAGGGGATGTATTTCAGTGTGTGCGTGTGCCTGTGAGTGATAGATGTGTCGGGAGGCATGCATGGATGATGAAGGGGGACTATATGTGTTTGGTAAGCAGACCTAACTAGATCGGTAGATCAATTGTTGTGTGTCAGAGGAAGGGAGAGACATGACTAATGAGGTATCTCGATCGGCGCGTGGGGAAAACGAGTTATAAATGACCTAGCTAGCTATATGCATAGTGGGAGATCGGTCGGTGTACATCCATTTATTAGAGGCAAATAAGGCCCAGAGAGACGGATAGAGAGAGAGGGATGGAGCTAGGAGGTGGTGCGAGAGGCCTACTAGATAGGGGGGAGGAGTGTGCGATTGTGAGATCGATGAAAAGAGGGGCGAGAGTTTACACATGTGTGGGACCGTATGAGAGACATGAGGCATGGACAGAGAAAGGAGGAGATGGAAAGTGTGTGTGTATGTGGTAGGTAGACATCGCTATAGAGATTTATCAATCGGTGTGTGTCGGAAAGAAGGAGTTGTGGAGACCGTGGGAGAATGACCTAAAGAAAATAAATGAATGTGTGCGATGGATAGAGTGCTGAGGGAGGCGAAGGGCGAGGAGGGCGTGTGCATGCACGAGAGAAAGTTAGTGCTAGCTACAAAGGTTAGAGGATTGTGTGGGTGTAAGAGACAAACAAAGATCATAATTTGTTTTGAAAGTGGATTCATATATTTGTAAGAGATCATAGTGTTATAAACCTATGCATGCATGAATATAGCGGTGATAAATGTGGTGTGTTTTTGGACATGTTATACTATAATGTGATAATGCGTGGCGTTTGCAACTCACAGCTAAACATCGAACAATCTAAACCATACTATATATTGAACAATCTCATATTTTATTTGAATTTGTGATAATGTGTGGCATTTGCAGCTCACAACTAAATATTGAACAATCTAAACCATACTATATATCGAACAATCTCATATTTAATTTGAATTTGTGATAATGTGTGGACTTTGAAGCTCACAACTAAATACTTGTAGGTGTAGGGGGCGGGGCACCATACATTATGTGATAAACACATTATACATATGAGACAATGTTTAGATTACGAAGATCTAGCTAGAGCTTGAAATGTACTATGATTTGAAATCAACATAAAGTGGATTCAAAAAATCGAGTTTGAGATCATATAGTACACATAGTTCATATCTAACTTGACAGTAATCATGTGGTGTGTTGTGAAGATAATAGACAAACGATGGTTTAACTTGACAACAATGATGATTGTAGATCTTATTAAAAATAGAGAAATGAATTCAAATGGTTTAACTTGACAACAATCATGATTGTAGATCTTATTCAAATAGAGAAATGAATTCAAATTCAGTTCATATTGAAGCAACAGTATATACGTTTGGAATGCACTAAAATGTTCATTTGAGTAGCAGGTTACATGCATTATACACATAGCGAAATATTTTAATTGAACATAACATGGAATCAAAGTTTTGAATGGCATTTGTAGTAACTCATACAGTAAAACGGGACTAGACTCTCTTGTGTGGTGCGAATTGATTTCTTTTTTGTTTTTTCATCGAGGGAAGGGCGAATTGATTTGGTACAGTACACGTTAGGCTTGTCTGGAAATTTCAACCCACGCCTTGTTATCCCGAAATTTTAAGATATCTCTTTGTCTCGTTGTACTCCGAAAACTCCCTCCATCTCAACCCACGCCTTGCTATCCCAAAATTACAATGCGCGCGAAAACTCCCACCTCCTGCGAAATCCCGACACGTGAAATTCCCGTGATACCCCTGAACCAAAAGAACAGCCTAGTTCAAATCGCTGGGGGTACACTGGTACAATGAGGTGCTATACAAATGGGTTTTAACCCCTTTCCGCGGCGGCATTTTGAACCATCGCCTAGTGAGTGTGTGTGATTGCGGGGGTCCTTCCCACACGAGCCAGAAACCGTCGGGGATAGGCCCTCCTGGCACATACGCTCGGCAAAGTGAGGTCGTGTGCGATGGGCGAGCGATCATATACGATTATACGTATAGTTGTGCTAAAAAATACAATTATACATGCCAAATCATTTCCGGTCGTAAGTACACCCCACACAGTTAGGCCCGGCTAAATGTTTCCGTTCATATGTACATTCCACACAATCAATCCAAGGAATACGTTTCTGTTAGTATGTACATATCACATAGTTAATCCAAGAACTACGTTTCCGTTCATATATACATCCCACACAGTCACTCCAAGGAAAACATTTCCGTTTGCAGGTACATCACACACAATTTTCCCCATTAAATCGTTTGTGATAGCGTTGCCATTGCAGATGATATTAACAATTTTATCGTTTGCGTTATTGAATGCATCACACACGGTGCATAGAAGAAACTGTGTGGCATAGGCTGTCCATCACACACACTTTTTATGTGGTAAAGGTTTGCGCAAGGTGGCCTAACGCAAACAATTTTCAAGAGGAAGTCATGTGTGATTGTTCATTGATCCAACACGGTTTATTCCTAGAAACTGTGTGCGTTGCCTGAGGTCATCGCCCACGGTGTTTTCTCAATAACCATTTGCAATAGAAAAAGCCAATTAGTGGGCTAATTGGCCATTAGCAGGCTAATTGTCCTATTATTAATAATCCATTTATTAATCTAATTGACATTTCATACTAAGCACACAATATATTTCATTTTCATATTAAGGAAGCAGGATTTCATAATTGGAATACATCAGAGTATAACATCATATAGCTTCAGCACTCAGCTACCCCATTACACAACTGCACCTGTACCAAGTTTCACATGCAACATCTATAACCTTTAGAAATTAGCATCATAGACAGTACATAGACAGATGAATCTCATCTGGAAAACTGCTGAAGCAGGAGGCGAATATTGAGCCTTCATTGATGTTGAAGGTCTTTGCAACTTTAGGCCTGTGCCTGTGGATGATTGACCCTCCATCCTTCGTCCTCTCCAGGAACACTACAATATTGAACTGTGGGTGTTGTATGAATACCTTCCTCGCCTCCTGACCATACAGGTGGTTTGAGAGGTAATCATCAATGAACTGCTTTGGAAAGGCCTGAAAACAAGGATGTGCATAAATATCTTCTCTAGATTGGAAATGGGGCAAAGGAATGAAATAGCCAAGGTATAATAGTTAGTACCATCCTGTAGTTAGCTGATGTCTTCTTCATTGTGCAGACAAAGATCTTGTTGTTTTTTGTCATAATTTCTTTATCCTAACAATCTTTCTGAGTTTCTTGACTTGACTGATATTCATGGACAACTCATTCCCCATATGCAAAAAGGGTCAAACAGTGGGTCAAAACCTCTGACAGCAGGACCTACATGTGCAAGACCAAATTGTTAAAAACCTAAATATTAGAATGGTTCCTGCAATTGCACAATAATGTGCTATTAGACAAAGGACCATGCATGTGCAAACCTCTATTGTAAACCTCAGTGCTTCCCATTGTTTCCCTACAACACATATAAGGTAGTTAGTGATCAGGTTAAGTGAGGGTTCGCATGCTATCAGTAAAATATGTTGATGAAAAATAAGCACATTGCAGATTCATCAGATTAATTCGAGCCACATGGAAAACCCATTTATCCAAACCAAGCATGATTAAGAACTAGCTAGGAAATATAGCAATTGTGTATGTTTCTCATGAATTAAGTGGAGCCAAATTCGATTTATTCCTCACATGCACAACAATACAAAATTCTACCCACGACAATTGGACATCGCATTGCAGAATTGAACCAAGCAGTTAACTAAACACCACAACAAATGAACCAAACATTAACTGAGCACCACATTGCACAATATAAGATACTCCTAATAGAAGATCAGACAGTTAACCAAAACAAGCATGCTTAACAACTTGGAAATATAGCAATTGTATTTGTTTCTCATGTATTTAGTACAGCCAAATTCGATTTATTTCTAACATGGTATAAAATAACAAAATGCACCCACAAAAATTGAACATCGCATAGCAAAATTGAACCAAACAGTTAACTAAACACAACAACAAATGAACCAAACGTTAACTGAGCACCACATTGCACAATATATAACATACTAGAAGATCAGACAGTTAACCAAACCAAGCATGCTTGACAACTTGGAAATATAGCAATTGTATTTGTTTCTCATGTATTTTGTACAGATAAATTCGATTTATTTCTCACATGGAAGAAAATACAAAATTGCACCCTGAAGAATTGAACATCACATTTGCAGAATTGAACCAAACAGTTAACTGAACACGACAACTAATTAACCAAACAGTTAATAAGTGAGCACCACATTGCACAACATAGAGAACATATACACTAGAGCAACAGATTGCATGGTAAAAGTAGATAGGACAATTCGATATAATTTGTTAAGGAAAGGCAGGAGCAGCACATGCAACGGGTAAACCGAGCATGCTTAACCGGCATAGCTAGCAAACTGAACATAGGTCCTTATAGTGAGCTAATAAGACAAGCTACTCCTCATCGTCGAAGATATCGATGATGATTGGCTCCTTGGATATGGAAGAGGGTGAGGCCTCCACATCATGGGTGCCCTCGTTGTAGTGGTGAGTTGCCTGAGCCGCTCTGGGCACCAACCTGCTGGCTCTCGAGTTGAGGTAAGCAAGGGCACGCTGAGAAAACACCTCGTAGTCTTCGTCGACGGCACCGATAGTGGCCTCAAGAAAATGCCACGAACTGTCGTTTAAAGCAGCCAACCACGTCGCAGCATCGGCGCGTGAGGCGTCGACGGTGGCCTCGATGGTGAGGTGCTACTCCAAGATATGGGGGTCGGCACGAATGGCAGCCATCGCGACATCATCCGCGCGTGCGGCCGCGATTTGGTTCTCAGCTGCCAAATGCTCCTTGAGCTCCTGGCTTTACTGCGTGGACCATGGCTTAGGGCGGCGCTTATTTGGGGGAGGGGGAGGTGATTTGAGTGGAATGTGTTGCGCCGACGATCGCGGCATGTGGGATGTGGAAGGAGGAGGAGGATGGGGGTCGAGTGTGGATTACCTGCCTGGATCGACAAGGCCGAACAACGTGAAGGAGGGTCGCCGGCAAGGAGGCAGCGCTGCAAGCAAGGAGTGAAGGTTTCAACTTGGAAACTAAGGCAGAAATAGGGGAAATGTGGCTTTTGGTAAGGGGGAGGGGGAGGGGAGGTAGATATTTCTTCGGAAGCCGAAAATTTTGGATCCGTGCAGCAAAAAAACTAGCTCGCAAAGTGTCATTAGACACGGTCCCTTATTGAGCACTGTGTATGATATGTGAATATCACAAACGATTCATATAGCTTACCCCATGTGTGATGACTTTGAACGTGCAAAATTTGGTCCGAATTTCCCTGGTTACAGTTGTCATCCACGTCATTGGATAATTTGGGTACACAAAGGAGACTACAGCACACCCACACTTCTTAATCGAGCAAGTTCAGCAATTAAACAGAGCTAGCTGACCTAAACATTACTCTAATTAATTAAAGACCGGCGTTCTTAATTAAACAAAACAAAGAGTACTACTCCGGCTGGTGCTCGTCGATCTCTGCCGCCTCCTCCATGTCCAACTCGCGCCTGACGATCTCCTGGGGAAGGGGCTCCATGGCATCCATCGCACCATACTCAGCAAGCATCTCGCCATCCGCATCCTCCATCTCTTTGGAAAAGGCTGCCACGACCTGGGCATGGGCGGCCGTGATCTGGGCTTGGACGGGCTCTGTCGTGGCAAGGTATGCCGCAGAGGAACGGACGGCTGCTCGAACGCTCTCGGCAATTGCCAACTCTTCGGCCGTGGGTTGCCGACCGTTGTCGAAGAAGCTTCGTTCGATTGGTGCGGTGAGTGCCACGAGCTGGGCATGGGCAGCTTCGACATGGTCGTGGGTGGCCTCCACCAGGGCTAAGGCCACCGCTACGGAATGGACAGCTGTTGTGCCGCTCTCGCCAGTTGCTATCCCCGAGGCAGATGTTGCTGCTCCCACCTGAGAAGCAACGGCGGCGGGTTGGGCTGCCTTGGCCGCCCGGTCACAGATTGCGGCCGCGCTCATGAAGCTTGTTAGCACGTGCATGGCGGTTGTAGTCGCGCTCTCACCGGAGTGGGCCGCCGAAGTTGCCCTCACGACGCGGGTCCACGTCCCCATCATTCACTGGCGACGATTGAACAGTGAAATGATATTTGGGGAGTGAGCTATTGTGCTTGACACACCGGCTGTGAACTGTAGCCGACGCACCTTCTCGTGTAAGCCATATGCGTACTATACTCCGACAGTGCTCCAGGATATTTTGTGTTGCATCTCACACGGTTGGTGATAATAATCTGTGTGCGATCTACTTGATTATTCGTCTTGATTTGAATTACATAATGGGGTAACAGCGGCAAAGGAGGGTGTTTGAATTCCTAGAACTTTTATCTACAGTGAACATGCAACTATAGGTGTGTCGTCAAAAAAATTGGAATTATTCAGGGTTCGTTTGGACATTTTTATACATTAACTTCGTTATCTAGGCATTTCAGGTGCACAATTCAAAATTAAACTACATGCACATGCTCCGGTGCACCAAAATGGGTTGTAAAATCATATATGTGTCCATGGGTTGATGCTTATGTCCCATGCAAGAAATGGGGATGAATTTCAAACACCACGGCACCGTGGCTCTCCGGCAAACATTGAGGTACTTGATTTTGTAATTCTAGTAAATCCAGAACTCGTTTGAAATTCATGAACCTTGGCATGCTATAATGGAATGGCATGAACATGCTGGGGTAAAAAATATTGTCCCATTTGGGGTAGGTTATGGTATAAGCTTCTCACAAACCAGAGCTTCTCACAAAGAAGCCTCGTGGTTCCGGTAGGGAAACGTGGCGCCTTTGTGGACAAAACGATATTCGTCGCCTCTTCTTGCTTTCAAATTTTTTTCTGGTGTCAACATAGAACAACAGGAGTGTCGTTTTAAATTTTGGAATTTTTTGGGGTTCGTTTGGACATTTTTATATGTTAACTGAGTTTTCTAGGCATTTATGTGCATAATTCAATTTGAACTACATACACATGCTCCAGTACATAAAAATGGGTTAAAAAATCAAATGTTTTCCTTGGTTGCATGCTTAGGTCACATGCAAGAAATGAGAATGAACGTCAAACACCTTGACACTGTCTCTTGGCCGCTTACATTGAGATACATGGTTTTAAAATTCTAGTAAATAGAAAACTCGTCTGAAATTCATGAAACTTGGCATGCTATCGTGGAATGTCATCAACATGCTGGGGTAAAAAATATTGTCCCATTTGGGGTAGGTTATGGTATAAGCTTCTCACAAACCAGAGCTTCTCACAAGAAGCCTCATGGTTCCGGTAGGGAGATGTGTCACATTTGTGGACAAAATGATATTCGTCGCCTCTTCTTGCTTTCAATTTTTTTCTGGTGTCAACATAGAGCAACAGGAGTGTCGTGTTAAATTTTGGAATTTTTCAGGGTTCATTTGGACATTTTTATACGTTAACTGAGTTTTCTAGACATTTATGTGCATAATTCAAATTTGAACTACATGCACATGCTCCAGTGCATAAAAATGGGTTGAAAAATCAAATGTGTTTCCTTGGTTGCATGCTTAGGTTAAATGCAAGAAATGAGAATGAATGTCAAAAACCTTGACATTTTCGCTCAGCCGTTAACATTGAGATGCATGGTTTTAAAATTTTAGTAAATTGAAAACTTGTCTGAAATTCATGAAACTTGACATGATATCATGGAACGGCATCAACATGCCGTGGTAAAAATATTGTCCCATTTGGGGCAGGTTTGGGTATAAGCTTCTCACAAACTAGAGCTTCTGACAACAAGCCTGATGGTTTCTGTAGGGAACGTGCCACCTTTGTGGACGAAACGATATTCATTGCCTCTTCTTGCTTTCAAATTTTTTCTAGTGTCAACATAGAACAACAGGAGTGTTGTGTCAATTTTTGCGATTTTTCATGGTTCGCTTGGACATTTTTATACATTAACTGAGTTTTCTATGCATTTATGTGCATAATTCAAATTTGAACTACATGCACATGCTCCAGTGCATATAAATGGGTTCAAAATTCAAATGTGTGTCCTTGGTTGCATGCATAGGTCCCATGCAAGAAATGCGAATGAATGTCAAACACCTTGCCACCATCGCTCGGCTGATAACATTGAGATACATGGTTTGTAAATTCTAGTAAATTGAAAACGCGTCTGAAATTTATGAAACTTGACATGCTATCATGGAATGACATCAACATGCCATGGTAAAAATATTGTCCCATTTAGGGCAGGTTGGGGTATAGGCTTCTCACAAACCAGAGCTTCTCACAACAAGCCTCATGGTTACGGTAGGGAAAATTTCACCTTTCTGGACGAAACGATATCCGTTGCCTCTTCTTGATTTCAAATTTTTTTCTAGTGTCAACATAGAACAACAGGAGTGTTGTATTAAATTTTTGAATTTTTCGTGGTTCGTTTGGACATTTTTATACATTAACTGAGTCTTCTATGCATTTATGTGCATAATTCAAATTTCAACTACATGCACATGCTCCAGTGCATATAAATTGGTTGAAAAATCAAATCTATGTCCTTGGTTGCATGCTTAGGTCCCATGCAAGAAATGGGAATGAATGTCAAACACCTTGCCACCGCCGCTCAGCCGCAAACATTGAGATACATGGTTTTTAAATTCTAGTAAATCCAAAACTCGTCTAAAATTCATGAAACTTGGCATGCTATCATGGAACGGCATCAAAATGGTGTGGTAAAAAATTTGTCCCATTTGGGGCAGGTTTGGGTATAAGCTTCTCACATACTAGAGCTTCTGACAACAAGCCTCATGGTTCCGGTAGGGAATGTGCCTCCTTGGTGGATGAAACGATATTTGTTGACTCTTCCTGTTTTCAAATTTTTTCCTAGTGGAAACATAGAGCCATAGGAGTGTCGTGTTAAAATTTGCAATTTTGTGGTTTGTTTGGACATTTTTATACATTAACTGAGTTTTCTAGGCATTTTATGTGCATAATTCGAATTTGAACTACATGCACATGCTCCATTGCAGAAAAATGGGTTGACATATCAAATGTGTGTCCTTGGGTGCATGCTTAGGTCCCATGCAAGAAATGTGAATGAATTTCAAACACCAGGGCACTGTTGATTGCCAGCAAAATATTGAGATACATTGTTTTTAAATTCTAGTAAATCCAAAACTCGTCGGAAATTCATGAAACTTGGCATGCTATCATGGAATGGCGCCCGACATGCTGTGGTATTTTTCATGTCCATTTTGACAGAAGGCGCACTCGAATAATAGCCTACAAAGGCATTTTGAAACAAATAGCTGCCACTTTAACATCTCAAACGTTTTGTATAATTTAAATCGTGTGTGTTCTGTTAACCATTCAAGTGACGCCGCGCGTCACTCTTTTAATGGCTAGGAGGTGCCGTGCAGACAACTGCTTGACTGAACGGGAGGCGTGCGAGCGCAGGTTGACCAAGAGGCGTGCAAGTTGTCCTCCAATGCGCAGGCTCACCGAAAAGCGTGCGAGTTGTACGCTGTGCAGGCTCACTGGGAAGCGAGCCCTTTGACTTCCATGGCTGCCCACCTTGCTCGCATCCTCTCCATTAATGGCGTCTGAGCCGCTGTTTAATACGGGCGGTCTTACTGTTCGCCTCCCATTCCCATCATGTAGACCTCCACCAACGCCATGGCACAGAAGGATCATCTTCCACTAGTCTTCCAGTTTGGTGAAGTCGACTCCGAGCCGGAGGAGATAGAAAATAAGGAGGAATGGGGCCTCATGGACATGGCCCTGAATGAGCTAGCCGCGGTGGTTGCTGCCCCTGAGCCCGTCCCAGCTCCCATCCCCGCGCCCGGCCAGCGACCATCCCCGTAGCATTGATGGGCTGGTCATTGAGCACTATCGTAGAGCTGGAAGCCGCGGGCGTCAGCGAGGTCTCCGCGGACCCGCACGAGCTCGTGTACATGCCAGCGCCAGCGCCCATGCCTGTGCCCGTGCGCACCCCTGCACCCACCGCAGTGTCGGTCCCCATGTGTTTGCCTGTTCCTACCCCGCCTGTGCCCGAGCGCACGCCCCCCTCAGCGGCATGGGACGCCGTCGTCGACCGCTACCTTGCAGCGCCGCGAGTTGCCGTCCTCCCGCACCCCGCCCGTCAATCGCGCGACGACATGATGTTTGATTTCCAAGTGAAGAACATTATGTGCTACCTTGAAGACTTCAACAACGGCATCCCGGAGGACGACAACGACAACGCCGGCGCGGCATGCCACCTCCGCCGCCGCCAAAATTAGTTTTTTTTGTTTAATAATGTATCTCGATCATATGAATGTAAATTCGCAGTGTGACTGAATGAAAGATATGGTTTGAACGAACTTGCGTTTTTCTCTCTAAATGTACAGACTTATCAAATGATTTTCTTTAAAAAAAATGGCAATGGTTTTTAAATATAAGACACTCATTGCAAATATTTTAGATAGAACACCCATATGCAAACTGACAGCTTCCCCAGGAAGCCAAGGGAAAATGTGCGGAGCAGGATTTGTGCAGCTCTTGATCGCAAACGTTTTAGATAGAAAACCCATATGCAAACCGACAGCTTCCCCATTAAGCCAATGGAAAATGTGCCATTTTTGCAGCCCTTCATCGCAAACATTTTAGATAGAACACCTGTATGTAAAGTGAGAGCTATGGTCTTCCCTAGTAAGACAAGGGAAAATTCGCCGCACAGGATTTGTGCATCTCTTCAACGCAAACGGTTCAGATTGAATATGGTATGCAAAGCGAGACTTTGCCGCTAAGCCAAGAGAAAATCTGGCACGCAGGATTTGTACATCCCTTCAATGCAAACGGTTTTTTCGGATGATCCGTGTGCAACCACGTACAGACAATTTGACAGATTTGCATATGTCATATTGGGTATATTGCCATTTGTCAAACTGTAATGATTGACATTTGTTGATCTAGTAACATTGCCCTTTGTTAACCTTGTAACCCTGGCATTTGTCAAAATATGCAGCTAAAAA
Organism: Thinopyrum elongatum; assembly: GCA_011799875.1. Taxonomy (NCBI): domain Eukaryota; kingdom Viridiplantae; phylum Streptophyta; class Magnoliopsida; order Poales; family Poaceae; genus Thinopyrum; species Thinopyrum elongatum. The sequence goes on along the minus strand of CM022299.1, from coordinate 279,927,421 downwards.
TCACTAGCACTATCTAATTTTTGCAACTAAAATTCAGTAATTAAGCATATATTTCATTCATAGATTAAGCAGTCATTCTTTATAGAAACAGATCAACTCGATAGCTGAACCGACCAAACATTTCCCCAATTGTTGCCAACCACGTACTGAAATAGCTAGTTCAACTATATATACTAGCTAATTTTAAGTATGTTATACAGTTCAACCCCATCTATAGTCAGATGAACTGAACAAAATAGCCCAAAATACTAGTACTACTACGGAGGGGCTTTGTACTACTTCCAGCAGCCTCTCCTCTGCCGAGCGTGCTCAGTAAGAGGCAGAGGAGGAAAAGTTTGGTCTAAAGGACTATGAGGCTTTTGCCTCACAGTAAATAGTCAAAAAAAAGAGACAGAGGAGGAGGAGCCTACCGACGAGCTGGACAACTGCAATACGGTGCCTACTGCTGTTGCACCTTTAGCGACGCTCACCTCGAACTCCCTCTACTGCTCCAAACGACCCCCCTTGAAGCGGTGGGACTCTCGTAGATCTCCTGATTGCTCGCCTCTGCGGTGGCGTGTGCTGCGGCCATGGCGGCAAAAAGGCTCTTTGCGTGCTCGACGAGGCGCTCCTCCTCCTCTCGCACGAACTCGATGTAGCGCGCAAGGTCGCTGACGCATGTGCGGGCCTCCGCCTCCCGCCTTCGGGTGGCGGTGGCAGAGCGGGTGATGACCTCGGCGATCGATGGTGGGCTGGCGGCCACGGCGGCCGATGATGGGGTGGCGGCCACCACCACCACCTCCCGCCTTCGGGCCGCGATGGAGGAGAGGGTGATGGCCCTGGCTTTCAACGGTGGTGTGGTAGCCACAGTGGCAGACGGTGGGGTAGCGGCAAAAGCGGCCGGCAACAGCTACCGACGGGCAGCGGCGGTGGAGCGTGTGGTGGGTGTACCGCGCACACCCAACAGGACACCACACGCACTACACTACGCCGAGGATTGCGCCGCCGCCGCGGTGTAGCCTCCCAACTGGAGCTGTCCTCTGATGACGGCGGAGTGGCTGAGCGACAATGACGGACCGGTGCCATTGGCGTTTGTGGGAGAAGCAGACAAGATAAGCTACAGTGAGGGAGGGGAAATGCGACGTAGGACTCACCGGCCATGAGGGTTTATATAGCAGGCTGGTAATCATTGGGATTTTGGGGGATTTCAACGAGTCAGGCGGGAAGCTTGCACGGGAACCTGCGCGGTTGCGCGGGAACGGGCTCACCGATGATTCATTGGCGCCACTTCGAGCCACCGTTTGACCAAAAAAAAATGCCCCCGCGCGCTGCTCAAGCTTGCGCTCAAAGCCGTCTGTGGCAGCGGGGTGACAAGACGTGTGAGAGGAGGACGAAAGGACACATACACATACGGTTAATAAAAAACAAACATTTGCGATTCAATTACCTACTACCCCCGTCCTGGTTTATAAGTCATCTTTGTATTTTTGTGCCAAATTTTGACTAGAGATCTAACTAATAAAATACGAATGCGTGTCGCCAAATATTATATCGTTGGATTCGTATTTGAACATAGTTTCCAATTATATAATTTTTATAACATGCATTAACATTTTGTTAGTTAAATTTAAGGTCAAAATATGGCACAAAATATAAAGGGGACTAATAGACCAAGGCGGAGGTAGTAGCACACGGCTGCTCTCTACGCAGCGTCGCAACTGTCGGCCGGCTTGTAGACGACGATTCCCTGCATGTTCAACTACTTTATTCATGTGGTTGCTCACGGTTGAGGTGACCGCGGCGCGCTCTGCTTGTGTCCTGCCGTGCGCGCTCTGCTCTCGCGTCCCTCCGGGCGCTCTGCCCTCGTCCCTCCATCATGCGCTACCGTTGTGTGGGGCCGGCGCACGATCACGTACGTTTGTGCTGCCATTATACATGCGGTTGCACCACCACGATGCAGTTACCCACTGCAAAAATTGTCATGCGGACGCGCCGAGAATCCAGGCCGCCTGGCCCCCATTTATTCCTGCAGCCATTTACCTTCATCTCTCGCGCCACACGACACAATAAGCACACCCACGATGACACATACAGAGAGGACATCCAGCGGTTCCAATGGCGCTCCCAGCGGCCGACGACGACAATGGGGGGTAGTTCACCACGCATCACGTAGTGACACCCACGTGAGGGGGAAGGCCCTCTCGGTGGTGTAGACGAACGAGCCGGTCTCGATGGAGAGCTCCATCCAAACTATGGAGCAGTTGCTTGCTGAGGACAAGTACCAAGTGGTCGGCTTCGACCTCGAGTTCACCAGCGGTCGTGCCGGGCACGATCAGAAGGTTGCCATCCCCCAGTTGTGCGTGCCCCATCACGTCCTCGTCTACCAGTATTGCCTGGCCACAAGGCCTTACGAGCGTTTTGCCAGGTTTATAAAAAGAGCCGCGACTACAATTTCGCTATGGTGGAAATCATCAACGTTGTAAAAGCGCTCACGGTTTCAGGCTTGGCCTGCCAGAACCTTGTCGACATCCGTCACCACTACAGGGTCTGGGGCAGCCCGAAGAACAAGTAGAACTCCCTGGTTGACCTTGCCTCGGCCATCATCGACCCCTACTACATGAAGATGAAGGATGAGAGCAAGAAGGCAAGAACGACTGGCACAGTGTCTGGCATCAGAGTAGATTAAGAACACGTCAAGTACGCGGCCAAGGACGCGTACACAAGCTACAGGATGTACAGGCGGATCGTTGACATGAGGAAGTGTATTCTTCCTGCCGCAGATGAGGGATCGAGCCACAGAGCAGTGGCGGGAGGGTCACAAGAAGTAGAAGACTAGACAATCGTTTCTCCTAGTTTAGAATGCATGCAATTGTTTATTGAGGCGTGTGCGAATGATCTATTTAGTCACTTATGTAATTGGATGTTTATTTTAGTTATATATATATATGTTATTATTCTATAGACAGAGCAAATCACAAGGCTTATTAGCAGCAATCGTCTTTGTTATTATTGGTCTTCGCACACATTTCTGATTACGGACCTGTTTGCCGTGTATCACACACATCTTGTTCAGTTGAACTGTTTTTGTTGTCTTGTCTCATCGCAAACTGTTCATCTGAGTGAACTGTATGCCCTCCATCGCACACACCTTGATTTGGCTGACCGTTTCTATTTTGTTGCCTAATCACACACAGTTCATCCTAGTGAACTGTATGCCGTATACCGCACACACCCTCATCTGGCTGCCCATTTCTGTTGTTCTGCCTCGTCGCAAACAGTTCTGCTGGATTAACCGTTTGCCACGCATCGCACACGCAACTCTAATCTGAACCATGTTTGATGTCACCACCATCGCAAATGTTTTGTATCTTTTTTGACGGTTTTATTACATCACCATATGTGATTAATGCATCGCACACAGTTTCGTCGAAGGGTCTCTGATTGGATTGTCGCGTTTGGACCAACCTGTAGTAGTGGTACTTTCGTAACTTACCCCACATTTCAGACAAGTGCGTCCCTAAGCCATGGTTCCCCCTCCCATCCCCACCGCCCCCATTCGTATAACGAGGCCGTGAAAACCCGCGAAGCCCCACACCCTCCTCCGTCTGCCACCCAGCCAAAGCCTCTTCCCCGACGACATCGTCCACCACAACAACTCGACGTCCCTCATCCACCGCACTGGATGATGATCCACCGTCTATCTCATCATCCTGCCAATTCAGCCACCCTGTCCTCCACCTCCAAAGAGCTGCCCCAATGTTCACCTCGTCTATCGCGCCACCTCCATTCCCACAGCGCCGTCTTCGCCTGCACCACCGGAAGAGGAGCACCATCACCGATTCCTCGGATGAAGCTGAGACCTAATCGGCGCCACCAAAGAGGTTCTATACTAATCGCTGCATTTTCTTCTTGATTCGATCTCACGGTGCTGCCGGCGCTCGGTCCCGAGCCGCCATGGCGCGGCTCCATCTACGGCGGTGGCGCCGTCCACTTCCTCCATGGCATCGCTCCCTCTGCGGCGACGTCCACATCAGTAGGAGCTGCTGCTGCTCCTTCGGCTCTCGCTGGCCCTGTTGCTGCTGCTTCGGCTCTTGCTCTTGCTTGTGCTGCTGCTGCACGAGCAGCAGCTCCGGCTCTCACTCGAGCTCCTGTTGCTGCTACCCGAGGTGCTACTACACGACCAGCTGCCCCGGCTCTCGCACGCGATGCTGCCCTGGGCACTGCTACTGCACGACCAACTGCCCCAACTGCTCTCTGGTAGTATGTTCACTGCCGGAGCGGCTACCGATTTAGATCACTGCTACTCTGCCACTAGTGCTCAAGCAGCCAAAACTATTAGTGCACTGTTTGTCTGCTACTAGTGCATTCAGTTTCGACACTTAAATTCAGTTTCGACAGCAAAATTCAGTTTCGACAGTAAAATTCAGTTTCGACAGTTAAATTCAGTTTCGACAGTTAAGTTCAGAGATGAGCGGCTGATGTATTTTACATCTAGCACTTTGTAGTTATGTATTTTACACCATGTATTGGAGATGCTATTAGAATTCCAATCGGGTTAATGTTGTCTCTCTTGTCCTGCTTCAGCCTCACCATCGTACAACTCACCGGAGCTGCTCCAACGACGAAACCCTCCATCACAGTAGAGCAGTACCCTCGGCTCCATCTCCAGATGCCTAAGATCTTCTTCCCCTCCTTCGATAGCCACATCAGCCGCAGCATCCTCAGTGACCAATCCAATGATGTTGAGATCAAGATGGCTTCGCCAAAGAAGTTGTACACTTGTTGCATCATTTTTTTTACTCTACATGTTATATATATTGTCCACTGAGCATGCGTAGTAACGTGAAATACGATTAGTTTCTCCTACTATATGACAAGCAGTGAGGTGCCAGGCAACTTAGCTATCCGTGATGGACTCTCTCGAAAGCCTTCATTATTTATTTCTACCCGTTTGAGATGTGCACTTGTAGATGGGCCTGGGAGTTGAGCTAGTAGGGCAGTGGCCTAGGTCCAAAGTAGTAGAAGTAGCACAAAAACATTTTTGGAGTGTAGGCTTTTGCCTGTTCAAGCCTGCCTACTTGAATTGCCAGTGGTTGAAAGGAAAAGTGAAGAAAAACATAGGAATTGGAAAGTTTCCTATGGTAATACTATTCATGCATTTGGTTCAAAGGAATGGAGCAAAGGAAAACTATATGATTTGTTCCTTTATTGTCTCTTTCAAAGAAAAACCGCAGGAATTTTAATATCCACTTGGCCCTCCTTTTCAAATTCCTATTCATGAAGAAGACTATGTGATAGTAGCATAATAGCATTATAACTGTACATTTTCTTGTGGTCTGACCTAATTTGACCATGCTTCTTTGCATTCATGTGACCTTCCAATTCCTGTGAACGAATCACCCAGATTGACAAAATCCTGTGATTTTAAATTCTCTGTTTTGCAAATGCATTCCTATCCTATTACTGTGTATTTGCTATTCCTGGGTTGTTAGAATCCTCCAATTCAAACAAGCCCTTACAGAATTACTTCTCTTACAGATAGTTGTCAAAGAAAACCTTGTGTCGTTTGTCCCGCTCCTGCCGTGCTGTCGTCCACCCCAGCTCAGCTGCTCCAACGATGGAAGGGTCCACCATAGCAGGGATCCGCCCACCAGACTGTCTTTTGCTGCCTCAGATCTTCTTCCCCGCCGCCGGCAGCCACGACAACTGCATTACCATCACCAAATGAGCAGATGACCTTGAGGACTACACAGGTCCGCAAGAGAGGTCACACTCTTTCGTGTCTGCTTACGTTATGCATCGCTTAATATAACATGCTACTTTATCGTCCTATTCACTGATTAGACTCTGAGTCAGCTCCAAACTAATGCTCAAACTTGAGTTTTTAAATGGTTGTGGGGTAAATATCGGGGCCGCAATCAATAGTATCTGTCTACTATCTGGTTAGTCTCTGGTGTCTACTATGAGTTTCATGTTGGGTGGGAAACAAACAGTAAAGAAGCCATTATCTGTATTTTTTAACTGAAGCTATTATCTGCCTGGTATCATTGGTTTTGGGTCTACCCACATGTTTCTACCATCACTCTGGATTTCTGCATGCACTCCTTACATAATCTCACTATGTTTTATTCCTATACATGTCAGATATTATACACAATGGAACTGAACATGTAGAGCAAAAGAGACGAGTCTTGCGTGGCAAGAAAATTTCATGTAGACATCGCTCCATGGTGGGCGCAAAGGCAGCCCCCCTCCCCCCACTTCAGATTGTAATCAAGACGAACATAACTATTCTGAGGGGGATTCAGAAGGAATAGACCACTCCTATTTACCCCCTGAGGTCTTTGCTCTAACTTGGCATGCTGATGTTGGTCATATCTTGCATATGGTGCCTTGCATTGCTTACTTTATACATCAAATATGTCATCTGCTTAGTTTAGACATGCTTTGTGTGAATACCATTTGTTTAGTTTCTATATCATTTATGTGAATTATGCAACACCATCTTGTTTAGCCAGGCATCATATATGTGAATTTTGCAATGCCATCCTGCTTAGCCAGTCATCTTATATGTGAATTATATCACACCATCCTTTTTTTATTATGTATTACATTTGTCAACAATGTTAGTACATTCAACTACTCTTCATGTGCATCAGCCATTTGACACGGTGATGGAAAAAACTGGAAAGAAAACAAGGTCTTCAGAGCAGACAATGCTATCTGACAAAGCACATATCTCGTTGGTTACGGATAGCTCCTCAGAGGAGGATTCAGAGACAGATGACCAGTCCTATCCCCCCCCCCCGAGGTGTATGCTCTAACTTGGCAAGGTTATGTTGCTCGTGTCGTGCCTATGGTGTCTTGCATTGCTATGTGATTTTCTTAGTTTAGACATGCTTTGTGTGAATGCCACCTGTTTAGTGTCTAATTACCATATATGTGAATTATGCAATGCCATCTTGTTGCAAGACATTATATATGTGAATTATGCAATGCTATCTTGTTGCAAGGAATTATATATGTCAATTATGCAATGCCATGTTGTTTAGCCAATCATCATATATGTGAATTATATCATGCTATCCTTTTTTTGTATTACGTATTCCATTTGTTGACAGCGTTTGTATATTCAACTACTCTTCCTGTGCATCATCCATTTGAATCGATGATGGAAGTATCTGGAGTGAAAACAAGGTCTTTAGAGCAGACAATGCTACCTGCTGAAGCAGACATCTTGCTGGTTATAGATAGCTCGTCAGAGGAGGATTTAGAGACAGATGACCAGTCCTATTTCCCCCTGAGGTGTATGCTCAACTTTGGCAGGGTTATATTACTCATATCATGCATATGTTGTCTTGCATTGCTTAGTTTTTACATCATATACACAATATTGAATGCCATCTGCTTAGTTTAGACATCGTATATGTGATTTCCATCTGCTTACTTGCTTAGTATATAAATCATATATTTGAATTATATCATGCCATCATGTTTACATAGACAACATCTATCTGAATTATGGCATGCCAACCCATTTAATAAAGACATCATATAGTTATATCATCTCATCGTGTTTACATAGTCATCATATTTTGAATTATGTCATTCTTCCATGTCACATACATCTTGGTGGAGCGCACAAAATGATAAGAGTGAAATAACATGCACGCATCACCAAATACATAAGTGAATGATCATACACAAATAATTATAGTGATAAACATGAATCACACAATAAGAAAAGTATGATCAATCACACAACCACACAAAGTATCTCACGAGCATAAAACAATAAGTAGCACAAACCAAACGGGCAAAGTAGCAACTGGCAATAAAAACCAACGAGCAAAAGAAGGACACACACTCTCTCTCTCTCTCGAAGCCTATGATCTATATATTTTCTCCCCCTTTGGCAACAAGTTACCAAAAAGCTTGAAAAAGTATAGTGCTATATGGCAATATAGGCATGATCTCCGGGAGCTCCTGACTGGGTCTTCTGGCTTGTTGCTCCGGTGTGCGTAGACGGCGTTGAGAGAACTACTTCTACAAATGCCTCGGCTGATGTCTGTTGAGCTAGTGGTGTTGACACTGGGGGTGGCACTATGTCGGTGTACTAAGTATTGGGCCACTAGTACCCCGTACTTGTGCACGGGCAGTTGTAGCCATCCTCGCGGCAAGGTTTGCCGGGGAACAGTTCGAGGTCAATTCAAGCCACCAAATAAATCACCAAGTCAGAGATCTGAGGATCAGCAGATAAGAAGAGCTGGAATCCGAAGGCCAGCTTCCCCGGCAAGATCTTGCCGGGGTGGCCTGCGGAGCCCGGCAAGGATTGGCGCCTGGCAAGGCTTGGTGCCCGGCAAGATTCGGCCCGGCGAGATTCTGCCACTGTGCCACCGCTTCGGCACAGTAACAAGCCTGACATTCTGGGTCCTTCTCTGGATGCGTGGCAACGCGCCAGTGGAGGAGAGCTTAAGCGGTGCTGATGGGATGGCCCGTTTTTCCATCCCCAAGAAAGTGAGGACACCTAAACGGACACCTCACGGTGCATTAAATGCGTTTGTCCTAATCCGTCACGGGTTAGGTATGATACCCTGTAGCTACTTTACACCTCAATGTATGTACATTTCGCCACTGTGGTGACCCCTTTGAGCAGATAAAAGGAGGCCCAAGGCAACTGCTACAGAGGAGGAGAACTTTTGGCCCATTCTGCATGCGTAGCTGCTCTTTGAACGTACTGTTCATAGCGAGCGCTCCTGAAGACTAGGCTCAAGAACATTAATAAGAACACAAAGCAGGAGTAGGGTTTTACGTTGATCAGCGGCCCGAACCTGGGTAAAAACTTCCCGCGTCGATCGTTAGTTCTGCTCTTTGCGTATACCTCTCCCCCCGCCGAATCGTAAAGGGGTCTCTCGGGATCCCATAGGTGTCGTACCCCGACATCTTTGGCGCGCCAGGTAGGGGGATTGAAGGTTGCATGAATCTGATCTAGTGATCGGCACCTCAGTTTCTTCATCGTCATGCCGCCCAAGAAGAAGAGCGCTGTGACGGCGCAACCGTCCACGTCCGTTTTGCCTACGCCTTCACATACGGGCGACGGCGTGGGTGCAGAAGGAAGAAGACTAGAACCCCCACGGCGTTCTGGTGATCTGAGCCAGGCGAGCGGCATCGTTCGCAGTGGCAGTGGAAACCTGCATGCCGCTGGATCTAGAGACGGCGCCGTGTTGCCTGCGGGTGGCACAACGAACTCCAGAGATCGGAGGGCGCCTGCTGGAGCTCCCGCGCCGGCGCAAGCCTCACGACCTACCCAGGTCGTGCATGATGAGCGACGTCATGGCGCTGGTGGTTTGGGGCGTCCCCATGAAAAGATTTCTGCGCATCGATCCCAAGATGCGCGGGACTAGCATGCACACCGAGCTGCTGGTGGGGGTGGCGTGCGGTCGCGTGACCGTGGTGGTGCTCCTTCTAATATGGTTAGGAGTCATAGCACCTCACGTACCTCGCACCTGTCGCCACCGCCTACGCCAGCGAAAGCCTTGGCACGTGCGCAGCTGCTCCTCGATTTTCCTCCAGCCCCGGAGAAGATGGAGGAGTGGCGAGCTACTATCTAGAGTCTTATCGGCTTCGCCAACAAAGATGGACCGCAAGAGGCAGGGCCCTCGCAGCGGAGGCCCATCGATCCGGCGCGAGCCGATGTGGAGAAAACCGGAGGTGGTGCAACCACAGTGCACTCCCCTCCGCGGCACCAGCGGCGGCCGACAACCCAACAGGTTGACCGCCGTGAAGAAGTTTCCACGGCGTCATCCGATCCATGGATGCGCCGCGATCAACATCAAGTTCTCCAGGAACGAGGCAAGGAGGATGCTCGAACTACCATTGAGCGGCGACGGGTAGCGCGCTATCAGTCTGATAAGCGCGCAGGACCGCCTGTCGACGAGCCTGCGCCAGGGGACGTAGGAGTCTTGCCTTATGAGGTAGGGACTCCAGCGTTTACCCGTGAGCTGCGGCAAGTCCGGTGGCCCAATTCCCGAACCTTCAAGCCGGAGGTCCCGGAGAAATATGATGGTAAGACCCATCCCTCAGAATTCCTGAGCATCTACACCATTGCGGTGCAGGCTGCCGGGGGCCGAGATGACAAGATACTTGCCAACTACTTCCCGTTGGTGCTCAAACCCAACGTCAGGTCGTGGTTGATGCATCTGCCGGAGATTTCTATTTCTTCCTGGTCAGATCTGTGCCATCAGTTTGTTGGCGCCTTTGTTGGGGGCCACCAAGCTCCTGGCCAAGAGAGCGATTTACATATCATCCCTCAGAAGGAGGGCGAGTCCCTGTCCAAGTTTATCCAGAGATTCAGCCGGGTGCAGTACAATATTCCTGACGTTCACCCTGCCACTGTCGTTAGTGCGTTCCACCAGAACGTGTGTAACCGCAAAATGCGGGAAGAGCTGGCAATGAACAAAGTCAGGAGTATTGCCAAGCTTTACGCTTTGGCCGACAAGTGCGCTCAAGCTGAAGAGGGGAGGAAACTCCCTGGCGAGGCTGTTGGTGCGGCGGGCGAGTCCGAAGAAGAAGATGCCGCGGCCCCGTCAAGGAAAGGCCGGCGGCGGAACAGGAAACGCGGAGGCAAGGCCGTGCTTGCTGTCGAGGAATCCGACAACTCGGCGCCGCCAAGAAGGCCAAGGTTGGTGACCCCAGCAAGGATGTTGCAGGGTGCCCTTCCTGTCAGGCCTTGGCGGCTGCCTACATGTCGGAGAACTCCGGCAAGCAGTATTGCAAGATCCATCGCACCAAGGGCCACGATCTCCAGAACTGCCGGCAAGTTGAGCAGCTTGCCGAGAAGCAGAGGGCCGAATACGAGAGGCGAGATAAGGAGAAGGCCCAAGATGGTGCTGATGGATCCGGCAAGAAGCGCGGTGGCTGAGGGGGGCGCCGCGGCAAGGCCAAGCAACAAAAGGATAGGCCCGCTCGGGGCCAAGACAAAGAAGAAGATGACGATGAAGAAGATGATGAGTCCAGTGAACAAGAGTTCCAGAAGGCTACGGAGGCCATGTGTATCGACGGAGGTGCTTCGCTGCATTCTTCCCACCGTCAACTCAAACAGTGGGTGCGGGAAGTCAATGCGGCAGAGCCATCCCTAGATGCATGTAGGCCCCTAAAGTGGTCCAACACGCCTATCATTTTCGACGCCGAGGATCACCCTGATCGCACAACTGCGGTCGGGTGCTTGCCATTGTTGGTCTCGCCAATGATTCGCAACCTCAAGGTGACGAAAATGCTAGTTGACGGTGGGGCCGGCCTAAATTTTATCTCACCGAATGTGCTCAAAAAGCTCCAAATTCCCGACGAGGACCTCGAGGAAATGGGCACATTTCAAGGGGTCAATCCGGGAAGAACTCAGCCCAAGGGCAAGATTACGCTGCCGGTGACATTTGGTAGCGAGCTCAACTTCAGGACTGAGAAAGTGGTGTTTGATGTCGCCAAGATCCCCATGTCATACAATGGGATCCTTGGTCGGCCAGCGCTGGCTAAGTTCATGGCGGCATCACACTACGCGTACAACGTTCTGAAGATGCCTGGGCCGTTGGGCGTCATCACTATCCATTCCGATAAGAAGGATGCACTCATCTGTGCTGACCAACTTTACTGGGAAGTAGTTGCAGCACCTGCTCCTGCCGCTGGAACTCCCGAGGGGAAGAAGAAGACCGTCAAGAACCTTGGCGCAAACTCCGGCAAGCGCACCTCCTCGGAGTGCTGCGCTTCCGTCGAGGACGTACCAAAGAGTTCCACCGGCAAGAACAAGAAATCCAAGGCTGCTCCACCGGAGACCAAGAAGGTGCCCGTCAGAGAGGACGGAACGGGGGGAACTTTCACCATAAGTTCCACCCTAGATGAAAAATAGGAAAGCGCGCTCGTTGCTTTCCTGCGGGCGAATGTCGACGTGTTTGCATAGCAACCGTCTGACATCCCCGGTGTTCCCAGGAAGGTAATTGAGCACCACCTTGCTGTCTGTCCTCATGCGCGGCCGGTCAAACAAAGGGTCAGGAAGCAAGCCTTGGAGTGGCAAGAATTCATCACCGAAGAAATCAGAAAGCTGGAGGCGGCAGGATTGGTCAAAGGAGTGCTTCATCCAACCTGGTTGGCCAATCCGGTTGTAGTGCGGAAAGCGAATGGGAAATGGAGGCTTTGTATCGATTATACAGATATCAATAAAGCTTGTCCAAAAGATCCCTTTCCCTTGCCGCGCATCGACCAGATTGTAGATTCCACCGCTGGTTGTGATCTCCTGTCCTTCATTGATGCCTATTCAGGGTATCATCGGATTTTTATGGCAAAAGAAGATGAAGAGAAGACCGCATTTATCACCCCATGTGGTACGTATTGTTTTATACGAATGCCTTTCGGGTTGAAAAGTGCTGGTTCGATATTTGCGAGAGCAATCCAAATTGGTTTTGAGCCTCAACTCCATAGAAATATGGAGGCATATATGGATGATATAGTGGTCAAAACCAAGGACAAGGCGACGCTCATTCAAGATTTAGAAGAAACATTTGCAAATCTGCACAAGATCAACTTGAAGCTCAATCCTGAGAAGTGCGTGTTCGTTGTTCCTTCCGGCAAGCTCCTCGGATTCTTTGTATCTTGCCGGGGAATCGAAGCGAACCCCGACAAGATCAAAGCTATTGAGCAAATTGAAGCGCCGAGGCGCGTCAAGGATGTGCGTCGCCTTGCCGGCTGTGTTGCTGCTCTAAGCAGGTTTATTTCCAAATCTGGTGAGCGCGCCCTGCCCTTTTTCAAAATATTGAAGAAGGCAGGTCCAATGAAATGGACTCCGGAGGCAGAGGCTGCGCTGCAGGATTTGAAGAAATACCTTTCCTCTCCGCCGACGCTAGTCGCGCCTAAACCACAAGAGCCGTTGTTGCTATATCTGGCAGCAACAAATCAAGTGGTTAGTGCTACGCTAGTGGCGCAGAGAGAGGCTGATGAGGAAGCAACACCAGCGCCAGGGCCGCCATGTGACGCGGCAAGATCTTCCCCGGCAAGGGTTGATCTCGGCAAGACAGGATCTGCGCAAATAGAAGAACCCGTGCAGAAGAAGAAGGTGGTGCAGCGCCCAGTCTATTTTGTTAGCTCTCTTTTACAAGGAGCTAGGTCAAGATATTCTGGTGTGCAGAAGTTGCTTTTCGGCCTTCTTATGGCCTCGAGGAAGCTGCACCATTATTTTCAAGCACATGAAATCACCGTCGTCACTCGCTTTCCGTTGCAACGGATCTTACAAAATCCAGAAGCAACCGGCAGGATCGTGGAGTGGGCGTTGTAGTTGTCGAGCTTTGGCCTCAAGTTTGAAAGCACTTCGACGATTCAGAGCAGGGCCTTGGCTGAGTTCATTGCCGAATGGACCCCAACGTCGGACGAAGAGGCTCAGGAAACAACTCTCCCCGGTAAGGAAATCGATCAGCAATGGGTTATGTACTTTGATGGGGCTTTCTCGCTGCAAGGCGCTGGTGCTGGTGTGCTGCTTGTCGCACCCACCGGAGAGCACCTCAAGTACGTAGTACAAAAGCACTTTCCCCGGGAGAGTTCGATCAACAACACTGCAGAATACGAGGGTTTGCTTGCCGGTCTCAGGATCACGGCAGACCTTGGTATCAAGAAGCTCGTCATCAGAGGCGATTCACAGCTTGTCGTCAGGCAAGTTAACAAGAGTTATCAAAGTCCATTGATGCAAGCCTACGTAGATGAAGTGAGGAAAATGGAAGAGCACTTTGACGGTCTGCAAATGGAGCACGTTCCTCGTGCCGAGAACAGTGTTGCTGACGACCTGTCAAAGCGTGCCGCCCTCAAGTTGCCTGTGGAACCAGGAACTTTTGTGCTCCAATTGACTCAACCATCCGTGGCGCCATCGATGCGGCAAGAAAAGAGAAGAAAGTTGAACTCTGGCCAGTATTTCCCGGCAGAGCTCCCTGGAGCCGCCGGCAAGGAAGTTGCCGGGATCGACATGCCTGCCGGGGAAAAACAGGCTCCGGCAGGGCCTCAGGCCCTTGCTGTCGAGACAAACATTCCCCCGGCCGAGGAGATGCCTTTAGTCCTAGCTGTCGAGCCTCAGGCTCCAGCGTGGGTGCAGCACATCATCCATTTCCTTCAGACAGGAGAACTCCCGGAGGAACAGGAAGAAGCGGAAAGAGTAGCCCATCGGTCTGTTATGTACAAGTTCGTCGATGACGTCCTGTACAGAAAGAGACCAAACGGTGTGAAATTGAAGTGCATTCCTCGGGAGGATGGACTAGAGCTGTTGGCAGAGATACATGGAGGCATATGTGGCTCTCACATAGGATCAAGAGCACTTGTCAAGAAAGCATTCCGGCAAGGTTTCTTTTGGCCCACCGCTCTCCAGGATGCAACTGCACTAGTCACCAAGTGTGAAGCGTGCCAGTTTCATTCGAAGAAATTACATCAACCAGCTCAAGCTCTTCAGACAATCCCTCTCTCCTGGCCATTTTTGGTTTGGGGGCTTGACATACTGGGCCCTTTCCCCCGTGCTACCGAGGGCTTTGAGTACTTGTACGTTGCTATCGACAAGTTCACAAAGTGGCCGGAGGTGGAAGCAGTGAGGAAGGTAACAGCACAATCAGCCGTCAAGTTCTTTAAAGGGATAGTTTGCCATTTCGGTGTGCCCAATAGGATCATCACCGACAACGGCACGCAATTCACAAGTCGCACCTTCATGCAGTACGTCCAAGACCTTGGTGGCAAAATTTGTTTTGCCTCTGTTGCTCATCCAAGAAGCAACGGCCAAGCGGAGAGGGCTAATGCTAAAGTGCTGCGCGGTCTCAGGACCAGGACTTTTGACAGGCTGAAAAAGTACGGAAGATGCTGGATTGATGAGTTGCCAGCAGTTCTTTGGTCAATCAGAACGACACCAAATCGAGCCACCGGCCAGACGCCCTTCGCTCTGGTCTACGGAGCAGAAGCAGTTCTCCCCACGGAACTCACATACGGATCACCTCGAGTGCTCGCTTATGATGAGCTTGAGCAAGAGCAACTGCGGCAAGATGACGCTGTGCTCCTTGAGGAGAATCGTCTTCAGGCTGCTGTGCGAGCTGCACGCTACCAGCAAGCTTTGCGTCGCTATCATAGCCGCAAAGTTCATGCCCGAAGCCTTGAGGAAGGCGACCTTGTTCTTCGGCGGATTCAGTCCGCCAAGAATTCAAACAAGTTGACGCCAAAGTGGGAAGGCCCTTATCGGGTAGTACGAGTCACCAGGCCCGGCGTTGTCCGCCTAGAGACCGAAGATGGCGTTCTAGTGAGCAATTCCTGGAATATCGAACATCTTCGCAAGTTCTACCCATAAGGCGCGGTTGCCGGGGGCTCCCGGCAACCACCCTTTTGTACAAGTCTTGCCGGCAAGGCATGTGATCCTTTGTACAAAGCCAGGCGCAGACCCTGAGCACAGATGGATAAATTTAAGTGTTGTACATTCCCTTATTGGTTCGCATGTTCATATTTATAAATGCATGTTTGTCTAAGATGTTGTATAACACCTACCCCCGGTAAGTTCTAACGAACCGCCAAGGTTTCGTGTCTTTATTTTCTCTTCTTTCTTTTTAAAAGACAGAAGGATTCCTCGCATGCACATTTGCCGGAGGGGGAAGGGAGATATGAGTACCAGTTGGCAACGTTCGGAATCGACGCTTGCTGGAGGAAGGATAGCGACAGAAAGCTAAGTTCTAAAAACTTAGAGCAAGTTTCTTTTATTACAAAGTTATTTCCTTGGACGATTCCGACTCTTGTATGGAAAATTTGCACGCGAAGGAACCCTTGTTGTAATCAGTTGCGCCCTTATTTTGTTTCGAGCCCGCTCAACGATTTAAGTGGCTGCACTGAGAACGCCAAGGAGTCTTGCCGGCCGCTGCACCTCCAGCAGGCTGCTGAAGTCCCGCACCCAGCGCTCGCTGCAGGTTGCGCGTCGGCAAGTTTTTTCAGTAAGCGTAGGATGAATTCCATACATAAAGGAATCAGACAAGGGAAATAGCAAGCATAAACCTAAACATAGGCGAGTTATATTACATTCATGAGTTGCCGCAATTCTAATTTGAGACTTAATTGTCTTTTACATGGAATGATGACGGCAAGAAAAGGGGGAGCACTTAATCCATGCGCTGGCCTTCAATCCTTTTGATGGAGTCCACCTTTTCGAGGATAGGCGCGATGCATTCTTCAAGCGCCTCAACATTTGCGTCCCTTGGCAGATTGCCGAGCGCGTTGGAGAGGTCGATGCCGGGATTGCTGTGCACCATCTTGATAAGCACCTTGCGGAGGACGGCCCGACAAAGCCGGCGAGTCTCGTTGGCCAATTGGGTTGCCTGGCTAGACTGGAGCACCCTCAAGGCGTTTATGATGCTTTCAAAGAACATCGTCAACCTGGCACTTGGAGATATTCTTTCCTCGGAAGAATACATGATGTTCGACAGGCCCATGGTTGATAGTTCTGCAGTAAGCTTCTCCGCGGTGGCGATGAGACGTCCAGTCCAAATCTCCACCCCCTTCTCGTAATCGGTTTGGGCGGCGGCGGCGCTCTTGAGCAGGTTCCTCTCTTCTTGGAGATCCTTGAGTAGAGCTTTCTCACGGGCCCTGCCGGCCTCGAGAGACTTCTGCAATGTGGTCACCTTCAACTCCAGAACTGCAATGTCATCAGCCGCAGAGGAGAGCTGCTTGGTTTTGTTGGACAGGGCAACTTGCATCTCCGCCAAGGAGTGGAGGGTTTTTTCCCTATCACCTTTGAGCGTCGAGAGCTCCTTGCCGTGCTCTTCAAGATCTGTTTCCAAATTCTTCACCTTGTCGCTCAGCTCGTTCTTGGCGGCCTCTGCTGCTTCGGCAGCATCGACGGCCTCCTTGAGCTTGCCGGCGTGACTTGCAGTCAGAGCTTCGAGCGCCTCTTTATGTTTTTGCTCCAGCTCCTGGGTCCACCGCGCGACAAGCTTCTCGATATCTTCATCTTTGCTGCGAAGCTTGGCGGCGAGCGCCTGCTCACGTGCGGTGAGATCTTCCTCATAAGCATCAAGAGCAACGCGGCGCCCCGTCAGGAGGGCATCTTCAGCGGCAATCCTTTGAGTAGCTTCATCATGCGCCTTCTCCATATCAGATTGCTTGAGGAGGATTTCTGTCCACTGCTGGCTCACTTGTTCCCGGTCGACAACCAACTCTTGGAGGGCCTTGGCGTGCCAGACTTGCATTTGTTCGACACGCCTTTGAAAATCTGCTTCGGCCACCTCGACAACTGCCATTCTGGAGTCCGCCTTATCTTTCCGGGCGTGGTGGAGAGCCTGGAGCTTGCGGAAATTCTCGCCCATGGCCTGAAGGAGCTGATCCTCTTCAGATTTGCCGCTGCTAGCGCTGGGATCGTCAACAACCTCGAGCCCGGCAGCAGCGATGATATCTTCGTCAAAAACTGCTCCTTCGGCTGGTGCCCCAATGCTTGCCGTCCCCGGCAAGTTGACGAACAGGTTCTCGCCAACCTTGAGGTATTTGCTGGATGAGGGGCCCTCAGATGTTGACGGCTGGTCTTCAGCGACCGCCTCACCAGTGGCAGGGGGCTCTGTGGCCGGTGCAGCATCTGGCGCTCCTACGGCAGGAATGCCGTCAGTATGGTCATCAGCTTCCCTGTCGCCCCCTTCAGTAGGTTCCTTGGCGGGTTCCTCTTGTGCAGTCTTAGCAGTCTCCCCGTCAAGAGCACCACTATCCTCGACAGTGTCATCCTTGGTGGCCTCGCTGGCAGTGATCCTATCTGCTTTGGTAGCGGCATCCCTGGCGGTCTTCTCGATGACAACGTCGACGTCCATGTGCTCCGTCACAGGGAACTCTGAAGGACGAAGGAGGAGAACAGAATAAGATCGAGATTAAAGTTTGAAGCGACTAAAGACAGAGAGATAAGGGAAAGAGTAACTAGCATTCTGTGGCAATCGATTACCTACGTCGAGCTGTTGGGAGGTGGCCTCGCCCCTCCCGGCAGCTTCGGTTGCCGGGGGTGGGTTGCCGGAGTCCGTGCTTGCCGGCTCCTCCTCAATTAAGATGGGCTCGTCGGTAGGAACTCTTGCCGGGGACGTGCTTGTGGGCGGCGTGGTCGATGAAGGTGCCACGAAGGGGATGTTTTCCGACAACTCTCCTTGTTGCCGTTCTTCTCCTGTGAGCCCGAGGATATCAGCGGCAAGAATGGAAGCCTCAGCACCCGCCGGCGGGAAAAGAATAGTGAACTTACGCTGGGGGCTGCGTTGAGGACTGAGCTCCGGGCTGACAACGATGGTTTCTGGCATGCTCGTGGAGCCTGCTGGGGGCTCGTCGCCCGTGGAAGTCTTTATCCTCTTCGCCATCCTCTCCAGTATGGTTTCTGCATCACTACAGAGACAATACAAGCAAGTTAGTAAGATCAATCTAAGATTGGAATATAAAGGCTGTGGCAAAGTACTTACTCTTCTTCCTCTCGCTCTGGACTAAAGCCAGAGATGTCGAAATCGACCTCTGCTGCAATGTCTGAGTGGGGAGGCGGAGGAGGGGTCCTAGGCCACTTAGCTGTGGCAGGCGCCGGGGCAGCTTCAGGTGCGGTAGTGCGAGACACCCTTGCCGCCCCAGCGGTGGCTGCTGGTGTGGGTCTCGTGCACCGCGCAGGTTGTTGACGAACCCCTTGCCGCGGTCCAGTCTTGCCGGCCACTTTCTTGCCGGGAGCCTCACCTCTCAAAGAAGGCTAGCTTGCCGGGATGCCAGATGCAGTCTTCCGAAGAACACGCTTCGTCTTCTTCGGAGCTGGGAGCTCTTCTTGTGTTTCCTCTTCGGCCGTGTCCTCGCCAGACGAGCTCTCAGCGGCTGCGCTGCTCTGTTCCCCGGCAGCTCCGTCCTTCCCAGCAGGTTTTATTTCCACTACTACCTCTGCGTCACTGGCTTCCCATTCTGTGAAGCCAACGCTGCCGGCCTCCGCGGCAAGACTTGCCTCCTCCACCCTAGTAGCAATGTAAGCTACTTCTTGGTCGGTGGTGGCTCAGATGAAATCTGCCTCTTGCCGGACGGGTCTCTCCGTCAAGTTCTCAAGAAACTTCTGTGCTTCCTCCTCGGTTGGCTCGGCCCAGGTCGGGTCAAGACCGTGGGCGTTGAACATCGGCATGAAGGCGATGATTGACCCCAAGGCAGAATTGTTGCACAAGGGAACAATCCTTGCCGGCAGCCGATGCTTGTCTTCACACTGGAATAGTTTTTGACCAAGAGCGCCAAGCTGCATAGTGGTCAGATTGTTGTTCAGCCCGGGGCGCAATCTCATGACATCTGCCGCGTTTCTGTATTCCCAAGCTGGCCTTCCCCTGTTCTGCAAAGGGGCGATGCGGCGGCGGAGAAAGTCGAAGCCAATCGTCTCCATCGTCAGCCCGGCAGCCTTCAGGCGAAGGATCCTAGTGGTGGCGATTGTGAGCCTCTCGTCCTCCGCGGCGAGATCGCTCCAGTCCTTGCCGCGGACCACCTTCTGTTGCCGGGGAAGACAAAACGGATGGGGATCTGCTTCCTGGATCCAGCACCATTCAGCCCGCCACACGTCCCACTTTTCGCGGTAAACTCCTTCTGGGTATATTTCCTTATTCCAAGCCCTTGGGATCCACGCGATAGAACCAGAGAGGGCCTCTCCTTTTTGGATGCGAGGGAAGAAGTAATGGCAAAAAAGAGCAGAATTGGGAATCACGCCGACAAAGTTTTCACAGAGATGGGCAAAGATGGACATGCAAAGTACCGCATTCGGCGTGAAATCGAGAAGACGAAAGCCGTATGTGTACATGATATCATTGAAGAAGTCGGAAAATGGGGGACAAAGCCCGCAATAGAAATACATAGTGAAGAAAGGGTATTTATCCGATCCACCTTTGGAACAAGCACCTGGGATCACGCGTGTGGCAGGGTGAGCTTGCGTCCCCTTCGCCCACATGCACTGGTACCGCCCCTTCAGAGCTTCAGCATCGAGCGATGGGGGGAAGACGACATATTTCTTCCGCATCTTCACCAGGTCGCTCTCTGGGACGTCGGCTTTCGCTTCCTTGCCCTTGCCTTTGCTGGCCTTGGGCGACATGGCGGCTGTGAGGGCGGAAGCCGGGGGTGGAACGAGCGTGGAAGCGGCGGAAGAGAAAAAAGCTTCGCTCTGGGCTCGAGAGGAGGAAGGCGATGGCGACGGCCAGATTGAGAAGAAGAGGGGGGTAAATAGGCCTGTGCCTCTCTGGCTTCTCCTTTTTATGGGGAAGGAGCGGGGCCGCCTCTTTTATTCCCCAATGTGAATGTGCCTCTATGGGTGTGTTGCAGTTGCAGCCTTTGAGGCACGCTTCCCATGTCGCGCGCTCGGTGCGTGTAGTGGGGAGGCACAGTAAAACAAGATATTTACGAGCAGTTAATCCTCTGCCACGCGTGCCCGTGCACTGTTTGGGCCTAGCCCAACAACGCCTCGCACTCGTGTATGGCCTAGGCCCGGGGGCTCCTGTCGGTGTACTAAGTATTGGGCCACTAGTACCACGTACTTGTGCACGGGCAGTTGTAGCCATCCTCGCGGCAAGGTTTGCCGGGGAACAGTTCGAGGTCAATTCAAGCCACCAAAGAAATCACCAAGTCAGAGATCTGAGGATCAGCAGATAAGAAGAGCTGGAATCCGAAGGCCAGCTTCCCCGGCAAGATCTTGCCGGGGTGGCCTACAGAGCCCGGCAAGGATTGGCGCCCGGCAAGGCTTGGCGCCCGGCAAGGCATGGCACCCGGCAAGGCTTGGCGCCCGGCAAGGCTTGGTGCCCGGCAAAATTCGGCGCCCGGCGAGATTCTGCCACTGTGCCACCGCTTCGGCACAGTAACAAGCCTGACATTCTGGGTCCTTCTCTGGATGCGTGGCAACGCGCCAGTGGAGGAGAGCTTAAGCAGTGCTGATGGGATGGCCCCTTTTTCCATCCCCAAGAAAGTGAGGACACCTAAACGGACACCTCACGGTGCATTAAATGCGTTTGTCCTAATCCGTCAGGGGTTAGGTATGATACCTTGTAGCTACTTTACACCTCAATGTATGTACATTTCGCCACTATGGTGACCCCTTTGAGCAGATAAAAGGAGGCCCAAGGCAACTGCTACAGAGGAGGAGAACTTCTGGCCCATTCTGCATGCGTAGCTGCTCTTCGAACGTACTGTTCATAGCGAGCGCTCCTGAAGGCTGGGCTCAAGAACATTAATAAGAACACAAAGCAGGAGTAGGGTTTTACGCTGATCAGCGGCCCGAGCGTGGGTAAAAACTTCCCGCGTCGATCGTTAGTTCTGCTCTTTGCGTATACCTCTCCCCCCGCCGAATCGTAAAGGGGTCTCTCGGGATCCCATAGGTGTCGTACCCCGACACACTATGGCAGTGGCGGCAGGTGCAGAGTGTGTTGCCCTGGTGTCTGCTACTGGCACAGCTGAGGACCTGGGTGCCCTTGGCACTGTCTAAAACCTCTCAGTGGTAGTGTCCTCATTGCCATTTTCAGCATCATCTCTAAGCTTCTCCACAATAGATTGTATCTCTGTGACCTTGACATCAAGATTGTACATTTTGTCTTCAACTACCTGCTCTAGGATCTCCTGGTTCTTGGCTAAGTTGGCCAGACTTTGCATAATCCTCAGTGTTGCTTCTAGCAGATATGTCAACTGGTCTTGCTTTGATTTGAGATTGACTATTGATGCATTGGGTGCATTTCCTGCCTTTGCTGCTTTTGCTGCTTTTGCTGCCTCTGCCTTCTCTTAAGACTCAACTGAAATTGGATGTGAAGCATCCATCACCACTTCATTATCTTCAAACTTTGGCTAAAGAGGAAGGTGCACTCTGTCAAGTAGATATGTGCATGTACCAACCTTGGAGTTGATAAGCATCTAGATGTGTGGTGCATATCCACATGACCTCTTCTGGTCAGCAATAGTCCTTTTGATTGTTTCAACAATCAGGCTCATGACTTTGAACTTCTGCAGAATATCAAACAAGTGGAGCAGGTTGATGGAGTGGCCATGAATCATCCTCTCATCTCTAGATTTGGGCAACAGGGTGTGCCTCAAAATGTAGTTTCTGGTAGCCAAACCAGCAAGAAGAAAGTATATGGATCCAAACTTGTGTGTATTGAAAGCTTCATCAAGAATGGTCTTGTACATATGTGTCATAGTGTTATGATCCATACTGGGCTTCCCATAGACATCAATGTCATTTTCATCTTCCTCTGGGGCATTAATGAGAGTAGCCCACTCAGAAATAGATGACCGGTATCTAGTGCCCTCAGTCATCCAGACAACTGTGACATCTGGATAAAAGTGTGTTGTGGAGTAAAACTGCATCACCATCTCATCATTCCAATTTGTAAGCTTTTGTGCAACAAAAGCATCAACACATGTAAGCCTGAAGCTCTCATGAACATGGGGGAAGTAATCTTCATTGTCTTCTATGTACTTCCGTCCACCCATTTCATGTTGCTTAAGATGGGCTTCTTGTCAAGCAGCACTATTTCATAAAAATCTTGTTGTTCTATGGTATGGAAATGATAGTCACAAGCTGTTCTTATCCTTGTAGAATAGGGATCACTTTTCCTCCAATCTCTCAGACCTTTGTCCTTTCTGAGCTTCATATTTTCAGCAACTGGATGTCCATCATCATGATCTGGAATCTTTGGCTTCAACTTCCTGAGCAATGGTGGCTCTTCATCCTCTTGAACTTCTGGCACTGGGGCCTTGTTCTTTTCAGTAGCTGGGATGTTGCTAGTTGATCCCTTAGGTGTAGCAGCCTTAGGTGTAGAAACTGGAGCTTTGGGCTTGGGCTTGGAGGGAGCAGCACCTATCTTAATGGAATTTGCCATG
The DNA here is from genome assembly GCA_011799875.1 of Thinopyrum elongatum. Classification (NCBI taxonomy): domain Eukaryota; kingdom Viridiplantae; phylum Streptophyta; class Magnoliopsida; order Poales; family Poaceae; genus Thinopyrum; species Thinopyrum elongatum. Next base: position 279,904,579 of record CM022299.1, on the reverse strand, counting down.
AGCTTTTCAGACTTGGCAGGGGGTGCAACCGGTTCCTCTTCCTCCTCTTCTTATTCATCCACCATCATAGATGGTCTACCAATCACTCTGGCAATGGTCTTCTTCACTCTCTCTTTCCTCTTTTTCTTTCCAGCAGCAGCTTCTTCTTCTTCTATTTGCTCAAGAGTGAAAGTCATAGTCTCTTGTGTAGACTTTCTGGCCTTAGACATTGGAACTCTCTTCGTAGGGGCTTTCTTCTTGAGACCTGGCTTAATAGCAGCTGCAGTGCCATACTCTTTCTTTAGCACTTTCTTCCTTGAGATTACTTCCTCATCAACAACAAAATCCTCATCCTCACTTTCTGAGGTTCTCTTCTTCCTTTGTCTTGTGGCCGCTTTAGGCAGATTGCTTCGAGTGCTTCTGCTGCCTTCATCATAGCTTCCACTAGGGCTTGTGCCCTCACTGAGATTAACCTCTTGCTCTGACTTGTTCTGGCTATCACTTGCATCAGACATCTTGCAGATAGAACCTGTGAGTAGATAGGTATGGGTAGAGTGGATGAGCATCACAAAAAGCAGCTGGTTTTGCAAAAAAATGAATCAAAACTTTAGTTTTAGTTTTCTGCAGAAAGCATTTCGGAGCTACTGATATGAAAATCTTGGTGACACTGAAGCATTAACAGAGTCTAAACACACAAGATCGGTCAGACCGAGTTGCGGTTCGGTGACTCCGAGATGCTAGGGTTTCACTGAGGTTTTGCTTTCGGTCTCACCGATTAGTACATTTCGGTGGCACCGAGTTGTACTTTAGTACAATGGCCAGGGCCAATCGGTGGGACCGAAAGGTTCATTTTGGTCGGTCCGAGATGAGCTCGGCGGAAGCCTAACCCTAAATTTTTTCATCAAATATAATCTAATGAAGTTTTCTATGGATAGAATGATCTCATAAGTGGCAAGAAATTAGGCATTATCCTTGTGCATAGAATCGGAAGGGGATAGCACAAAGAGATCGAATCGTACCCTAACTCGGTGATGATTATCTACGGCGACAATGGCGGTGAAGATTCCTGTTGACGGCGACGGAGACCTGCGTCGAACGCGCACAGGCAAAGATGGCGATGATCCGGAGACCAAGGGGGCGGCAACAATGGGGCGCAGGCACAAGTGGTTTGAACTGATTTTCAACCGTACGGGTCCACTGAATATATACCCACATGCTGTCGGTGGCACCGAATGGAATGTTTCGGTGGCGCCGAGATGCGAAACTGCGTGCAGTTATTGCAACTCGGCGGTACCGAGTCATTCTAATCGTTACAACCGAGATGAAAACCTAGATCAGTCTAGCGCTTTCAGTGGGACCGAGTGTGAGTGAGCTAGTCCGACCGAAATGCACAAGAAGGTCTTGGAAAGCAGCCCTTGACGGATCGGTGGCTCCGAGTGCTCCTCACCCGGGGGGTCCAAAAAATACTTGTTCAATTTTTGTAATGTAGCATGAATAGAGTTTGAGACAAGAAGAGCATAGATAGCTAGAGAAGGTTCTTAGGCATTCTTGTCCATCCATTTGGCCAATAAAAACCAAGACAATCAAAACAACAAATGGATGTCCTTGAATGGAGAAATTATGCAACCAACATGCTCACACAATAAGATAGCAAATGAAACATGTGTCAAAGCATGCATAGACAATTCTAGCATCTATCAAGCAATTGGCGATGACTGGGTCATCTATATATGAGTATATTGACTTAGGAGTCAAATGAAAACATTTGATCATAGGTCATACTCATCGTTTAAGCACAAGTGGGGTTACCACTTTTACATAAAGCATTAATGTTTTCACACCATTAGAGTCGCTTTAGCTCAATTTTTAGAGCAAAGCTCCCCCTAGATGTGATATCCCCCCTAAGAGGGATGAACTCACCTTGGGTTTTGTCGATGATGATTTCATGTAGATAGTGAAGATGTGGATGCTCTATGTTGATGTAGATCATTTGGAGCAATCCATTGGAGTGTTGCACTTTCAATACCAACACGGGTTAGTTCCACAAGGAACATACAAGGATATCCATAGACATATAGTGAATTGCACATACGATGATGTCCATGAAAGCATTAGGTTACCTTGTCCCTTGTCTTACCAACAAGAGGGTTTGTGACTCCATGAACTAGTGCAAGATATGAAAGTTTATTGCACAAGTCCTTGCCAAAATGAATATGAGTGAAGTATGTTGGCGGAGTCACCCTCAAGAACACTCTAGTTCTTCTTATTTGGGATCCACATCAACTTGACGGGAATCCTTGGAGTTGTAGTTGAACTTGATGATGTAGATCTTGACTTAGTCTTGGGAACCCACTTGACCATGGCCTTAGGAGCTTCTTCAAATGAGTCAATCTCTTCTTGAAGCTTGTCCTTGCCTTTTGACTTATGGTCTTGTGGTGGAAGATCATCTTGAGCTTGTGTTCCCTTGAAAGAAGTGGGGTCATACTTATCTTGTTGAGGAACAAACTTTGTCTTGGGGTATTGATCTTCATCCCACTCAACTCCATTGGCATTGAACTGTCGTTCAAAACCAACACCTTGAATCTTCCGGTGCCTTCCTTGCTTGCGTACAATTTCCTCAAATTGCTTACTCCCAGCAAGGCTCTTGTAAACACCTTTCTCTATAATTCCCTTCAATAAGCTATTTTCTTGCTCAAGTGTAACTTGGCTAAGAGAATCATTAGTGGAATCAACAGAACTACTAAAAGCAACAATATTGGATTTAACATGGTTATTGTTACTACTAGAAGAAGAATCTTTCTTGCTCTTGTTGCTATATTTTATTTGTGGCATATAAGTAGACAAGAGGAGACGTTTGGCAATGTAAGAAGAACTCTTCTTTCGAATATCATCATTGATAGCTTTTAGGAACTCATGCTCTTGCCATAAATTTAGCTTCTCGAAAAGTAGCTTCTCATGATTCCTTAGGAGCTCTCTATGATCCTCTTGAGTTGTTTCATGAGCTAACTTAAGAGTATTTAGTTCTTTAGTTAGACGCTCAATCTCCTTCTTATCATTGTCATTCGTTTCATCTTGATTAGCACGATTACTAGCAAATTCATCATAGTTTTCATCACTAGTTTTGTCAACAAGTAAATCATCATCACCTAGCAAATCATCTTCATCACTATTGAAAACAACATACTCGGGGTGTGATACCTTGGTCCTTTAGCCATGAAGCATCTTCCAATTCCTTCATTTGGTGAATCAAATATGTCGTATGAGTTGGATGACACAAGTGCAAGACCGGCAACAACTTCATCTTGAGTATAGTCGGAGTCGGAGTGATAGCTTCTCTCGGAGTAGTTGTCGGAGTCGGAACCAGATACCCATTCACCAATGTGAGCTTGTTGTCTTCGTCTTGTGTAGCTCTTTTATGACTTGTCCTTCCTTCCCGAATCCTTGCTTCTATGAGAGGGTCTTCATTCATAACGATCATCTCTACTCCTTCTCTCTTTTGGCGGTGATTCATCTCTTCTACTCCTTGTTTTTGGTGAGTCTTCTCTTTTTTTGTAGGGAGCCGTACACTCATTGGAGTAGTGTACGGGTCTTCCACAATTGTAGCAATTATGATCACAACTAGAAGATCTTTTGTCATTGTAGGACCTTGACTTGGAGCTTCTCTCTTTGCTTCTATTCTTATAGAACTTGTTGAAGTTCTTCACCATTAAGCTCAATTCTTCATTGGAGAATAGCTTCTCACTTGATGTTGTAGGAGCATCACTTGAAGCTTTGTAAGCACCACTTGACTTGTTGTGGAGCTCATCGTTATCCTTGAGTGACATCTCATGAGAAACAATTCTACCAATGGCTTCCGCAGGCTTGAGATCTTTGTAATTGGGCATCATTTGGATCAAAGTGCACATGATATCATATTTTCCATCCAAGGCTCTTAGGATCTTCTTGATGATGAATTTGTCGGTCATCTCTTCACTTCCTAAGCCGGCAATCTCATTTGTGATGAGAGCAAGCCTAGAGTACATTTCGGCGACTCCTTCACCATCCTTCATCTTGAACTTGTCAAGTTAACTTTGAAGCACATACAACTTGGATTCCTTGATGGACTCAGTTCCTTCATGCATGTCAACCAAAGTGTCCCAAATTTCGTTTGCATTCTCAAGACAGCTGATTTTGTTTAATTCTTCGGGGTATAATCCATTGAAGAGAATATCACAAGCTTGAGCATTGTATTGCAACATCTTCAATTCATTCGCGGTGGCTTCACGATCTAGTTCTTTTCCATCTTCAAAGTATTCACCTTGCAAGCCAATACGAACAACAACCCAAACGGTGGGGTTATGACCAAGGATATGCATTTTCATCTTATGCTTCCAACTAGCAAAATTTGTACCATCAAAGTAAGGACCTCTCTATGGTGATAATTTCCCTCGCTAGACGCCATACTATTCTAGGTTGTGAAACCAAGGATATGATCACCAAAGCTATGGAAATCAAGGCAAATGGAGACCAAAGCTCTGATACCACTTGTAGAATCGAAAGTATGTCTAGAGGGGGGTGATTAGACTACTTGACCAAATAAAGATCTATCCTTTTCCCAATTTTAGTTGTGGGCAGATTTTAGCAATTAGCACAAGTCAAAGAATCAACCAACACATGCAATTCTAAGAGTATTGCAGCGGAAAGTAAAACATTGCATATGAAGGTAAAGGGAAGGGTTTGGAGACGGCAAACGCAATGGAGACACGGAGATTTTTTGCGTGGTTCCGATAGGTGGTGCTATCGTACGTCTACGTTGATGGAGACTTCAACCCACGAAGGGTAATAGTTGTGCGAGTCCACGGAGGGCTCCAACCACGAAGGGTCCATGAAGAAGCAACCTTGTTTATCCCACCATGGCCATCGCCCATGAAGGACTTGCCTCGCTCAGGTAGATCTTCACGAAGTAGGCGATCTCCTTGCCCTTACAAACTTCTTGGTTCAATTCCACATCTTGACGGAGGCTCCCAAGCAACACCTAACTAATCTAGGAGACACCACTCTCCAAAAGGTAATAGGCGTTGTGTTGATGATGAACTCCTTGCTCTTGTGCTTCAAATGATAGTCTCCCCAACACTCAACTCTCTCTCTCGGATTTGGCTATGGTGGAAGAGTAATTTGAGTGGAAAGCAACTTTGGGAAGGCTAGAAATCAAGATTCTTGTGGTAGGATTGGAATGTCTTGATCTCAACACATGAGTAGGTGGTTCTCTCTCAGAAAATGTATGGTGGAAGTTTAGGCACGTTCTGATGGCTCTCTCACAAATGGAGAAGGGGGTGGAGGGGTGTATATAGCCTCCACACAAAATCCAACCGTTACACACATTTCACTCATCTCGGTGGGACCGAATGGTTAAACTCGGTGGCACCGATCTGTTCAAAAATGTGAACGTTAGGAATCTCGGTGGGACCGATGTGCTAGGGCTTAGGGCAAACCTCTTCTCGATGGCGCCGATTGCATCGACTAGGTGAGACCATAGTGAAGCAATAGGGCAACAGAGAGTTGGTCAAGCCAACTCGGTGAGACCGATTGCATAACTCGGCGAGACCGAAATAAATGCAACAAGTCACAGAGTTTTGGCAAGGCCATCTCGGTGAGACGGAGATCCATATCGGTGAGACCAAACTGCTCGGGTTTCTGGCTGTGGCTATGTCATATGAACTCGGTGGCTCCGGGTAGAAAGAATTGGTGGGGCCGAGTTGGAGTTTAGGGTTTTGGCATATTTGGATGGAGAAAGGGGCTAAGGGTTTTGGAGCAATATCACAAAGCATTTGAGCAAGCAAGCCATTAAGCAACATCTCATCCCCTTTTAATAGTATTGGCTTTCCTATGGACTCAATGTGATCTTGGATCACTAAAATAAAGATGAAGAGTCTTGAGCTTTTGCCAATATTTGTCCTTAGCATTTTGAGCGGTCCACATCTCTAGTCCATTCCATGCCATTCATTGAACTTCCTGAAATATTTATCTTGAATGGATATTATTTCAATGAGCTATATGTTGTTATGAATTACCAAAACCTCTCGGGGATTAGTTGCACTTTCAAGGTGGTGATTTTACAGCGCACTAGCATTGCACACGGTTAAGCCAGTACCTCCACCCTTACTCACGCTTGCGCAGTCGTGGTGATTTCACAGCGCACTAGCATCTCACACGGTTAAGCCAGTGCACCCGTGTCCGTTGAGCGTCATCCGAGTCTTCATATATAGCACCATTTGGCAGCAAAAAAACGTGAGAGGGTCAGGAGACAACCACAACGGCATGTGGCCCAAATATATATGAATGAAAAAAGTGGTGTGTGATGTTCAAAGTTCCAATGCACAACTTTGACCATGCGGGCCCATGTTGGGCATGTCGTCGAAGATCGATGAGAGGGGCCAGAAGACAACCACTACCTGGAAGTGGCCAAATATATGTAGGAATATAGGGTGTGATGTTTAAATACACAATGCACAAATTTGTTGGCACCTGCCTCGCAAACCTGAAAGCCCCCTTGGATATATCTATAATGACAGTCTAAGGTCGTAGCTACCTAGCTAGGGTGCTTGCCCCACCTCCCACTTCGTGTTGGCGGGACGCATGCATGTACTGATACTTTGGTCATACATGCATGTCGCCATGACCTATCATAAGACGGACCAGTGAATCTATCACTTGGCCAAACGACCACTGTTGTTGTCGGTCAAAAATGGATAGAATACATCGCTTGGGCCAATAGATTGGACCATCATAAAAAATTGCATGAGCGGGGCCACAAAACCAGCAACGCTTGTATGCGGCCCAAAATGATGTATGTTGGAAGGGGTGATGTGTTTTCAATATAAAATAATGTACAATTTAGATGTGGAGCCTGCCTCTCGATACAGACAGCCACCATGAAAGCTAGGTAATTAAGGACGAGATACGTAGGGTACGATGTCGGTCCAACCCACCAATCCGAGCATGTGGGAGAGAATCCTGAGAATGCATGAGCTCAAACTTTGCTCGAACATGTCACCGTGACCCGCCCTAACATGAACTACTAGGAATCCATTCATGGCCAGACCCCCCTCGTTATCGGTCAAAGGGATGATATATATATAGACCTAGGGGAGCCCACAGATATGCATGTCGTCTAAAAACCGCACAAGGGAGACGTGGTTGATCAGAAGGCCCCCTGTCAGTGCAACAAACATCTGCGTTCGTTGACCAGACTCATACACAGACGTACTAATGATCATACGTCCAGCACCAACATACAATGCAAGGCCAAACCAGAGAAGCCGCTCTTCATGAGATCAAGGAGAGCATTAAAAAGAACAAAGCACCAGGATATCACCTTGGGAAGGCCTCCATTGCCGGGCAGGAGAGCCCGGCCGGGTCGAGACCGCCCGAAGGCAAGTCCAGATTTAGGCCGGCAAGCCTGTCGGGGCCGTCAAAGATCAAACCACCGCCAAGACACCACCGCTCCACCGCACCTTGACGCTAGTCACTTATCGATGTGGTGTCGAGTACTCCAGGTGATTAAGTGGCACTCATTAAGCACGTGGTAGCTTGCTGGAAGACATATCACACCCATTTGACACCCGTCTAGAGGTGTGTCAAGATGATAAGTAGAAGATGGTTAAGCGGCGATATAATCTTGCCAGGGATGCACCCCTGCATGCCACCTAAGGTAGCATTTATGGCATTTTGTCCCAAGTGCCAGAGTTAGGTATGATAGCACTGTTAGCTATCTAATCACAAGATAATGTCTATTTTGCCACTGTGGTTACCCCTTGGGCTATAAAAGGAGGTCCAAGGGACCCTAGAGAGGGATTCGGACCCTTGCACACTTGTACTCGCGTAGCAGCTCTCCCCGAGGCCACCTTGCCGGGATTGAGCGCTGCGTGTTCTTCGTGTTCCTCCATCCAATCCACCAAAGTAGGAGTAGAGTTTTACGCTTATCAGCAGCCCGAACCTGGGTAAAAACCACCAGAGTCACATTGTCGTGCTGCCTCATGGCCTCTGCTCTTTGTGCAACGGGATCTCCCCTTGCCGAACCACAAAGGGGCCCGTGGTCCCATAGGTGATCGTGTTCACCCACGATATCTTTGGCGCGCCAGGTAGGGGGGAGTCGCTTGCGCGAACCCGAAGTTATGAACAGCGCGTCAATCTTCATCATCATCGTCTTCTCTGCCATGGCGCCCAAGAAGAATCCCGACGCGACCGCACACTGTCGGTGCAACAGACCCTGGGTCCATTGCACAGACTGTGCACAGGCCAGAGACAAGATTACAAGACCAAGATCAGACCAAACAAGGAGGATCAATTCCTTTGAAGGATCCAAGTGCAAGTCGAGAAGACCAAAGTGAGCCGGAGGAACAAGGCATTGCTAAGGGAAGGACCTACCTTGCCGGGCAGGCGAGCCTGGCAGGGTTGAGTTTTGCCCCGGAAGCAAGCTCCCAGATCGTCCCGGCAGGCCTGCCGGGGCTGGCGGAGGCAAGCCACTCCACCGCTCCACCTCACGAGCGACGCAAGTCATCAATCAAAGCGGTGTCGAGCTCCAAGGTGACTAAGTGGCTGCTTCTTGCCACATGGCAGCCACTTCCTACAGCAAACACCTCCATATGACACCCGTCCCGAGACGTGTCAAGCGAGCAGGCGCGAAGCTGGCAAAACAGCCTGGCAGGGCCTGCCGGGCGAGCTGTGATGTGACACTGAGCGGGGCATTTAATGCGCTTTGTCAGCCTGCAGAGTTAGATATGATAGAACTGTTAGCTTTCTAATCAGTATGCAAAGACTGATTTGCCACTGTGGTGACCCCTTAATCTGTAAAAAAAGGCCCATGGCGACCGTAGAAAGGGTCGGACCCTCGCATATCCATACGCGCGTAGCCACTCTAGCCCCCAGAGCGACCTTGCCGGCCGAGTGTGCTACATTCACCACCATTATCCACCATCAATCCACCAAAGCAAAAGTAGGGTTTTACGCCTCACGACAGCCCGAACCTGGGTAAAGACTGCCCGTGTGATCTCTGCCGTGCTGCGCGATGCTTCTCCACTCTTTGTGCAACGTGCACATCCCCTCGCCGAACCAAAAGGGGTTCATGGCCGCATAGGTGGCCGTGGTTTCCCACGACATCTTTGGCACACCAGGTAGGGGAATCACTTGCGCGAAACCGAGACCGTAAGCTTCGCGTCATCTTCATCGACATTTTCATCGCCGACGGCGTCATCGACGATGGTGCCCAAGAGGAAGCCCGGAGCTGCAAATCACCCGTCCACCTCAAAGGCTCCGCCACCCGCGACCGCCGTCGCAGGGAGTGCGGGGGCTCGCGAGGGTGTGGATGCTGCGGGGGACGTGGTCGGCGCAGGCGGCGCCGTCACCACCTCCCCCGCGGCCGAAGCAGGAACGGGAGGTACCGGGGAAGGATAGCATCAGCAACATCCCAACGGCCATGCTCCACGGGGTACGGATGGAGGGATCATTCCACCTGAACCCCTTCTCCTCGCCAACGGGCACAGCCGCAGTGATGGTGCTTGTTCTGGGGCGAATCGCAACCCTCCGGCTGCCCCCGCTGCGGGCGCGACCGCAGGGCACGCGCCACCCCCGGGGCGGGCTGACCCAGCTACTGTTCCCAATGGAGCCGCTGGCCCTCAGGCGCCTCCGCCGTGTCATCATGCTGTCCAAACGACAGGTTCGCAGTAGCAAGGGCGTGGCTCAGTTGCCACTGGCAACGTCAGGAGCCGAGCGACACTATGATCTAAATCGTCATCACCTATGCCAAGCACTGCCTTAGAGGCCATGGCGTGAGCCCAACTGCTGTTGAGATTTCCACTGGCGGCAGACCAGATGGATGAGTGGCGAGCCACCATCCAAAGTTTGATTGGTTTTGCCAAGCCGGAAGGATCACAGCGGGCCGGACCGCCACGGCCTTCCCAGGCAGCAATGGCGGCTCATGCGACTGGTTGCGCGGGAGGGGCCACCCTCACAGTGCAATCCCCACCATGGCAGGCCGCCCGGGAGCCGCAAAACCAAGCACCCAATGACGTCTCGATGGCCTCGTCATACCCTCGAGCGTGTCAAGGCCGACAGCATGCCCCGGAGGGCAGGCGAGGGGAAGGCGCGCGCGTCATCGACGAGCGGCGCCGCGACAACCCCCGCTAGTCCAATGGGTGTGATGGCCTCGACGTTGATGAGCCCAGGCTCGGAGATAGCGGGTGCCTGCCTTTCGAGGTTGGGTGCCCTGCCTTCACCCGTGAGCTGCGGCAAGTCCGTTGGCCGTCCACTCGCATGTTCAAGCCAGAGATACCCGAGAAGTATGATGGGAGACTAAACCCTGCAGAGTTCTTGAGCATGTACACCATCACTGTTCAAGCTGCCGGGGGAAGAGATGAGAAGGTGTTCGCCAACTACTTCCCTTTGGCCCTCAAGTCAAATGTGAGGTCTTGGCTAATGCACCTGCCGGAGAACTCCATTTCGACTTGGGCTGACCTATGCCACGAGTTCATTGGTGCCTTCACGGGCGGCCATCAAGAACCAGGGCGGCCCAGTGACCTGCAACTTCTCCAGCAGAAAGAAGGAGAAACTCTATGGAAATACTTGCAGAGATTCAGTCGAGTCCACAGAAATATCCCAGATATCCACCCTGCTGCCATGATAGCTGCCTTCCAATCCAACGTGCGCAACCGCAGGATACGTTCCAAGGTGAACGTTCGGTTGCCCAAGACTGTGAAGGAGCTCTACACTTTGGTGGACAAGTGTGCTCAGGTGGAGGAGGGGAGGAAACTTCCTGGAGAGGAAGATTGCATCGACATCGACTCAGAAGATGATGACGAAACCATCAGTAAGAAGAAGAAGAACAAGAAGCACAACAAGAAGCGCAAGGATAAGACAGTGATGGCTGTTGAAGGGTCAGGCACGCCTAGTACCGGCAAGAAGGCCAAGGCTGAAGCCCCCGGCAAGGAGGCTACTGCATGCGCTGACTGCCGGGAGGTGGCGGCTGCCGAGAAAGCTGGGAAAAGTGATGGGCCGTACTGTAAGATTCATCGAACCATGTCGGCGTACGACACCTATGGGATCGCGTGGATCCATTTTATGGTTCGGCATGGAGAGAGGTATGCACAAAGAGCAGATCCAACGATCAACAAGAGGGGATTTTTACCCAGGTTCGGGCCGCTAAGAAGCATAATACCCTACTCCTGCTTTAGTTTATTGTGGATGTTTAAGCCCAAGCTCCAGGAGCACTCGCGATGAACACGTTCAAGCAGCACCTACGCATGCAGAATGGGCTAGAGGGTCCTCCTCCCTTGTAGCTACGCCTTGGACCTCCTTTTATATGTCCAAGGGGTCACCAACAGTGGCGTTCAGTACATACATTGAGGTGTAAAGTAGCTACAGTGCTTACATACTTATCACAAACGATTTACGACAAACGCATTAAATGCTCTGTTTAGGTGTCCGTTTAGGTGTCCTTACTTTCTTGGGGACGGAAAAAGGGGCCGTCCCATCAGCACCGCTTAAGCCCGTTCACCACTAGAACCATGCCACGCATCCAGGAGAACAAAACCCAAATGACAGGCTGGTCACTGCGCTGGAGCGGTGGCAGGGTGGCGGAACCTTGCCGGGTCTTCGTGAGCCTCCCGGCAAGCATCTTGCCGGGAGCCAAGCCTTCGGTCTTCTGTCTTCTGGCAATTGGCTTGAACGCAATTTTCGGTAGTCTTTCACTTGTGCCCAATTGTCCTCCGGCAAGCCTTGCCGGGACGGAGCTTGCCAGCTCGTCCCTTGCCAGCAAGCGCTGACTTCATCTTGTATCCCAAGCCATTCTCTTCTTCGTAGCTTGGCCTGGTTCCTTCTTCGTGCTCTGCGTCGAGATGTTTGCCGGATGTCTTGCTTGCTGGCAATGTTGGTTCTTTGCCGGGAAACTTGGTCTTTGCCGGGGTTGTCGGGCAACGGTCCTAGACGAGTATGACCCATGCTAAGAAGGTTGATGAGACCCTGGTTCTCATTACACCGACAGGAGCCCCCGGGCCCGCCTTCAGCAGAGAATTCAAAGACCTCGATGCTGGAGGGGGGGCCAAATTCGGCATGGGTCATGACTGCCATACCCAAGATTTTATATGCTTCTAACCTCGTCAGAGCACTTGGCTCAACGACAAGAGCAAAAAGCCCCCTTGTCGGAGCGCATGGCTCAACGACAAGATTCTCGCTATGCTTCCGCCCTCGTCAAAGCGCTTGGCTCGACGACAAGAGAGAAAAGTCTCCTTGCCGGAGCGCATGGCTCAAAGACAAGGTTTGATAACTTGCCAAAGCCTACTGCTTAACAGCAAATGCTCGACTGTTGTTGGTGCTATCCTCCTTGGCTGCCGCGTGCCGCCAAGAACAAAGTAGCCGCTGGGACTGAAGTACTCTTTGCATACCTGTAACACCCCAAAAAATTTAATCATGTTTTTACTAAATAAAAATTTGGCCAGAAATAAAATTTTGAATTATACTAGGTCTTTATTTAATTTCAGAACCATTTTCTGTTTCAGTTTTTCAAAATTCTTCCCTTCATATAGCAATTTTTGGAAATAATATTGTGGCTTTGGTATTTCTCTTAAAACATTTCAATTATAGTTTAATAACAGTAAGAATTATTTTCAGAATAAAATTTGCCTCTAAGCAATTCTTTTAATAGCTATTTCTATATTTTAAATGTCTCTGTTGCACTACATCTAATTTAAATAATTGTTTTTAAATTTCCAAAAAAATTATGGGACGTCACATGATGCCTATAAATCACTTTTATGCAAAAACCCAACTTGGTCTTTTGAAAATTTTGAGTGAAACAATCTCCTTTCAATTCTGTCCATTTCTTAGGTTATAACTGCAACCCCAATTTTCCTTGCTCCAAAAATTCTGAAATTTTTCCCACTTATAGTCCTTCCAACCAAACCCTTAAGTCCAAAATTTTAACTCCATAGGAATCTTTTTAGTTCACCAAATATTCCCCTACATTTTCTGTCCAGAATTGAAATTTCCCCAAACTTGCACTAGCAAGTTTTGCATTTTGCCAAACCAACTTCACCACTATATTTATCTTCTAAAGAGACCTCCACCTGCCAAATTACATGTCTATCAGAATCACCTAGGTCACCCTAACATTCTGTCGAGCACCTTGAGCTCATGACAGAATTTGGGCATCTTTCTAAATTGCATTGCACTCTAGCCCCGTTAGCCAAACCAGCATGTCCATTATTCCTCTCATGGTCAGAAGCTTCCTCCTGCTAAGTTGTAGCTTGTTTGGATGCCTGTTGATGCCACTAGCATTTAGTCGAGTAGGTGGTGCGCGTGTCCAGAGCACGGCCAGGGCGCGTGTATCGCAGCCACTGGCATCGAGCCGCCGCGGCCCCCTGCTACCTCTCCAGTCCTCGCAACCGCCTAGGGAGCACCAACAGAAACCCACCGACCCCGCCAACACTCCCTCTTGTCTTCTGGCGCCGACCACCGCCGCCCACGCCAGCCACGACCAACGCCGTGTCAGGCAAGCCACCGCCCAAGACATGCGGCTCGATCCCGAGCCAACCAGCGCGTCCCTGGCATAAATCCGGGCGGCCACCGCACCCACCTAACTCCGCCGACCTCGCAACGGTCTCACCGGCCTCGGAGGTGCCATGAATGATCGTCGCCGTCGTGCTTATCCACGGGAGCCACGGAACTGCCAAGCTCCACCTATAAGAGGCCACCAGAGCATGTTTCCAACACCATCAGTCCCTCTCCTCCCTCTCTGAGCTCTCCCAACCAGAAGAACAACCGAAAGTGGTCGTATTCCTCACCTCCGACCGAGGCAACCGCCGCCGCTGTTCGATCGATTCTAACGCCACCCGAGCTTCCCCCTCTCCACTCTTTGCATAAGAAGCCCCCTCGTGGTTCCGCAAACCCATCCCCACCTCCAATTCAACCGGAGAAGGCCGTCTTCCTCGCCTCCGACAACCACGGCCGCCGCTACTGTCGTGTTGGTTCCGACGAATTCACAGCTCATCTCCTTCCACTCTCTTCACCAATGGGATCCTCTTTGTCCCACGAGTATTTTTTTTCCTCTCAATTCTACTCGGGAGCCACCAAAGACGGAAGCCCCATCCTATCCGAAGACCGCCGCCGCGAAGCTCACCGACGGCCACTCCGTATTATCCGGCGACCGAGGAGGATACCCCTGAGATCGCCTCGGCCTCATGAGCTCACGGGTGGTCTCAGTTTCTTGAATTGCGCCGCCGTTCGCCGGCGAGGGTCGCCGGAGCACCGCTCTATTCTGCCGCGAAAAGACAACGCGGGTGGTCCGGTCAAGCATGACAGGTGGGCCCGGTGGGACCCACTGTCAGTCACCCAGCCTCGCCAGCTCAGCGTAAGTGGAGACGGGTTTCTCTGAACCTGTGTTCCAGTGAGGAAGGCGCACTCCACGCGGGTGCCATCAACGTGATCGCCTCACTGGCCGCGGCTGGGCTCGGCCCAGTGACGCCAACGGCTAAATCCCGCACAGGGTACACTACTGCTTTTACTCTTTTTCTTTTCTTCAGTGGTAACCAAATAATTCCATAGTAGCCATTTCTACTCCAAACTAGGTGATTCAAATTTCTGTAGGTTCCTAAAATCATGCTCGATTATTCCGGCCTAGGTGAACTTTTTTCCTAAACTTCATCTCTACTGAATCAATTAAATAGTCTATTTTTCTATTGATCTCAGCGTAATAATTCCCTAGGATAATCATAGTAACTCCAAATAAATTTATTCTTTTTCTGTTATTTTTTATTTTTCATCTAGTTTATTTTAGTATTTATTTGAAAATGATTTGAAACAACTTTTAGTACTGTTTTTGAATTATGTGGTAATTTCTATAATCTTTAAAATAGGAAAAATGGAGGGAAGAAACTTTTCAAACTTTTGGAGGGCACCCAATATTTCTACATGCTCAAGGCAAGCATCTTGAACACTTGATATGGTGATTGCATAGTTGTTTGGTTGCAAGAATAATTGGACCATGCTTCTGTTGAATTCAAATAAAAATTTGCATGCATATAGAGTTGGCATGTTTCTTCGTACCGTGCATCGTGTGCTTGTCATGACTAACTCGCAGGAGCAGGCATAAAAGAAATACCGTTACCGGCAGAAGGGTGATCACGTTGGAGTGTGGTCTGGCCTTGTTTGGTTATGCATGTTGAGCATGCAAGGGCTGTGGCCCTGTCTTGGTGTTGCTACTGAAGGAATACTTTGTTGTGCTAACCACTGCAGGAAATAAGTGAGCCTCCTGAGTCAGCCGTAGATCGAGTCTTGTTCCGGTAACCCCCATACTTGATTCGTGCTGCCACTTGTCCCTGCCACAGGTGGGGTAAGGTTTAGTAAGTTGTTAATCCCTTTCCATGCACACACAGTACAGAGGGCCACGATGAGGGTTTCCGCGGCCGCGGACTAAATCCTGTCATCGGGTCAGGGGGCATGGGTGTTTCCAGTTGTGACTGAGAGGGGGGCACCCCTTGGAATCCACGCGTATTAATAGTGATCCCATGTAGGACGTTGGTCTCTCCGTCTTAGAGTTTTTCTTGAATGATGCTTTGGGTGATTCCTGGCATCCGGAAAATTAATCTGGTGTGTGCTGATCAGGTGTGTTTTCAACCCAAAGACCGTAATGGGAATTAGTCAGTGTCATGGTACTGACTAAAGAAATCCTTTACTTGTGGGTAAAGAGTACACCCTCTGCAAAGTTTAAACCTATTCGAATAGCCGTGTCCGTGGTTAAGGACTACAATCTGGGTTGGTCAAGTGTCGGTCTTAGTGTCGGTCTCCGGAGGAAAAATAATTATGACATGCCTGAAATATTTTGCAGGATAATTATTGACACCCTGAGGCTACCATGAATATTATGCTATGCATGTTAATATTAGTATGGTTATGCATATTATTGAGGACTAACCCATTTCTCTTATTTTGTATTTCCTGAGTTTCTCAGGGGCTGGCTAGACTACCCCAGGCACTCAATTTTATTTTCAAGATATCTCGTGGCGTCCCTCGAGTTAACAGGCGGTTTATCACGCCACTACTCTTGTGGACACCCGATTGGCATTTCTCTTCAAGTCCGACCGTGGCGTCACTTGACACCCGACTGGCATTCTTTTCAAGAGCTCTCGTGGCGTCGCCTGAGTTTTCGGATGGTCCTGTCTCGTCCGATTTCTCTTTTAGACACCCGTTTGGCATTTCTCTTCAAGACCTACGGTGGTGTCATTTTAGACATCCGACCGGCATTTCCTTTATTTTATTTTCCTTTAACTTTCCTTGTTTCTCACTAATATTTTTATATATCCAGTTATTTGCACATGCTAATATGTTCTCATGCCATGATTTAATTCCTGACAGCATGCCTTTAAGTCCATCTTGAGCATACGCATATAATTTTTAATTCAACTTGATCACATAATATCTGCTGCATTCGATATATCATCTGTTCATGATGTTTGCGAGTACATTCAAATGTACTCACAGGCTTGTCCCTGGCTATTTACTTGGCCAGGACAAGATTTATTCGAGGAATACCACCGTGACGTCTGTGCGGAGCCTAGGATTAGCGGCCACGTAGATAGGTGTTATCCGGGTCAGCTGTTCCTGTGGGAATGGAGCCCCATCGACGTTGGAGAACCACGAGTCATTTCCATCATCCACCACCGAAATCACTGTTCTATCATTAGACCTTTATGGTCTTGTATCCAATTCTTGTAATAGCTTGGTAATCTGTAACAAGGACGTGTCCACCAGTAGCAGTAATCCTGGGCTGGTGGTAACACGAGGGGTTAAATTTCTGGGATATGTTGTGTCCCCGAAATCTGGCCCCGACAGCCTTGGTATCAAAGCCAGGCTAACCACTGGCTAATCCTATCTTAGCTTGGTCACTACCCCTAGGTTTCCACATCGTCCACATCTTTTCTTATCCTTAGTCAGCCCATCCCATCCGATAAAGTCTACATAGTGGCCAGCCGACACCTTTTTGATAATCGGTGCCCAATCTATCACCCTAACCGGCAACCACAGTAATACGTCACATTTTGTGATTTGTATCTGTGACTTTGACCCCGACCACTCAAGAGCAGAGCCGATACCGAGAATCGTAACCCTACTGATATATGTTCCCCAGCAAGGCACTATATAAGAGACCACTCTCGCGTCCATAACTAGCATCCCTCACCTTGTACACTGCCTCCACCACCATTTCCCCCATGTCGCACCTTGGGATTCATCTGAGAACCCCAGATGCAACCCCGGGCAGTTTTGTCAAGATATTGTGGGATTTCACCCGCAACACTCTTGGCTCCACTCAGCCACCCCAGTACGAGCTGTTCAAATCGAGGATCAACCACAACGCCTCGAAATACTGGGCAGTCTCGCGCATCCCACCAGTAGACCCAAACCAAGGCCCTACAAGTGCCGTCTTCATCGGGAAATTTATGCCAACTTTAGAAATGGCTATAGAAGTTGCTGCCTATGAAGCAATTACCCGTCTCCAGTACGCAGTGCCCCATGCCAGCGAAAGGGGGTATTACTACTTCCTGAGCCGCACAGCACCCGGAGAAGAAGCATCTTTCCCTTGCAGACAATCAGAGAGAGATCCAATGCTAGCCAACCTTGTTCAATAGGTCATCGCACAAGAGCGTTTGACCCAGCAAGTGATGGACTTCCTCCAGACTCTTGCTGTTCTGAATCCTCAGATCGCCATCGGCGGACCACTGTTACCAGACCAAGGAGGGACCGTTCTCTGACTCCTCCATCCACTTTCCCCGGGAGAAGAAGAATGTGTCCCAATGCCGGGAATAATTCCTCAGGACCCTATCGATTTTTCCTTTGTACCGTAGACACCTTGGTTGTGTCCGTTCGTCTAGCATTTAATTTGCGAGATTTGATATCTGTGTTGCATCTTGGGATTTACCCTATGAATAAAATGTTCGGTTGAAGTTGCGTATGAGTAATTGTGGAGATTTTACTAAGGATCACCGTGACTAATAGTTTTCGCAAACACAGAATTAATTCCCACACCGCCACAACACCCGGCTTACAGTCACACTCACTCCACTACATGCACTAAGTGCAGAACCACACACACACACATTTAGCACCTAATCAACCACCTCACACACCAGACCACTCTCATCACACCCCAAATTTTTCTGAAGAAAAATTTGCGGGTTTTTTTTCTACGGAGCTGCTGCAGAGCGCACTAACACTCACTCATAACCACCACCGATGCCTAATCCTCACGATCACCACCACCTCGAAGAGCCACCACTCGAGTTGCGGCATCACGGCGATCGTCAAGGATCATCGCGCATAGGAGCAGCGAGAACCCGAGCAACGCCGCCACCGCTTCGGACATGAGAATCATAAACCACCCCGGAAGCACGTCCTCCATTGGAGCCCCGTCTAAGCTCCTGCGATCAGAAAAAGAGGAGGAAGGAGAAGTGAGGCAAGGTGTGATGAAGAAGAGAGTAACACTACATTCGTTTTATAGCTCGGGCTCGGTGCATGGTGAACGAGGTCCACCAGCACCGCTCGTCGCCCGATCACCGGTGTTTGGAGGTGAAATCGCGAGCAGTGCCGACAAGGTGCTGGCCCGCGAGGTGAGTGCACGCTGCACCGGCAGCTTGCACGCCACGCACTACCATAGTACAGCCTTAGATACCCTACGTGCTAGACGCCGCAGGTGGAGAAAGCGCGCGAGAGGGAGAAGGAGAAGAGAGCCGAAGGAAGAAGAAGAGACTGACAGTGGGCCCTGGGTCCACCTGTCAGCACTGTGCACTGGAGTACGGCAAGCATATTTTGGAATTTACACTCTTTCCAAATCTGTCGTAAAAGTCACAGTAGAACCACAGCGCTAGTGCCACACTGTAGTTACACCAATTATCAGGAGCCCACGTCAACTGTGCCTAAATTGGTTATTTTAAATGGCTAAGAAAAATCTCCTCGAAAGGTGGGTTTAATTTTGGTGATCACCTAACAAATCTCGAGGAAGAGATTTTCTCAAGGGGGGTAGAGTTTGTAACACCCCAAAAAATTTAATCATGTTTTTACTAAATAAAAATTTGGCCAGAAATAAAATTTTGAATTATACTAGGTCTTTATTTAATTTCAGAACCATTTTCTGTTTCTGTTTTTCAAAATTCTTCCCTCCATATAGCAATTTTTGGAAATAATATTGTGGCTTTGGTAGTTCTCTTAAAACAATTCAATTATAGTTTAATAACAGTAAGAATTATTTTCAGAATAAAATTTGCCTCTAAACAATTCTTTTAATAGCTATTTCTATATTTTAAATGTCTCTGTTGCACTACATCTAATTTAAATAATTCTTTCTAAATTTCCACAAAAATTATGGGAGGTCACATGATGCCTATAAATCACTTTTATGCAAAAACCCAACTTGGTCTTTTGAAAGTTTTGAGTGAAACAATCTCCTTTCAATTCTATCCATTTCTGAGGTTATAACTGCAACCCCAATTTTCCTTGCTCCAAAAATTCTGAAATTTTTCCCAATTATAGTCCTTCCAACCAAACCCTTAAGTCCAAAATTTTAACTCCATAGGAATCTTTTTAGTTCACCAAATATTCCCCTACATTTTCTATCCAGAATTGAAATTTCCCCAAACATGCACTAGCAAGTTTTGCATTTTGCCAAACCAACTTCACCACTATATTTATCTTCTAAAGAGACCTCCACCTGCCAAATTACATGTCTATCAGAATCACCTAGGTCACCCCAACATTCTGTCGAGCACCTTGAGCTCATGACAGAATTTGGGCATCTTTCTAAATTGCATTGCACTCTAGCCCCTTTAGCCAAACCAGCATGTCCATTATTCCTCTCATGGTCAGAAGCTTCCTCCTGCTAAGTTGCAGCTCGTTTGGATGCCTGTCGATGCCACTGGCATTTAGTCGAGCAGGTGGTGCGCGTGTTCAGAGCGCGGCCAGGGCGCGTGTATCGCAGCCACTGGCATCGAGCCGCCGCGGCCCCCTGCTACCTCTCCAGTCCTTGCAACCGCCCAGGGAGCACCAACAGAAACCCACCGACCCCACCGACACCCCCTCTTGTCTTCTGGCGCCGACCACTGCCGCCCACGCCAGCCACGACCAACGCCGTGTCGGGCAAGCCACCGCCCAAGACACGCGGCTCGATCCCGAGCCAACCAGCGCGTCCCTGGCATAAATCTGGGCGGCCACCGGACCCACCTAACTCCGCCAACCTCGCAACGGTCTCACCGGCCTCCAAGGCGCCATGAATGATCGCTGCCGTCGTGCTTATCCACGGGAGCCGCGGAACTGCCAAGCTCCGCCTATAAGAGGCCACCAGAGCATGTTTCCAACACCATTAGCCCCTCTCCTCCCTCTCTGAGCTCTCCCAAACAGACGAACGACCGAAAGTGGTCATATTCCTCACCTCCGACCGAGGCAACCGCCGCCGCTGTTCGGTCGATTCTAACGCCACCCGAGCTTCCCCCTCTCCACTCTTTGCATTAAAAGCCCCCTCGTGGTTCCGCAAACCCATCCCCACCTCCAATTTAACCAGAGAAGGCCATCTTCCTCGCCTCCGACAACCACGGCCGCTCCCACTATCGTGTTGGTTCCGACGAATTCACAGCTCATCACCTTCCACTCTCTTCACCAACGGGATCCTCTTTGTCCCACGAGTGTTTTTTTCCTCTCAATTCTACTCGGGAGCCACCGTAGACGGAAGCCCCATCCTGTCCGACGACCGCGCCGCGAAGCTCACCGCTGGCCACTCCGTATTATCCGGCGACCGTGGAGGATACCCAGAGATCGCCTTGGCCTCCTGAGCTCACGGGTGGTCTCGGTTTCTCGAATGGTGCCGCCGTTCGCCGGAGCACCGCTCTGTTCTACCGCTAGAAGATGACGCGGGCGGTCCGGTCAAGCATGACAGGTGGGCCCGGTGGGACCCACTGTCAGTCAACTAGCCTCACCAGCTCAGCGTAAGTGGAGACGGGTTGCTCTGAACCCGTGTTCCAATGAGGAAGGCGCACTCCACGTAGGCGCCATCAACGTCATCGCCTCGCTGGCAGCGGCCGGGCTCGACCCAGTGACGCCAATGGCTAAATCCCGCACAGGGCGCACTGCTACTTTTACTCTTTTTCTTTTCTTTAGTGGTAACCAAATAATTCCATAGTAGCCATTTCTACTCCAAACTGGGTGATCCAAATTTCTGTAGGTTCCTAAAATCATGCTCAATTATTCCGGCCTAGGTGAACTTTTTTCCTAAACTTCATCTCTACTGAATCAATTAAATAGTCCATTTCTTTATTGATCTCAATGTAATAATTCCCTAGGATAATCATTGTAACTCCAAATAAATTTATTCTTTTTCTGTTATTTTTAATTTTTCATCTAGTTTATTTTAGTATTTATTTGAAAAATATTTGAAACAACTTTTAGTCATGTTTTTGAATTATGTGGTAATTGCTATAATCTTTAAAATAGGAAAGATGGAGGGAAGAAACTTTTCAAACTTTTGGAGTGCACCCAATATTTCTGCATGCTCAAGGCAAGCATCTTGAACACTTGATATGGTGATTGCATAGTTGTTTGGTTGCAGGAATAATTGAACCATGCTTCTGTTGAATTCAAATAAAAATTTGCATGCATACAGAATTGGCATGGTTCTTCGTACCGTGCATCGTGTGCTTGTCATGACTAACTCGCAGGAGCAGGCATAAAAGAAATACCATTACCAGCAGAAGGGTGATCACGTTGGAGCGTGGTCAGGCCTTGTTTGGTTATGCATGTGGAGCATGCAAGGGCTGTGGCCCTATCTTGGTGTTGCTACTGAAGGAATACTTTGTTGTGCTTACCACTGCAGGAAATAAATGAGCTCCTGAGTCGGTCGTAGATCGAGTCTTGTTCCGGTAACCCCCATACTTGATTCGTGCTGCCACTTGTCCCTACAATAGGTGGGGTATGGTTTAGTAAGTTGTTAATCCCTTTCCATGCACACACCGTACAGAGGGCCACGAAGAGGGTTTCCGCGGCCGTTGACTAAATCCTGTCATCGGGTCAGGGGGCATGGGTGTTTCTAGTTGTGACTGAGAGGGGGGCACCCCTTGGAATCCGTGCATATTAATAGTGATCCCATGCAGGACGTTGTTCTCTCCGTCTTAGAGTTTTTCTTGAATGATGCTTTGGTTGATTCCTGGCATCCGGAAAGTTAATCTGGTGTGTGCTGGTCAGGTGTGTTTTCAACCCAAAGACCGTAATGGGAATTAGTCAGTGTCATGGTACTGTCTAAAGAAATCCTTTACTTGTGGGTAAAGAGTACACCCTCTGCAGAGTTTAAACCTATTCGAATAGCCGTGTCCGTGGTTAAGGACTACAGTCTGGGTTGGTCAAGTGTCGGTCTTAGTGTCGGTCTCCGGAGGAAAAATAATTATGACATGCCTGAAATATTTTGCAGGATAATTATTGACACCCTGAGGCTACCATGAATATTATGCTATGCACGTTAATATTATTATGGTTATGCATATTATTGAGGACTAACCCGTTTCTCTTATTTTGTATTTCCTGAGTGTCTCAGGGGCTGGCTAGACTACCCCGGGCACTCAATTTTATTTTCAAGACCTCTCGTGGCATCCCTCGAGTTAACAGGTGGTTTATCATGCCACTACTCTTGTGGACACCCGATTGGCATTTCTCTTCAAGTCCGACCGTGGCGTCAGTTGACACCCGACAGGCATTCTTTTCAAGACCTCTTGTGGCGTCGCCTGAGTTCTCGGATGGTGCTGTCTCGTCCGATTTCTCTTTTAGACACCCGTTTGGCATTTCTCTTCAAGACCTACCGTGGTGTCATTTTAGACATCCGACCGGCATTTCCTTTATTTTATTTTCCTTTAACTTTCCTTGTTTCTCACTAATATTTTTATATATCCAGTTATTTGCACATGCTAATATGTTATCATGCCATGATTTAATTCCTAACAGCATGCCTTTAAGTCCATCTTGAGCATACGCATATAATTTTTAATTCAACTTGATCACATAATATCTGCTGCATTCGATATATCATCTGTTCATGATGTTTGCGAGTACATTCAAACGTACTCACAGGCTTGTCCCTGGCTATTTACTTGGCCAGGTCAGGATTTCTTCGAGGAGTACCACCGCGACGTCCGTGCGGAGCCTAGGATTAGCGGCCACGCGGATAGGTGTTATCCAGGTCAGTTGTTCCTGTGGGAATGGAGCCCCATCGACGTTGGAGAACCTCGAGTCATTTCCGTCATCCACCACCAGAATCACTATTGTATCATTAGACCTTTATGGTCTTGTATCCAATTCTTGTAATAGCTTGGTAATTTGTAACAAGGACGTGTCCGCCAGTAGCAGTAATCCTGGGCTGGTGGTAACACGAGGGGTTAAATTTCTGGGATATGTTGTGTCCCCGAAATCCGGCCCCGACAATACCTGTTACTGCAATAGCATATGTAAAGAAACAGTTTATCTTAGTCAGGCCAATCTTTATGTATGCAAGGCATGTTTCTTTATGCTAAATAAACGTTTGCTCCCCCGTTTATTAATTCAGTCCTTGCATATATCTTATACTCTACGCTGTTTGGAAATCTTGCCGGTGCGCACGCTTGCCACGAGCGATTTGAGGAACAGGTCCTTAGCAGCCTGCTGGAAACGCCGCCGCTGGTAAAGCGACTTGTCGGGCCAGAACGCAGCTGCTAAGCTCGCCGAGCGGACTCAAGGTGAAACCAGAGCACGGGCTAACCACGACAAGGTTCCTTCACATGCAAGTTGATCTACAAGGAGAAAAAAAATAATCAAGATGACCCACGCTTGCCAGAAGGCTTTCCGGTGCGCATGCTCCAGTCGGCAGCGTTGGAGAAATGGGTCCTTAGCAGCTTACCGGGAACGCCGCCTCCCAGAAAGGTTTACCTTCCCGGTGCCTGTGCAACCGCCTAAGTTGTCGAGCGGACTCGAGACAGCTAGGGGCGCTATATGCCTCGGGAAGGTTCTTTCGTGTGTAGGTGTAAGAAGCAAGTGGGAACAGCAAGAGAAATGTAATTGTCACAAATCTTTGTAACTTAGCTTTTCCTGCCGTCCATCTCGCATAGCATGGCCGCGCTCGTGGTGTTGACCGGCAACTCTCAAGAAGGTTATTCTCTGAGGAGCTGCCAGCCACCGAGCCCTCCTTCACTCGTATATCTGCAACACTTGTCGGTCCTTGTGCAGCTACTCACGTTGCCGAGTGGATTCGAGGCAACTAGGAGCACAAGCTTATTGTTGACTCCCTGAATGCGCATGTTCTGGTCGATGGCGCTTAGGACCGGGTCCTGTCTAGCAGCCTATCGAGAATGCTGCCTCTCCGGAAACTTAATGCTTGGGTATAAACGCGGCTGCATGGGTGTCATCAGGCGGTCCTGAACCACCAAGAGCGCAGGATGTTCCGAAAGCACTCCTCTGCATACAGGTTATACAAAATAAATGCCACTTGAGGAAAAGACTAAACATCGTATAGCGATTAAGGTACTAGAACTTAGCTTTGGGGGTGAGAAGCTTGTCTACCCTCGTCCGCCGCTTCCTCCACCGTTGCCTGTAAGCGTTAGCGATGGAAACTTAGACGTAAATGAAGCATCTGCCGTCGCGCCCTTCTGCTCGGGCGCTATAGCGGTGAAAATGATGATGAAACTAACGCGCTGATCGCTAGATCAGGTTCGCGCAACCTTTCCCCCTACCTGGCGCGCCAAAGATGTCGGCGTACGACACCTATGGGATCGCGTGGATCCCTTTTACGGTTTGGCAGGGAGAGAGGTATGCACAAAGAGCAGATCCAATGATCAACGTGAGGGGATTTTTATCCAGGTTCGGGCCGCTGAGAAGCATAATACCCTACTCCTGCTTTAGTTTATTGTGGATGTTTAGGCCCAAGCTCCAGGAGCGCTCGCGATGAACAGCACGTTCAAGCAGCAGCTACGCATGCAGAATGGGCTAGAGGGTCCTCCTCCCTTGTAGCTATGCCTTGGGCCTCCTTTTATATGTCCAAGGGGTCACCAACAGTGGCGTTCAGTACATACATTGAGGTGTAAAGTAGCTACAGTGTTTACATACTTATCACAAATGATTTAGGACAAACGCATTAAATGCTCTATTTAGGTGTCCTTACTTTCATGGGGACAGAAAAAGGGGCCGTCCCATCAGCACCGCTTAAGCCCGTTCACCACTAGAACCATGCCACGCATCCAGGAGGACAAAACCCAAATGACAGGCTGGTCACTGCGCTGGAGCGGTGACAGGATGGCGGAACCTTGCCAGGTGCAGATCCTGCCGGGTCTTCGCGAGCCTCCCGGCAAGCATATTGCCGGGAGCCAAGCCTTCGGTCTTCTGTCTTCTGACTATTGGCTTGAACGCTATTTTTGGTAGTCTTGCACTTCTGCCCAACTGTCCTCTGACAAGCCTTGCCGGGACAGAGCTTGCCGGTCTCTTGGCTTGCCGGCTTGTCCCTTGCCAGCAAGCGCTGACTTCGTCTTGTATCCCAAGCCGTGCTCTTCTTCGTAGCTTGGCCTGGTTCCTTCTTCATGCTCTGCGTCGAGATGTTTGCCGGATGTCTTGCTTGCCAGCAAGGTTGGTTCTTTGCCAGGAAACTTGGACTTTGTTGGGGTTGTCGGGCAACGGTCCTAGACGGGTATGACCCATGCTAAGAAGGTTGATGAGACCATGGTTCTCATTACACCAACAGACCAAGGGCCATGATCTCCAGGAGTGTTGTCAGGTTGAGCAGCTCGTCAAGAGACAGAAGGCTGAGTATGAGAAGCGCGATAAGGAAAAAGGTCAGAATGGCGCTGGTGGGAAGAGCCGGGGTGGTGAAGCAAATCGCCCCGGCAAGGCTCCTCGGAACCAAGGGAAACCCGCCAAAGGCCGAGAGAAGGGGGATTGCAGTAATGAGAGTGATGGAGGGAATGAAGAGGAAACCAGCGAGCAGGAGTTCCAGAAAGCCACTGACACCCTATGGATTGACAGGGGTGCATCTTTGCACTCCTCTCACCGCCAACTTAAACAGTGGGCACGTGAAGTCAATGCCATGGAGCCAGCGACAGATTCTCGGAAGCCGCTCAAGTGGTCACGCACACCCATCATCTTTGATGAAGATGACCACCCCAACTGCAGTACTGCGGTAGGGTGCTTGCCGTTGTTGGTCTCACCAACAATTTGCAACCTCAAGGTCACAAAGATGCTGGTTGATGGCGGGGCCGGGTTTAATCTGAATTCCCCAAAGGTTATCAGCAAACTCCAGATAGCAGAGGAAGAACTTAAGGCCACAGGCACGTTTCAAGGAGTCAATCTCGGTAGGAGCCGTCCTAAGGGAAAGGTTATGTTGCTAGTGACATTTGGAGGAGAGTTGAACTACAGGACTGAGAAAATTATGTTTGATGTGGTTGACCTCTCCCTGCTGTACAACGGGATCCTTGGGCGCCCAGCCCTGGACAAATTCATGGCAGCATCCCACTATGCCTACAACACCTTGAAGATGCCCGGGCTGATGGGCATCATTTCCGTTCCGTGGGACAAGAAAGATGCAATTATTTGCGTGGATAAGATGTACCGGGACACGGTCGTGGCAGAGGTCGCGGAAGCCACAGTTCCCGCCAAGGAAAAGCATAGCAGAGGCACTGGCAAGGAATCCGGGAATCTTACGTCTGTGGAATGTGCTGCACCCATGGATGACATGCCAGAGAGTTCCAAGAACAAGAGATCCAAGGCTGCTCCACCCCAAGAGAAAAAGGTCATGGCAGGGCTGGCTGGCGCTGATGGTACTTTCACTATTAACGCCACCCTTGATGACAAATAGGAAAGCGCGCTCGTTGCCTTCCTGTGAGCGAATATTGATGTGTTTGCCTGGCAGCCATCTGATATCCCCGGTGTTCCCAGGGAGGTAATCGAGCACCCCCTTGCTGTCTGCCCACATGCCCGGCCCGTCAAGCAAAAGGTTCGGAAGCAGGCCTTGGAGCAGTAGTAGTTTATTGCCGAGGAAATCAAGAAACTTGAAGCAGCTGGTTTGGTCAGAGAGTACTGCATCCAACATGGTTAGCAAATCCAGTGGTTGTGTGCAACGCTAATGGAAAATGGAGGCTCTGCATAGATTTCACGGATCTAAACAAGGCATGCCCAAAGGACCCATTTCCCTTACCGCGCATCGACCAGATTGTGGATTCTACTTCAGGATGTGAGTTGCTCTCTTTTGTGGATGCATACTCTGGATACCATCAGATTTTTATGTCCAAGGAAGATGAAGAAAAGACCTCATTCATCACCCCATGCGGCACGTACTGCTTTGTGCGCATGCCTTTCGGGTTGAAGAGTGTCGGGTCCACTTTTGCAAGAGCAGTCCAGATTGGCTTTGAACCATAGTTGCACAGGAACATTGAAGCCTATATGGATGATATTGTGGTCAAGACCAAGGATAGATCAACCCTCATCCAGGATTTAGAAGAGACATTTGTTAATCTGCGCAAGATCAACTTGAAACTGAATCCGGAGAAGTGCGTGTTTGGCATTCCCTCCGGCAAGCTACTTGGTTTCTTTGTGTCCCACCGCGGGATAGAGGCCAACCCCGATAAGATCAAGGCTATTGAGCAGATACAGCACCCAAGACAGTTAAGGATGTGAGGCATTTGACAGGATGCATTGCCGCGCTTAGCAGATTCATCTCCAAGTCTGCCGAGCGCGCCTTGCCATTCTTCCATATTTTGAAGAGGGCAGGACCCATAAAGTGGACCCCGGAAGAAGATGCAGCACTGCAGGATTTGAAGGCCTACTTGTCTTCTGTGCCTACTTTGGTCGCACCCAAACCACAAGAGCCATTGCTGCTATATCTGGCAGCAACTAATCAATTGGTTAGTGCGGCCCTAGTAGCGCAGCGGGAAGTGGAAGAAGCAGCCACCTCAGCAAGTGTCCCGCTTGGGGAAGAGGAAGAGAGCGGCCCGGCAAGGCCAGATAGGGATCAGGACAAAGAAGAGCACGGCAGTGGAAACAACCCCAAGGACATGGCAAGGAAGAAGGTGGTGCAGCGCCCAGTATACTTCGTCAGCTCCCTGTTGCACGGGGCTAGATCCAGGTATTATGGCGTGCAAAAATTGATCTTTGGCCTTGTCATGGACTCAAGGAAACTGCGCCACTACTTCCAAGCCCATGAGATCACGGTTGTCACCCGCTTCCCATTGCAAAGGATACTTCGAAACCCAGAGGCCACTGGCAGGATAGTGGATTGGGCATTGGAGTTATCCAGCTTTGGCCTGAAGTTTGAAAGCACATCAACAATCCAGAGCAGGGCATTGACAGAGTTTATTGCAGAATGGACGCCAACCCCTGATGAAGAAGTACATGAAATAGTTATCCCCAACAAGGAAGCGCCCCAAGAATGGATCATGTATTTCGATGGTGCCTTCTCCCTACAAGGTGCAGGGGCTGGCGTGCTTCTCGTGGCTCCCACTGGAGAGCACCTGAGGTACGTCGTCCAGATGCAGTTTCCCCGGGAGGAGGCGACCAGCAATACAACAGAATATGAAGGGCTTCTTGCCAGGCTTAGGATTGCTACAGAGTTGGGAATCAAGAAGCTGATCATTCGAGGTGATTCAACTCTGGTGGTGAGACAAGTCAACAAGGATTACCAAAGCCCATTGATGGAGGCATATGTCGAGGAAGTGAGAACATTGGAGGAGCGCTTTGACGGGTTTTAAACAGAGCACATACCTCGTGCGGAAAACATCATTGCTGATCACGTGACGAAGTGCGCTGTGCAGAAGCTTCCTGTGGAATCAGGAACTTTTGTTCTCCATCTTACTCAGCCCTCCGTATCCCCGACAACAATGGCCCGAAAGAGGAGGAAATTGGACTCCGGTAAGCCTCTCCCGGTAGAGCCTTTCGGGGCTCCTGGTAGGGACCCTGCCGGGAACAACTCCCCTTCGATTGCCGGGCTGCACCGTCCTGCCGGGCCAGTGGTCCCCGCGGTTGAGGGATGCGCCCCCACGAATGAGGAGGTGCCGCTAGTCCTCGTTGCCGAGCCTCAGGCTCCAACTTGGGCAAGGCACATAGTCCATTTCCTCCAAACCGGCGAACTTCCCGAAGGGCAAGAAGAAGTTGAAAGAGTAGCCTGGAGGGCCAGTATGTATCAGTTTGTCGATGACACACTATACAGAAGAAGGCCCAACGGTGTGAAATTGAAGTGCATTTGGCGGGAAGGAGGAAAGGAACTGCTGGCAGAGATACACAAAGGCATGTGTGGCTCCCACATTGGATCAAGGGCTTTGGTTGGGAAAGCATTCCGGCAAGGATTCTATTGGCCAAAGCCCTCCAAGATGCGGTTGAGCTCATCACCAAGTGTGAAGCCTACCAGTTCCATTCCAAAAATATGCATCTGCCTACCCAAGCACTCCAGACAATCCCTTTATCATGGCCGTTTTCGGTCTGGGGGCTCGATATCCTCGCCCCTTTCCCATGAGCTGCCGGGGGCTTTGAATTCTTGTTCATTGCAATCGACAAGTTTACAAAGTGGCCGGAAGTAGATGCCGTGAGAAAGGTGACTGCTCAGTCAGCTATCAAGTTCTTGAAAGGATTGGTGTGCCGCTTAGGGGTCCCTACCCAGATCATCACCGACAACGGCACCCAGTTCACGAGCCGCGCCTTCATGTAATATGTTCATGCCCTCGGAAGCAAGATCTCATTTGCCTCTGTCGCACATCCTAGAAGCAATGGACAAGCTGAGAGGGCGAACGCTGAAGTGCTGCGAGGACTCAAGACGAGAATGTTTGATAAGCTGCGGAAGCACGGCAGGCAATGGATCAATGAGCTTTCGGTGGTTCTTTGGTCCCTTAGAATGACACCAAACCGAGCTACCGGGCAGACTCCCTTCTCCCTAGTCTATGGGGTAGAAGCAGTTATCCCCACGGAACTCATTTACGGGTCACCTCAAGTGCTTGCCTACGATGAAGTAGCGTAGGAACAGCACATGCGAAACGACGCCATGCTTCTCGACGAGAACCATCTCTGAGCTGCTACACGTGCTGCACGCTATCAGCAAGCCCTGCGTCGCTATCATAGCAGCAGGGTTCATGCCCGGTGTTTTGAGGAAGGCGACCTTGTCCTTAGGCGCGTTCAGTCCGCCAAGGGTACAAACAAGCTGTCGCCGAAGTGGGAAGGCCCTTACGGGGTAGTACGAATCACCAGACCTGGCGCAGTCCGTCTGGAGACCGGAGAAGGCATTCAATTGCAAAACTCATGGAATATTGAGCATCTCCGCAAGTTCTACCCGTAAGGCGCGGCTGTTTGGCCCTGCTCGGCAGCCACCCTTTTGTACAGGCCTTGCCTCAGCTGCATGTAACCCCTTGTACAAAGCCAGGCGCAGACCCTGAGCAACAGAGAAATAATTGAAGCGTTGGGGGCCCCCGACAAGTTGCATGCATGCATAAGCATATCATAAGCATCGCATGATTCATGTAGATAGGTTGCATGATCATGTAGATAGATTGCATCTGGCATCATCTTCATTTAAATAAACGGCAGGCTCCTACCATGGATTTAGTCCTAGGAAGAGGATGCGAAGACAAGCCAGCACTGCGGTCTCCAGCAAGCCAAACAGATAAGTTCCATCTCTTATCCATACATGTTCCGTGAGTAGGACTTGTGCATATGAAAACCTCGCCGCCTCGGAAACAAAGGTGCTTCCATCTGCTGACACAAACGCTGCTTCGGTCAGGATGGTCGTAGTGGCCTTTGGCTGAAAGGGGTTGGCGGGGGGCTGGTCTCTCCCAATAGGTTCTACGCCCGGCAGGCTCAACCTCACGGCAGCAGTCCTATGGGGTGCCGGCAAGGTAGCTTACCGGGATCTACTTGTTTACATGAAAGTATGGAGGCGTTTCACCTCTGCATGGATTTCGTACATGCACAAGTACCCGGCAAAGCTTATCTTTTTCATTAATATGCTGATCGACAAGTACAAATCTCATGGAACATAAACATGGATACAAGAGATTACATTATTTGAACTAAAATTTGGCAAGTGCCTATAGGTTTAAGATTAAAAAAAGATAAGTGCCCCGTAATGCCCTTTCTTGTCCCTCTCCTCCTAGGCATGGCAGTAGAAGGCGAAGAGGGCAAAAGGAGTGCCTGGGCAGAAGCCCAGCCTGACCCTGTCAGGCTCCAGGAGAGGATGCCCGGCAGGGGCGGGAGGACGTGGACGAAGATGACGACGGAGAGCATGGTGGAGGCGACCCGTCGACCGCCACCACCAAGGCCAGCAGGACACGGCAGGGCTAATGGAGCTGCAGCCCGAGAGGAAGCCTGCCGGGGTCCAGCTGGAGGAGCCAGGGGGCACCATCACCACCTCTACATCCAACTTCCCGGCAAACCACCTTGCTGGGCAGAAAACGCAGGTGCAGATGATGGTGCTGCCGCCTGATGAAGATGGTGCGGGCGACGTTCAGCAGGAGTCAGAGTCGTCGCCCTCCCGGTCGCTGTCGTCGTCCTCGCCGTCACTGTCCTCCTCGTCGCTTTCGCTCGAGGAGGAGCTTTTGTTGTCGGTCGAGCTCTCCGCGTAGCACCCTAAGCGAGCTCCCGCGTGCCCAAAGACCTTGATGGAAAGCAGGCCGCTCTCCATTAATTTAAACTGGAGAATGTGCCCCTCCGATAAGCTATGGGCTCGAGCAAAGGTCTTCCAGCCACGGCGGAAGTACATAACATGAGGAGCAGGGAAGTCAACATCCACCCACATGCCACCATTCCCACATCCCCTCATGTGCAACCTCAGTGCACGCGGCTGTTCGAGCTCCATCACCCTTGCAAATGGAGTGGGGAGGCGGAAGTGGCCGCGCAGAGGCTTATACAGCCTGATGACGAACTCCAAGGGTTGATCTCCGACATGGCCTTCCATCGGGGGAGGAGCGTCCGGTACGGGCGCAATTGAGGCACTGCCCCGGCCTCCTTGGCCGCGCACACCGTGACGACCTCGGCCGCGCCCCCTTCCGCCTCCTCTCACAGCGGGTTCCGCCCCCACATCATCGAGAGGAGGGGGGAGATGCTGTCGAGCAGAAGTTCTTGTCGCCACCACCGGAGTACCACCACGCCCTCGCCCCCTCACCATGGCAAGCAAGGGAAGCTTTGAGGAAAGGGAGAAGGAAGGTGTGTGAGCAGACACACTACTCCTACCCCCTTTTATAGGAGAATGAGGCAAGGGGCTGGCCTCTCATACAGCAGGCGACCGCCTTGCTCCTCCAACGCGGTTCCCCCGCACCTCCAACGGCTCAGGGAATCAGAGCCGCCCCTCTACACCACTCGGTGATGCCTGGCTTTCTGCCATGGCGCCCGTTCCTGCGCCCTCCGCGTCCACCACCTACCCTACGCAATGCATGCGGTACACTTGGCGGAGGCGCCCCGGGGCAGGAGGCGAGTGGGATGGCAGTTTCCTACCCCGTGATCGTGGGGCGTGGGCTACCCACAGATCGTGGTTCAGTTTCTCCCCTAAATGTTTCACACGACGCGCGGGAAAACCGGAAACTGACCCAAGCTCAGGTTAATGAAGAAGCAATGAAGATCTCAAAGGGCGGAGCTGTCCTTACATTTCTACCTGTGCACTGGTTAGGGCCTACCCCGACGACGCCCAGCGGCGTGTTCGGGCCAGGCCCGGGGGGTTCTGTCGGAGCAACAGACCCTGGGTCCATTGCACAGACCGTGCACAGGCCAAAGACAAGATTACAAGACCAAGATCAGACCAAACAAGGAGGATAAATTCCTTTGAAGGATCCAAGTGCAAGTCGAGAAGGCCAAAGTGAGCCGGAGGAACATGGCATCGCTAAGGGAAGGACCTACCTTGCCGGGCAGGCGAGCCTGGCAGGGTTGGGTTTTGGCCCGGAAGCAAGGTCCCAGATCATCCCGGCAAACCTGCCAGGGCTGGCGGAGGCAAGCCACTCCACTTCTCCACCTCACAAGCGATGCAAGTCATCAATCAAAGCGGTGTCGAGCTCCAAGGTAACTAAGTGGCTGCTTCTTGCCACATGGCAGCCACTTCCTACAGCAAACACCTCCATATGACACCCGTCCTGAGACGTGTCAAGCTAGCAGAAGCGAAGCTGGCAAAACAGCCCGGCAGGGCCTGCTGGGCGAGCTATGATGTGACACTGAGCGGCGCATTTAATGCACTCTGTCAGCCTGCAGAGTTAGATATGATAGCACTATTAGCTATCTAATCAGTACGCAAAGACTGATTTGCCACTGTGGTGACCCCTTAATCTATAAAAGGAGGCCCATGGCGACCGTAGAAAGGGTTGGGCCCTCGCATATCCATATGCGCGTAGCCACTCTCGCCCCCAGAGCGACCTTGCCGGGCTAGTGTGCTACGTTCACCACCATTATCCACCATCAATCCACCAAAGCAGGAGTAGGGTTTTACTCCTCATGGCGGCCCGAACCTGGGTAAAGACTGCCCGTGTGATCTCCGCCATGCTGCGTGGCGCTTCTCCGCTCTTTGTGCAACGTGCCCATCCCCCCGCCGAACCAAAAGGGGCTCATGGCTCCATAGGTGGCCGTGGTTTCACACGACATACACCCCTCCACTTCGAAGGCCACCTCGCACGTGGCCGCAGACGCTGTAGGCACCGCGACGGCGTTGAATGAGGCGGGTACCGCGGGAGACGCGACCGGCGCAGGCGGTGCCATCGTTGTGTCCTCCATGGCCGAAGTCGGAGCAAGAGACGCCGGGGCTGGGCAGCATCAGCAGCATCCTGGCGAGCTTGGCCCAGAAGTCGTGGGTGGAGGGAACGCCCAATCTCTACGTCCCCGCCGCACTAGCGGGCGTAGTTGCAACAGCGACGCCCACTCCAGTGCAAGCCGCGATCCTCTAGCTGCGCCCTCCACGGACGTGGCTGCAAGGCACACACCTTACCCAGTGAAGATGTGCAAGGCGGAGCACCGAACGGGGCTGATGACCGCCAAGCACGGCCCACTCATCGCCAGACTGCCTTGGCGATTGGTTCACGACGGCAAGAACACGACGACGCTCCTGCTGTTTCAGCTAGGAGTCGAGCGATGTCGCGGTCTGCCTCGTTAGCCATGCCAAGCACGGCCTCGGAAGCAATGGCGCGGGCCCAACTCATGTTGAATGCTCCGCGGCTGATAAGATGGATGAGTGGAGAGCCACTACCCAGAGCTTGATCGGCTTTGCCGAAGCCGGTAAATCACAGCATGCAGAACCGTCGCGATGCCCACGAACGATGACGGTGGCCCGGGCTGACGGCCGTGTTGAGGGGACTCCACCAACGGTGCAGTCCCCTCCGCGACAGCAAGCCCAGAGGCAGCCTCAGCAAACTCGACGTGCGAACGAGCCCGGCGATACGTCTATGGCCTCGTCTGGCCCGCAAACCCACCAGGATCGGCGGCGGGTCCTGGAAGACCGGCGGAGGGAAGACGCGCGCATCACCATTGAGTGCTGTCAGGAGACACACCGTCAATCTAACAGACACAATGGCCCAGACGTTAACGAACCCGTGCCTAGTGTCGGCGGGTACTTGCCTTACGAGGTCGGGTGCCTGCCTTCACTCGCGAGCTACGGCAGGTCCGCTGTCCATTGGTCCGAGCCTTCAAGCCTGAACTTCCGGATAAATATGACGGAAAGTTAAACCCGGCAGAGTTTTTGGGCATCTACACGATTGTCGTTCAAGCCGCCGGGGGCAGAGATGAAAAGGTGTTCGCCAACTATTTCCCTTTGGCACTCAAGCCAAATGTGAGATCATGGCTGATGCACCTGCCGGAGAACTCCATTTCATCATAGGCTGACTTGTGCAATGAATTTGTTGGCGCCTTCACGTATGGCCACCAAGAGCCTGGACAACCCAGTTACATGCATGTCCTTCCACAGAAGGAAGGGGAGAGTTTGCAAAAATATATACAGAGGTTTAGTCGAGTGCACCGAAACATTCCAGAGATACATCCAGCAGCTGTGATTGTCGTGTTCCATTCGAACATGCGCAACAGGAGGATGTGAGCCAACATGAATGTCTCATTACCCAAAACCGTCAATGAATTGTATACCTTGG
The DNA here is from genome assembly GCA_011799875.1 of Thinopyrum elongatum. NCBI lineage: Eukaryota > Viridiplantae > Streptophyta > Magnoliopsida > Poales > Poaceae > Thinopyrum > Thinopyrum elongatum. The sequence goes on along the minus strand of CM022299.1, from coordinate 279,869,501 downwards.
CAGATAAGTGTGCTCGGGTTAAAGAAGGAAGGCGACTCCCCGGAGAGTAGGCTTTCGTTGAGACTGATTCAGAGGATGACGACGAGGCCACCAACCCGAAGAGGAGAAGCCAGAGGCGCAACAGGAAACGCAAAGAGAAAACAATATTGGCCGTTAAGAGCTCTGGTGATCTCGGTGTTGGCAAGAAGGCCAAAACCGAGGCCCCCGACAAGGGAGCCGCCACGTGCGCTGATTGCCGGGAGGCCGCGGGGGCAGAGAAAGTTGGGAAGTCCGATGGGCCGTACTGCAAAATCCACCACACCAAGGGTCAGGATCTCCAAGAATGCCATCAAGTTGAGCAGCTTGTTAAGAAACAAAAGGCTGAGTACGAGAAGCGTGACAGGGAGAGAGACCAAGAGGGTGCTGATGGGAAAGGCTGTGGTGGTAGAGGAAGCCGCCACGGCAAGGCCCCACAGCAAAAATTAAAAAAAACATGGGAGTGAAGATGAGGAAGAAACTAGCGAGCAAGAATTCCAGAAACCAGCTGAAGCCATGTGTGTTGACGGGGATGCATATTTGCACTCTTCTCATTGCTGGCTCAAGCGGTGGGCATGTGAGGTCAATGCCGTGGAGCCAGCCGTAGATTCCCGAAGGCCACTTAAATGGTCCCGGACGCCTATCATCTTTGACGAAGAGGATCACCCTGATCGCACTACTACGGTTGGGTGTTTGCCGTTGTTTGTCTCCCTGACAATCCACAACCTCAGATTAAGTTGACGGTGGGGCTGGGTTGAACTTGATCTCCCCCAAGGTGGTTAGCAAGTTGCAGATCCCCGACAAGGAGCTCAAGATTACGGGCACTTTTCAAGGAATCAACCCCGGTAGAAGCCGGCCTAAGGGCAAGGTTACATTGCCTGTGACATTTGGCGGGGAGTTGAATTATCGGACTGAAAGAGTCGTGTTTGACGTTGTTGAGCTTCTTTTGCCTTACAATGGAATTCTTGGTCGCCTAGCTCTGGCAAAATTCATGGCAGCATCCCACTATGCCTACAACACCTTCAAGATGCCAGGACCGATGGGTATCATTTCCGTTCCGTCAGATAAGAAAGACGCAATCATATGTGTGGATCAGATGTATCGAGACGCGGTAGCAGCTAAGACTGCATAAGCCACAGCTCCCTCCAAGGAGACAAAGAAGGGAAAGAAGGCTAGCAGGGATGCCAGCAAGGACTCCGGGAAGCACGCCTCTTCGGGGTGTGCCGCACCTGTTGATGACCTGCCGGAAAGTTCCACTAGCAAGAGACCCAAGGTTGCTTCACGTGCTGTGAAAAAGTTCCCGGCGAGGCAGGATGGCGCTGATGATACATTCACCATCAGCGCCACCCTTGATGACAAGTAGGAAAGCGCACTTGTTGCCTTCCTGCGGACGAATGTCGATGTGTTTGCTTGGCAACCGTCTGACATCCCCGGTGTTCCCAGGGAGGTAATCAAGCACCACCTTGCTGTCTGTCCTCATGCTCGGCCCGTCAAGCAGAAGGTCAGAAAGCAAGCTTTAGAACAATAGCAGTTCATTACCGAGGAGATCAAGAAACTTGAAGTAGCTGGTTTGGTCAGAGGAGTGCTGCATCCAACTTGGTTAGCAAACCCAGTGGTAGTGTGCAAGGCAAATGGGAAATGGAGGCTCTGTATTGATTTCACTAACTTGAACAAAGCATGCCCGAAGTACCCTTTCCCCCTGCCGCGCATTAACCAAATTGTTGATTCCACTTCCGGGTGTGATTTGCTTTCCTTTTTGGATGCGTACTCCGGGTACCATCAGATATTTATGGCTAGGGAAGATGAAGAGAAAACCGCGTTCATAACTCCATGTGGCATGTACTACTTTGTGCGTATGCCTTTCGAGTTAAAGAATGCTGGATCCACTTTCACAAGGGCAGTACAGATTGGTTTCGAACCCCAGCTGCACAGAAACATAGAAGCTTATATGGACGATATCATGGTCAAAACCAAGGATAGATCCACACTCATTCAAGACTTGGAAGAGACCTTTGCAAACTTGCGCAAGATCAATTTGAAACTGAACCCCGAGAAATGTGTGTTTGGTGTCCCATCCGGCAAGCTCCTTGGTTTCTTCGTGTCTCAACGGGGAATAGAGGCCAATCCCGACAAGATCAGAGCAATCGAGCAAATACAAGCACCCAAGACTATTAAGGACGTAAGGCGTTTGGCTGGATGCATTGCCGCACCGAGTAGGTTCATCTCCAAGTCTGCTGAGCGTGCCTTACCTGTTTTCAAAATCATGAAAAAGGCTGGCCTGGTAAAGTGGACCCCGGAGGCAAAAGCAGCGCTGCAAGACCTGAAAACTTACCTTTCCTATGTTCCCACCTTAGTCGCGCCTAAACCACAAGAGCCGTTGTTGCTATACTTAGCTGCAACGAATCAAGTGGTTAGTGCAGTGCTGGTGGCGCAACAAGAAGTGGACGAGGAACCAGCCACAGCAACTGACCCCTTCGGAGAAGGAACCGAAGCACCCACGGTAGGAAATGACACAAACCAGGGGGAGGCAGGGGAAGCCATCAAGGACAATCCCAAGACCGCGGCAAGGAAGAAAGTGGTACAGCGACCAGTTTATTTTGTCAGTTCCCTACTATAGGGAGCCAGGACAAGGTACTCTGGAGTGCAAAAACTGATCTTCAGCCTCATCATGGACTCAAGAAAGCTGCGCCACTACTTCCAAGCCCACGAGATCACAGTTGTCACCCGTTTCCACTACAACGCATATTGAGGAACCCTGAAGCTACTGGAAGGATAGTTGAGTGGGCCCTAGAGCTATCAAGCTTTGGCTTGAAATATGAAAGTACCTCAACTATTCAGAGCAGAGCATTGGTGGAGTTCATTGCAGAATGGACGCTCACTCCGGATGAAGAAGTACCAGAGATAGTTTTCCCCGGCAAAGAGTCGCCTCAAGAGTGGGTCATGTACTTTGATGGTGCTTTCTCAATGCAGGGCGCCGGAGCCGGCGTGCTTCTTGTCGCGCCCACCGGAGAGCACCTCAAATACATGGTTCAAATGCACTTTCCCCAGGAGAAGGCCACCAACAACACTGTTGAGTATGAGGGGCTCCTTGCCGGACTCAGAATCGCGGTGGAGTTGGGAATCAAGAAACTGATCATCCATGGAGAATCGCAGCTCGTGGTGAGGCAAGTCAATAAGGATTATCAGAGTCCGTTGATGGAGGCATATGTGGAGGAGGTGAGAAAGCTGGAAGAGTACTTTGATGGATTGCAAGCAGAGCACGTACCACATGCGGAAAATAACATTGCTGATCACTTGTCAAAGTGCGCCGCGCAGAAGCTCTGTGTGGAACCAGGGACTTTTGTCCTCCATCTAACTCAACCATTAGTGTCCCCTTCAATGATGGCTAGAAAAAGGAGAAAGTTGGTGTCGGTGCAACAGACCATGGGTCCATTGCACGGACTGTGCATAGACCAGAGACAAGATTGCAAGACCAAGATCAAACCAAACAAGGAGGATCAATTCCTTTGTAGGATCCAAGAGCAAGGCGAGAAGGCCAAGGTGAGCCAGAGGAACGAGGCATCACTAAGGGAAGGGCCTACCTTGCCGGGCAGGCGAGCCTGGCAGGGTTGGGTTTTCCCCCGGAAGCAAGCTCCCAGATCATCCCGGCAGGCCTGCCAGGGCTGGCGGAGGCAAGCCACTCCACCGCTCCACCTCACAAGCGACGCAAGTCAGTAATCGAAGCGGTGTCAAGCTCCAAGGTGACTAAGTGGCTGCTTTCTGCCACATGGCAGCCACTTCCTATAGCAAACAACTCCATATGACACCCGTCCTGAGACGTGTCAGGCAAGCAGGCGCGAAGCTGGCAAAACAGCCCGGCAGGGCTTGCCGGGCGAGCTATGATGTGACACAGAGCGGCGCATTTAGTGTGCTTTGTCAGCCTGCAGAGTTAGATATGATAGCACTGTTAGCTATCTAATCAGTACACAAAGACTGATTTGCCACTGTGGTGACCCCTTATAATCTATAAAAGGAGGCCCATGGCGACCGTAGAAAGGGTTGAATCCTCGAATATCCATACGCGCGTAGCCACTCTCGCCCCCAGAGCAACCTTGCCGGGCGAGTGTGCTACATTTCACCACCATTATCCACCATCAATCCACCAAAGTAGGAGTAGGGTTTTATGCCTCACGGCGGTCCGAACCTGGGTAAAGACTGCCCGTGTGATCTTTGCCGTGCTGCGCGATGCTTCTCCGCTCTTTGTGCAACGTGACCATCCCCCCGCCGAACCAAAAGGGGCTGATGACCCCATAGGTGGCCATGGTTTCCCACGACATCTTTGGCGCGCCAGGTAGGGGAATCACTTGTGCAAAACCGAGAGTGTACGCTGCGCATCATCTTCATTGACATTTTCATCATCGACGGCGTCATCGACTATTATGCCCAAGAGGAAGCCCGGAGCTACAAATCACCCATCCACCTCGAAGGCTCCGCCGCTCGCGACCGCTGACGTCGCGGGGAATGCAGGGGCTCACGAGGGTGTGAATGCTGCGGGGGACGTGGTTGGCGCAGGTGGCGCCGTCGCCACCTCCCCCACGGCCGAAGCAGGAACGGGAGGTACCGGGGAAGGACAGCATCAACAACATCCCAACGGCCATGCTCCACGAGGTACGGATGGAGGGGTCGTTCCACCTGAACCCTTTCTCCTCGCCAACGGGCACGGCCGTAGTGATGATGCTCGCTCTGGGGTGAATCGCAACCCTTCGGCTGCCCACGCTGCGGGCACGACCGCAGGGCACGCGCCACCCCCGGGGCGGGCTGTGCCCAATGGAGCCGCTGGCCCTCAGGCGCCTCCGCCGCGTCACCATGCCATCCAAACAGCTGGTTCACTGCAGCAAGGGTGCGGCGCAGTCACCACCAGCAACGTCAGGAGTCGAGCGACACTACGATCTACATCGTCATCACCTATGCCAAGCACTGCCTCAGAGGCCATGGCGCGAGCCCAACAGCTATTGAGATTTCCACCGGCGGCAGACCGGATGGATGAGTGGCGAGCCACCATCCGAAGTTTGATTGGTTTTGCTGAGGCGGAAGGATCACAGTGGGCCGGACCGCCACGGCCTCCCCAGGTAGCAACGATGGCTCGTGCGGCTGGTTGTGTGGGAGGGGCCACCCTCACGGTGCAATCCCCACCACGGCAAGCCGCCAGGGAGCCGCAAGTCTAGGCGCCCGATGACGTCTCGATGGCCTCTTTAGATCCTTGAGCACGTCAAGGCCGACAGCGTGCCCCGGAGGGCAGGCGAAGGGAAGGCGCGCGCTTCATCGATGAGCGGCGCCACGACAACCCCTGCCAGACCAATGGGTGCGATGGCCCCAACGTCAACGAGCCCGCGCTCGGAGATGGCGGGTGCCTGCCTTTCGAGGTTGGGTGCCCTGCCTTCACCCGTGAGCTACGGCAAGTTCGTTGGCCGTCCACTTGCACGTTCAAGCCAGAGATACCGGAGAAGTATGATGGGAGACTAAACCCGGCAGAGTTCTTGAGCATCTACACCATCGCTGTTCAAGCTGCCAGGGGAAGAGATGAGAAGGTGTTCGCCAACTACTTTCCTTTGGCCCTCAAGTCAAATGTGAGGTCTTGGTTGATGCACCTGCCAGAGAACTCCATTTCAACCTGGGCTGACCTGTGCCACGAGTTCATTGGTGCCTTCATGGGTGGCCATCAAGAACCAGGGCGGCCCAGCAACTTGCAGCCTCTCCGGCAGAAAGAAGGAGAAGCTCTGCGGAAGTACTTGCAGAGATTCAGTCGAGTCCACAGAAATATCCCAGATATCCACCCAGCTACCGTGATAGCTGCCTTCCAATCCAACGTGCGCAATCACAGGATACGTTCCAAGATGAATGTTCGGTTGCCCTAGACTGTGAAGGAGCTCTACACTTTGGTGGACAAGTGTGCTCAAGTGGAGGAGGGGAGGAAGCTTCCTGCGGAGGAAGATTGCGTTGACATCGACTCAGAAGATGACAATGAAACCATCAGTAAGAAGAAGAAGAACAAGATGCACAACAAGAACTGCAAGGATAAGACAGTGATGGCTGTTGAGAGGTCAGGCACGCCTAGTACCGGCAAGAAGGCCAAAGCTGAAGCCCCCGGAAAGGAGGCTACCGCATGCGCCGACTGCCGGGAGGCGGTGGCTGCCGAGAAAGCTGGGAAAGGTGATGGGCTGTACTGTAAGATTCATCGGACCAAGGGCCATGATCTCCAGGAGTGTTATCAAGTTGAGCAGCTCGTCAAGAGACAGAAGGCTGAGTATGAGAAGTGTGATAAGGAAAAAGGTCAGAATGGCGCTGGCGGGAAGGGCCAGGGTGGTGAAGCAAATCACCCCAGCAAGGCTCCTTGGAACCAAGGGAAACCCGCCAAGGGCCGAGAGAAGGAGGATTGCAGTAATGAGAGTGATGGAGGGAATGAAGAGGAAACCAACGAGCAGGAATTCCAGAAGGCCACTGACGCCCTGTGCATTGACGGGGTGCATCTTTGCACTCCTCTCACCACCAACTTAAACAGTGTGCGCGTGAAGTAAATGGCATGGAACCAATGACAGATTCTCAGAAGCCACTCAAGTGGCCATGTACGCCCATCATCTTTGATGAAGGTGACCACCCCGACCGCATCACTACGGTAGGGTGCTTATCGTTGTTGGTCTCAGCAACAATTCGCAACCTCAAGGTCACAAAGATGCTGGTTGATGGCGAGGCCGGGTTGAATCTGATTTCCCCAAAGGTTATCAGCAACCTATAGATAGCAGAGGAAGAACTTAAGGCCACATGCACGTTTCAAGGTGTCAATCCTGGCAGGAGCCGTCCTAAGGGAAAGGTTACGTTGCCAGTGACATTTGGAGGGGAGTTGAACTACATGACTGAGAAAGTTGTGTTTGATGTGGTTGACCTCCCTCTGCCGTACAACGGGATCCTTGGGCGCTCGGCCCTGGCCAAATTCATGGAAGCATCCCACTATGCCTACAACACCTTGAAGATGCCAGGACCGATGGGCGTCATTTCCGTTCCATCGGACAAGAAAGACACAATTATTTGCGTGGATAAGATGTACTGGGACGCGATCGCGGCAGAGGTCGCGGAAACCACCGTTCCGGCCAAGGAAAAGCATAGCAGAGGCACTAGCAAGGAATCCGGGAAGCGTACCTCTGTGGAATGTGTCGCGCCCGTTGATGACACACCAGAGAGTTCCAACAGCAAGAGATCCAAGGCTACTCCACCCCAAGTGAAAAAGGTCGTGGTAGGGCTGGTTGGCGCTGATGGTACTTTCACTATTAGCACCACCCTTGATGACAAATAGGAAAGCGCGCTCATTGCCTTCCTGCGGGCGAATATCGATGTGTTTTCCTGGCAACCATCTGATATCCCCGGTGTTCCCTGGAAGGTAATCGAGCACCACCTTGCTGTCTGCCCACATGCTCGGCCCGTCAAGTAGAAGGTTCGGAAGCAGGCCTTGGAACGGCAGTAGTTCATTGCCGAGGAAATCAAGACACTTGAAGTACCTGGTTTGGTCAGAGGAGTACTACATCCAACATGGTTAGCGAACCCAGTGGTTGTGTGCAAGGCTAATGGAAAATGGAGGCTTTGCATAGATTTTACGGATCTAAACAAGGCATGCCCAAAGGACCCATTTCCCTTGCCGTGCGTCGACCAGATCGTGGATTTTACTTCAAGATGTGAGTTGCTCTCTTTTTTGGATGCATACTCTGGATACCATCAGATTTTTATGTCCAAGGAAGACGAAGAAAAGACCTCATTCATCACCCCATGCGGCATGTACTGCTTTGTGCGCATGCCTTTTGGGTTGAAGAGTGTCGGGTCCACTTTTGCAAGAGCAGTCCAGATTGGCTTTGAACCACAGTTGCACAGGAACATTGAAGCCTATATGGATGATATTGTGGTCAAGACCAAGGACAGATCAACCCTCATTCAGGATTTAGAAGAGACATTTGCTAATCTGCACAAGATCAACTTGAAGCTGAATCCGGAGAAGTGCGTGTTTGGCGTTCCCTCCAGCAAGCTACTTGGTTTCTTTGTGTCCCACCAGGGGATAGAGGCCAACCCCAATAAGATCAAGGCTATTGAGCAGATACAGGCACCCAAGACGGTTAAGGATGTGAGGCGTTTGACAGGATGCGTTGCCGCGCTTAGCAGGTTCATCTCCATGTCTGCCGAGCGCGCCTTGCCGTTCTTCAAGATTTTGAAGAAGGCAGGACCCATGAAGTGGACCCTGGAAGCAGATGCAGTGCTACAGGATTTGAAGGCCTACTTATCTTCTGTGCCTACTTTGGTCGCACCTAAACCACAAGAGCCATTACTGCTATATCTGGCAGCAACTAATCAAGTGGTTAGTGCGGGCCTAGTAGCACAGCGAGAAGAGGAAGAGAGCGGCCCGACAAGGCCAGATACGGATCAGGACAAAGAAGAGCACGGCAGCGGAAGTAACCCCAAGGACACGACAAGGTAGAAGGTGGTGCAGCGCCCAGTATACTTCGTCAGCTCCCTATTGCAGGGGGCTAGATCCAGGTATTCTGGCGTGCAAAAGTTGATGTTTGGCCTTGTCATGGCCTCAAGGAAACTGCGCCACTACTTCCAAGTCCATGAGATCACGGTTGTCACCCGCTTCCCGTTGCAAAGGATACTTCGAAACCCAGAGGCCACCGGCAGGATCGTGGAGTGGGCATTGGAGTTATACAGCTTTGGCCTGAGGTTTGAAAGCACATCAACAATCCACAGCAGGGCGTTAGCAGAGTTTATTGCCGAATGGACACCAACCCCTGATGAAGAGGCACGGGAAACAGTTATCCCCGACAAAGAAGCGCCCCAAGAATGGATCATGTATTTCGATGGTGCCTTCTCCCTACAAGGTGCAGGGGCTGGCATGCTTCTCGTGGCTCCCACTAGAGAACACCTGAGGTACGTCGTCCAGATGCACTTTCCCCAGGAGGAGGCAACCAACAATACAGCAGAATATGAAGGGCTTCTTGCCGGGCTCAGAATTGCCACAAAATTGGGAATCAAGAAGCTGATAATTTGAGGCGATTCACAACTGGTGGTGAGACAAGTCAACAAGGATTACCAAAGCCCATTGATGGAGGCATACGTCGAGGAAGTGAGAAGATTGGAGGAGCGCTTTGACGGGTTAAAAACAGGACACGTACCCTATGCAGAAAACAACATTGCTGATCACCAGTCAAAGTGCGCTGCACAGAAGCTTCCTGTGGAACCAGGGACTTTTGTTCTCCATATTACTCAGCCCTCCGTATCCCCGACAAGAATGGCCCAAAAGAGGAGGAAATTGGACTCCGGTAAGCCTCTCCCGGTAGAGCCTTTCGGGGCTCCTGGCAGGGACCCTGCCAGAAACAACTCCCCTTTGCTTGCCGGGCTACACCCTCCTGCCGGGGCATTGGTCCCCGCAGTCAAGCGATGCGCCCCCACGAATGAGGAGGTGCCGCTAGTCCTTGTTGCCGAGCCTCAAGCTCCAACTTGGGCAAGGCACATAGTCCATTTCCTCCAAACCGGAGAACTTCCCGAAGAGCAAGAAGAAGCTGAAAGAGTAGCCCGGAGGGCCAGTATGTATCAGTTTGTCGATGACACACTGTACAGAAGAAGGCCCAACGGTGTGAAATTGAAGTGCATTTGCCGGGAAGGAAGAAAGGAACTGCTGGCAGAGATACACAAAGGCATGTGCGGCTCCCATATTGGATCAAGGGCTTTGGTTGGGAAAGCATTCCGGCAAGGATTCTATTGGCCCACAACCCTCCAAGATACGGTTGAGCTCGTCACCAAGTGTGAAGCCTGTCATTTCCATTCCAAAAATATCCATCTGCCTGCCCAAGCACTCCAGACAATCCCTTTATCATGGCCATTTTCGATCTAGGGGATCAATATCCTTGGCCCTTTCCCCCGAGCTGCTGGAGGCTTTGAATTCTTGTTCGTTGCAATCGACAAGTTTACAAAGTGGCTAGAAGTAGATGCCGTGAGAAAGGTGACTGCTCAGTCAGCGACCAAGTTCTTGAAAGGATTGGTGTGCCGCTTCGGGTTTCCTACCCGAATCATCACCGACAACGGCACCCAGTTCACGAGCCGCGCCTTCATGCAATATGTTCATGCCCTCGGAAGCAAGATCTCATTTGCATCTGTCGCACATCCCAGAAGCAATGGACAAGCTGAGAGGGCGAACACTGAAGTGCTGTGAGGACTCAATAAAAGAACGTTTGATAAGCTACGGAAGCATGGCAGTCAATGGATCAATGAGCTGCCGGTGGTTCTTTGGTCCCTCAGAACGACACCAAACCGAGCTACCGGGCAGACTCCCTTATCCCTAGTCTATGGGGCACAAGCAGTTATCCCCACGGAACTCATTTACGGGTCACCTCGAGTGCTTGCCTACGATGAAGTAGCGCAGGAATAACACATGCGTGATGACGCCGTGCTTCTCGAGGAGAACCGTCTCCGGGCTGCTACGCGTGCTACATGCTATCAGCAAGCCCTGCGTCGCTATCATAGCAGCAGGGTTCATGCCCGGTGTTTTGAGGAAGGCGACCTTGTCCTTAGGCGCATTCAGTCCGCCAAGGGTACAAACAAGCTATCGCCAAAGTGGGAAGGCCCTTACCGGGTAGTACGAGTCACCAGACCTGGCGCAGTCCGTCTGGAGACCGGAGATGGCATTCAGTTGCAAAATGCATGGAATATTGAGCATCTCTGCAAGTTCTACCCAGAAGGCATGGCTGTCGGGCCCTGCTCGGCAGCCACCCTTTTGTACAGGCCTTGCCTCAGCTGCATGTAACCCCTTGTACAAAGCCAGGCGAAGACCCTGAGCAACAGAGAAATAAATGAAGCGCTGGGGGCCCCCGACAAGTTGCATGCATGCATAAGCATTTCATAAGCATTGCATGATTCATGTAGATAGGTTGCATGATCATGTAGATAGATTGCATCTGGCATCATCTTCATTTGCATAAACTGCAGGCTCCTGCCGTGGACTTAGTCCTAGGAAGAGGATGCGAAGACAAGCCAACACTGCAATCTCCGGCAAGCCAAACAGATAAGTTCCATCTCTTATCCATACATGTTCCGTGAGTAGAACTTGTGCATACGAAAACCTTGCCGCCTCGGAAACAAAGGTGCTCCCATCTACTGGCACGAACGTTGCTTCGGTCAGGATGGTTGTAGTAGCCTTTGGCTGAAAGGGGTTGGCGGGGGGCTGGTCTCTCCCAATAGGTTCTGCGCCCGGCAGGCTCAGCCTCACGGCAGTAGTCCTATGGGGTGCCGGCAAGGTAGCTTACCGGGACCTACTTGTTTACGTGAAAGTATGGAGGTGTTTCACCTCTGCATGGATGTCATACATGCACAAGTGCCCGGCAAGCTTATCTTTTTCATTAATATGCTGATCAAAAAGTACAAATCTCACGGAACATAAACATGGATACAAGAGATTACATTATTTGAACTAAAATTTGGCAAGTGCCTACAGATTTAAGACTGAAAAAGATAAGTGCCCCGTGATGCCTTTGCCCCTATCCATCTCCTTCAGGAAATCGCAGGAAGGAACGAAGAAGGCGGAAGGCTAGTCTGGATTCGGCGCCTCCCCAGGATCAGGAGAACGTCGCCGACGGGTTTAGAGGAAGAAACTGGAGTGCAGGCGCGGGCGGTGGCACTGCCGGGAACCCAGACGGAGTCACCAGCAAACACAGCTCGTCGGAACGGTCGCCCCCGTTCTTGACGTGTCGTGGGTTGTCGCCACCTTCGGTGCTACCGTCGCGCCACGAGAGCGCTCCCATGGGGCTCACACGAAACTCCAAGCTAGGGCCCGGGGGCTAGCCCCAGGCTCTTCCTTTCAGCATACCCAGAAGAAACAGAAGGCGGAGGAGGAGTGGAATGTGGATGAATGCCTCCGCTCCTCCCCCGTTCCTCCTTTTATAGGCGAGCTGGGTGTGGGGGCTGATCCCCCGGCGAGTACCTGCCGTCCTCCTCCATGAATCCAAGAAGATCGGGCCCCTACTTTGATGCTCTCCCGCACCACGCGCCTCCATTACCTACCCCACTCAATGCATGCAGCATACGTGGCTGAGGATAAGGGCGCGGTGGGAAGGGTGAATTGGCAGTTACCCGCCCGTGCGTTAAAGTCATTCACGGGCCATTACAAGAATGGCCCCACTACAATTGGCGTTGCACGGCGCGCGGGAAAACCAAAAACTGACCAGAGCTCAAGTTAATGAAGAAACAAAGAAGATCTCAAAGGGCGGAGCCGCCCTTACATTTCCGCCTATGCACTGGTTAGGGCCTACCCCGATGACGCCCAGCGGTGCGTCCATGCCAGGCCCTGGGGCTCCTGTCGGTGCAACAGACCCTGGGTCCATTGCACGGACTGTGCACAGACCAGAGACAAGATTGCAAGACCAAGATCAAACTAAACAAGGAGGATCAATTCCTTTGAAGGATCCAAGAGCAAGTCGAGAAGGCCAAGGTGAGCCAGAGGAACGAGGCATCGCTAAGGGAAGGGCCTACCTTGCCGGATAGGCGAGCCTGGCAGGGTTGGGTTTTCCCTCGGAAGCAAACTCCTAGATTGTCCCAGCAGTCCTGCCGGGGCTAGCGGAGGCAAGCCACTCCACCGCTCCACCTCACAAGCGAGGCGGGTCAGTAATCGAAGCGGTGTCAAGCTCCAAGGTTACTAAGTGGCTGCTTTCTGCCACATGGCAGCTACTTCCTACAACAAACACCTCCATATGACACCCGTCCTGAGACGTGTCAAGCAAGCAGGCGCGAAGCTGGCAAAACAGCCCGGCAGGGCTTGTTAGGCGAGCTATGATGTGACACAGAGCAGTGCATTTAATGCGCTCTGTCAGCCTACAGAGTTAGATATGATAGGACTGTTAGCTATCTAATCAGTACGCAAAGACTGATTTGCCACTATGGTGACCCCTTAATCTATAAAAGGAGGCCCATGGCGACCGTAGAAAGGGTTGAATCCTCGCATATCCATACGCGCGTAGCCACTCTCGCCCCCAGAGCAACCTTGCCGGGCGAGTGTGCTACGTTTCACCGCCATTATCCACCATCAATCCACCAAAGTAGGAGTAGGGTTTTACGCCTCACGGCGGCCCGAACCTGGGTAAAGACTGCCCGTGTGATCTCTGCCGTGCTGCGCGACGCTTCTCCGCTCTTTGTGCAACATGGCCATCCCCCCGCCGAACCAAAAGGGGCTGATGACCCCATAGGTGGCCGTTGTTTCCCACGATAGTTGGACTCCGGCAAGTATCTCCCGGCGGGACTTCCCGAAGCCGCTGGTAGAGAAGTTGTCGAGGACAACCCCACTTTGGTTGGTGAGCAGCACCCTCCCACGTGACCACAAGTTCTTGCGGTCGAGGTGAGCACTCCCACGAATGAGGAGGTGCCTTTAGTCCTTGTTGTCGAGCCACAGGCTCCAACATGGGCGCAGCACATAGTCCATTTCCTTCAAACTGGGGAGCTTCCCAAAGAGCAAGAAGAAGCTAAAAAAGTAGCCCGACGGTCAAACATGTACCAGTTTGTCAATGACACACTGTATAGAAAAAGGCCGAACGGTGTGAAATTGAAGTGCATTTGCCGAGAAGATGGGCTGAGGCTGTTGGCGGAGATACACAAGGGTGTGTGTGGCTCTCACATTGGATCGAGAGCCCTGGTTGGAAAAGCCTTCCGGCAGGGTTTCTATTGGCCCACAGCCCTCCAGGATGCAACTGAGCTAGTCACCAAGTGTGAAGCCTGCCAGTTCCATTCCAAAAACATTCATCAACTAGCTCAAGCTCTCCAGACGATCCCTTTATCTTGGCCATTCTTGGTCTGGGGGCTCGATATCTTGGGCCCCTTCCCCCGTGCTGCCGGGGGCTTTGAATTCTTGTACGTGGTAATCGACAAGTTTACAAAGTGGCCTGAGGTGGAGCCAGTGAGAAAGGTGACCGCACAATCAGCTGTCAAGTTCTTGAAAGGATTGGTGTGCCATTTCGGAGTACCCAACAGAGTGATTACCGATAATGGCACCCAGTTCACGAGCCTCACCTTTATGCAGTACATCCAAAGCCTTGGAAGCAAGGTCTCCTTCACCTCTGTTGCCCATCCACGGAGAAATGGACAGGCTGAGAGGATGAATGCTGAAGTGCTACGCAGGCACAAGACGAGAACTTTTGATAATTTGCAGGAATGCGACAGGCGTTGGATTGATGAGCTGCCGACGGTTCTTTGGTCCCTCAAGAGGACACCAAATCGAGCTACCGGCCAGACTCCCTTCTCCCTAGTGTATGGGGCAGAAGCAGTACTCCCCACGGAACTCATATACAGGTCATCTCAAGTACTTGCCTACGACGAGGTAGAGCAAGAGCAGCTACGGCATGACGATGTTGTGCTCCTCGAGGAAGATCATCTCCGGGCTCCTGTGCGTGCTGCACGCTACCAGCAAGCCTTGCGCTGCTATCATAGCCGTAGGGTTCACGCCCGGAGCCTTGAGGAAGGCGACCTTGTCCTTAGGCATGTTCAATTTGCCAAGGGTACCAACAAGTCGACGCCGAAGTGGGAAGGCCCTTACCGGGTAGTACAAGTCACCAGACCTGGCGCAGTCCGTCTGGAGACCGAAGATGGCATCCAAATGCAAAACTCATGGAATATTGAGCATCTTCGTAAATTCTACCCGTAAGGCGCGGTTGCCGGGCTCAGCCCCCGGTAGCCACCTTTTGTACAAGCCTTGCCGATGGGCATGTAACCCTTTGTACAAAGCCAGGCGCAGACCCTGAGCAAAGATAATAAAATGAAGCGCTAGCATCTAAACTTGCATGCATGTTTTCTTAAGCATGATTTTGCTATGATAACCAATCCATTTAAGGTGGATTGTATGTTGTTGTTTCCTCCCCTATACTATCAATAGGCCCCATGCCGCGGATAAACTCCTCAAAGGGAAGAAGTGAGAGCATCCTAGCATAACGGTCCCCGGCAGCTCCTTCTCGGAGCGATAAGAAGGAAAGCAAAACACAGATAAGTTCTCCTCCCCATCCACAAGTACGCCCATGTATGAAAGTCTTGTGTGCAGAGAAACCTTGCCGCCCTCAACATCTGTGCTCCCATCCTTTGATTCGAAAGTTTTACTTCAGTCAGGATGGTTGGAGTGGCGTTTGAGGGGGGGTTGGCGAGGGGGCGGTTTCCTTCCATGCTCCCAACCCGTCAGGCTGGGTCCAGCGGCAACAACGGAAGGGACCAGCAAGCTATCTTGTCGGGGAACCTTGTTTACTTAAAAGTATTGAGAGGCTATCCCTCAGCATGGACATGATACATGCATGAGTACCCGGCAGGCATTTACTTTTCTCCTTAATACATGGATAAACAAGTACAGATACAGAGTACTAAAGTGGAAGGAGGATTACATAATTTATGCTAAAGTTTGGCAGGTGCCTACATCTTTTAAATTGAAAAAGGACAAGTGCCTCGTAATTCCTTTCTTGTCCCTCTCCTCCTAGGAGCTACAGTGGGAGGTGAAGAGGGCAAAAGGGGTGCCTAGGCAGAAGCCTAGCCTGACCCCGTCAGGACCTGTGGGACGCAGCCTAACAAGATCGGGACGGCGAAGGCGAAGCCAGAAGGACGGAAGGAGCGACTAGGCGATGCCCTGGTCGACACCACTAGGACCAGAGGAACACGGCAGGAGGGACACCAGCAGGGAAGACGAAGCTGGAGTCCACAAGGAAGCCTGCCGGAGTCCAGCTGGAGGAGGCGGAGGCATCCACACCCAACACCCCGGCAAATCGTTCTGCCGGGGAGATGGCCAAGTGCAGATGATGGTGTCGCCGGTGCTTGGCTGACGGTGATGGTGCGTTCGGCGCTAGCTAGACTCCAAGCCATCGTCCTCCCGCTCGGCACCATCATCTTCGCTGTCAATGTCCTCTTCATCGCTGTCGCTCGAAGAGGAGCTTTAGTCGTCGGTCGAGCTCTCCGCGCAGCATCCTAAACGAGCACCCGAGCGCCCAAAGACCTTGATGGAGAGCAGGTCGGCCTCCATTAGTTGAAAATGGAGGATGTGCCCCTCCGCCAAGCTATGGGCATGAGCAAAGGTTTTCCAGCCACCCCGGAGAAGCATGACATGAGGTGCGGGGAACTCCACATCCACTCGCATGTTGCCATTACAGCAACCCCTCATGTGTAGCTTCAATCCATGTGGCTGTTCAACCTCCATCACCCTTGCAAATGGGGTAGGAAGCCGAAGGCGGCTGCGTGGGGGCTCGCGCAGCCAAGGAATTCCTGCGCCATGTCTCCAATATGGCCCTCTAGTAGAGACGAAGCAGCTAGAGAGTGGCCGGGCCACCGCCGTGTCCCCCTCGGCCCCGAGCACCGCGCCGGCCATGACCATGTCATGCGGCTCCGCCTTGTGAACTGGATCCTGCCCCTGCATCCCCAGCAGGAGCAGGGAGACGGTGCCGAGAGGAAGCCCTTGTCACTGCTGCTGGAGCTCGACCGCGCCCTTTTCCACTCACCATGATGGAGGAAGGGCATGAGAAGAAAAGGAGAAAGGATGTGTGGGTGAGCTCCTCCCATCACCTCCGCATCTCCTTTTATAGCAGAGCGTGGCTGGGGGCTGGCTCCTCACCACCCAGAGGCAACCGCCCTGCTTCACCTATCTGGTTCGCCCACGTCACTAACAGCGTCAAGATTCACCAACCGCCCTCCTACGCCTATCCATGGCACCCTGCGCAATGCATGCAGCGTATGTGGCAGAAACGGCAGGCATAGTGGAGGGAGTAAAATGGCAGTTACCTCCCCCTCCCCCGGGGTCATGCGCGGACACCTCAATTAACTTCCCATGAATGTGGGTATCCCCTGGCCCTTACGTGGGAAGAGCCACGATGTTCGGTGTCGCATGACTCGCGGGGAAACCAAGAACTGCTTCAATTCCAGGTTAATGAAGAAGCAAAGAAGATATCAAAGAAGACATGATCCCGTTGCCGCATGGTCGACGTGTCCGCCTGTGTATTTGTTGGGCCCTACCCCAATGATGCCCAGCTACACATGTGGGCCAGGCCCGGGGGTTCCTGTCGTTGCAACGAACATCTGCGTTCGTTGACTAGACTCATACACACGCGTACTAACGATCGTACGTCCAACACCAACATGTAATGCAAGGCCAAACCAGAGAAGCCACTCTTCGTGAGATCAAGGAGAGCATTAAGAAGAACAAAGCACCAGGATATCACCTTGGGAAGGCCTCCCTTGCTGGGCAAGAGAGCCTGGCCAGGTCGAGACCGCCCCGAAGGCAAGTCCAGAATTACCCCGGCAAGCCTGCTAGGGCCGTCAAAGATCAAACCACCGCCAAGACACCACCGCTCCACCGCACCTGGACGCTAGTCACTTATCGATGCGGTGTCGAGCACTCTAGGTGATTAAGTGGCACTCATTAAGCACGTGGCAGCTTGCTGGAAGACAGATCACACCCATTTGACACCCGTCCAGAGGCGTGTCAAGATGATAAGCTGAAGATGGTTAAGCGGCGATATAAGCTTGCTGGGGATGCACCCCCGCATGCCACCTAAGGTAGCATTTATGGCATTTTGTCCCAAGTGCCAGAGTTAGGTATGATAGCACTGTTAGCTATCTAATCACAACATAATGTCTGTTTTGCCATTGTGGTTACCCCTTGGGCTATAAAAGGAGGTCCAAGGCAACCTAGAGAGGGATTCAGACCCTTTCACACTTGTACTCTCGTAGCAGCTCTCCCCGAGGCCACCTTGCCGGGCTTGAGCACTGTGTGTTCTTCGTGTTCCTCCATCCAATCCACCAAAGCAGGAGTAGGGTTTTACGCATCTTAGCGGCCCGAACCTGGGTTAAAAACCACCAGAGTCACATCGTCGTGCTGCCTTATGGCCTCCGCTCTTTATGCAACGTGATCTCCCCTTGCCGAACCACAAAGGGGCCCGTTCACCCACAACACCCCCTATACCCTGCATGTGGCTCAAAAATATGTATGGGTGGTGTGTGATGTTTTCAAATCCCCAATGCACAACTTCGATGGTGCACCAACTACATTACAAACCAAACACTGTACCCCCAAGCCAGGTTCAAGACGTACAATGTCGGTTCCCCAACTTCGAGGCAGGGGGAGGTGGGTGTCGTCCAACGCATGTGCTCAAACTTGATTTGGTCTAACATGGCACACAGAGCAAGAGGAAACTGTCATGGTCAAACCCTTCTTGTATGTTGGGTCAAAGGGATAGATTGTGTGGTCCCCCCTTGTTATCGGTCAAAGGGATGATATATGTCGATCCTGAGGAGCCCACAGATATGCGTGTCATCTAAAAACTGCACGAGGGAGACGTGGTTGATCAGAAGACCCCCTATACCCTGCATGCGGCCCAAAAATATGTATGGGGGGTGTGTGATGTGTTCAAATCCCCAATGCACAACTTCGATGGGGAACCCACTACATAACAAACCAAATACCATACCCTCAAGCCTGGTTCAAGACGTACGATGTCGGTTCCCCAACTTTGAGGCGGGGAGGGGGTGTCATCCAAAGCATGCTCAAACTTGATGTGGTCTAACATGGCACACAGAGCAAGAGGAAACCGTCATGGTCAAATCCTTCTTGTACGTTGGGTCAAAGGGATAGATTGTGTGGGCCTATATAGATATCGATCATTCTCTGATTTTTTAGAACAAGAAATAAAGAAAAAAATATCATTCTACAAATTATCAAAACAAGGATCCCAAGGTTTATAGGCGCTTTAATGAAGCTCGAGATATGCAACTTCCCACCGGGTCACCCATCCTTAGACTCCTCCAGCGCCAGCATGCTTAACTTCTGCGTTCTATTCGACTCGACTAGCGGACGGGAAGCCGCCACTTGCTGATAAGGGTTGCCTCCTTGCCTTTAAGGCGTTTCACGCTGGTCATCGTATGGGACCAACTCCCTACTATCACACATGTTTGAGCTTTTAGAAATTGTGTGCAATCTTTACATGGCCGGTGTGTCGCCGCCTAACCTTCTATGAGCAGTGACACTGGCAGCGGGAAACCGATGGGAGAGGAGGTAGGAAACCGATGGGAGGAGTAGCGAGAACGATAGCGTGTTTGGATATTTAACACCATTAATATGGAAAACTTAGTAAAGAAGGAAGCACGAGCTAGCACGACGCATGCGCACAGTGCTTACCCACGGGTGCCAGACGGTTGACCAGAACCGCTTTAAATATTCAGGGTTCGTTTGGCCTTTTTATACATTATAATTTAGTTTTCTAAGCATTAATTTAATGTGCATAATTCAAATTAGTGCACCAAAATGGCTACAAAAATCATACATGTGTCCTTGGATGCATGTTTAGGTCCCATGCAAAGAATGGGGATGAATTACAACTGTCCCGGCGTCTTGCTCAGCCTCGAACATTGAGAATCTCAGTTTTTAAATCCCCATAAATCTAGAACTCACCCGAAAATCCTGAAAATTGGCATGGTGTCGAGACATGGCACATATACGTCGTGGAAAAAAATTGTCCAATTTGGGGCAAGTTTTATTACAAGCCTCTTACAAACCGGAGCTTCTCTCAAGAAGCCTCGTGGTTCCGATAGGGAAACGCGTCGCCCTTGTGGGCAAAAGATAAACGCTGCCTCCTCTCGCCTTGTTTTTTTTTCTACAAGCAACATGGAATGACAGGATATTCGTGCTGAATTTTGAAATTATTCAGGGTTCGTTTGGCATTTTTAATACATTAATTGATTTTTCTAGGCCTTTAATGTCCATAATTCAAATCTGAACTACAAATACATGCTGCAGTGCACCAAAATGGCTAAAAATCATACATGTGTCCTTGGATGCATGTTTAGGTCCCATGCAAGGAATGGGAATGAATTAAAACTGTCTCGGCGTCCTGGCTCGGCCTCAAACATTGGGAATCTCGGTTTTTAAATCCCAGTAAATCCAAAACTCACCAGAAAATCATGAAAGTTGGCCTGGTGCCACGACATGGCACATATATGTCGTGGTAAAAAAATTGTCCAATTTGGGCCAAGCTTTATTACAAACCTCTTACAAACCGGAGCTTCTCGCAAGAACCCTCGTTGTTTCGATAGGGAAATGTGTCCCCCTTGTGGACGAAAGGATAATCATTGCCTCTTCTTGCCTTGTATTTTTTTCTACAGGCAACATGGAACAACATGAGATTCCCTTAAATTTGAAATTATTCAGGGTTCGTTTCGACTTTTTATGCATTAATTGAGTTTTCTAGGCATTTAATGTCCATAATTCAAATCTAAACTACAAATACATGCTCGAGTGCACCAAAATGGCTAGAAAAATCATACATGTGTCCTTGGGTGCATCTTTAGGTCCCATGCAAGGAATAGGAATGAATTCAACCGTCTCAGCATCCTTGCTCGGCCTCAAACATTGGGAATCTTGGTTTTTAAATCCCCGTAAATCCAAAACTCACCAGAAAATCATGAAACTTGGCATGGTGTCACGACATGGCACATATATGTCATGGAAAAAATGTCCAATTTGGGCCAAGCTTTATTACAAGCCTCTTACAAACCAGAGCTTCTCGCAACCCTCATGGTTCTGGTAGGGAAACATGCCCCCCTTGTGGGCGAACCGATAACCACTGCCTCTTCTCGCCTTGTATTTTGTTTTCTATAGGCAACATAGAATAATAGGAGTTTTGTGTTGAAATTTGAAATTATTTAGGGTTTTTTTGGCCATTTTATATTTAATTGAGTTTTCTAGGCATTTAATGTCCATAATTCAAATTTGAACTACAAACACATGCTCCAGTGCACCGAAATGGGTTGAAAATCATACATGTGTCCTTGGGTGCATGTTCAGGTCTCATTGAAGGAATGGGGATGAATTACAAATGTCTCATCATCCTGGAACATTGAGAATCTTGGTTTTTAAATCCTAGTAAATCCAAAACTCACCCAAAAATCATGAAACTTGGCATGGTTTCATGACATGGCACATTGTTGGGGATATAACCCCATGGTGTGACCCGCCCAGGAGGGGCCGGGTTACACTATTGGCGACTCATAAGTGTAAGCCTAAGTAGGCCCAAGAAGCCAAGACCTGAGAAACTAGAGGCGGCTTACAAGCCGGGCCAAACCCGGAGGTGTGAGCCGCCCAATGGCGACTTGCCTAGCAAGGCAAGGCGACTTAGAACCAGGATCAGCCACATTGTATGATCCGATTTGGACTCTTGTAAGCCCAGGGCCTCAACCTATGTATATAAAGGCGAGACCCTGCGGCGGGTTAACTCAATTTACAATTGGTCGATAGCTAGGTTAAGCGATTCCGCTCCCTTGTAATCGATACTCAATCAATACAACACAAAACAGGACATAGGCTTTTACCTCGTTGGTGAGGGTCCGGACCTGGGTAAACTCGCGTCTCTCATCCTGCTCAACCCCTTTAAGCTAATCATCGTAGCCATGGCCTCACAACTAAGTCCTTTCACGAGGGCATCTGTCGTGAAAAAACCATGACAGTTGGCGCCCACCGTGGGGCTAGGGCACGGTGGTTTCGAGTTCTTGAAGGGTACTTTCCCAGGGATCGAGGGATACGCCGTTGGCAGGATGACCAAGAGTCATCGCCGCAAGCTCTACATCGACGATGCTGGCTGGGGCCCCGAAGCCGACTCAATCGAGTACGGGTACCGGGTCCCCTTCGGCGGGATTCACTTCTTCATTAGCAAGATTGGCGGATCAGAGCCTGAGATGAACATCTACACCGGCATCGTCGAGGTGGCTCGGCGTGCGAAACTCGCCAGGGCTCCACATGGCCGGAAGCGTGTCTTCATTGGATTTGCACATGGCACGGATCTTGCGGAGGATTCTGTGCCTGGAGGATAGACTATCATCTACTCAAGTGATGAGTCCTCAACCGGAGAGATGGAATCAATCTACCAGCTTCAAGACGGCGGGCTTGGGGGCTATTCCGATGGTGACAGTATTCCGGACACCTATGAACTGTCGTCCCGGGCTGCTATCTTCATAGCTGGCACAGGGCCGGCTCTCAATTCATCAACAACTGCGGCTATGATGTCTAGTTCGGCGGCTGCGGCGGCTGGGGCCGGCGGGTCAATTCGGCCGCTGACTTAGGTTTTGTCTGAGCTCTTGGGCACTTTTACAAACCTGTTAGGAACAAAGGTCACTGCGGCTAATCAAGCACAACATAATGCAAAGGTTGCCAAGGTGCGAGATGAGGTGGCTAAGACCCAGGAGGATCTTAATGCGGAGAACGCCAGGATGGCAACGGAACGATCCCTGATGGATGCCGAGTCACAGCGCATAAGGGCGGAAGCTTTTCGCTTAAGTTTGGATTAGAATGCGTCCAATGTTGTCTTTTCAAGGAGACACCAAACCCGCCTGCCTTTGCAGTATGAGGCATGGAACCTTTTTAACATGCCCGGGGCAGGACCAAGTAACCCGGCAGGTACAACCCGGGCTGCTGAAGTCCCAGGGAGCGGGGCAGCTGCTCAGCCTCGATTATCATACCTGCCCCGTAGGGATCAGACCCCGCCTCGGCGTTTTTCAACACCATCTGGCCATTATTCTAACCCGGTGGATAACATGATAGCAGCGGCTACCCGGCTCAATGCGATCCCTATTAATGATGAGACGCCCTTCGCAGCTGAGGCACGGAATGCGATTGAGCTCCTGCAGACAGCGGTTGCACAGCAAGAGAAATATTCACACAGTCATGACCGGGTGCACTCGACCCCCCTCCCAAGCCGTAGTTACAGCCGGCGCGTTGAGTCGCCGGCGGTTTCCTGTAGCGAACGACGTCGTCGACCGCCCCAGGATGACCCGCCCCGTGGTAATAACCCGCCCCTTACTCATGCTCAGGCGATTGCGGACGAAGCCAGAGCTCGTCGAGAGGCGCAGGCAGTAGCGGCGGCTCAACTAGGGGCTTATCAGCAGCCTCCGGTGACCCCTTTGGCCTTAGTGGGGGCTGGTGTAATTTCCAGGTCCATTGGGGTGCCCTGTTTAGTACCAACTTTACGAAACGAACGTCTGCCTAAGGATTTCAAGGCTCCTTGTAAGGTGCCCAATTATACAGCTGATCTCCCTCCTGAAGGCTGGATCGAGAGTTACGAGTTAGCCATGGAGATGTTGAATGTCAATGACGTGGTCTGTGCCAAGTACTTTACTATGATGTTGGACGGGCCAGCTCGTACGTGGTTAAAAGGATTGCCTCCTAATTCCATCAATTCATGGGCGGAGTTGAAGGCGCGGTTCATTAAGAATTTTCAAGGGACATGCAAGCATCCATTGACGATTATTGATCTGGATAACTGCGTGCAGTGTGAGGATGAGTCGGCCCATCATTGGGTTCGGTGGGTCTCTGCTATTATTCACTCATCGGATAGTATTGCGGCGGGTCAGGCGGTTCTGGTTTTGGAGAAGAAGTGTCACTTTACCCCTCTTAAACAGAAGCTTGGGTGGCTTAAGTGTCATTGTAATGATATGGGTGAGCTCATGGCGGCTCTCATTTAATATGCCGACTCTGATAACACCAAGGACCCTGGATCTGATGATGAGAAATCCAACAAGGGTAAGAAGAGTGGCAACAGCAAGGGTCAGCAGCAGAATGTGGCAGGGCATAATGGCAACAACCAGGGCAATGATGGTAAGTGCAGACACCCCGATGGCGAGTCGGATCTAGTAGCTAACACCAACACTGGATACAAGAGCCAGTGCCACAATGGTAAGCCACCATATGGCAAGGGAAAACCTTTTAATCTTGAGGCAGCGCTTAATGACCCGTGTCCAAAGCACAGTTTTCCTGACAAGCCGTCCACTCATGCTTGGAAGGATTGTTGGATTATGCGAGAGTTCAGGAATTACGGCCTCAATCAGAATCATGGTAATAACAATGGGCTGCACGGCGGGTCAGGATCCGGCTCATAGGGGTCTGACTTTGGTGGCGGCAGCTCAAACTCTGGCTATCAAGATCAAGGTAACCAGGGTGGTTATAATCAACGGTCTGGTCATGGTAACTATCAGCAAGGGAATCAGTCAGGATATAAGAGTAATCCAAAGCAGCTCAATGGTGGCCAGTACCATGTTTTCACCACAAGTTTTGCAAACGAGATCAGAAGGTTCATAAGCGGGCGGTTCATGCAACAGAGCCGGCTATTCCGCAGTATTTGAGATGGTCTGAGCACACAATATCATGGAGCAGGGCGGATCACCCACCGCGGGTTGATAACCCGGGTCATTTAGCCCTTGTGGTGGCCCCTCAAGTTGGTGGTTATAAGTTTACTAAGGTGCTTATGGATGGTGGCAGTAGCATTAACATCCTATATTATGACACTTTTCATTGGATGAATTTAACTGACAAGGATCTTAAGCCGTCTTCAACAGTCTTCCATGGTGTGGTGCCTGGTAAGTCGTATATCCTCTTGGAAAAATTGCCCTGGAAGTAGCTTTTGGTAATGACTATGATTACAGAGAAGAGACTCTATGGTTTGAAGTGGTCAAAATCAAGAGTCCATATCACGCTTTGTTCGGACGGACGGCTTATGCTAAGTTCATGGCTCGCCCTTGTTATGTTTATCTACAGCTCAAAATGCCTGGGCGCAAGGGCACAATTACGGTCCATGGTGATAGGGAAGTCACCCTAGAATGTGAGGAAGGAGACGCTGCTTATGCAGAGTCGGCTTGTGCTACCGAAGAGCTTATGTTTTACAAGGATAATGTTGACCCGGCTGATATGACCCCTTTGAAGAAGCCCACCACTGAGCAAGACCCTCTATTGAAGTTTAAGTCAGCTGATGATACTAAGCAGGTCAATTTTGTCACTAGCGACTCATCTCAGCAGTTCACAGTAGGGGCTAATATGGATCCTAAATAGGAAAGCGCGCTCATAGAGTTCATCCGTGAGAATCGAGACATCTTTGCATGGAAACCTTCTGACATGCTGGGTGTCCCAAGAGAATTCACTGAGCATACTCTTAATGTGGTCCTAAGTTTAAATCGGTTAAACAGTTCCTTCATCGTTTCAATGAAGAGCGACATAAGGCTATTGGAGAAGAAGTAGCCCGGCTCTGGGTTTATCGTGGAAGTTTTTCACCCTGAGTGGTTGGCTAACCCTGTGCTTGTACTTAAGAAGAATGACACATGGCGTATGTGTGTTGATTACACAGATCTTAACAAGGCTTGTCTAGCTGATCCATTTGCTCTCCCCCGTATTGACGAGACCATTGATGCAATGGTGGGTTGTGAGAGCCTATGCTTCCTGGATGCTTATTCCGGTTATCATCAGATCAAGATGGCAGTCAAAGACCAAGAGAATACGGCTTTCATCACACCTTTTGGAGCTTTCTGCTATGTTTCTATGCCTTTTGGGATCAAGAGTGCTCCGGCGACTTATCAACGCTGTGTTCAGAATTGTTTTCAGAGTCAGATTGGGTGCAACGTTCATGCTTATGTGGATGATATTGTGGTTAAGTCTTGAAAGAAGGAGACTCTCCTGGATGATCTGAAGGAGACTTTTGACAATCTTCGGGTCTATAAAATGATGCCTAACCTGGCCAAGTGTGTCTTTGGTGTGCCTGTAGGTAAACTATTGGGATTTCTGGTCTCAGAAAGGGGCATCAAAGCTAACCCAGAGAAGATCAAGGCTATCACCTTGCTTTCTAAGCCAGCGTGTGTCAATGACGTCCAGCATTTTGCGGGTCGTATTGCAGCTTTGAGCCGGTTTATAATTCTCCTGGGAGAGAAGGCAATTCCCTTATACCAGATGATGAAGAAGACAGATCACTTTGTCTAGAGTGATGCTGCTAATGAGGCAGTTGAGGCGCTCAAGAAACAGTTAGCTGAGCCGCCTGTCCTTGCTGCTCCCATTGAGAAAGAGCCTTTGCTCCTGTATGTGGTGGCTAATAATAAAGCAGTTAGCGTGGCAGTTGTTGTAGATTGCAAGGAGGCAGGTAAGGAGTAGCCAGTTCAGTGGCCGGCTTACTATGTCAGTGAGGTGTTGACATAGTCCAAGCAACGATATCCACACTGGCAGAAACTGGTGTTTGGGGTGTTCATGGCAAGTCGCAAGCTGAAGCATTACTTTCTTGGTCATCCAATTACCGTGGTCAGCTCTGCTCCTTTAGGAGATATTATTCAGAACAGGGAGGCTACAGGCCAGGTTGCTAAGTGGGCAATTGAACTTGGACCTCATAATTTGAAGTATGTGCCCAGGACAGCTATCAAGTCTCAAGCTTTGGTGGATTTCATCAATGATGGGACTGAGTTACAGACACCTGAGGAGAAGCCTGACAACACATATTGGACAATCCACTTTGATGGGTCCAGGTAGTTGCAAGGCTCGGGGGCTGGAGTTATTTTGACTTCCCCACGAGGTGACAAATTTTGTTATGTTTTAAGGCTAATGTTTCCTTGTACTAACAATGCAGCTGAGTATGAAGCTTTACTCCATGGCCTTCATATGGCTAAAGAGATGAATTTAAGCTGGGTCAGGTGCCTGGGCGTCTCAGACCTTGTGGCTCTGCAAGTCTCAGGCAAGTGGGACTCTAAAGACCCACTCATGGCGGCTTATCGCTGGGCGGTTGATAATATTGTTGGTCACTTTAAGGGTTATCAGGTGGATCACCTTGATCGGCGGAAGAACGAGGCGGCTGATGCATTGTCCCGGCTTGGGTCTCAAAGTAAGCCGGTACCTCCTAATGTGTTCCTCGATGTATTACACAATCCTTCCGTCAAGTTACCATCTAAAGAGGACCTTGCTGTCCCTGACCTGAAGGCGCAGTTGGTGGTGGCTCTTCATGCTATTCCAGATTGGACTTTGCCTTATCTGGCTTATATGACCCAGGGCGAGTTACCCAAGGATGAAACTTTGGCACTGTCGGATTCAGGGCTCCGCAGACCCAAGGAAGGTTCGAACTCTGGGGCGTGTGCAAAGAACTCAACCTATCCAGCCAACCAGCTCGTCGCCCCATGGCCTAGCTCGAGGGACAAGGAAGAAGATGAACACGGCAGCTTACCCAGGTTCGGGCCACCTTGCGGTGTAAGACCCTACTCCTCTTTGTGGTGGATTTGCCTCACGAAGGGCTGAAGATGAACAAGTACAAGGAATGAACAACCTCGCGAGGTCTCCTCTGGTGAGGGTGGAAAGGATCCGATCGGCCACCTCTATGGTGGTGGCTAACCTATATTTATAGTGACCTCGGTCCTCTTCCCTCAAAATGTAGGCGGGAAGGGATTCCACAATGGCCAATTTGAAAGGGGACAAGTAGTACATCTTATCCTGACGAAAGTGGTCTTCACCTGCAAAGCTTCTGGTTGTGACGCCGCGGTGGGCTCGGCGATGACATCCTTCCTACCGTCCTGGCGGTCTTGGTCTCATTGCGCTTGAATGGAAACCTTTGCCTGATTCCTCGGGAACCCACACCTGCGCTTGCTTCCTTAGCACCAAAGAGGAAACTGTCTTCCCTACGCCCGCTGGCGCCCGCCTGGCCTTGGTCGTCATGGCTTGCGTCACCGCAACCTCATGAGGTTGGGCACCTGCATAGGAAACTCCGCTCCTCAGGAGGAAGCCTGAGGAGGCCGCTCCCTCGGGAGGTCTTGGCGTCGTCTGCCTCGCGAGGCTTGGCCCCTCGCGATGGTCTTGTCTTGATAGTCTTTGTAGATGGGTCGTACCAGGCCGTCGATGGAGCCACGCGAAGGGCCGCACGTAGGCAAGTCTGGGTACCCTGGTTCCCAGAACACCGACAGTAGCCCCCGGGCCCAAGGCGCGCCCGGACTTGGCTTCGAGGCGAAGCCAAAGGGCAAGAGCGAAGCGCCGCGGGCCCCAATCGCCTGCGGGCCAGGCTGACACGTGGCACTTGATGGGACGTGGGCGTCTCCACTTCCCTACGCACCTCAGAAACCGCACGACTTGACAACTGCCTAATGCATGCAGATAGGCCATCATTGCTTGGAGCGTGGGAGGCCGCCGGTTAGCCTCCCTTCACCTATAAATGGGAGAGGAGGCGGAGCCCCCAGCTCATCTTCATCTTCTCGCTGCCCACCCTTCTTCTCCTCACCGCGCCACCTTCTTGCCAGAGCATCCATGGCGCCAGTGAGGAGGTTCTCGGCCGCCGAGAAGGCAAAAACCCCTCTAACAGGACCGGAGTTGCTCCCGCCAAAGAAAAGGGACGGTTGCCCTCGCGATGCCGCCGCGGCGCCCATGGCAACGCGACCCTGGCACGAACACGCTCCACCAGGCTTCCTGGTCGGCGTGAGTGTTCACGTGCATAGCCCACCCACGGGGGCGGCCGCGGGAGTCGCGAGGGACGGAGTCGTGTAGGAGAACAAGCGGTGGCCACACGAGCACCTTGCCCGCAAGCCCATGCGTGCAGTACGGCTCGCGAGTTTGTGGTGTGGGCGGCAATGCCGTCGCGCATGTGGATCTGGCTTCCGTGGTCCCTGGTAGGGGAGATACCGCCCAGGGGGCCCGTCAAGCTGTGGTTGCAGCACGACGATTGCTGCAGCCAAGCTTCAGAGGCGAAGGTTGAGGCCGTCTACCCTGGTGATGTCTTCATGACCCGAGGGTGGGGCGCGATCGCCCGCGCCTGCAACTCGGAGGGGAGGCATGCCATCCACTTCAAGTACGACGGGGCATCAACGCTCTTCTTCAAGGTATTCGGGGAGGATGGCCGGCGTCTGGAGTGCTGCTCCAGGGGAGGCGATCGAGATGGCGACCACCCTTCAGGCCGGCGCGGCGGCGAGGCCCCTGGTGGTGAACTTGCCCTTGGCCTTGTCCGTGACTCCTCCGGCAGCAGCAGCGCGTCCTCCGGACCAAGTTCGAGCGACGATGATAGCTACGAGCCGCCGCGTCGCCGCGCCCGGGCCTAGGGGAGGAATGGTGCCATCCTGACGTGGCGGGTGATGCTGTCGAGGCCATGGCTCTTAGGAGGTTTTCCCTTTTGTTCCATTCCTACAGGAGAATCATGATGGGCCCCGCCGGGGTGTGTAAAAACCATGATGCTCGCACTTTAATGTTATCATTTCCAATCGACGTTGTGTTTGTGTCTCTCGCTCTGGCTTGGTTCCCCCCTTTCATTCTTGCAGTAGCTTAGTGCTCTACGCCGACAGGACCCAGTCCCCAGGCAAGCTTCGGCCATCGCTGGTATGCTAGGTCACGATGCCGTGGTCAAGGCCAGGAGGTGAGCGGCCTGAGGTCCGGTAAGAGCCCCTAAGGCGCGATGCTCAGGAGGTCCCCTTTGGCGCGCAAGCGGCTCCCGAAGGACTGAAAGGGAAGTTTCCTTGCCCAAGCGAAATCACGAGAGACAGAATGCTGATTAGGAGGTTCACGGCTGCGCGTGTAAGGTGACTTATCTTGGCGAGCCTATGGTGGTTCCTTTTCTGCGAGGGCGAGCTTCTTGTGCGTCATTAGGCCGCACCCTTTTCCCGATAGTGCCCCCCCCGCAAGGCTCCTACCGACTCCATCTCCCCCGCTCCTCTGGGTGCTCAACGTCCTCGGGACCCGGCTCTTGAGCGAAGCTCGGCTGTCGCTAGTATGGCAGGTCGCGATGCCGTGGTCAAGGCCAGGGGGCGAGGGCACGAGAGCTGGCAGGGGCCCCTAAGGCACGGTGCTCAAGGGCCTCCCCTTTAATGTGCAAGCGACTTGTGCAAGAAAAGAGTGGCCGCGCCCAAGGGGGTGCCTAGGAGGGGTTGCGCCCCTTGGCACGTAGCGTGGCATCCTTCCATGGTGACGAAGTGTTGGCGAGGCTGCTTGTGGTCTCGCCTCCGGAGGCTCCTGCGAGTTAGCTGAAAAACATAACATGCAGCCGCGCTTGCTATCCTGCCAATGATCTTTCCACAAGACACGAAGGTAGTAAGGACCCGGTAAGGTGACGTGCGTGGGGCCGGCCGTGAGCCAGAGCTCGGTCTCTTAGGTTTATCGACACTGTAGGGACGGACCCGAGCACAGGCGCCGTGCCAGTAGCCCCCGTTGCGGGATGAGCGAGAGGCGGGTTAGCAGCGCATGGGGGCCACGAAGGGCAACCCCATAGATAACGAGTCAACAGGCGTAACGTTGACCACCATAATAACTTGAGCATGCATAACTGATCCAAGGTACATGAATCAAAATGACGCAACTGTAGGGGCGGGCCCTGGCAGCTTGAGGATAATGCAGCCCGAGGGGCGCCCTCAACTGAACAAACCAAAAAAATCACCTGGCACCATCATTGTAGAAGCGTTGGAGCAGCTGAAGACGCGTGCTGCAGAGATCGCTCCTCACAAGCCGGCTGGCTCCTGAGGCTCGGAAGGCTCTGGAGGTCCGGGGAGCTCGCGAGGTTCCAGCACCTCCTCCGTTAGGACCGCCTGGCACCTGGCCTAATGAGCCGCCAGGACGCCCTGCATGTAACGCTGGTGCGAGGCAGCCGTGTTCAGCAGGCCGAACGGCATGCGGACGCAGCTCCGGGGGCAACCCCCACTCCGTACAACGTGGGATGGCCAGAAGAGCTCCTGAGAAGCAGCCCTGTTGAGGACTGGGATGTTGACGCAGACATGATGTTTGCTTGAACTACGTTGGTATTTCCCCAAAGAGGAAGGGATGATGCAGCACAGCAACGGTAGGTATTTTATTCAGTGATGAGACCAAGGTTATCGAACCAGTAGGAGAACCAAGCAACACTACGTAAACAGCACCTGCACACAAAGAACAAATACTTGCAACCCGATGTGTTAAAGGGGTTGTCAATCCCTTTCGGGTAACGGCGCCAGAAATTGGCAAACGGACATGAGAAAGTTGTAATAGATTGATAGATAGATCGCGAATAAAATAAAGTGAAGCAAAATATTTTTGGGTTTTAAGAAATATAAATCTGAAAATAAAAGTGGCAAATAAATAAAAAGGCAATAGCAAAATAGATCTGAAAATATATGATGAGAAAATAGACCCGGGGGCCGTAGATTTCACTAGTGGCTTCTCTCGAGAAAAATAGCATATGGTGAGTAAACAAATTACTGTTGGGCAATTGATAGAACTTCAAATAATTATGCTGATATCCAGGCAATGATCATTATATAGGCATCATGTCCAATATTAGTAGACCGACTCCTGCCTGCATCTACTACTATTACTCCACACATCGACCGCTATCCAACATGCATCTAGTGTATTAAGTTCATGGAGAAACGGAGTAATGCAATAATAATGATGACATGATGTAGACAAGATCTATTTATGTAGAAATAGACCCCATCTTGTTATCCTTAATAGCAACGATACATACGTGTCGGTTCCCCTTCTGTCACTGGGATCAAGCACCGTTAGAACGAACCCATCACAAAGCACCTCTTCCCATGGCAAGAAAAATCGATCTAGTTGGCCTAACTAAACCAAAGATTCGAAGAAGAAATACGAGGCTATAAGTAATCATGCATATAAGAAATCAAAAGACTCAAATAACTTTCATGGATAAAAACATAGATCTGATCATAAACTCAAAGTTCATCGGATCCCAACAAACACACCGCAAAAAGAGTTACATCAAATAGATCTCCAAGAGACCATTGTATTGAGAATCAAAAGAGAGAGAGAAAGCCATCTAACTACTACCTACGGACCCATAGGTCTACAATGAACTACTCACGCATCATCGGAGAGGCACGAATGAGGATGATGAACCCCTCCGTGATGGTGTCTAGATTGGATCTGTGGTTTCTGGAACTTGCGGCGGCTGGAATTGATTTTCGTCGACTCTCCTAGGGTTTCTGGAAATTTGGGGTATTTATAGGGCAAAGAGGCGGTGCGGGAGTCGGCCGAGGTGGGCACAACCCACCTGGGCGCGCCTGGGCCCCTAGGCGCGCCCTGGTGGGTTGTGCTCCCCTCAAAGCCCCCCTCAGGTACTTTCTTGGCCCAACTTGTGTCTTCTGGTCCAGAAAAAATCACCAAAAAGTTTCGCTATGTTTGGACTCCGTTTAGTATTGATTTCCTGCGAAGTAAAAAACAAGCAAAAAACAACAACTGGCACTGGCACTATGTCAATAGGTTAGTCCCAAAAAATGATATAAAGTTGCTATAAAATGATTGTAAAACATCCAAGAATGATAATATAACAACATGGAACAATCAAAAATGATAGATACATTGGAGACGTATCAGCATCCCCAAGCTTAATTCCTGCTCGTCGTCGAGTAGGTAAATGATAAAAACAAATTTTTTGATGTGGAATGTTGCCTAACATGTTCATCACATATTCTTTTCTTTGTAGCATGGACATTTCAACTTTTATAGGATTCAAAGCAATAGTCTAGTTTTGACATGAAGATTTCAATACTCAAGCATATCAACAAGCAACCATGTCTTTCAAAATATCAACACTAAAGCAAGTTATCCCTAGCCAATTATGCTCAATCATTGATCCATTCATGAAACACACCCGCATATTAGCTACACCCAAT
Source organism: Thinopyrum elongatum (assembly GCA_011799875.1). Taxonomy (NCBI): domain Eukaryota; kingdom Viridiplantae; phylum Streptophyta; class Magnoliopsida; order Poales; family Poaceae; genus Thinopyrum; species Thinopyrum elongatum. The sequence continues at coordinate 279,837,053 of CM022299.1, read as the reverse complement.
GCTCGAGTACGATCATAGTGCCCCTTAGTTGGTGCTTTATAAGAGAAGATGGAGACTCAAAATAAAAATTGTGTAAAGTAAAAGAAAGGCCCTTCGCAGAGGGAAGTAGGGATTTGTAGGGGTGCCAGAGCTCAAAGCGAAAAAAGTAGAGATAAACCATTTTGGGTGGCATGCTTTTCCTGTCAACGAAAACGATCGAGTAGTTCCCAATACTTTCCATGCTAGATATATCATAGGCGGTTCCCAAACGGAAAATAAAGTTTATTCCTTTTTCCACCATACTTTCACATTCCACGGCTAACGGAATCCATGGGTGCCTTCCATACCAACACTTTCCAAGGAATTTATTATTTGACAACATAAAGTAAATTCATTTTTCATTTCGGGACTGGGCATCCCTAATACCTTTGTCGTACTCTCGTGCAATGACAAGTGAATAAACACTCATCTTGAGAATAACACATCTAGCATGGAAATATATCAGCCACCCCCTACCGTTTCATGAGCAGTACGAGCACACAAAAGAGAAATTTATTTTGAAATTAGAGATGGCACATACAAATTTGCTTAGAACGGCACGGAAATACCGCATATAGGTAGGTATAGTGGACTCATATGGCAAAACTGGTTTAAGGATTTTGGATGCACAAGTAGTGATCATACTTAGTGCAAATGAAGGCTAGCAAAAGATTGAGAAGCATCCAACCAAGAAACGAAAAATCTCATAAGCGAGCATTAAGCATAACTAACACCGAATAATGCACCACAAGTAGGATGTAATTTCATTGCATAACTATTGACTTTCGTGCTTGCATAGGGAATCACAAACCTTAAAACCAATATTCTTACTAAAGCATAATTACTCATCAACATGACTCACATATTATATCAACATATCCCAAAACTATTACAAGGAATCAAGTTTATTTTGTCCAATGATCTTCATAAAAGTTTGTATTATATCCCTCTTGAATATCTATCACTTTGGGACTAATTTCTTTTATTGCTTTTGATAGCTCAAACAAATCTAAGTGAAGAACATGAGCATAAAATTTTCTTCTCTCAAAATAATTTAAGTGAAGCAAGAGAGAATTTCTAAAAAAATAATTACTAACTCTCAAATAAATCTAAGTGAAGCATGAGAGCATTTCTTCAAAAATACTAAAGCACACCATGCTCAAAAAGATATAAGTGAAGCACTAGAGCAATTCCATCGCTCATAAAGATTTAAGTGAAGCATAGAGAGCAATTCTAACAAGTCATAGCATAATTTTGGCTCCCTCAAATAGGTGTGTCCAGCAAGGATTCATGACTTAAAATAAAAAGCAAAACAAGCAAAGACTCATATCATACAAGACGCTCCAAGCAAAACTCATGATATGTGACGAATAAAAATATAACTCCAAGTAAAATACCGATGGTCGTTAGAAGAAAGAGGGGATGCCACTCGGGCATCCCCAAGCTTAGTTGCTTGCTTCTCTTTGGATAATGGCTTGGGGTGCCATGGGGCATCCCCAAGCTTAGGCTCTTCTTACTCCTTATTCCTTCATCCATTGTAATCTCACCCAAAACATGAAAACTTCAATCACACAAAACTCAACAAAACCTTCGTGAGATCCGTTAGTATAAGAAAACCAATCTTTACTTTAAGTACTGTAGAAAACCCATTCAAATTTTGTTCTTGCATTATATCTACTGTATTCTAACTTTACCATGGCTTATAACCTCCAATAAAAACCATAGATTCATCAAAATAAGCGCACAATGCAAAGAAAACAGAATCTGTAAAAAACAGAACAGTCTGCAAAGATACGAATTGTTCTCATACTTCTATAACTCCAAAAATTCTGAAACATTAGGACAATGGAGGAAATTTGTATATAAATTTTTTGTAAAAAATTCAGAATTTTTAGACGCTTCTGTGAATTTAATTTTTTTTTACTGGACGTAAAAGTTTCTGTTTTCCAACAAGATCAAATGAACTATCACCAAAGCTATCCTAAAGGCTTTACTTGGCACAAACACTAATTAAAACACAAAAAACACAATCATAACAGTAGCATAATTGTGCAAACACCCAAGAACAGAAAGAAAAAGACAAAAATAAATTTTATTCTTTGGGTTGCCTCGCAACAAGCGCTATCGTTTTACGCCCTTAGCTAGGCATAATGCAAAGATCTAAGTATTGTCATCGTTGTTTCTACATCCATAAGATGCCCTCATGATTGATTCATATGGTGGATTAATTCTTATTCTAGGTAAGTGTTCCATACCCTTTCTCAAAGGAAATTGGAATTTGATGTTCCCTTCTTTCATATCAATCACGACACCTATAGTGCGCAAAAACAGTCTACCAAGAATAATTGGACAAGACGGATTGCAATCAATATCAAGAACAATAAAATCTATGGGCACATAATTCCTATTTGCAAGAATAAGAACATCATTAATTCTTCCCATAGGCTTTTTAATAGTAGAATCCGCCAAGTGCAAATTTAAAGAACATTCTTCAATATCGGTAAGACCAAGCACATCACATAAAGATTTCAGAATCGTAGAAACACTAGCACCCAAATCACATAAAGCAAAACACTGATAATTTTTAATCTGGACTTTGATAGTAGGTTCCCATTCATCATGTAATTTTCTAGGAATTGAAATCTCTAATTCCAACTTTTCTTCCAAAGCTTTCATCATAGCATCAACAATATGTTTAGTAAAAGCTTTATTTTGTTCATAGGCATGGGGTGAATTTATCATGGATTGCAACAAAGAAATACAATCAATCAAAGAACAATTATCATAATTAAAGTCTTTGTAATCCAAAAGAGTGGGCACATCACTAGTTAAAGTTTTGACCTCTCCAAACCCACTTTTATCAATTTTCTCAACAAGATTTTCACCCTCCAAATTATTGGGATGCCTTCTAGCTAAAGTTGACTCTTCTTCAGTCCCTTTTTCATCAATTTTAATTTTACTAAACAAGGAATCAATAGAAGAAACACCAATCACTTTAAGATCTTCATCATTTTTGTGAAAGCAATCACTGGAAAACGCTTTTTCTAAAAATTCTCTTCTAGCTCTAAGCATAGCGGTTCTTTTTTTACTTTCATCCATAGAAACATATAAAGCTTTAATTGATTCTTCAACCTTAGGCACAAACATTTTCATCTTGAGATTTTCTACATCATGAGAAATTCTATCAACGCTTCTAGACAAATCATTAATCTTACTCAATTTTTCTTCCATCGTAGTGTTAAATTTTTTTGAGCATTGATAAATTCTTTAATATTATTCTCAAGAGATGTTCCTATTATTATTATAAGAAGGATTACCATAGGAATTACCATAATTATTAGAGGAATTACTAGGAAAAGGCCTAGGATTAAAATTACCTCTATAAGCATTGTTATTGAAATTGTTTCGAGAGATAAAATTCACATCTACGGCATCACTATTTTGCTCAATCAAGGTTGACAAAGGCACATCATTAAAATCAATAGGAGCACTTTTATTAGCAACCAATTTCATAAGAGCATCAACTTTTTCACTCAAAGAAGAAATTTCTTCAACCGAATTAACCTTTTTAATAGTAGGAGCTCTTTCGGTATGCCATTGTGAATAATTTGCCATAATATTGTCTAGCAATTTAGTAGCTTCACCCAAAGTAATTTCCATAAAAGAACCACCCATGGCAGAATCTAAAAGATTTCTAGAAACAAAATTCAATCCCGCATAAAAAAATTGTATGATCATCCAAAGATTTAAACCATGAGTAGGACAATTTCTTAGCATCAATTTCATTCTTTCCCAAGATTGCGCAACATGTTCATGCTCAAGTTTCTTAAAATTCATAATTTGCATCCTAAGGGAAATAATTTTCGCGGGTGGAAAATACTTAGTAATAAAAGCATCTTTGCACTTATCCCAAGAATTGATACTATTGCAAGGTAAAGAAGAAAACCAAATTTTTGCACGATCTCGCAAAGAAAACAGGAATAATTTCAACTTCACAATATCATTGTCCACATCTTTTTTCTTTTGCATATCGCATAATTCCACGAATGTGTTAAGATGGGATGCGGCATCCTCACTAGGAGTACCGGAAAATTGATCTTTCATAACAAGATTCAACAAAGCGGCATTAATATCACAAGACTCCGCACTAGTGGCGGGACAAGCAATCAGAGTGCTAATAAAATCATTGTTGTTGCTATTGGAGAAATCACACAACTTGGTGTTTTCTTGAGTCATCGTGACTACGGAGCAAGAGTGCACTCAAAAACAGATCTGACGAGAAAACGGCGAACGAGAAAGAGGGTGAATAAAACGGAAATTTTTTGTGAAGTGGGGGAGAGGAACGAGAGGCAAATGGCAAATAATGTAAATTGCAAGGAGATGAGATTTGTGATTAGGAACCTGGTAGATGTTGATGATGTCTCCCCGGCAACGGCGCCAGAAATTCCTTTTGATGTTTGCTTGAACTACGTCTGTATTTCCCCAAAGAGGAAGGGATGATGCAGCACAGCAATGGTAGGTATTTCCCTCACTGATGAGACCAAGGTTATCGAACCAGTAGGAGAACCAAGCAACACTATATAAACAACACCTGCACACAAAGAACAAATACTTGCAACCCGACGTGTTAAAGGGGTTGTCAATCCCATTCGGGTAACGACGCCAGAAATTGGCAAACGGACGTGAGAAAGTTATAATAGATTGATAGATAGATCACGAATAAAATAAAGTGAAGCAAAATATTTTTGTGTTTTTAGAAATATAGATCTGAAAATAAAAGTGGCAAATAAATAAAAAGGCAAATAGCAAAATAGATCTGAAAATATATGATGAGAAAATAGACCCGGGGGCCGTAGATTTCACTAGTGGTTTCTCTAGAGAAAAATAACATACGGTGGGTAAACAAATTACTGTTGGGCAATTGATAGAACTTCAAATAATTATGATGATATCCAGGCAATGATCATTATATAGGCATCACGTCCAAGATTAGTAGACCGACTCCTGCCTGCATCTACTACTATTACTCCACACATCGACCGCTATCCAGCATGCATCTAGTGTATTAAGTTCATGGAGAAACGGAGTAATGCAATAAGAACGATGACATGATGTGGACAAGATCTATTTATATAGAAATAGACCCCATCTTGTTATCCTTAATAGCAACGATACATACGTGTCGGTTCCCCTTCTGTCACTGAGATCAAGCACCGTAAGATCGAACCCATCACAAAGCACCTCTTCCCATGGCAAGAAAAATCGATCTAGTTGGCCTAACTAAACCAAAGATTCGAAGAAGAAATACGAGGCTATAAGTAATCATGCATATAAGAAATCAAAAGACTCAAATAAATTTCATGGATAAAAACATAGATCTGATCATAAACTCAAAGTTCATCGGATCCTAACAAACACACCGCAAAAAGAGTTACATCAAATAGATCTCCAAGAGACCATTGTATTGAGAATCAAGAGAGAGAGAGAAAGCCATCTAGCTACTACCAACGGACCCGTAGGTCTACAATGAACTACTCACGCATCATCGGAGAGGCACCAATGAGGATGATGAACCCCTCCGTGATGGTGTCTAGATTGGACCCGTGGTTTCTGGAACTTGCGGTGGTTGGAATTGATTTTCGGCGACTCTCCTAGGGTTTCTGGAATATTGGGGTATTTATAGAGCAAAGAGGTCGTGCGGGAGGTGGCCGAGGTGGGCACAACCCACCTGGGTGCACCTAGGCCCCCAGGCGTGCCCTGGTGGGTTGTGCTCCCCTTGGAGCCCCCCTCAGGTACTTTCTCGGCCCAACTTGTGTCTTCTGGTCCAGAAAAAATCACCAAAAAGTTTCGCTGCATTTGGACTCCGTTTGGTATTGATTTCCTGCGAAGTAAAAAACAAGCAAAAAACAGCAATCGGCACTGGGCACTATGTCAATAGGTTAGTCCCAAAAAATGATATAAAGTTGCTATAAAATGATTGTAAAACATCCAAGAATGATAATATAACAGCATGAAACAATAAAAAATTATAGATACATTGGAGACGTATCAAGATGCGCAGCTCGCCACCCATGTCAGGGGTGGCAGCTGCACTGGATGATGCGGGACAACGATCGCCACACATGGCTCACGCCTCCTGAAGCTCCTCGATCGCCTTGGTGATGAACTCCTGAGCGCCTGGTGCCTCGCGCCTCGCGCCCTGCTCACGGAGGCGCGCATCGAAGCACGCCCCCACGTGGTGCCCGAATGCCTCCCTCGTCACGCTGGTCAGGTCAAAGGCCCTCCAGACGAGAGCCCCCGAGCCCATCCTGAGAGGGGCACCGAGCGCGCCTTCCTATGCGAGAGGGAAGGGCGCCCCAGCAGTGGGCGCGAGGCTTGAGGCACGATCGTCGGGCGCCCCAGCCCCCTGACGGCCCTTGGAGGGGAGCTGCTTCTTCTTCTTGGGGATGGCCTCAGAAGGCCAGATGGCACCCTCGTCGTCAGAGTTCTCGACTGCCGCAACCTGGTAGGCGCGCTCAAGGGAGCACATCGCAGCCTTTTCGTCGCAGGCGACCATGATGATGCCGCCAGTCCCTGGCATCTTGAGGACATTGTAGTCGTGGTGCGTCGCCGCCATGAACTTGGCGAGGGCCGGATACCCGAGGATGGCATTGTACGGGAGGCAAATGTGGGCGACCACTGGTACATCGAGGTGCTATACAAACGGTTTTTAACCCCTTTCCGCGACGGCATTTGGAACTGTCACCAAGTGAGTGACTGCGATAGGGGGGGGGGTCCTTCCCATACGACCCAGAAACCGTCGGGGATAGGGAGCCACCCAGACGCTGCATCCTTGCAACTCATTTGTGCTCGCATTGCCATCGCAGTCGGTATTCTGTGGTGCTACATTGACGATGCATGGCCCATCACAAACGGTTCACGATTATAGAACGTGTATGATAAGCAGACAATCACACACATTCGCTTTTCCCAAACCATATGCGATAACTAATTAAGAAGATTAGCTAATCATCGTATGAGTGTCGGACAGGATTACGAAACATCGGACCGTTGTAACATCGTCGTACACGACAACTATCGCACACGCTATTCTGTGGTGCAACGTTTACGATGCATACCACATCAGAAACAGTTCATGGTTGCGAATCGTGTACGATAAGGCAACTATCACAATCGTTTAGTTTGCCCACACTATTTGTGATATTGTCTAACATCGCACACGCTTTGCAAACGGTAACTGTGTGCATGCTTGCACATGTTTCCTCTCTGTGAACCGTGTTGGATTATGGTGTATATCGCAAATGTTTATGTTTTACCAACCGCGTGTGCCGTAACGACCTGGAGAGCGTAATTTCACCGTAATTTAATTGCTGCTATTTCAAATTGTAACGGATTTGAATTTGAATGTATGCTATAGCTTTATTCATATCCATCAGGTTCAAACAACCAATGCATTATTCGATTCATAGGTACATATGTTCAAGAATTACATAAGAACCAAATAAAGAATGATGAACCACAGTTGTATACTTGTACTATTAAAGACGGTAAAGAAAGAGGTGAAATACATTCTGGTTGCTGAAGAAGGTGAAGCGGAATGCCCATATTGTGTCCTCCTCCATGCAGAAGGCACGCACGACTCTAGTCCAACCCCTTGTGATGGACGACCGCCCATCCTTCACGGTCTTCATGAAAACATCGAGATAATCATCGTGTTCTGGTAGAAATACTTTAACCTTTGCATGCCCACCAATCATGTAGTTTGAGAGGTAATCTTGAGTAAACTGCTTTGGGAACCACTGCAAAGGAAAAAGATTCACATTGCCATCTAACACAACTCCTTATGGGCAGTAAAAAGAAGGCTGTAGAGTTCTTACTTACCATCCTGAAGTTCGGTGTTGTCTTGGATAAAGTGTAAACAAATATTTTAATTGCCATCTTTTGACCCATTTTACTAACAATCTTTATCAGCTTCCACACTTGATGCTGGTTCATCGATATCTCATTGCCCCATACGCAGAAAGGGTCGAAGCGTGGATCTTTACCAATGACATATGTACCTAAAAGCACCAAGTTAATATTAGAAGCTCAACAACAATTGCACAATGATGTAGTACACCACTCTTTTGTAATATCTTATAACATCCAATATACTCACATATTAGATGAATTAACATCTTATATTATGGACCGGAAGGAGTTTATTGCATTTTTACAAATTATCGGCTGATTAACTGCTGCTGTATCCATGGGTTAGAGTTAGTTTGAGCTGGTTCGGGCTCAAATAGCCCTAAAGTATATCCAAACATGAGGGCTAGTTTGAGCTAGTTGTACACGAGCCACGAGATGATGGGAGGGAAAACCCGTTCACGTGGCTGGGCTATCCAGTGCACTCAGATTGCTCTCCTCTCCTCTCCTAGCCTAGCCTAGGCGACCCTAGGCCTTGCGCCAGTGGCCACTCCGGCCCCGGCGGACACCTCCTGCCACCGGCCACTCCGGTGGTGGCAGCCATGTTCCCTACGCCTTTGGTAGAGAGACGGGGAAGATGGCGTTGGATCCACCATCACTCAACTTTGCCTGAGGTAAAGAGTTTCAACTCTCCATGAGGAAGAAGTTCGGTCACCCGATTGTGTTTTCGCCAGGGTTTCGGCAGAAAGAATTTGCTTTGGTTGCCTCCTTTTGTCGTGCTCATTTCCATTTGGACTTTCATACGGTCAGCATTGCTCTCCAATCTTGCTTTGGTGGTTATCCTCAAGGGTTCAGAGTTCTTCATCTTAAGGACAAGTCTTTTAGGTTCTCTGTGGCTTCAAAATCAGTCGGTTTTGAGATTTATAATCAAGGTCGCGTTGTGGAGAAAGACTTTGAAATAGTTTTTTCACTTTGGGGTGCGGGTGGTCCGAATTGGCAGAGAGAGGAATTTCTTTTTTACAAAGAGGAGGAAGTTTCTTGGACATTGGTGGATCGCGGGGGATCACATTCATGTGGTTCCTCCGGCGATCACCGCCGACAATCTGTTTTTTTGCGTCTGGCTAATCGTCCAGAATCAAGCATTAATGGTGCCTCAGAGAATAATGCCACAGCTACTAATGACACATTTAATGTGGAGAATTACTCGACGGGCGTCATTCCGGACAGAGCAGCCGCGAGCGCTGATTGGTCGCGTTCAAATGGATTAGTACAATGCTACTTGTGGTCGTGTCGGCCATTTTGCTAAAGAGTGCACTGAAAAAAGACTCACTGGGCTTTACCCATTTCTCTGGTTTGATACCTTCAGAAGCCCACCAGAAGAGGCCTGGGCCCATGGTGTGGTGGACGACTGGTTCCGTTCGATTGGCCCGGCCCATGAGGCCCCGGTGGTTTCCAATTTCATAGAGCTATGTTTGGGGGCTTTTCCTAATTTTCAGCCTCGGTCGGCACTTGCCTCCTCGGCTTCTCCAACCTCTGCTCCTTCCCCACACTATTCCAATACCACACTAGCATCGTCGTCATCGGCCGCAGCTCTCAGGGTTTCTGCATCCATGGCCAACATCCCGATCGCCCCCCGTCCTTTTGTTCCCCACGGGTTCAAAATCCAGCAAGTGGACGGGCACAATGGTGTTGGGTGGTTCTTCCTCACCACCAGCATCATCATGAGGACTAGGCCATCGCCACCATCCATCTGATTCCGGTCGACGCTCCTTTCCCCAATGTAAGAGAAGTGATTGAGGATTTTGTTGTTGTGCATAAGCAACTGGGTCTTAGAGATGTGCAGAGATGTCCGTTTGGGGAAGCTTATGTTCGCCTCACGCGTGTCAGAGATAGGGACAAACTTGTTCTTGATAGCCCGCATGAATTCGGTGACGTTTTCATTTCCTTCTCCAAGCATGATGAAGGGAGGAATCAAAGGAGGGTACATTTCAATAGGACAGTTTGGCTTCTGCATACGGGTGTGCCGTTTAATTCCGTAACACTGAAGATATTGCAAATGCTGTCAGTCGTTTCGGCCGGCTAATTTCTTGGGATAATGAGGAAGGGCACATGGGCCGCATTGTGCTGAAAGCCAGGGTTATGAATCTTGAAATCATCCCTAAGAGTGTGAGATGGTCAGAGGGTGCTGAGTTTGAAGATGGCTGGTCTTCCTCTGTTGAAGTGCTCTCTAGTGAGATGTTGGGTGGTGGACCTGCGGATGAGGACCCCATACCGCCTGACAATGTAGATCCTCACCCACTGCCTGAAAATGCTGCTCAAATTCCAGGGTTTCATCAAGAGGCAATGGACAATGATATGAATGATAACTTGGAAGAGGGTGAGTGGGAACAAGATGGAAACAGGGTACAGCAGCAACTTGTAGCTCCCAATGAGGCAATTCATGACTTACTTGATGCTGTAGAACAAGAAGAAATGGCCTAGGCTGATGGTGAAGAGCTCCTCCCTACTGCTAGTAACAGTAGTTTGTCCTCAGATATGTCTTTTTTTCTGAAGGAGACAATGCAAACTTCATGGGCATGGTAGTTCCAGTTGCAGTGGGTGTTCTAGTGCCACAAGTTCAGATACCTCTAGTTCAGCAAGCTATTCTTCCTCCTACAGTCAATGTCATAGCAAATGGTCTGCAAAATTTAATTCAGGCCTATCAATCAGATGAGGAGGAACCTGAAGATATTGCAAATGTTATTAAGCTGCCTTTACCTCAAGATGAGGTCTTACCTGATACTGAAGTTGTTCCTACTGTTCCTACTCTGAATGCACCTGCTGCAGACATTTCCTCTATTGCACCTGTTGTACAGTCTGCTAATCCAGAGTCTGACCAACAAGATTATGACAATCATGTTTCTGTCCAGGTCTTACCTGGTGAGGGGGTTGATGTGGCTGCCAAACCTACCTCAATTGAGGTTTCTAGTCCAAAGGAGGCTACAGTTCCAGGCCCTCCACTCAATGCTGATATTTTTGCATTTGTTAACACCACCAGAGGCAGCCTTGCATTGGTTTCCCACAATGATGAACTTCATACTAGAATAGGAGGTAAATGGGTTCAGGATATCAATGAGCTGTTTAATTTTGCTCCTACTGTGTTGGGTCTAAAAAATATTCAGCTTTCTGCCCTTGCTAATAATGAAACTGCAATTTCTGAAGAAGGTCTACTCCTATGGAAGCAGCACTTTGCAGAAAAAACAGAGGAAGATGGAAATACACTATCTATCAGCATTCCTGTAAGTTGGTTTAATTTCATTGTGCATCTCCTCATGACACCAGATAAATTTGGCTGGACTGTCCATATGCTGAAATCACCTATGTGGGAGCTGCTCTCTGACACTGAAGATAATTCTAATTCCATTATGTTTCATATCCCTGATAAGTGCTCCACTACTCATGCTCCTGTTTGTCAGATGAAAGAGGAAGAGAATAACAAAGCCCTAGGGAATAACAAAGCCCTAGGGAAGAATAAGGAGAATCAAGGGGACTCCTCGAACCAGATGGATTTAGAATCTCAAGCTCTATTGCAGCCCTTTGGTCCTGAGAACTCCAAGAAAAGGAGAGGGGGCAAAACTCCCCTTGTGAAAACTAAGGTAAGGAGGAGTGATAGAATAAAGCAAGATAATGCTGGTTTTAAGAGGAATTCTTGCTCTAACAATAAATGCCTACCTTGCAATGCTGCTCCTCCAATTTATCAAAAACAGTTGTTAAGGATCTCACTAGTACTTTTTGCAAGGAGGCTGATCAAGAGCTAGAGGCAAAGTTAGCCAAGAAACCTAAAAAAAGATCAGGTACGGCGGTTGGATTAACATCCAACGGTCACTGCACCGAGAGTCGTTTGTTGACTAAGTTGACAAAGCCCTCTGTACGTGTCAACTTAGTAGGCCCACAAGTCAGCGTCCAAATCTGGTGGGTCCCAGCTAGCAGGGGGGATCATTTTTTTCTGCGTAATAAGGTGGCACTTCCTTGCGTGCGAAGATGTAGCTTGTGGGTCCCAGCTATCAGGGAGAGGAAACTTTTTTCGCATAATAAGGAGGCACTTGCATGCGTGCGAAGATGTAGCTGGTGGGTCAACCTGTCAGGGGGAGAAATCATTTGTTTTCGCATAATAAGGAGGCACTTGCTTGTGTGCGGCCATGGACCATGTCGGTCCCTAGTGTCAGCCACTCCATGTACATCCCTCTTCCAATGGTTGTCGTTTGTTGACAAAGTTGACCATGCCGCCCCAAGAAAACCAATGCGGTGGACGATGGCGAGGTCTAGGAAGGGAACGACCCAGAGAAGGCGAAGACACAGTAGTGGATGCCCACGCAGAGGGGAGTACGAGGGTTCATTGGTTCGGCTGCGGTGTGAGGCTGCCTTCGCAGGAGAATAACATGAGGTGTTGGTGAGTAGAGGAATGGCCTGGACTGCGATGGGAGTAGGGTGGGCTAGTGAGGCCAGCGAGGCAGCACAGTCGGCCACGGGAGGCAGTAGCAGGCGGTACTGCCCGCGGTGGTTTGAGTGGCTGAAGCAAGAATATCCAAGATTGAAGAAGCACGACAGCCGTTGGATGAACATCCAACAGCAACTGCTGCTAGAATCGTGTGTTGACTATAATAAGGTGAAAAAGCCTTGCATACGCGTCAACTTTTTTTTAGCGCTGCGTACGCGTCAACTGCAACCCAGTGGGCTGGAGAATAACAAGTTAGCCTGGGTTGGGTATTCCTCAAAAAAAGTATAGCTGGGCAAGCCATTTTCATCTTGAAAATTTTATATCTAGGCTGGATATTTGGTCGACATAAAATAATAGCCTGGGCTAGATGGGCCACAGCCCGCACTATTGATACCCTACTTCTCTGAACAACAACAGAAGCATTGGTCAAACAAAATTCTGCTCACCCCTCAAAAAACAAATACTGCTCGAGCTGCTAGGTCCCAGCTGTCGGCCGCTCCTTGTGCAATTCTCTCATTTATTGACTATATACGTTGACAATGGTGTGGGACCGTGATGTCAGGAAACCAGGAGGAAGCAATTATTTTATATAGTTGTAATAAGGAGGCACTTTCTTACGTACGGTGATGGCCCTGGTGTGTCCATACTGTCATCCTCTCCACGTAAAGTCATCTTCCGATGCCTCATGTTGGTTGACCATGTTGACAAAGCAAGACAGCAGCGCCACGGCGAGCACAACAACTCGAAGGTCAACGGAGAGGGCCTCGCGGGCCCTACGGATGGTCTGATATAGCGCCCGTTACTCATTCAGGAAGCCCGGATCATCGGGCCACATGTCCGCGACGGCATTGACGTCCGCTTGTTCGCCATTGATTCGTCCCTCCGCGAGCCGGTGCTCGTTGAGGAGACGGAGGTTGTAGCACTGGTCCTCCTGCACTTGCCAGAATGCAGATTCTGGCAGCGCTGGTAGCTCTTCCGCCATTAGGGCATCGAAGTGCGGCCGCACCAATCTCTATGGTGAAAAAGGCATGAACCGGCTTGGCGGTGGTGCTGGCTCTTGGTCAGAATCCTCGTCCATCGTCTGGTTGTCGTCGCTGAGCTCGGCGAGCTTGCTAGCGCGCCAGCATGTCCGGCTGCTGGACCGGACCACTGCCAAGCACGAGTCTCACCGCCCTGGCCCTCCAGACCCCATTCCTCGCTCGCGCGCTCTTCCCCCCGAAACGGTCAGCGCCGCCCGCGTCGCTTCCCGGTGCAGGCGACTGCTCCGTGTTCAAACAACACAACTACCATCCGTCCTTCCATCTGCCGCCGACATTAATGATACACAGTTATCGAGGCAGCTACTCTGGGGCCACCCGTACGTCCCTCTGCCGCCCACCATTGCTATATAAACTGCTGCCCCAGCCATAGCCGCAGTCATTCACGTATGTTCCCTTTCTCCTCTCCACACCACTCCCACCATGGCTTCCTCGCTCTCCACCGCTCTCCGGGACGGGCGGACGACGGACCAGAAGAACACCGGTGTCCCAATGGAGAATGTGGTGGTCGAGGAGCCGCCGCCAACCTCCTCCTCCACGCTATCCTCACCGGTGCATTGCACCATGACCATCGGCGAGGCCCATGCCCAATACATCGACATCGTGAGGCAGCAGCGAGAGGTGAAGTTCCGGGAGGCTAATGCCGACACTGCCTACAACCACCAGGTCCTCCAGGAGCACCTGCAGGCGGAGGAGCAGATCACTGTGGAGCGGGCCATGTAGGAGGCGCTGCTAGCGCTGGTGGTACTGCATGCAGGTGGCGAGGTTGTGGCCGCATAGAAGGAGGACGATGAAGCGGGCGAGGCGCTGTTTGGCGACATCGATGACGAGGCAGAGGACTTCGCCGGCTCCGCCGGCGCAACGCCCCACTGGCAACAAGCTGGAGGACTTCGCCGGCTCCACCGAGGCCCTGCCTCATCGGGAACGAGGCAGAGAACATCGCCGGCTCCACCGACGCCCTAGCCGGCAACAAGCCGGAGGACTTTGCCGGCTCCGTCGAGGCCCTGCCCCGCCGGCAACGTTGCAGAGGACATCGTCGGCTCCATTGAGGCCCCTATCTGCCTTCAACGAGGTGGAGGATTTCCCCCGCTCCACCAAGGCGTCGCCCCGCTGGCAACGAGGCAGGATACATCGGCGGCTCCGTCGAGGCCCTGCCCCGCCGGCAACGAGGCCGTGCCACACAGAAAACGAGGAAGAGTAGAAGACGGTATGTCGCTGCCGCTCGGGTCCAAGTAAGGCCACCGCTCCTACCCTCCGGTTGAAGCCAAGCTTGGCGGGTTGAACATCGACAGCCGATTAGCTGCTTGGCGGCGACATGGAGTCGCATAGCTTCACTTCCTGTGGCTCTGGAAATGGAGCTGGAGAAGAAGCTTCAGTTCTTCGGCCAGACACGGGTAATGGGCGCCGGAGATCCTAAATTAGGTTAATTTATTACACCTCCAGAACCGGACGAGCACCGCTTTGTAGTTGAAGAATGTCTGAAATGTAATGAAATCCGACATGTTTATGTGAAATCAGGCCGTGTATGAACGAATTTAGACCAGTTAGTTTGAATTCTTGCATCAGTTGCATTACATGAACATTCAAAACAATACCGAAACAATACGTACTACTCCCTCCGTCTAGGTGTTCACCTGATGAAAACCAAATAATCCCAAAACACTTAGGTGTGGTGCATTAACTCTCACCTCGTTTATTGTTTTTTGACATTAATAAAGGAACCAACCAATAAGATATGTGGGGCATGTATGCTATCGATGACTTGAGACTACCAAACATGACATGCAGTGGTCAGTACATTGCATGCAATGCTATTAAGCAAATAAACATTAAGTTCTCTCATTTTTCCCTCTGCCTTGGTTGCGGTGCACAACCTAAGATGACTTAGGAACCTAGACAGAGGGAGTAGCATTATTCTCAGGATGCACGGTGATCACGTCGTTTGCTGCAGTTTCACACTTCCCAAAAGTTTGAGCAGCTTTTTAGCGTGCTTGTACATTGCAATCAAACTCACATGCCTAGCCATTCATTGAACAACAATCGATCGATGATTATGGATCTCAATTATTCACATGTCAAACAAATATTTACTTCACAACTAAAGACACAAATAAATAAAAATCGATCGAGCATCTCAATTATTCACAAGTCAGAGTGAATATTTACTTCCCAACTGAAGACACAAATAAAGAAAAATCAATCGATGCTGCTGACAGCAAAGGGCATCCTATTCCAAAATATCAAATGCATGTATTCTTGCTAACATCAATGAGAAAAATTTGAAAAGGTTGTCCCATTCCAAAATATCGAAAGCATGTCTTCTTGCGAACATCAATGAGCAAACTTTGATAAGGTTTTCCCATTCCAAAATATCAAATGCCTACGGTTATGGAACGGGCAGGGTTTGCCATCAGTTTGCACATTGGTATGTCACCTCGTGCTAAATAAACCAACTGTTCTTTTTGTGCAGTTCCACTAAAATCAACCAACTTCGCGCATAGCTTGTAGGATTTCGCCTTTATATGTTGTAATGCCTTCAACAAAGCGGCACCATCAGAACATTTTGTGCAGTTCCCACTGAAATCAAGCTGAGCATCCCTGTTTCCATAAATACAAAAAAAGTGATTAGTATGAAGCAAACTGAATTATGAATTTACTGTTTAAACAGGTACCTACATGATCCATGTAGAGCACGCATTTTAAAAAATGGAACTCACCAGAAAGAATCCTAAAACAACATTGCACTTGCCCATCACAACAAAAAAGATGGAAATCTGTGAGTCCTTCTAAGCTGAAGTTAGTTTGGTCTTGTGGGCAGTAATATAACCATCCTTCAACTGCTCCTTCTGATGAGAAGATAGACTGGGCTTCTTCATCCTGGCATAATCGAAACTAGGCACTTCACATACTCCATATTCTTCTTCAGAGGAGGATGATCCTGTTGCGCGAAGACAAGAGAACAACTAAATGCTAGCATCCCTTTTTGCTCGAAAAAAAGTAAAAGAAATATTTAAAACAACCATTACATTAACAATGGGAGTAACTGGTGAAATGTATAGTCACAAAGAGATGCATCCTCATTATCCTCAAAGGAAATGGTATGATACCAAAGAAAGCAGCTCAACTTGAACTGTATTATTACTTAATTTTATCAGTGGCTATAACGGTGGCAAACCGGTGCCTCATTTTATTAGCAGCCTTAGATTAACATGCGAAACAATACCACTTTCTCTTGACAGTAGATAAACAGTAGCACAACACCAATAGAGACGACAAAGCTCAATCATATGGATGAAATCCGTGGGCACCAACCTTTGTCAGGAGGCTTATTGGGTAAAGCATACAGATGAAGCACTTCTCGGGAACCATCCGTTATTATCCACTATGATTGCCATGCTTACTATATACTCCTCGATTAGTTTGATGTTTCCATCATCTTATTGTGCAGTTCCACTAAAATATATGTTATCTTCAAACAAGATACCTGTTTGCACAAGTAGAGATAATTACATATCACATTAAGAGTGGTATCAAATCACAGTGGCAAAACAATTGCTCGTTCCAGCCATAGCAATAAATTAAGATGCAAAACTATATCATTACTCATGTCATCACAGTTCCAGTGCTTCATTACAGCACCGGGAGTTGATTTTTGTTCTTCTTCCACTTGTTCTTCCCCTTCATCACTTGGTTCAATAACAGACAAGCTTCGCCTTCAATGTAAGATTTGGCATGTCAATTAGGGATTACAAGTATAGCACTAAACAACAACATTAATTTTCTGATGACAGTAGCAAAATACATGCCAACAGTTGTGAAATATCATTATCTTACCTCAATGGGATATTACGGTGCACATACAGATTGGATGTCTGGTCTCCTTTTGTGCAGTTCACTAAAATCAAGCAACATTACCATATAAGTAGCACAACATATGAAAGCACACTGCACAATCATGTGGAAGAAGGCCAGTACCAACCTCTCATGACACAGAATTCAAACAACTCACAAGAAGAAGATCTGAAACAAATTTGCCAACACGGATAGGAAGTCAGATCTCCTCTTGTGCAGTTCCACTAAGATCAAGTAATCAAGCAACATTGTCGGTGTGACATTTTGGTTGAACTGCACAAAACACTCTTAAAACAAAAGTGTTTTGTGCAGTGCAACAAAAGGTCGCAATAGCAATGAGGTGAAGTAGATAACCCTGTTTACACCGAGGTGCAAAGGAAACAATTACTAGTCAATAATGATGGATGACACAGAAGCCCACAAAAAAGAAGTATCTAACTTATCTAAATGGGAAAGAAAGCTAGACAGTAGCATTTCTCAAACAGTGGCATTGATTCATATTAATAGAGAGATTATATTAACAATAAAATTCGTTAAACATGTAATTTGCTTTTAACTGTGGCATTGCTTCAATTTCCAGCGGCATTATTAGATTAACAACAGCTAAGAGTTGTATGGGACAGTGGACGCACCAGCACCATGTGCATCTACCGATGTATAAAGGGGTGATGCACAATCTGTTGCAACAAACAACCAAGGAGCATATTTGTGTTGGTCCCATTTTTGTTCTCTTTAGACACCTTTCCCTATGTGAGGGCAGCAAATCTAGTCCTACTCAAACTCTACAGCCTTGTCCCCCACCCATGGAAAGATCAGTTCCTTACAGATGTGTGTACTGCGTTTGTCATTGTTTTCCCTTTTCGACCAACATAGGTGTTGGATAGCCAGTCTGTACTACTTTCCCCCCTTCCTTTCCTCTTTGAACCACATCCTAGATTCATGCTATACAACTTTCCCCACTACTTTCTTGTTTGATCCAACACCTAGATTCGAGTGCAGAAGCGTAAAAAACGGCATGCAGCTAGAGTAATGCATGTGGATTAAGTAAATTTTACCTTAAGGTTCTCGGGGTGTGGCTCGGTGGGCGGCCGGAGGCCGATCTTCCGACACTATGGTAGGCAGTTGGGAAGAAGGGGTCAGAGGCATTCCCGCGCCGCCGCTGGGTGAAAGAGAACACCGGCGCCGGCAGTGGATTCCCTCACTCGCCGACGGCGACAGCGTTAAGCCTCCTTCCCTTCCCTGGCGGACGGGATGCTGCCGGCTCTTTGACCAGCAGTGAGGGGAGAGTGAGAGAGCGAGAGGCCAACATAGTCTTGTTTAGATCTGGAGAGGGTGAGAGAGTGTGAAGAGAGCAACTACAAGCGTTGAGGCTCTAACGTGTATATATATATAGTGGAGAGAGAGTGTGAAGAGAGCAAACCCTAGAAAACAAGCGTTGAGGCTGCAGCGTATATAGTTGGAGTGGTTTTCTTTTTCTCTCCATAAAAATTGTTTTAACTTGTGCACGAAACGGAACTCTTTATTTAACGTACTAGTGGAGAAAAATACTACTAGGGTAATGCTAATATGTGAAGAAAATTTAACGCTCAAAGGAGTCAACTCGCAATTAATGCTCCACGCCTCCCAGTCCCACTTACACTAGTGGAAATATTGCTAGCCACAACTTACGTTGGTGGCGCGCCATTTACAACCAACGCCACCACTATTTTTTTCAAATAGTGGTGGCGTTGGCTTATTTGGTACGACATTAGTAGCGGCATAGTGGTGGCGTGGGAAAACAGGGTAAAGTCAGAAGTATATGGGATCAACAATTTATACCGGGTGTAATATAGTGCTGTCGTGGAATAGCAAGGAACGCCATCACTATTATATTTAGTTGTGTCGTGCTGTTGGTTCCGACGCCAGTATTGTTATTTTGTCAATGCCACCATTCTTATATTTTTATAGTATATTATAGTTTACTTTTATTAAATTTCTATTATTTTTAAATGGAAATAATGACATTTTTTGAAATATGTAGTTTGAGACTTTAAATTTACTTTTTTTCTTTTTAGTTTAAGACTTGAAATATATTTTTTTGAGCCTTCAAATATGTGGTTTGACACTTCCAATTTTTTTTTCTTTTTAGTTTTTTATGTGGTGATCTTTTTATAGTATATTATAGTTTACTTTTATTAAATTTCTAATATTTTTAAATGGAAAAATGACATTTTTTAAAATATGTAGTTTGAGACTTTAAATTTACCTTTTTTCTTTTTAGTTTAAGACTTGAAATATATAGTTTTGAGCCTTCAAATATGTGGTTTGACAATTCCAATTTTTTTTCTTTTTAGTTTTTTATGTGGTGATCTTTTTTATAGTATATTATAGTTTACTTTTATTAAATTTCTATTATTTTTAAATGGAAATAATGACATTTTTTAAAATATGTAGTTTGAGACTTTAAATTTACTTTTTTTCTTTTTAGTTTATGACTTGAAATATATAGGTTTTGAGCCTTCAAATATGTGGTTTGACACTTCAATTTTTTTTTCTTTTTAGTTCTTCATGTGGTGATCTTTTTTATAGCATTGGGCCAAGCCCAAGTATTAGGAGGCCGGGGTCAAAACCAGGGCAACGACACCCTCACCCCACTCCCTCTCCCTCGTTCCCCTTCCTCTCCCACTCTCTCCACTCGTCGTCGCCGGCCGCTCTCTCCCTCTCTCGTCGCTCTCTTCCTCTCTCGCCAGTGGTTAGGTAATCTTCCGCTCTCTCCCCGTCTCTGCCTCTCTCGCCGCTCGTTGCCCTCCAATTTGATTGGAGTTCATTTCGTTTTGAGCTGGGGTTTCTTTGACAGCGGCGGAAGCGATGGACTGCTAGGGTTTATCGCCTCCATCTTCGTCCCTTAGTGAGTTCATCGCCTCCATCTTCGCAGTGGCAGTGGCATTTTGTAGTGGCATTTTTTAAAATTGTAGTATTCCTAATGTAGTGTTCCTAATGCTAAATTGTAGGGTCTTTGGTATTTGTAGTATATACAATTTCTTTGCTTGTTTATCACTTTCATGTGGCAGTGGCATTTTGTATCTGCATTTTGCATCAATGAACATATGTCAGTGGCAGTGGAAGTGGCAGTGGCATTTTGTATCTGCATTTTGCATCAATGACAGTGGCCTAATGCTAAATATGTATCTTGTTCATTATATGACAGTGTCAGTGGCATTTTGTATCTGCATTTTGCATCAATGAACATATGTCAGTGGCAGTGGCATTTTGTATCTGCATTTTGCATCAATGAAAGTGGCCTAATGCTAAATATGTATCTTGTTCATTATATGACAGTGGCAGTGGCATTTTGTATCTGCATTTTGCATCAATGAACATATGTCAGTGGCAGTGGCATTTTAATTTGTATCTGCATTTTGCATCAATGACTCTGGCCTAATGCTAAATATTTATCTTGTTCATTATATGACAGTGGCACTGGGATTTTACATCAATGAACATATCACTAGCCATACTTTGATTGGCATTATTATCAACTTGCTTGTTATTATTGTTATGATTGGCATTAATTAGATCACTTTCCATACTTGCCATACTTTGATTGGCATTATTATCAACTTATTTATTATTCTTGTTTGATCAGCAAGGCAATATTACCAACTTACAAATCATTTTACAACTTGCAACACATAGCAAAGATGGGCATGGATGCAACTTGTAACTTGTTATTCTTATTTCACATGTGTGTTTGGTTCTTGTCAGAACAAAGGAAATTTTTTGTTAGCACTAAGGAAATTCTTGTTTGACATTGTGATGCTATATATATATATTTTTGTAGTGATTGGCATTACATTGCCATGTGTGTTTGGTTCTTGTCATAATAACCTATACTTGTCATTATTTTGAAGTTCTAGCCATGACTAGCTGGAACAGCCACTACGAGTCCTCGTGCAACTTCGCGGCCTATGATGAAGTTGATAAAGGCGAAACGAGCACCAACCAGGTAAGTTTACAAAAACATCCATGAGCATTGCAAACACATGCGTATATACATATATCATCTAACCATTCTTTATTGATGATTTCAAATATTTGACTTGCCAAGCGTATGTATGAGACCCATCTCCAGAACCGGTCCAGGAGCAGCTACCGGTACGTGACATGGACATGCTCAGCCATGAGCTTGTCGCGTCAAAGGAGAGTACAATGAAGGCACTTAACGAGTTGAATAACTCCCTGAAGAAAGAGAAGGATGATATGATCGATGAGATCTCCGATCTCGTCGATAAGAAATTGAAGCTCATCGACCAGAAGCAGCTATTGATCACCGACATCGAGTCTATGAAGAAGGAGATACGGCTCCTGAAGTCCGAGAGGGAGGAGCTGAAGACCCGCAAAGTCTATTTCAGGAAGGAGAGAGCAATAGGAACAAGTTGCGTGAGATGAGGATCATTCTTCATCGTAGCTAGTTAGCACGCGGATAACAAGTTGCATGAGATCGATGACATACGATACTTTTGCTTTTGTATAGAGCTAGCCACCGGATAACTTTTGCTTGTAGGTAGTAGCAAGCTAGTTACTGAAAACTGTAGTAATAGCTGGGTATATTTTGTGGATTTGAGACTTACCACTATAAATTTAAATGGCTGCACATATACTAATCCCTGGGTATATTTTTTTATTGCTGAAAAATACAAATTGCTGGCGTTGCCTCACAATAAACGCCATAGATAAAACAATATATTGCTAGCGTTAGCCAGGTGGACGCCATCAGTACTAAAATACTGCTGACGTCTCTGCCAACGCCACCACTAAATTGTTTTCACTGGCGCCATATTGGTGGCGTTGGGTCTCTACGCCAGCAAGGCACTTTTTGCCACGCTATAGCTAGGCTTTTTTCCACTAGTGTTACTATCGTTCATGTATGGTACACAACCCTCCGAAGTGAACAACAACTGAACCACACATGGTGAAAATATCGGAAAGGTGGGCTGCACCATCCTCCAATTTTAAATATTTTGGGCACTTGTATTCGGCCTAAGTCAGTGTGCCACCATATGTACTAAGGGTTACAGTGGGAGCTAAGAAACTAGGGCGTATTGTTGTACGAGAGTAATTGCCATGCCGTTTATTTGTAGGATCACTTGCAAACTGTCAAACTCTATTCTCCTCTTATTTAATGGATGAGGCAAATCTTTTGCCTCCGTTTCAAAAAAAATCGAGAAATTCAATTTTAATTATTTTGTATGTACACTTTGCTCTCTTCCAATAATTTCGGGCACTTGTATTCGGCCGAAGTCACTGTGCCACCGTATCTCATACTACTACCTCCGTCCAGGTTTTTATGCCACCTCATATATTTTTTGTCAAAGTTTGACCAAAAATTTTAACTACTCCCTCCTTTCCGGTTTATAGGGCTTAAATTCGAAATCTCATTAACCAAGGCAGATGATGAGTGGAGAAATGTACTCCATCTCGTAGTTTACAAAATTACTCAAACTTTAATCTGCATTAATTACAATATATTCATGGACGACCACTAAATGAGTAGGAATGGTTACATGCACTGGTTGGTTCCTTTTAATCCTTGCATGCATCAATTTAATGCACCGTGGAAATGTGAACATGTGGTGGAAAGAAGTGAAAATAAGACTGTATAATATGGTAAAACAAAGAAAATGAGATTAGCCCAACAAACGAAGAACCTGTGTGTGTGTGTTTTAACAGCATGTGTGTGTTAGAGAGAGCGACACATCGACCTACAGAGAGATGGTGTGCAGTACTACGATTTAGCCGCGAGAGTCGGTGCATCCTCTCATTTCTGGGCGTCCGGTCGGGACAGCTGCCACGCCCTCTCCTGACCAGCCTGGCACATCCAAAGCCCCTCCATCACTCGCGCGCGCTTCCCGCCTGAAACGGTCAGTGCCGCTCTAGAGAACCTGTGCCGCATTATGCCCGGGCAGAGCGGATGTGACCTCTCACTAGCGCATGCATTGAAGGGAGAAGTGGATTCAACGAAAGAGTGATGGTTGCTTCGTCCATCCAACTTATTGTCGGGTCTATGTGATTTAATGGCTCATTGGTCATTATTACTGAGGTGGTACGACCGTGCTGAGTCTCAGTTGTACTGTACACTTTACTTTGGTGCATGACACGTGCACCTGATGCTGGATGTCCAATGTTTCGGTGAAAGGAGGTAGAGGATCTCCACTCTTTACAATTTTCTCCACTCTTACAATGGAGGCGTGCGAAAACATGGTAGCTCGGTGATTACATGGCCCACCTCACACTATCACCATATTTTTTGGACACCGTGCGACACCTAACTCTTTAGTACACAGTGCTGTAATTTCTCTGCGAGATAAAATTGTACAATGCTATGAAGCTTTCAGCTTCTGTTTCATGTATCTTGCGTCCAAGGTTGCCCCATTGCAACATTCCGTCAAATACAAAGGAGACTAATATGCATGCTATTGCATCCCAATGATTCACAGATCATAGCCAATATGTACTCCCTCCATTCCAAAATAAGTGTCTCAACTTTATGCCAAGTTTAGTACAAATTTATACTAAAATTGACACTTATTTTGGAACAGAGACAACTAAAGAAAAAACGATCCATGCAGTCCCTAGGCCTTGAACCCTAAACCCAAACCAGGCTTTAATTTGCTGGCTATATCAAACCTTTCAAAGAAATGGAGTTTGCAACCCTTTGATCATCAGATCATTTTGTGCAGTTTCACTAAAATCGAGCTGAGCATCCCTGTGGCAAATAAATAGAAGAAGTGTGATTAGAATAGGACTAGTGGGACTAGTTGATGAGACATAAACTCATCACAAATACAATAGAAGCCAGTAGAGGTACATGCGGGGCAAAGAAGTAGAGAAATATCCACATGGAGCAATGTGTGCAGCTGGGGCAATGGTGCAAGCCAGCTGTAAATGAAGTTGTACCTGAGGGATGTCAGGATGTAGGTAGAGGAGGGCAGCTGGAGGCGGCAACTGCCCATGTCACGGCAGTGAGCAATGGACAAAGGCAACCGCACCAGCTTTGTGAGAGAGAACGGCGGGGACCCCTGACCGGGACACGCCGACAGTGGGTTTTCGCCATCGGCGACAGCGACTGCATCTACACAAAGCATCCACCCCTTCCCGACGGACATGATCCGCCTGGATGTGTGACTAGAGATGTGGCCACAGTCATTTTGTGTGAGAGAGTGTGAAGAGAGCAACCCCAGCAAGCAACCGTGTAGGCTCCTGGCTATGTATATAGTGGAGCGGTTTCTTTCTCTCCATATGAACCTATTTATATTGCATACGTGCCACTGAAGAAAAAACTTTATTTATAAATAACGCAACACTGTTCATGCGTGGTTCATAACCCTCCATGAAGTGAGTAACTACTACTAGACGCATCAAATTATCATGTGGGCTGCATCATCATACAGAAATGAGCTCCACCGTGTCATGTGTGTGGTTGGGGAAGACGCAAAGAGTGCTATGTGCGTGGGTGCGTGCACCTCTTCTCTTCGACCATGGTTATTAAAAGTATAGCCAACTACTCTACCACGCAGTTATTACATGGGCAAAGAGTATAGGAAGTAATAATGACTAATGAGCCGTCAAACCACGAGGCCCACCTTTCTCTATGTTTGACCGAGGAAGTACCCTTCGTTTCACTCCTCGTTGAATATCCATCCACTGCTACCTCCGCAAATAAATAAAAATCTACTGCTACCTCCACAACATGGTTAATAATATAAACATGTCAATCACGACGTAGAAATATCATTCACTGATACAATAGGGCTGGCTCTAAGGCTGGTGATTTTTTTTACTTTGTCTGTTTCTCTTTTTCTCTCATTTACTCATTTTACATAGGAGCACATGTAGAGAATGGCTATTCCTTTCGATGGGACTTCTTCATGGGGTTTAAGACTAAGCAGCTTCGAATATTATTCCCACTGCCCACCACTCTGAATCATGCCATCTATGATACTCGCATTGCAACAATGAGGTCCACTAGGTCTAGCACGCCCTGTAAGAAGAGACTGTCACTCAAAACATACATTCTTGTTGCCTTCTTCCTCATAGAGTACGTACTACTAGTAGTACATCTACTCGTTCTCCTATAAACCTTGCGCTTGGCATCTCAAAAATATTATCCTTGCGCTTGGCTCTTCACCTCTTTGGGAAGTCGAGCAATGATGGTACTATAGTATATGGTTCTGGCTATCTGACACCGAATGAATTGTTGCACGTCCATCATGCAGGCGAGGGGCGAGGGACAGTGTGTACTACTATGTCCGTTTCAATATGGACTACATACGGAGCAAAATGAGTGAATCTACAATCTAAAATATGTCTATATACTTCAGTATTTGGAGTATGTACTAGTAGTTCATATTGAAATCTGCTAAAAGACATATATTTCAAGCAATATGATAACCTCTCTAACCAAGGTAGGGACGAGGAGTATACGTCTAATGGAGGGAGTAGTAAAATTTTCCACTCGTCCTGCGAGCCACCGCGCGCGTGGGCGAGGGAGCGGGCGTAGGCGTAGCAAGCAAGCATCTCCTCATCCTGCGAGCCACCGCGCGCGTGAGCGTGGGAGCGGGAGTAGGCATAGCAAGCAAGCTTCTCCTCGTCCTGTGATTCTGCGAGCCACCACGCCCATGGGCGGGGGAGAGGGCGTACTAAGCTAGCTTCTCCTCGTTCTGCGAGTTGACGAGACACATCAAAAGTAGTACAAAGCATCTCCAGTGTATAGAGCCTTGCCTCTAAGGTAGGCCCCACATGGTTTGCCTCTTATCAAATGAAAAAACCAAAATGTATATAGACTCTAACCAGCCTCTAAGGTGGGCCCTAGCAGAAATTTAAAAAGTAGTGATTAGCACCACATTTGTCCAATCAGTAATATTTCTCTTGAACTTTCTTATGCTTCCTAAGGCTAACAAGTGAGACCAGATGGATTGTTAAATTGTTAGAGGCAGCCTCTAAGGTTAGATGCGATGCTAGCCAATTTTTTTGTTAGAGGCAGTTCATGCAATGTATAGAGGTTGCCTCTAAGAGGAGAGAGAGGGCTTAGAGGCAACAAAAATCATACATTGTGGATGCCCTAAGTGCCTACTTTCCGGTCTATATGACTCAATTTGAAATCTCCCTAACCATAATAGATGTTGAGTGGTGGAATAAATTTAATACTTCCATAGTTCGCAAAAGTATTGAGCATGTGAGATGGTGAACGGAGGGAGTACGATACCATTAGTACTACAGTTCTTTTGGAAGGGTTGTAGTAGTCCCTTCCATTCACATGTTCATATTTCAAGCTTCAATAAAAATGTTGCATGCAAGGATTAAGAGAATACTCAGCAATGCATGTACTCCCTCAATCCATATAGGGTCTAAAATGCGTTTTTGAGTCTAACTTTGACCACATGTTAGAGCAATAATATGACATGCAACTTACACAAATCATACCATCAAATTCATACGTGGTCATTGTACTGCTAACACATGCATGCGTTGCAATTAGTATGTGCATGATACAGTAGTAAACACTCACTATCTAGTAGTACTAGTTCATTCACTGGTTTAGATTTGGAGTTGAGGCCCATAAACCGGAAGGGAGGGAATATTATTTTTTGGAACTATCCCCATACGGCCATACTTGATGTTTCAGAGAAGGGTTATATGCCTTGCTGCAACAGTACCGTCCAATCTTCACGTGTGGTGTTTTTCTTGGAAAATTATTACGAGAGGATTCTACGATGTGTGAAGTGATGTGTTGTTCATGCGTCCAGCTTACTATTGGAAAGGTGTGGCTTTGAAATATGACTGCTCATTAGTAGTATTCCTTGTGGTTGTGCACTCATAATTTGGTGCAAGGCACGTGGACCCGGATGCTGGATGTCCCACATGTCAAGGAAAGGAAGTTATGTGCTCCTAGAATGGTTTCTCGCAATGCTATTGACCTTTCAACATTTGTTTATATATACTGTGCTAGTAAATGCAATTTCTCAGTGAGATAAAATTATACTACTACAATGCTATGAAGCTTTCAGCTTTTCTTTCATGTGTCCTGCCTTGAAGGTTTTCTTTTTACAACATTCCAAAAAATACAAAGGAAACTAACATGCATGCTAATGCATATCAATGATTCATGTATCAGACCCAATATTTACTTCACAACTTAAGACAAAGTTGTGAGAAGGTGTACAAATAAAGAAAAAAATAATCGATCAGGTCCCTAAGCATGCTTTCATTTCCTAGCCACGGTGGACATGTTGGTATCCATTTTCACGCGGCTCGTTGATGCCCGCCAAGACATGTAGCAGTTGTATGCATGCACCATCCCATCATTTTGTGCAGTTGCACTAAAATGGAGCTGAGCAACCCTGTTGACAAGGATATTGAATAAGTGTGATTGCAATAATAGTGGCACTGTTGATGAAACATGGAAAGTACGCCGGCCGAGCTACAATACATTTTAGGCAAATAACTAGATAAGATCCACATGCAGCGATGTGGGAAGATGGGCGGTGCAGCAAGGACGGTTCCAGAGGAAGCTGTACCTGAGGGTCATCGGGATGTAACCACGAGGGCGGCGGTGAGCGGGATCTGCCCATACTGCGGCAGCGAGCAAGGGGCAAAGGCACTACCACGTCGGAGCTTGCTTAGAGAGAACAACGGGTACCGCAGATCGGGACTGGCCGGCAGTGGGTTTCCTGCATCGAAGTCGGTGGCCGGAGCAACGTTGCACATCATCCCTTTCCGCCGGTGGACTGGATCCGACTGGATCAGGGACCAGCGGTGAGAGAGAGAGAGAGAGAGTGGCCATCACCACTTGTGTGAGAGAGTATAAGAGACGGACCCCAGAAAGCAAGCACCGAGGATCCTGCCTATATTATATAATATAGTATAGTGGAGCGATTTTCTTTTTTCTCTCCATAACAATTGTTTATATTCTGTATGTGCGCCATCGAGGAATACAATCTTTTTTTAAATAATGTGTCAATTCGCAATTTGTTTGTTCACCCATGGTACATGATCCTCCATCAAGTGGACGACCAGTACACGTGTCAAATTACCACGTGGGCTGCCTTTTCATACAGAAATGAGCTCCACCGTGTACCCATGCGGGTGTGGTTGGGAAAGAGACGGGAGTACGTGCGCCATGCGTGCACCTTTTCTCTTCATGCATGTCCCCCACCTACGTGGGTGTGTGTGTGAGAGAGATACAATCCTAGAGAGATGGTGTGTGCGTTCGTGAGTGTGTTTTTTATTGGGGGTGATTTCATGAGTGTATTTGTCGGAATATGTGTCGATGATATCCCAAACAAAAATGTGACACATGCAATGTGTGTGAAATATAGGCCTAGCTATATCATATATTGAGGGGGCGATCCACGAGAAGAGAGGGAGGGGTCATAGATATCGATAGAGTCAAAGAGAGGATCAAGTGTGTGGGTGCGAGATCGATGAAGAGAGCCATCGAAATTGTGTGTGTGCACGTCAAAGATATAGGGAGATTGACCTACCGGAACATCAGAGGGGAAAGGGCAAGTTTGTGTGTGGCAGGGAGACATGACTAGAGCGCTCGATGTATCGGTGTGTGTGTGGGCGGGGGGGAGGGGGGCGGGGGGAGGCAGAGACCTAACTAGAGAGGTAGATCGACTCGTATATGTGTTGAGAAGGATAGACCTAGCTATGTATTGAGGGAGATCGGTCGACATCCATACATAAGTGAAGGACGGGAAGTAGGTTGAGAGAGAGAGAGAGAGGTAGAGTGCCTGAGGGGTGGTGGAGTTGCTTCTCGGATATGGTGGGAGAGGCCTACTAGACAAAATGACGGTACAACTGCAATATCAACAAGAGAGGGGATGTATTTCAGTGTGTGCGTGTGCGTGTGCGTGTGAGTGATAGATGTGTCGGGAGGCATGCATGGATGATGAAGGGGGACTATATGTGTTTGGTAAGCAGACCTAACTAGATTGGTAGATCAATTATTGTGTGTAAGAGGAAGGGAGAGACATAACTAATGAGGTATCTCGATCGACGCGTGGGGAAAACGAGTTATAAACGACCTAGCTAGCTATATGCATAGTGGGAGATCGATCGGTGTACATCCATTTATTAGAGGCAAATAAGGCCCAGAGAGACAGATAGAGAGAGAGGGATGGAGCTAGGAGGTGGTGCGAGAGGCCTACTAGATAGGGGGGAGGAGTGTGCGATTGTGAGATCGATGAAAAGAGGGGCGAGAGTTTACACATGTGTGGGACCGTATGAGAGACATGAGGCATGGGCAGAGAAAGGAGAAGATGGAAAGTGTGTGTGTATGTGGTAGGCAGACATTGCTATAGAGGTTTATCAATTGGTGTCTATCGGAAAGAAGGAGTTGTGGAGACCGTGGGAGAATGACCTAAAGAAAATAAATGAATGTGTGCGATGGATAGAGTGCTGAGGGAGGCGGAGGGCAAGGAGGGCGTGTGCATGCACGAGAGAAAGTTAGTGCTAGCTACAAAGGTTAGAGGATTGTGTGGGTGTAAGAGACAAACAAAGATCATAATTTGTTTTGAAAGTGGATTCATATATTTGTAAGAGATCATAGTGTTATAAACCTATGCATGCATTAATATAGCGGTGATACATGTGGTGTGGTTTTGGACATGTTATACTATAATGTGATAATGCGTGGCGTTTGCAACTCGCAGCTAAACATCGAACAATCTAAACCATACTATATATTGAACAATCTCATATTTTATTTGAATTTGTGATAATGTGTGGCGTTTGCAGCTCACAACTAAACATCGAACAATCTAAACCATACTATATATCGAACAATCTCATATTTTATTTGAATTTGTGATAATGTGTGGACTTTGAAGCTCACAACTAAATACTTGTAGGTGTAGGGGGCGGGGCACCATACATTATGTGATAAACACATTATACATATGAGACATTGTTTAGATTACGAAGATCTAGCTAGAGCTTGAAATGTACTATGATTTGAAATCAACATAAAGTGGATTCAAAAAATCGAGTTCGAGATCATATAGTACACATAGTTCATATCTAACTTGACAGTAATCATGTGGTGTGTTGTGAAGATAATAGACAAACGATGGTTTAACTTGACAACAATGATGATTGTAGATCTTATTAAAAATAGAGAAATGAATTCAAATGGTTTAACTTGACAACAATCATGATTGTAGATCTTATTCAAATAGAGAAATGAATTCAAATTCAATTCATATTGAAGCAGCAGTATATATGTTTGGAATGCACTAAAAAATTTATTTGAGTAGCAGGTTACATGCATTATACGCATAGCGAAATATTTTAATTGAACATAACATGTAATGAAAGTTTTGAATGCCATTTGTAGTAACTCATACAGTAAAACGGGACTAGACTCTCTTGTGTGGTGCAAATTGATTTCTTTTTTGTTTTTTCATCGAGGGAAGTGCGAATTGATTTGGTACAGTACACGTTAGGCTTGTCTGGAAATTTCAACCCACGCCTTGTTATTCCGTTCATATGTACATTCCACACAATCAATCCAAGGAATACGTTTCCGTTAGTATGTACATATCACATTGTTAATCCAAGAAGTACGTTTCCGTTCGTATATACATCCCACACAGTCACTCCAAGGAAAACATTTCCGTTCGCAGGTACATCACACACAATTTTCCCCATTAAATCGTTTGTGATAGCGTTGCCATTGCAGACGATATTAACAATTTTATCGTTTGCGTTATTGAATGCATCACACACGGTGCATAGAAGAAACTGTGTGGCATAGGCTGTCCATCACACACACTTTTTATGTGGTAAAGGTTTGCGCAAGGTGGCCTAACGCAAACAATTTTCAAGAGGAAGTCGTGTGTGATTGTTCATTGATCCAACACGGTTTATTCCTAGAAACTGTGTGCGTTGCCTGAGGTCATCGCCCACGGTGTTTTCTCAATAACCATTTGCAATAGAAAAAGCCAATTAGCGGGCTAATTGTCCATTAGTAGGCTAATTGTCCTATTATTAATAATCCATTTATTAATCTAATTGACATTTCATACTAAGCACACAATATATTTCATTTTCATATTAAGGAAGCATGATTTCATAATTGGAATACATCAGAGTATAACATCATATAGCTTCAGCACTCAGCTACCCCATTACACAACTGCACCAGTACCAAGTTTCACATGCAACATCTATAACCTTTCGAAATTAGCATCATAGACGGTACATAGACAGATGAATCTCATCTGGAAAACTGCTGAAGCAGGAGGCGAATATTGAGCCTTCATTGATGTTGAAGGTCTTTGCAACTTTAGGCCAGTGCCTGTGGATGATTGACCCTCCATCCTTCATCCTCTCCAGGAACACTTCAATATTGAACTGTGGGTGTTGTATGAATACCTTCCTCGCCTCCTGACCATACAGGTGGTTTGAGAGGTAATCATCAGTGAACAGCTTTGGAAAGGCCTGAAAACAAGGATGTGCATAAATATCTTCTCTAGATTGGAAATGGGGCAAAGGAATAAAATAGCCAAGGTATAATAGTTAGTACCATCCTGTAGTGAGCTGATGTCTTCTTCATTGTGCAGACAAAGATCTTGTTGTTTTTTTCATAATTTCTTTATCCTAACAATCTTTCTGAGTTTCTTGACTTGACTGATATTCATGGACAACTCATTTCCCCATATGCAAAAAGGGTCGAACAGTGGGTCAAAACCTTTGACAGCAGGACCTACATGTGCAAGACCAAATTGTTAAAAACCTAAATATTGGAATGGTTCCTGCAATTGCACAATAATGTGCTATTAGACAAAGGACCATGCATGTGCAAACCTCTATTGTAAACCTCAGTGCTTCACATTGTTTCCCTACAACACATATAAGGTAGTTAGTGATCAGGTTAAGTGAGGGTTCGCATGCTATCAGTAAAATATGTTGATGAAAAATAAGCACATTGCAGATTCATCAGATTAATTAGAGCCACATGGAAAACCCATTTATCCAAACCAAGCATGATTAAGAACTAGCTAGGAAATATAGCAATTGTATATGTTTCTCATGAATTAAGTGGAGCCAAATTCGATTTATTCCTCACATGCACAACAATACAAAATTCTACCCATGACAATTGGACATCGCATTGCAGAATTGAACCAAGTAGTTAACTAAACACCACAACAAATGAACCAAACATTAACTAAGCACCACATTGCACAATATAAGATACTCCTAATAGAAGATCAAACAGTTAACCAAAACAAGCATGCTTAACAACTTGGAAATATAGCAATTGTATTTGTTTCTCATGTATTTAGTACAGCCAAATTTGATTTATTTCTAACATGGTATAAAATAACAAAATGCACCCACAAAAATTGAACATCGCATAGCAGAATTGAACCAAACAGTTAACTAAACACCACAACAAATGAACCAAATGTTAACTGAGCACCACATTGCACAAAATATAACATACTAGAAGATCAGACAGTTAACCAAACCAAGCATGCTTGACAACTGGGAAATATAGCAATTGTATTTGTTTCTCATGTATTTTGTACAGATAAATTCGATTTATTTCTCACATGGAAGACAATACAAAATTGCAACCTGAAGAATTGAACATCACATTTGCAGAATTGAACCAAACAGTTAACTGAACACGACAACTAATTAACCAAACAGTTAATAAGTGAGCACCACATTGCACGACATAGAGAACATATACACTAGAGCCACAGATTGCATGGTAAAAGTAGATAGGACAATTCACTAGAATTTGTTAAGGAAAGGCAGGAGCAGCACATGCAACGGGTAAACCGAGCATGCTTAACCGGTATAGCTAGCAAACTGAACATAGGTCCTTATAGTGAGCTAATAAGACAAGCTACTCCTCATCGTCGGAGATATCGATGATGATTGGCTCCTTGGATATGGAAGAGGGTGAGGCCTCCACATCGTGGGTGCCCTCGTTGTAGTGGTGAGTTTCCTGAGCCGCTCTGGGCACCAACCTACTGGCTCTCGAGTTGAGGTAAGCAAGGGCACGCTGAGAAAACACCTCGTAGTCTTCGTCGAAGGCACCGACGGTGGCCTCAAGAAAACCCCACGAACTGTCGTTTAAAGCAGCCAACCACGTCGCGGCATCGGCGTGTGAGGCATTGATGGTGGCCTCGACGGTGAGGTGCTACTCCAAGATATGGGGGTCGGCACGAATGGCAGCCATCGCGACCTCATCTGCGCGTGCGGCCGCGATTTGGTTCTCCGCTGCAAAATGCTCCTTGAGCTCCTGGCTATATTGCGTGGACCATGGCTTAGGGCGGCGCTTATTTGGGGGAGGGGTCGGTGATTTGAGTGGAATGTGTCGCGCCGACGGTCGGGGCATGTGGGATGTGGAAGGAGGAGGAGGATGGGGGTCGGGTGTGGATTACCTGCCTGGATCGACAAGGCCGAACAGCGTGAAGGAGGGTCGCCGGCAAGGAGGCAGCGCTGCAAGCAAGGAGTGAACGTTTCAACTTGGAAAGGAAGGCGGAAATAGGGGAAATGTGGCTTTTTGTAAGGGGGAGGGGCCGGGGAGGTAGATATTTCTTCGGAAGCCGAAAATTTTGGATCCGTGCAGCGAAAAAACTAGCGCGCAAAGTGTCATCAAACACGGTCCCTTATTGAGCACTGTGTATGATATGTGAATATCAGAAACGATTCATATAGCTTACCTCATGTGTGATGAGTTTGAACGTGCAAAATTTGGTCCGAATTTCTCTGGTTACAGTTGTCATCCACGTCATTGGATAATTTGGGTACACAAAGGATACTACAGCACACCCACACTTCTTAATCGAGCAAGTTCAGTAATTAAACAGAGCTAACTGACCTAAACATTACTCTAATTAATTAAAGACCGGCATTCTTAATTAAACAAAACAAAGAGTACTACTCCGGCTGGTGCTCGTCGATCTCTGCCGCCTCCTCCATGTCCAACTCACGCCCGATGATCTCCTGGGGAAGGGGCTCCATGGCATCCATCGCACCATACTCGGCAAGCATCTCGCCATCCGCATCCTCCATCTCTTTGGAAAAGGCTGCCACGACCTGGGCGTGGGCGGCTGTGATCTGGGCTTGGACGGGCTCCGTCGTGGCAAGGTATGCCGCAGAGGAACGGACGGCTGCTCGAACGCTCTCGGCGATTGCCAACTCTTCGGCCGTGGGTTGCCGACCGTTGTCGAAGAAGCTTCGTTCGATTGGTGCGGTGAGTGCCACGAGCAGGGCATGGGCGGCTTCGACATGGTCGTGGGTGGCCTCCACCAGGGCTAAGGCCGCCGCTACGGAATGGACAATTGTTGTGCCTCTCTCGCCAGTTGCTATCCCCGAGGCAGATGTTGCTGCCACCACCTGAGAAGCAACGGCGGTGGTTTGGGCTGTCTTGGCCGCCCGGTCACAGATTGCGGCCGCGCTCATGAAGCTTGTTAGCACGTGCATGGCGGTTGTAGTCGCGCTCTCGCCGGAGTGGGCCGCCGAAGTTGCCCTCACGACGCGGGTCCACGTCCCCATCTTTCACCAGCGACGATTGAACTGTGAAATGATATTTGGGGAGTGAGCTATTGTGCTTGACACGCCGGCTGTGGACTGTAGCCGACGCACCTTCTCGCGTAAGCCATATGCGTACTATACTTCGACAGTGCTCCAAGATATTTTGTGTTGCATCTCACACGGTTGGTGATAATAATCTGTGTGCAATCTACTTGATTTTTCGTCTTGATTTGAATTACATAATGGGGTAACAGTGGCAAAGGAGGGTGTTTGAATTCCTAGAACTTTTATCTGCAGTGAACATGCAACTATAGGTGTGTCGTCAAAAAAATTGGAATTATTCAGGGTTTGTTTGGACATTTTTATACATTAACTTCGTTATCTAGGCATTTCAGGTGCACAATTCAAAATTAAACTACATGCACATGCTCTGGTGCACCAAAATGGGTTGTAAAATCATATATGTGTCCATGGGTTGATGCTTATGTCCCATGCAAGAAATGGGGATGAATTTCAAACACCACGGCACCGTGGCTCTCCGACAAACATTGAGGTACTTGATTTTGTAATTCTAGTAAATCCAGAACTCGTTTGAAATTCATGAACCTTGGTACGCTATAATGGAATGGCATGAACATGCTGGGGTAAAAAATATTGTCCCATTTGGGGTAGGTTATGGTATAAGCTTCTCACAAACCAGAGCTTCTCACAAGAAGCCTCATGGTTCCGGTAGGGAAACGTGGCACCTTTGTGGACAAAACGATATTCGTCGCCTCTTCTTGCTTTCAAATTTTTTTCTGGTGTCAACATAGAACAACAGGAGTGTCGTTTTAAATTTTAGAATTTTTTGGGGTTCATTTGGACATTTTTATATGTTAACTGAGTTTTCTAGGCATTTATGTGCATAATTCAATTTGAACTACATACACATGCTCCAGTACATAAAAATGGGTTGAAAAATCAAATGTTTTCCTTGGTTGCATGCTTAGGTCACAGGCAAGAAATGAGAATGAATGTCAAACACCTTGACACTATCTCTTGGCCGCTTACATTGAGATACATGGTTTTAAAATTCTAGTAAATAGAAAACTCGTCTGAAATTCATGAAACTTGGCATGCTACCATGGAATGTCATCAACATGCTGGGGTAAAAAATATTATCCCATTTGGGGTAGGTTATGGTATAAGCTTCTCACAAACCAGAGCTTCTCACAAGAAGCCTCATGGTTCCGGTAGGGAAATGTGTCACCTTTGTGGACAAAATGATATTCGTCGCCTCTTCTTGCTTTCAATTTTTTTCTGGTGTCAACATAGAGCAACAGGAGTGTCGTGTTAAATTTTGGAATTTTTCAGGGTTCATTTTGACATTTTTATAAATTAACTGAGTTTTCTAGACATTTATGTGCATAATTCAAATTTGAACTACATGCACATGCTCCAGTGCATAAAAATGGGTTGAAAAATCAAATGTGTTTCCTTGGTTGCATGCTTAGGTCACATGCAAGAAATGAGAATGAATGTCAAACACCTTGACATTTTCGCTCAGCCGTTAACATTGAGATGCATGGTTTTAAAATTCTAGTAAATTGAAAACTCGTCTGAAATTCATGAAACTTGACATGATATCATGGAACGGCATCAACATGCCGTGGTAAATATATTGTCCCATTTGGGGCAGGTTTGGGTATAAGCTTCTCACAAACCAGAGCTTCTGACAACAAGCCTGATGGTTTCTGTAGGGAACGTGCCACCTTTGTGGACGAAACGATATTCGTTGCCTCTTCTTGCTTTCAAATTTTTTCTAGTGTCAACATAGAACAACAGGAGTGTTGTGTCAATTTTTGTGATTTTTCGTGGTTCGCTTGGACATTTTTATACATTAACTGAGTTTTCTATGCATTTATGTGCATAATTCAAATTTGAACTACATGCACATGCTCCAGTGCATATAAATGGGTTCAAAATTCAAATGTGTGTCCTTGGTTGCATGCTTAGGTCCCATGCAAGAAATGCGAATGAATGTCAAACACCTTGCCACCATCGCTCGGCTGATAACATTGAGATACATGGTTTGTAAATTCTAGTAAATTGAAAACGCGTCTAAAATTTATGAAACTTGACATGCTATCATGGAACGGCATCAACATGCCATGGTAAAAATATTGTCCCATTTAGGGCAGGTTGGGGTATAGGCTTCTCACAAACCAGAGCTTCTCACAACAAGCCTCATGGTTACGGTAGGGAACATTTCACCTTTCTGGACGAAACGATATCCGTTGCCTCTTCTTGATTTCAAATTTTTTTCTAGTGTCAACATAGAACAACAGGAGTGTTGTGTTAAATTTTTTAATTTTCCGTGGTTCGTTTGGACATTTTTATACATTAACTGAGTCTTCTATGCATTTATGTGCATAATTCAAATTTCAACTACATGCACATGCTCCTGTGCATATAAATTGGTTGAAAAATCAAATATGTGTCCTTGGTTGCATGCTTAGCTCCCATGCAAGAAATGGGAATGAATGTCAAACACCTTGCCACCATCGCTCAGCCGCAAACATTGAGATACATGGTTTTTAAATTCTAGTAAATCCAAAACTCGTCTGAAATTCATGAAACTTGGCATGCTATCATGGAACGGCATCAAAAGGGTGTGGTAAAAAATTTATCCCATTTGGGGCAGGTTTGGGTATAAGCTTCTCACATACTAGAGCTTCTGACAACAAGCCTCATGGTTCCGGTAGGGAATGTGCCTCCTTGGTGGATGAAACGATATTTGTTGACTCTTCCTGCTTTCAAATTTTTCCTAGTGGAAACATAGAGCCACAGGAGTGTCATGTTAAAATTTGCAATTTTGAGGTTTGTTTGGACATTTTTATACATTAACTGAGTTTTCTAGGCATTTTATGTGCATAATTCGAATTTGAACTACATGCACATGCTCCAGTGCAGAAAAATGGGTTGACATATCAAATGTGTGTGCTTGGGTGCATGCTTAGGTCCCATGCAAGAAATGGGAATGAATTTCAAACACAAGGGCACTATTGATTGCCAGCAAAATATTGAGATACATTGTTTTTAAATTCTAGTAAATCCAAAACTCGTCTGAAATTCATGAAACTTGGCATGCTATCATGGAATGGCGCCCGACAAGCTGTGGTATTTTTCATGTCCATTTTGACAGAAGACGCACTCGAATAATAGCCAACAAAGGCATTTTGAAACAAATAGCTGCCACTTTAACATCTCAAATGTTTTGTATAATTTAAATCATGTGTGTTCTGTTAACCATTCAAGTGACGCCGCGCGTCACTCTTTTAATGGCTAGGAGGTGCCGTGCGGACAACTGCTTGACTGAACGGGAGGCGTGCGAGCGCAGTCTGCTGCGCAGGCTGACTAAGAGGCGTGCAAGTTGTCCACCAATGCGCAGGCTCACCGGAAAGTGTGTGAGTTGTATGCTGCGCAGGCTCACTGGGAAACGAGACCTTTGACTTCCATGGCTACCCGCCTTGCTCGCATCCTCTCCATTAATGGCACCTGAGCCGCTGTTTAATATGGGCGGCCTTACTGTTCGCCTCCCATTCCCCTCCTGTAGATCTCCACCAACGCCATGGCGCAGAAGGATCATCTTCCACTAGTCTTCCAGTTTGGTGAAGTTGACTCCGAGCCGGAGGAGATAGAAAATAAGGAGGAATGGGGCCTCATGGACATGGCCCTGAATGAGCTAGCCGCGGTAGTTGCTGCCCCCGAGCCCGTCCCAGCTCCCATCCCCGCGCCTGAGCCAGCGACCATCCCCGTAGCATTGACGGGCTGGTCACCGAGCACTATCGCAGAGCTGGAAGCCGCGGGCGTCAGCGTGGTCTCCGCGGACCCGCACGAGCTCGTGTACATGCCAACGCCAGCGCCCATGCCTGTGCCCGTGCGCACCCCTGCACCCACCGCGGTGTCGGTCCCCGTGTGTTTGCATGTTCCTGCCCCGCCTGTGCCCGAGCGCGCGCCCCCCTCAGCGGCATGGGACGCCGTCGTCGACCGCTACCTTGCAGCGCCGCGAGTTGCCGTCCTCCCGCGCCCCGCCCATCAATCGCGCGACGACATGATGTTTGATTTCCAAGTGAAGAACATTATGTGCTACCTTGAAGACTTCAACAACGGCATCCCGGAGGACGACAACGACAACGCCGGCGCAGCACGCCGCCTCCGCCGCCGCCAAAATTAGTTTTTTTGTTTAATAATGTATCTCGATCATATGAATGTAAATTCGCAGTGTGACTGAATGAAAGATATGGTTTGAACGAACTTGCGTTTCTCTCTCTGAATGTACAGACTTATCAAATGATTTTCTTTTAAAAAAATGGCAATGGTTTTTAAATATAAAACACTCATCGCAAATGTTCTAGATAGAACACCCATATGCAAACCGACATCTTCCCCAGGAAGCCAAGGGAAAATGTGCCGAGCAGGATTTGTGCAGCTCTTGATCGCAAACGTTTTAGATAGAAAACCCGTATGCAAACCGACAGCTTCCCCAGTAAGCCAATGGAAAATGTGCCATTTGTGCAGCCCTTCATCGCAAACATTTTAGATAGAACACCCGTATGCAAAGTGAGAGCTATGGTCTTCCCCAGTAAGCCAAGGGAAAATTCGCCGCACAGGATTTGTGCATCTCTTCAACGCAAACGGTTCAGATTGAATACGGTATGCAAATTGCCACTAAGCCAAGAGAAAATCTGGGACGCAGGATTTGTACATCCCTTCAATGCAAACGGTTTTTTCGGATGATCCGTGTGCAACCACGTACAGACAATTTGACAGATTTGCATATGTCATATTGGGTATATTGCCATTTGTCAAACTGTAATGATTGACATTTGTTGATCTAGTAACATTGCCCTTTGTTAACCTTGTAACCCTGGCATTTGTCAAAAAATGCAGCTAAAAATCACTAGCACTATCTAATTTTTGCAACTAAAATTCAGTAATTAAGCATATATTTAATTCATAGATTGAGCAGTCGTTCTTTATAGAAACAGTTCAACTCGACAGCTGAACCGACCAAACTTTTCCCCAATTGTTTCCAACCACGTACTGAAATAGCTAGTTCAACTATATATACTAGCTAATTTTAAGTATGTTATACAGTTCAACCCCATCTATAGTCAGATGAACTGAACAAAATAGCCCAAAATACTAGTACTACTACGGAGGGGCTTTGTATTACTTCCAGCAGCCTCTCCTCTGCCGAGCGCGTTCAGTAAGAGGCAGAGGAGGAAAAGTTTGGTCTAAAGGACTGTGGGGCTTTTGCCTCACAGTAAATAGTAAAAAAAAAAGAGGCAGAGGAGTAGGAGCCTACCGACGAGCTGGACAACTGCAATACGGTGTCTACTGCTGCTGCACCTTCAGCGACGCTCACCTCGAACTCCCTCTACTGCTCCAAACAACCCCTCTCGAAGCGGCGGGACTCTCGTAGATCTCCTGATTGCTCGCCTCTGCGGCGGCGTGTGCTGCGGCCATGGCGGCAAAAAGGCTCTTTGCGTGCTCGACGAGGCGCTCCTCCTCCTCTCGCACGAACTCGATGTAGCGCGCAAGGTCCCTGACGCATGTGCGGGCCTCCGTCTCCCGCCTTCAGGCGGCGGTGGCGGAGCGGGTGATGACCTCGGTGATCGACGGTGGGCTGGCGGCCACGGCGGCCGATGATGGGGTGGCGGCCACCACCACCACCTCCCGCCTTCGGGCCGCGGTGGCGGAGAGGGTGATGGCCCTGGCTTTCAACGGTGGTGTGGCAGCCACGGTGGCAGACGGTGGGGTAGGGGCAAAAGCGGCCGGCAACAGCTATCGATGGGCAGCAGTGGTGGAGCGTGTGGTGGGTGTACCGCGCACACCCAACAGGACACCACACGCACTACACTACGCCGAGGATTGAGCCGCCGCTGCGGTGTAGCCTCCCAACTGGAGCTGTCCTCTGATGACGGTGGAGTGGCTGAGCGACAACGACGGACCGGTGCCATTGGCGATTGTGGGAGAAGCAGCCAAGATAAGCTACAGTGAGGGAGGGGAAATGCGACGCAGGACTCACCGGCCATGAGGGTTTATATAGCAGGCTGGTAATCATTGGGATTTTGGGGGATTTCAACGAGTCGGGCGGGAAGCTTGCACGGGAACCTGCGTGGTTGCGTGGGAACGGGCTCACCGACGATTCATTGGCGCCACTTCGAGCCACCGTTTGACCAAAAAAACGCCCCCGCGCGCTGCTCAAGCTTGCGCTCGAAGCCGTCTGTGGCAGCGGGGTGACAAGACGTGCGAGAGGAGGACAAAAGGACACATACACATACGGTTAATAAAAAACAAACGTTTGCGATTCAACTACCTACTACCCCCGTCCTGGTTTATAAGTCATCTTTGTATTATTGTGCCAAATTTTGACTAGAGATCTAACTAATAAAATACGAATGCGTGTCGCCAAAGATTATATCATTGGATTCGTATTTGAACATAGTTTCCAATTATATAATTTTTATAACATGCACTAACATTTTGTTAGTTAAATTTAAGGTCAAAATATGGCACAAAATATAAAGGGGACTAATAGACCAAGGCGGAGGTAGTAGCACACGGCTGCTCTCTACGCCGCGTCACAACTGTCGGCCGGCTTGTAGACGACGATTCCCTGCATGTTCAACTGCTTTATGCGTGTGGTTGCTCACGGTTGAGGCGACCGCGGCGCGCTCTGCTTGCGTCCCGCCGTGCGCACTCTGCTCTCGCGTCCCTCCGGGCGCTCTGCCCTCGTCCCTCCATCGTGCGCTGCCGTTGTTTGGGGCCGGCGCACGATCACGTACGTTTGTGCTGCCATTATACATGCGGTTGCGCCACCACGATGCAGTTACCCACTGCAAAAATTGTCATGCGGACGCGCCGAGAATCCAGGCCGCCCGGCCCCCATTTATTCCTGCAGCCATTTACCTTCATCTCTCGCGCCACACAACACAATAAGCACACCCACGATGACACATACAGAGAGGACATCCAGCGGTTCCAATGGCGCTCCCCGTGGCTCCAATGGCGCTCCCAGCAGCCAACGACGACAATGGGGGGTAGTTCACCACGCATCATGTAGTGACACCCACGTGAGGGGGAAGGCCCTCTCGGTGGTGTAGACGAACGAGCCGGTCTCGATGGAGAGCTCCATCCAAACTATGGAGCAGTTGCTTGCTGAGGACAAGTACCAAGTGGTCGGCTTCGACCTCGAGTTCACCAGCGGTCGTGCCGGGCACGATC
This sequence comes from Thinopyrum elongatum, assembly GCA_011799875.1. NCBI lineage: Eukaryota > Viridiplantae > Streptophyta > Magnoliopsida > Poales > Poaceae > Thinopyrum > Thinopyrum elongatum. Next base: position 279,794,948 of record CM022299.1, on the reverse strand, counting down.
AGAAGGTTGCCAATTCCCAGTTGTGCATGCCCCATCACGTCCTCGTCTACCACTATTGCCTGGCCACAAGGCCTTACGAGCGTTTTGCCAGGTTTATAAAAAGAGCCACGACTACAATTTCGCTATGGTGGATATCATCAACGATGTAAAAGCGCTCGAGGTTTCAGGCTTGGCCTGCCAGAACCTTGTCGACATCCGTCACCACTACAGGGTCTGGGGCAGCCCGAAGAACAAGTAGAACTCCCTGGTTGACCTTGCCTCGGCCATCATCGACCCCTACTACATGAAGATGAAGGATGAGAGCAAGAAGGACAAGAACGACTGGCACAGTGTCTGGCATCAGAGACTAGATGAAGAACACGTCAAGTACGCGGCCAAGGACACGTACACAAGCTACAGGATGTACAGGTGGATCGTTGACATGAGGAAGTGTATTCTTCCTGCCCCAGATGAGGGATCGAGCCACAGAGCAGTGGCGGGAGGGTCACAAGAAGTAGAAGACTAGACAATCGTTTCTCCTAGTTTAGAATGCATGCAATTGTTTATTGAGGCATGTGCGAATGATCTATTTAGTCACTTATGTAATTGGATGTTTATTTTAGTTTTATATATATATATATATATATATATATATATATGTTATTATTCCGTAGACAGAGCAAATCACAAGGCTTATTAGCAGCAATCGTCTGTGTTATTATTGGTCTTCGCACACATTTCTGATTACGGACCTGTTTGCCGTGTATCACACACATCTTGTTCAGTTGAACTGTTTTTGTTGTCTTGTCTCATCGCAAACTGTTCATCCGAGTGAACTGTATGCCCTCCATCGCACACACCTTGATTTGGCTGACCGTTTCTATTTTGTTGCCTAATCACACATAATTCATCCTAGTGAACTGTATGCCGTATATCGCACACACCCTCATCTGGCTGCCCGTTTCTCTTGTTCTGCCTCATCGCAAACAGTTCTGCTGGATTAACCGTTTGCCACGCATCGCACACGCAACTCTAATCTGAATCATGTTTGATGTCACCACCATCGCAAATGTTTTGTATCTTTTTTGACGGTTTTATTACATCACCGTATGTGATTAATGCATCGCACACAGTTTTGTCGAAGGGTCTCTGATTGGATTGTCGCGTTTGGACCAACCTGTAGTAGTGGTACTTTCGTAACTTACCCCACATTTCAGACAAGTGCGTCCCTAAGCCATGGTTCTCCCTCCCATCCCCACCGCCCCCATTCGTATAACGAGGCCGTGAAAACCCGCGAAGCCCCACACCCTCCTCCGTCTGCCACCCAGCCGGAGCCTCTTCCCCGACGACATCGTCCACCGCAACAACTCGACGTCCCTCATCCACCGCACTGGATGATGATCCACCATCGATCTCATCATCCCACCAGTTCAGCCACCCTGTCCTCCACCTCCAAAGAGCTACCCCGACGTTCACCTCGTCTATCGCGCCACCTCCATTCCCACAGCACCGTCTTCACCTGCACCACCGGAAGAGGAGCACCATCATCGATTCCTCGGATTAAGCTGAGATCTAATCGGCACCACCAAAGAGGTTCTATACTAATCGCTGCATTTTCTTCTTGATTCGATCTCACGGTGCTGCCGGCGCTTGGTCCCGAGCCGCCATGGCGCGGCTCCATCTACGGCGGCGGCGCCGTCCACTTCCTCCATGGCATCGCTCCCTCGGCGGCGACATCCACATCAGTAGGAGCTGCTGCTGCTCCTCCGGCTCTCCCTGGCCCTGCTGCTGCTGCTTCGGCTCTCACTCGCGCTGTTGCTTAGCTCTTGCTCTTGCTTGTGCTGCTGCTGCACAAGCAGCAGCTCCGGCTCTCACTCGAGCTCCTCTTGCTGCTACCCGAGGTGCTACTACACGACCAGCTGCCCTGGCTCTCGCACGCGATGCTGCCCTGGGCACTGCTGCTGCACGACCAACTGCCCCAGCTGCTCTCTGGTAGTATGTTCACTGCCGGAGCGGCTACCGATTTAGATCACTGCTACTCTGCCACTAGTGCTCAAGCGGCCAAAACTATTAGTGCACTGTTTGTCTGCTACTAGTGCGTTCAGTTTCGACAGCAAAATTCAGTTTCGACAGTAAAATTCAATTTCGACAGTTAAATTCAGTTTCGACAGTTAAGTTTAGAGATGAGCGGCTGATGTATTTTACATCTAGCACTTTGTAGTTATGTATTTTACACCATGTATTGGAGATGCTATTAGAATTCCAATCGGGTTAATGTTGTCTCTCTTGTCCTGCTTCAGCCTCGCCATCGTACAACTCACCGGAGCTGCTCCAACGACGAAACCCTCCATCACAGTAGAGCAGTACCCTCGGCTCCATCTCTAGATGCCTAAGATCTTCTTCCCCTCCTTCGACAGCCACATCAGCCACAGCATCCTCAGCGACCAATCCAATGATGCTGAGATCAAGATGGCTTCGCCAAAGAGGTTGTACACTTGTTGCATCATTTTTTTTACTCTACATGTTATATATATTGTCCACTGAGCACGCGTAGTAACGTGAAATACAATTAGTTTCTCCTACTATATGACAAGCAGTGAGGTGCCAGGCAACTTAGCTATCCGTGATGGACTCTCTCGAAAGCCTTCATTATTTATTTCTACGCGTTTGAGATGTGCATTTGTAGATGGGCCTGGGAGTTGAGCTAGTAGGGCAGTGGCCTGGGTCCAAAGTAGTAGAAGTAGCACAAAAACATTTTTGGAGTGTAGCCTTTTGCCTGTTCAAGCCTGCCTACTTGAATTGCCAGTGGTTGAAAGGAAAAGTGAAGAAAAACATAGGAATTGGAAAGTTTCCTATGGTAATACTATTCATGCATTTGGTTCAAAGGAATGGAGCAAAGGAAAACTATAGGAATTGTTCCTTTATTGTCTCTTTCAAAGAAAAACCGCAGGAATTTTAATATCCACTTGGCCCTCCTTTTCAAATTCCTATTCATGAAGAAGAAGACTATGCGATAGTAGCGTAATAGCATTATAACTGTACATTTTCTTGTGGTTTGACTTAATTTGACCATGCTTCTTTGCATTCATGTGACCTTCCGATTCCTGTGAACGAATCACCCAGATTGAAAAAATCCTGTGATTTTAAATTCTCTGTTTTGCAAATGCATTCCTATCCTATTACTGTGTATTTGCTATCCCTGGGTTGTTAGAATCCTCCAATTCAAACGAGCCCTTATAGAATTACTTCTCTTATAGATAGTTGTCAAAGAAAACCTTGTGTCGTTTGTCCCGCTCCTGCCGCGCTGTCGTCCACCCCAGCTCAGCTGCTCCAACGACGGAACGGTCCACCATAGCAGGGATCCGCCCACCAGATTGTCTTTTGCTGCCTCAGATCTTCTTCCCCGCCACCGGCAGCCACGACAACTGCATTACCATCACCAAATGAGCAGATGACCTTGAGGACTACATGGGTTCGCAAGAGAGGTCACACTCTTTCGTGTCTGCTTACGTTATGCATCGCTTAATATTACATGCTACTTTATCGTCCTATTCACTGATTAGACTCTGAGTCAGCTCCAAACTAATGCTCAAACTTGAGTTTTTAAATGGTTGTGGGTTAAATATCGGGGCTGCAATCAATAGTATCTGTCTACTATCTGGTTAGTCTCTGGTGTCTACTATGAGTTTCATGTTGGGTGGGAAACAAACAGTAAAGAAGCCATTATCTGTATTTTTTAACTGAAGCTATTATCTGCCTGGTATCATTGGTTTTGGGTCTATCCACATGTTTCTACCATCACTCTGGATTTCTGCATGCACTCCTTACATAATCTCACTATGTTTTATTCCTATACATGTCAGATATTATACACAATGGAACTGAACATGTAGAGCAAAAGAGACGAGCCTTGAGTGGCAAGAAAATTTCATGTAGACATCGCTCCATGGTGGGCGCAAAGGCAGCCCCCCTCCCCCATTTCAGATTGTAATCTAGACGAAGATAACTATTCTGAGGGGGATTCAGAAGGAACGGACCACTCCTATTTACCCCCTGAGGTCTTTGCTCTAACTTGGCATGCTGATGTTGGTCATATCTTGCATATGGTGCCTTGCATTGCTTACTTTATACATCAAATATGTCATCTGCTTAGTTTAGACATGCTTTGTGTGAATACCATCTGTTTAGTTTCTATATCATTTATGTGAATTATGCAACACCATCTTGTTTAGCCAGGCATCATATATGTGAATTTTGCAATGCCATCCTGCTTAGCCAGTCATCTTATATGTGAATATATCACACCATCCTTTTTTTATTATGTATTACATTTTTCAACAATGTTAGTACATTCAACTACTATTCGTGTGCATCAGCCATTTGACACGGTGATGGAAAAAACTGGAAAGAAAACAAGGTCTTCAGAGCAGACAATGCTATCTGACAAAGCACATATCTCGTTGGTTACGGAGAGCTCCTCAGAGGAGGATTCAGAGACAGATGACCAGTCCTATCCCCCCCCCGAGGTGTATGCTCTAACTTGGCAGGGTTATGTTGCTCGTGTCGTGCCTATGATGTCTTGCATTGCTATGTCATTTTCTTAGTTTAGACATGCTTTGTGTGAATGCCACATGTTTAGTGTCTAATTACCATATATGTGAATTATGCAATGCCATCTTGTTGCAAGACATTATATATGTGAATTATGCAATGCTATCTTGTTGCAAGGAATTATATATGTCAATTATGCAATGCCATGTTGTTTAGCCAATCATCATATATGTGAATTATATCATGCTATCCTTTTTTTGTATTACGTATTCCATTTGTTGACAGCGTTTGTATATTCAACTACTCTTCCTGTGCATCATCCATTTGAATCGGTGATGGAAGTATCTGGAGTGAAAACAAGGTCTTTAGAGCAGACAATGCTACCTGCTGAAGCAGACATCTTGCTGCTTACAGATAGCTCCTCAGAGGAGGATTCAGAGATAGATGACCAGTCCTATTTCCCCCTGAGGTGTATGCTCAAATTTGGCAGGGTTATATTACTCATATCATGTATATGTTGTCTTGCATTGCTTAGTTTTTACATCATATACACAATATTGAATGCCATCTGCTTAGTTTAGACATCGTATATGTGATTTCCATCTGCTTACTTGCTTAGTATATAAATCAGATATTTGAATTATATCATGCCATCATGTTTACATAGACAACATCTATCTGAATTATGGCATGCCAACCCATTTAATAAAGACATCATATAGTTATATCATCTCATCATGTTTACATAGTCATCATATTTTGAATTATGTCATTCTTCCATGTCACATACATCTTGGTGGAGCGCACAAAATGATAAGAGTGAAATAACGTGCACGCATCACCAAATACATAAGTGAATGATCATACACAAATAATTATAGTGATAAACATGAATCACACAATAAGAAAAGTATGATCAATCACACAACCACACAAAGTATCTCATGAGCATAAAACAATAAGTAGCACAAACCAAACGGGCAAAGTAGCAACTGGCAATAAAAACCAACGAGCAAAAGAAGGACACACACTCTCTCTCTCGAAGCCTATGATCTATATATTTTCTCCCCCTTTGGCAACAAGTTACCAAAAAGCTTGAAAAAGTATAGTGTTATATGGCAATATAGGCATGATCTCCGGGAGCTCCTGACTGGGTCTTCTGGCTTGTTGCTCCGGTGTGCGTAGACGGCGTTGAGAGAACTACTTCTGCAAATGCCTCGGCTGATGTCTGTTGAGCTGGTGGTGTTGACACTGGGGGTGGCACTATGGCAGTGGCGGCAGGTGCAGAGTGTGTTGCCCTGGTTTCTGCTACTGGCACAGCTGAGGACCTGGATGCCCTTGGCACTGTCTAAAACCTCTCAGTGGTAGTGTCCTCATTGCCATTTTCAGCATCATCTCTCAGCTTCTCCACAATAGATTGTATCTCTATGACCTTGACATCAAGATTGTACATTTTGTCTTCAACTACCTGCTCTAGGATCTCCTGGTTCTTGGCTAAGTTGGCCAGACTTTGCTTAATCCTCAGTGTTGCTTCTAGCAGATATGTCAACTGGTCTTGCTTTGATTTGAGATTGACTATTGATGCATTGGGTGCATTTGCTGCCTTTGCTGCTTTTGCTACTTTTGCTGCCTCTGCCTTCTCTTAAGCCTCAATTGAAATTGGATGTGAAGCATCCATCACCACTTCATTATCTTCAAACTTTGGCTAAAGAGGAAGGTGCTCTCTGTCAAGTAGATATGTGCATGTACCAACCTTGGAGTTGATAAGCATCTGGATGTGTGGTGCATATCCACATGACCTCTTCTGGTCAGCAATAGTCCTTTTGATTGTTTCAACAATCAGGCTCATGACTTTGAACTTCTGTGGAATATCAAACAAGTGGAGCAGGTTGATGGAGTAGCCACGAATCATCCTCTCATCTCTAGATTTGGGCAACAGGGTGTGCCTCAAAATGTAGTTTATGGTAGCCAAACCGGCAAGAAGAAAGTATATGGATCCAAACTTGTGTGTATCGAAAGCTTCATCAAGAATGGTCTTGTACATATGTGCCATAGTGTTATGATCCATCCTGGGCTTCCCATAGACATCAATGTCATTTTCATCTTCCTCTGGGGCATTAATGAGAGTAGCCCACTCAGAAATAGATGACTGGTATCTAGTGCCCTCAGTCATCCACACAACTTTGACATCCGGATAAAAGTGTGTTGTGGAGTAAAACTGCATCACCATCTCATCATTCCAATTTGTAAGCTTTTGTCCAACAAAAGCATCAACACCTGTAAGCCTGAAGCTCTCATGAACATGGGGGAAGTAATCTTCATTGTCTTCTATGTACTTCCGTCCACCCATTTCATGTTGCTTAAGATGGGCTTCTTGTCAAGCAGCACTGTTTCATAAAAATCGTGTTGTTCTATGGTATGGAAATGATAGTCACAAGTTGTTCTTCTCCTTGTAGAATAGGGATCACTTTTCCTCCAATCTCTTAGACATTTGTCCTTTCTGAGCTTCATATTTTCAGCAACTGGATGTCCATCATCATGATCTGGAATCTTTGGCTTCAACTTCCTGAGCAATGGTGGCTCTTCATCCTCTTGAACTTCTGGCACTGGGGCCTTGTTCTTTTCAGTAGCTGGGATGTTGCTAGTTAATCTCTTAGGTGTAGCAGCCTTAGGTGTAGAAATTGGAGCTTTGGGCTTGGGCTTGGAGGGAGCAGCACCTATCTTAATGGAATCTGCCATGAGCTTTTCAGACATGGCAGGGGGTGCAACTGGTTCCTCTTCCTCCTCTTCTTATTCATCCACCATCATAGATGGTCTACCAATCACTCTAGCAATGGTCTTCTTCACTCTCTCTTTCCTCTTTTTCTTTCCAGCAGCAGCTTCTTATTCTTGTGTTTGCTCAAGAGTGAAAGTCATAGTCTCTTGTGTAGACTTTCTGGCCTTAGACATTGGAACTCTCTTCGTAGGGGCTTTCTTCTTGAGACCTGGCTTAATAGCAGATGCAGTGTCATACTCTTTCTTTAGCAGTTTCTTCCTTGAGGTTACTTCCTCATCAACAACAAAATCCTCATCCTCACTTTCTGAGGTTCTCTTCTTCCTTTGTCTTGTGGCAGCTTTAGGCAGATTGCTTCGAGTGCTTCTGCTGCCCTCATCATAGCTTCCACTAGGACTTGTGCCCTCACTGAGATTAACCTCTTGCTCTGACTTGTTCTGGCTGTCACTTGCATCAGACATCTTGCAGACGGAACCTATGAGTAGATAGGTATGGGTAGAGTGGATGAGCATCACAAAAAGCAACTGGTTTTGCAAAAAAATGAATCAAACTTTAGTTTTAGTTTTCTGCAGAAAGCATTTCGGAGCTACTGATATGAAAATCTTGGTGACACCGAAGCATTAACAGAGTCTAAACACACAAGATCGGTCAGAACGAGTTGCGGTTCGGTGACTCTGAGATGCTAGGGTTTCACTGAGGTTTTGCTTTCGGTCTCACCGATTAGTACATTTCGGTGGCACCGAGTTGTACTTTAGTACAATGGCCAGGGCCAATCGGTGGGACCGAAAGGTTCATTTCGGTCGGTCCGAGATGAGCTCGGCGGAAGCCTAACCCTAAATTTTTTCATCGAATATAATCTAATGAAGTTTTCTATGGATAGAATGATCTCATAAGTGGCAAGAAATTAGGCATTATCCTTGTGCATAGAATCGGAAGGGGATAGCACAAAGAGATCGAATCGTACCCTAACTCGGTGATGATTATCTACGGCGACAATGGCGGTGAAGATTCCTGTTGACGGCGATGGAGACCTGCGTCGAACGCGCACAGGCAAAGATGGCGATGATCCGGAGACCAAGGGGGCGGCAACAATGGGGCGTGGGCACAAGTGGTTTGAACTGATTTTCAACCGTACGGGTCCACTGAATATATACCCACATGCTGTCGGTGGCACCGAATGGAATGTTTCGGTGGCGCCGAGATGCGAAATTGCGTGCAGTTATTGCAACTCGGCGGGACCGAGTCATTCTAATCGGTACAACCGAGATGAAAACCTAGATCAGTCTAACGCTTTCAGTGGGACCGAGTGTGAGTGAGCTAGTCTGACCGAAATGCACAAGAAGGTTTTGGAAAGCAGCCCTTGACGGATCGGTGGCTCCGAGTGCTCCTCACCCGGGGGGGTCCAAAAAATACTTGTTCAATTTTTGTGATGTAGCATGAATAGAGTTTGAGACAAGAAGAGCATAGATAGCTAGAGAAGGTTCTTAGGCATTCTTGTCCATCCATTTGGCCAATAAAAACCAAGACATTCAAAACAACAAATGGATGTCCTTGAATGGAGAAATTATGCAACCAACATGCTCACACAATAAGATAGCAAATGAAACATGTGTCAAAGCATGCATAGACAATTCTAGCATCTATCAAGCAATTGGCGATGACCGGGTCATCTATATATGAGTATATTGACTTAGGAGTCAAATGAAAACATTTGATCATAGGTCATACTCATTGTTTAAGCACAAGTGGGGTTACCACTTTTACATAAAGCATTAATGTTTTCACACCATTAGAGTCGCTTTAGCTCAATTTTTAGAGCAAAGCTCCCCCTAGATGTGATATCCCCCCTAAGAGGGATGAACTCACCTTGGGTTTTGTCGATGATGATTTCATGTAGATAGTGAAGATGTGGATGCTCTATGTTGATGTAGATCATTTGGAGCAATCCATTGGAGTGTTGCACTTTGAATACCAACACGGGTTAGTTCCACAAGGAACATACAAGGATATCCATAGACATATAGTGAATTGCACATATGATGATGTCCATGAAATCATTAGGTTACCTTGTCCCTTGTCTTACCAACAAGAGGGTTTGTGACTCCATGAACTAGTGCAAGATATGAAAGTTTATTGCACAAGTCCTTGCCAAAATGAATATGAGTGAAGTATGTTGGCGGAGTAACCCTCAAGAACACTCTAGTTCTTCTTATTTGGGATCCACATCAACTTGATGGGAATCCTTGGAGTTGTAGTTGAACTTGATGATGTAGAGCTTGACTTAGTCTTGGGAACCCACTTGACCATGGCCTTAGGAGCTTCTTCAAATGAGTCAATCTCTTCTTGAAGCTTGTCCTTGCCTTTTGACTTGTGGTCTTGTGGTGGAAGATCATCTTGATCTTGTGTTCCCTTGAAAGAAGTGCGGTCATACTTATCTTGTTGAGGAACAAACTTTGTCTTGGGGTATTGATCTTCATCCCACTCAACTCCATTGGCATTGAACTTTCGTTCAAAACCAACAACTTGATTCTTCCGGTGCCTTCCTTGCTTGCGTACAATTTCCTCAAATTGCTTACTCCCAGCAAGGCTCTTGTAAACACCTTTCTCTATAATTCCCTTCAATAAGCTATTTTCTTGCTCAAGTGTAACTTGGCTAAGAGAATCATTAGTGGAATCAAGAGAACTACTAAAAGCAACAATATTGGATTTAACATGGTTATTGTTACTACTAGAAGAAGAATCTTTCTTGCTCTTGTTGCTATATTTTATTTGTGGCATATAAGTAGACAAGAGGAGACGTTTGGCAATGTAAGAAGAACTCTTCTTTCGAAGATCATCATTGATAGCTTTTAGGAACTCATGCTCTTGCCATAAATTTAGCTTCTCGAAGCGTAGCTTCTCATGAGTCCTTAGGAGCTCTCTCTGATCCTCTTGAGTTGTTTCATGAGCTAACTTAAGAGTATTTAGTTCTTTAGTTAGACGCTCAATCTCCTTCTTATCATTGTCATTCGTTTCATCTTGATTAGCACAATTACTAGCAAATTCATCATAGTTTTCATCACTAGTTTTGTCAACAAGTAAATCATCATCACCTAGCAAATCATCTTCATCACTATTGAAAACAACATACTCGGGGTGTGATACCTTGGGCCTTTAGCCATGAAGCATCTTCCAATTCCTTCATTTGGTGAATCAAATATGTCGTAGGAGTTGGATGACACAAGTGCAAGACCGGCAACACCTTCATCTTGAGTATAGTCGGAGTCGGAGTGATAGCTTCTCTCGGAGTAGTTGTCGGAGTCGGAACCAGATACCCATTCACCAATGTGAGCTTGTTGTCTTCATCTTGTGTAGCTCTTTGATGACTTGTCCTTCCTTCCCGAATCCTTGCTTCTATGAGAGGGTCTTCATTCATAACGATCATCTCTACTCCTTCTCTCTTTTGGCGGTGATTCATCTCTTCTACTCCTTGTTTTTGGTGAGTCTTCTCTTTTCTTGTAGGGAGCCGTACACTCATTGGAGTAGTGTTCGGGTCTTCCACAATTGTAGCAATTATGATCACAACTAGAAGATCTTTTGTCATTGTAGGACCTTGACTTGGAGCTTCTCTCTTTGCTTCTATTCTTGTAGAACTTGTTGAAGTTCTTCACCATTAAGCTCAATTCTTCATTGGAGACTAGCTTCTCACTTGATGTTGTAGGAGCATCACTTGAAGCTTTGTAAGCACCACTTGACTTGTTGTGGAGCTCATCGTTATCCTTGACTGACATCTCATGAGAAACAATTCTACCAATGGCTTCCATAGGCTTGAGATCTTTGTAATTGGGCATCATTTGGATCAAAGTGCACACAATATCATATTTTCCATCCAAGGCTCTTAGGATCTTCTTGATGATGAATTTGTCGGTCATCTCTTCACTTCCTAAGCCGGCAATCTCATTTGTGATGAGAGCAAGCCTAGAGTACATTTCGGTGACTCCTTCACCATCCTTCATCTTGAACTTGTCAAGTTGACTTTGAAGCACATACAACTTGGATTCCTTGATGGACTCAGTACCTTCATGCATGTGAACCAAAGTGTCCCCAATTTCGTTTTCATTCTCAAGACAGCTGATTTTGTTTAATTCTTTGGGGTATAATCCATTGAAGAGAATATCACAAGCTTGAGCCTTGTATTGCAACATCTTCAATTCATTCGCGGTGGCTTCACGATCTAGTTCTTTTCCATCTTCAAAGTATTCACCTTGCAAGCCAATACGAACAACAACCCAAATGGTGGGGTTATGACCAAGGATATGCATTTTCATCTTATGCTTCCAACTAGCAAAATTTGTACCATCAAAGTAAGGACCTCTCTATGGTGATAATTTCCCTCGCTAGACGCCATACTATTCTAGGTTGTGAAACCAAGGATATTATCACCAAAGCTATGGAAATCAAGGCAAATGGAGACCAAAGCTCTGATACCACTTGTAGAATCGAAAGTATGTCTAGAGGGGGGAGATTAGACTACTTAACCAAATAAAGATCTATCCTTTTCCCAATTTTAGTTGTGGGCAGATTTTAGCAATTAGCACAAGTCAAACAATCAACCAACACATGCAATTCTAAGAGTATTGTAGCGGAAAGTAAAACATTGCATATGAAGGTAAAGGGAAGGGTTTGGAGACGGCAAACGCAATGGAGACACGGAGATTTTTGGCGTGGTTCCGATAGGTGGTGCTATCGTACGTCTACGTTGATGGAGACTTCAACCCACGAAGGGTAATAGCTGTGCGAGTCCACGGAGGGCTCCAACCATGAAGGGTCCACGAAGAAGCAACCTTGTTTATCCCCGCCATGGCCATCGCCCATGAACGACTTGCCTCGCTCAGGTAGATCTTCACGAAGTAGGCAATCTCCTTGCCCTTACAAACTTCTTGGTTCAACTCCACATCTTGACGGAGGCTCCCAAGCAACACCTAACTAATCTAGGAGACACCACTCTCCAAAAGGTAATAGACGTTGTGTTGATGATGAACTCCTTGCTCTTGTGCTTCAAATGATAGTCTCCCCAACGCTCAACTCTCTCTCTCGGATTTGGCTATGGTGGAAGAGTAATTTGAGTGGAAAGCAACTTTGGGAAGGCTAGAAATCAAGATTCTTGTGGTAGGATTGGAATGTCTTGATCTCAACACATGAGTAGGTGGTTCTCTCTCAGAAAATGTATGGTGGAAGTTTAGGCACGTTCTGATGGCTCTCTCACAAATGGAGAAGGGGGTGGAGGGGTGTATATAGCCTCCACACAAAATCCAACCGTTACACACATTTCACTCATCTCGATGGGACCGAATGGTTAAACTCGGTGGCACCGATCTGTTCAAAAATGTGAACGTTAGGAATCTCGGTGGGACCGACTGGTACAACTCGGTGGGACCGATGTGCTAGGGCTTAGGGCAAACCTCTCCTCGATGGCGCCGATTGCATCGACTAGGTGAGACCGTAGTGAAGCAATAGGGCAACAGAGAGTTGGTCAAGCCAACTCGGTGAGACCGATTGCATAACTCGGCCAGACCGAGATAAATGCAACAAGTCACAGAGTTTTGGCAAGGCCATCTCGGTGAGACCGAGATCCGTATCGATGAGACTGAAATGCTAGGGTTTCTGGCTGTGGCTATGTCATATGAACTCGGTGGCTCCGGGTAGAAAGAATTGGTGGGGCCGAGTTGGAGTTTAGGGTTTTGACATATTTGGATGGAGAAAGTGGCTGAGGGTTTTGGAGCAATATCACAAAGCATTTGAGCAAGCAAGCCATTAAGCAACATCTCATCCCCTTTTAATAGTATTGGCTTTCCTATGGACTCAATGTGATCTTGGATCACTAAAATAAAGATGAAGAGTCTTGAGCTTTTGCCAATATTTGTCCTTAGCATTTTGAGCGGTCCACATCTCTAGTCCATTCCATGTCATTCATTGAACTTCCTGAAATATATATCTTGAATGGATATTAGTTCAATGAGCTATATGTTGTTATGAATTACCAAAACCACTCGGGGATTAGTTGCACTTTCAAGGTGGTGATTTTACAGCGCACTAGCATTGCACACGGTTAAGCCAGTACCTCCACCCTTACTCACGCTTGCGCAGTCATGGTGATTTCACAACGCACTAGCATCTCACACGGTTAAGCCAGTGCACCCGTGTCCGTTGAGCGTCATCCAAGTCTTCATATATAGCACCATTTGGCAGCAAAAAAACGTGAGAGGGTTAGGAGACAACCACACCGGCATGTGGCCCAAATATATATGAATGAAAAGGGTGGTTTGTGATGTTCAAAGTTCTAATGCACAACTTTGACCATGCGGGCCCATGTTGGGCGTGTCGTCGAAGATCGATGAGAGGGGCCAGAAGTCAACCACCACCTGGAAGTGGCCAAATATATGTAGGAATATAGGGTGTGATGTTTAAATACACAATGCACAACTTTGTTGGCACCTGCCTCGCAAACCTGAAAGCCCCCTTGGATATATCTATAATGACAGTCTAAGGTCGTAGCTACCTAGCTAGGGTGCTTGCCCCACCTCCCACTTCGTGTTGGCGGGACGCATGCACATACTGATACTTTGGTCATACATGCATGTCACCATGACCTATCATAAGACGGACCAGTGAGTCTATCGCTTGGCCAAACGACCACTGTTGTTGTCGATCAAAAATGGATAGAATACACCGCTTGGGCCAATAGATTGGACCATCATGAAAAATTGCATGAGAGGGGCCACAAAACTAGCACCGCTTAAATGCGGCCCAAAATGATGTATGTTGGAAGGGGTGATGTGTTTTCAATATAAAATAATGTACAATTTAGATGTGGATCCTGCCTCTCGATAGAGACAGCCACCATGAAAGCTAGGTAATTAAGGACGAGATACGTAGGGTACGGTGTCGGTCCAACCCACCAATCTGAGCATGTGGGAGGGAATCCTGAGAATGCATGAGCTCGAACTTTGCTCAAACATGTCACCGTGACCCGCCCTAACATGAACTACTAGGAATCCACTCATGGCCAGACCCCCCTCATTATCGGTCAAAGGGATGATATATATATAGACCTAGGGGAGCCCACAGATATGCATGTCGTCTAAAAACCGCACAAGGGAGACATGGTTGATCAGAAGGCCCCCTGTCAGTGCAACAAACATCTGCGTTCATTGACCAGACTCATACACAGATGTACTAATGATCGTACGTCCAGCACCAACATATAATGCAAGGCCAAACCAGAGAAGCCGCTCTTCATGAGATCAAGGAGAGCATTAAGAAGAACAAAGCACCAGGATATCACCTTGGGAAGGCCTCCCTTGCTGGGCAGGAGAGCCCGGCCGGGTCGAGACCGCCCGAAGGCAAGTCCAGAATTACCCCGGCAAGCCTGCCGGGGCCGTCAAAGATCAAACCACCGCCAAGACACCACCGCTCCACCGCACCTTGACGCTAGTCACTTATCGATGCGGTGTCGAGTACTCCAGGTGATTAAGTGGCACTCATTAAGCATGTGGCAGCTTGCTGGAAGACATATCACACCCATTTGACACCCGTCCATAGGTGTGTCAAGATGATAAGCAGAAGATGGTTAAGCGGTGATATAATCTTGCCGGGGATGCACCCCCGGATGCCACCTAAGGTAGCATTTATGGCATTTTGTCCCAAGTGCCAGAGTTAGGTATGATAGCACTGTTAGCTATCTAATCACAAGATAATGTCTATTTTGCCACTGTGGTTACCCCTTGGGCTATAAAAGGAGGTCCAAGGGAACCTAGAGAGGGATTCGGACCCTTGCACACTTGTACTCGCGTAGCAGCTCTCCCCTAGGCCACCTTGCCGGGATTGAGCGATGCGTGTTCTTCGTGTTCCTTCATCCAATCCACCAAAGTAGGAGTAGGGTTTTACGCTTCTCAGCAGCCTGAACCTGGGTAAAAACCACCAGAGTCACATCGTCGTGCTGCCTCATGGCCTCTCCTCTTTGTCCAACGTGATCTCCCCTTGCCGAACTACAAAGGGGCCCGTGGTCCCATAGGTGATCGTGTTCACCCATGATATCTTTGGCACGCCAGGTAGGGGGGAGTCGCTTGTGCGAACCTGAAGTTATGAACAGTGCGTCAATCTTCATCATCATCGTCTTCTCTGTCCATGGCGCCCAAGAAGAATCCTGACGCGACCGCACACTGTCGGTGCAACAGACCCTGGGTCCATTGCACAGACCGTGCACAGGCCAGAGACAAGATTACAAGACCAAGATTAGACCAAACAAGGAGGATAAATTCCTTTGAAGGTTCCAAGTGCAAGTCGAGAAGGCCAAAGTGAGCCAGAGGAACAAGGCATTTCTAAGGGAAGGACCTACCTTGCCGGGCAAACGAGCCTGGCAGGGTTGAGTTTTGCCCTGGAAGCAAGCTCCCAGATCGTCCCGGCAGGCCTGCTGGGCTGGCGGAGGCAAGCCACTCCACCGCTCCACCTCACGAGTGACGCAAGTCATCAATCAAAGCGGTGTCGAGCTCCAAGGTGACTAAGTGGCTGCTTCTTGCCACATGGCAGCAACTTCCTACAGTAAACACCTCCATATGACACCCGTCCTGAGACGTGTCAAGCGAGCAGGCGCGAAGCTGGCAAAACAGCCTGGCAGAGCCTGCCGGGTGAGCTGTGATGTGACACTGAGCGGGGCATTTAATGCGCTTTGTCAGCCTGCAGAGTTAGATATGATAGCACTGTTAGCTTTCTAATCAGTATGCAAAGACTGATTTGCCACTGTGGTGACCCCTTAATCTATAAAAGGAGGCCCATGGCGACCGTAGAAAGGGTTGGACCCTCGCATATCCATACGCGCGTAGCCACTCTAGCCCCCAGAGTGACCTTGCCGAGCGAGTGTGCTACGTTCACCACCATTATCCACCATCAATCCACCAAAGCAAAAGTAGGGTTTTACGCCTCACGACAGCCCGAACCTGGGTAAAGACTGCTCGTGTGATCTCTGCCGTGCTGCGTGATGCTTCTCCGCTCTTTGTGCAACGTGCACATCCCCTCGCCGAACCAAAAGGGGTTCATGGCCCCATAGGTGGCCGTGGTTTCCCACAACATCTTTGGCGCGCCAGGTAGGGGGATCACTTGCGTGAAACCGAGACCGTACGCTTCGCGTCATCTTCATCGACATTTTCGTCGCCGACGGCATCATCGATGATGGCGCCCAAGAGGAAGCCCGGAGCTGCAAATCACCCATCCACCTCGAAGGCTCCGCCACCCGCGACCGCCGACGTCACGAGGAGTGCGGGGGCTCACAAGGGTGTGGATGCTGCGGGGGACGTGGTCGGCGCAGGCGGCGCCGTCACCACCTCCCCCGCGGCCGAAGCAGGAATGGGAGGTACCGGGGAAGGATAGCATCAGCAACATCCCAACGGCCATGGTCCATGGGGTACGGATGGAGGGATCATTCCGCCTGAACCCCTTCTCCTCGCCAACGTGCACAGCCGCAGTGATGGTGCTCGTTCTGGGGCGAATCGCAACCCTCCGGCCGCCCCCGCTGCGGGCGCGACCACAGGGCACGCACCACCCCCGGGGTGGCTGACCCAGCTACTATGCCCAATGGAGCTGCTGGCCCTTAGGCGCCTCCGCCGTGTCATCATGCCATCCAAACGGTAGGTTCGCAGTAGCAAGGGCGCGGCTCGTTTGCCACCGGCAACGTCAGGAGCCGAGCGACACTATGATCTACATCATCATCACCTATGCCAAGCACTGCCTCAGAGGCCATGGCGTGAGCCCAACTGCTGTTGAGATTTCCACTGGCGGCAGACCAGATGGATGAGTGGCGAGCCACCATCCAAAGTTTGATTGGTTTTGCCGAGGCGGAAGGATCACAGTGGGCTGGACCGCCACGGCCTTCCCAGACAGCAACGACGGCTCGTGCGGCTGGTCGCGCGGGAGGGACCACCCTCATGGTGCAATCCCCACCATGGCAAGCCGCCCGGGAGCCGCAAAACCAAGCACCCAATGACGTCTCGATGGCCTCGTCAGACCCTCGAGCGTGTCAAGGCCGACAGCGTGCCCCGGAGGGCAGGCGAGGGGAAGGCGTGCGTGTCATCGACGAGCGGCGCCGCGACAACCCCCGCCGGTCCAATGGGTGTGATGGCCTCGACATCGACGAGCCCACGCTCGGAGATAGCGGGTGCCTGCCTTTTGAGGTTGGGTGCCCTGCCTTCACCCGTGAGCTGCGGCAAGTCCGTTGGCCGTCCACTCGCATGTTCAAGCTAGAGATACCCGAGAAGTATGATGGGAGACTAAACCCGGTAGAGTTCTTGAGCATGTACACCATCACTGTTCAAGCTGCCGGGGGAAGAGATGAGAAGGTGTTCGCCAACTACTTCCCTTTGGCCCTCAAGTCAAATGTGAGGTCTTGGCTAATGCACCTGCCGCAGAACTCCATTTCGACCTGGGCTGACCTGTGCCACGAGTTCATTGGTGCCTTCACGGGCGGCCATCAAGAACCAGGGCGGCCCAGTGACCTGCAGCTTCTCCAGCAGAAAGAAGGAGAAACTCTACGGATGTACTTGCAGAGATTCAGTCGAGTCCACAGAAATATCCCAGATATCCACCCTGCTGCCATGATAGCTGCCTTCCAATCCAACATGCGCAACCACAGGATACGTTCCAAGATGAACGTTCGGTTGCCCAAGACTGTGAAGGAGCTCTACACTTTGGTGGACAAGTGTGCTCGGGTGGAGGAGGGGAGGAAACTTCCTGGAGAGGAAGATTGCATCGACATCGACTCAGAAGATGACGACGAAACCATCAGTAAGAAGAAGAAGAACAAGAAGCACAACAAGAAGCGCAAGGATAAGACAGTGATGGCTGTTGAGGGGTCAGGCACGCCTAGTACCGGCAAGAAGGCCAAGGCTGAAGCCCCCGGCAAGGAGGCTACTGCATGCGCTGACTGCCGGGAGGCGGCGGCTGCCGAGAAAGCTGGGAAAAGTGATGGGCCGTACTATAAGATTCATCGAACCATGTCGGCGTACGACATCTATGGGATTGCGTGGATCCCTTTTACGGTTCGGCAGGGAGAGAGGTATGCACAAAGAGCAGATCCAATGATCAACGCGAGGGGATTTTTACCCAGGTTCGGGCCGCTGAGAAGAGTAATACCCTACTCCTGCTTTAGTTTATTGTGGATGTTTAAGCCCAAGCTCCAGGAGCACTCGCGATGAACAACACATTCAAGCAGCAGCTACGCATGCAGAATGGGCTAGAGGGTCCTTCTCCCTTGTAGCTACGCCTTGGACCTCCTTTTATATGTCCAAGGGGTCACCAACAGTGGCGTTCAGTACATACATTGAGGTGTAAAGTAGCTACAGTGTTTACATACTTATCACAAACGATTTAGGACAAACGCATTAAATGCTCTGTTTAGGTGTCCGTTTAGGTGTCCTTACTTTCTTGGGGACGGAAAAAGGGGCCATCCCATCAGCACCGCTTAAGCCCGTTCACCACTAGAACCATGCCATGCATTCAGGAGGACAAAACCCAAATGACAGGCTAGTCACTGCGCTGGAGTGGTGGTAGGGTGGCGGAACCTTGCCGGGTCTTCGCGAGCCTCCCGGCAAGCATCTTGCCGGAGCCAAACCTTTGGTCTTCTGTCTTCTGGCTATTGGTTTGAACGCCATTTTCGGTAGTCTTTCACTTGTGCCCAACTGTCCTCCGGCAAGCCTTGCCGGGACGGAGCTTGCCGGCTCGTCCCTTGCCAGCAAGCGCTGACTTCATCTTGTATCCCAAGCCATGCTCTTCTTCGTAGCTTGGCCTGGTTCCTTCTTCGTGCTCTGCGTCGAGATGTTTGCCGGATGTCTTGCTTGCCGGCAAGGTTGGTTCTTTGCCGGGAAACTTGGTCTTTGCCGGGGTTGTCGGGCAACGGTCCTAGACGGGTATGACCCATGCTAAGAAGGTTGATGAGACCCTGGTTCTCATTACACCGACAGGAGCCCCCGGGCCCGCCTTCAGCAGAGAATTCAAAGACCTCGATGCTGGAGGGGGGGGCCAAATTCGGCATGGGTCATGACTGCCATACCCAAGATTTTATATGCTTCTACCCTCGTCAGAGCACTTGGCTCAACGACAAGAGCAAAAAGCCCCCTTGTCGGAGCGCATGGCACAACGACAAGATTCTCGCTATGCTTCTGCCCTCGTGAGAGCGCTTGGCTCGACGAGAAGAGCAAAAAGTCTCCTTGCCGGAGCGCATGGCTCAAAGACAAGGTTTGATAACTTGCCAAAGCCTACTGCTTAACAGCAAATGCTTGACTGTTGTTGGTGCTATCCTCCTTGGCTGCCGCGTGCAGCCAAGAACAAAGCAGCCACTGGGACTGAAGTACTCTTTGCATACCTGTAACACCCCAAAAAAATTAATCATGTTTTTACTAAATAAAAATTTGGCCAGAAATAAAATTTTGAATTATACTAGGTCTTTATTTAATTTCAGAACCATTTTCTGTTTCTGTTTTTCAAAATTCTTCCCTCCATATAGCAATTTTGGGAAATAATATTGTTTCTTTGGTAGTTCTCTTAAAACATTTCAATTATAGTTTAATAATAGTAAGAATTATTTTCAGAATAAAATTTGCCTCTAAGCAATTCTTTTAATAGCTATTTCTATATTTTAAATGTCTCTGTTGCACTACATCTAATTTAAATAATTCTTTTTAAATTTCCACAAAAATTATGGGAGGTCACATGATGCCTATAAATCACTTTTATGCAAAAACCCAACTTGGTCTTATGAAAATTTTGAGTGAAACAATCTCCTTTCAATTCTGTCCATTTCTTAGGTTATAACTGCAACCCCAATTTTCCTTGCTCCAAAAATTCTAAAAAAATTCCCACTTATAGTCCTTCCAACCAAACCCTTAAGTCCAAAATTTTAACTCCATAGGAATCTTTTTAGTTCACCAAATATTCCCCTACATTTTCTGTCCAGAATTGAAATTTCCCCAAACTTGCACTAGCAAGTTTTGCATTTTGCCAAACCAACTTCACCATTATATTTATCTTCTAAAGAGACCTCCACCTGCCAAATTACATGTCTATCAGAATCACCTAGGTCACCATAACATTCTGTCGAGCACCTTGAGCTCATGACAGAATTTGGGCATCTTTCTAAATTGCATTGCACTCTAGCCCCTTTAGCCAAACCAGCATGTCCATTATTCCTCTCATGGTCAGAAGCTTCCTCCTGCTAAGTTTTAGCTTGTTTGGATGCCTGTTGATGCCACTGGCATTTAGTCGAGCAGGTGGTGCGCGTGTCCAGAGCGCGGCTAGGGCGCGTGTATCGGAGCCACTGGCATCGAGCCGCCGCGGCCCCCTGCTACCTCTCCAGTCCTCGCAACCGCCCAGGGAGCACCAACAGAAACCCACCGACCCCGCCAACACTCCCTCTTGTCTTCTGGCGCCGACCACCACCGCCCACGCCAGCCACGACCAACGCCGTGTTGGGCAAGCCACCGCCCAAGACACGCGGCTCGATCCAGAGCCAACCAGCGCATCCCTGGCATAAATCCGGGCGGCCACCGCACCCACATAACTTCGCCGACCTCACAACGGTCTCACCGGCCTCGGAGGCGCCATGAATGATCGCCGTCGTCGTGCTTATCCACGGGAGCCATGGAACCGCCAAGCTCCGCCTATAAGAGGCCACCAGAGCATGTTTCCAACACCATTAGCCCCTCTCCTCCCTCTCTGAGCTCTCCCAAGCAGAAGAACGACCGAAAGTGGTCATATTCCTCACCTCCGACCGAGGCAACCGCCGCCGCTATTCGGTCGATTCTAACGCCACCCGAGCTTCCCCCTCTCCACTCTTTGCATAAGAAGCCCCCTCGTGGTTCCGCAAACCATCCCCACCTCCAATTCAACCGGAGAAGGCCGTCTTCCTCGCCTCCGACAACCACGGCCGCCGCTAATGTCGTGTTGGTTCCGACGAATTCATAGCTCATCTCCTTCCACTCTCTTCACCAACGGGATCCTCTTTATCCCACGAGTGTTTTTTTCCTCTCAATTCTACTCGGGAACCACCGTAGATGGAAGCCCCATCCTGTTCGACGATCGCCGCTGCGAAGCTCACTGCCGGCCACTGTGTATTATCCGGCGACCATGGAGGATACCCCTGAGATCGCTTCGGCCTCCTGAGCTCACGGGTTGTCTCGGTTTCTCGAATGGCGCCGCCGTTCGCCGGCGCGAGTCGCCAGAGCACCGCTCTATTCTGCCGTGAAAAGACAACATGGGCGGTCTGGTCAAGCATGACAGGTGGGCCCGGTGGGACCCACTATCAGTCACCCAGCCTCGCCAGCTCAGCGTAAGTGGAGACGGGTTGCTCTGAACCCGTGTTCCAGTGAGGAAGGCACACTCCACGCGGGCGCCATCAACGTGATCGCCTCGCTGGCCGCGGCTGGGCTCGGCCCAGTGACGCCAACGTCTAAATCCCGCACAGGGCACACTACTGCTTTTACTCTTTTTCTTTTCTTCAGTGGTAACCAAATAATTCCATAGTAGCCATTTCTACTCCAAAATGAGTGATTCAAATTTCTGTAGGTTCCTAAAATCATGCTCGATTATTCCGGCCTAGGTGAACTTTTTTCCTAAACTTCATCTCTACTGAATCAATTAAATAGTCTATTTTTTATTGATCTCAGCGTAATAATTCCCTAGGATAATCATAGTAACTCCAAATAAATTTATTCTTTTTCTGTTATTTTTAATTTTTCATCTAGTTTATTTTAGTATTTATTTGAAAATGATTTGAAACAACTTTTAGTACTGTTTTTGAATTATGTGCTAATTGCTATAATCTTTAAAATAGAAAAAATGGAGGGAAGAAACTTTTCAAACTTTTGGAGGGCACCCAATATTTCTACATGCTCAAGGCAAGCATCTTGAACACTTGATATGGTGATTGCATAGTTGTTTGGTTGCAGGAATAATTGGACCATGCTTCTGTTGAATTCAAATAAAAATTTGCATGCATATAGAGTTGGCATGTTTCTTCGTAACGTGCATCGTGTGCTTGTCATGACTAACTCGTAGGAGTAGGCATAAAAGAAATACCGTTACCGGCAGAAGGGTGATCACGTTGGAGTGTGGTAAGGCCTTGTTTGGTTATGCATGTTGAGCATGCAAGGGCTGTGGCCCTATCTTGGTGTTGCTACTGAAGGAACACTTTGTTGTGCTAACCACTGCAGGAAATAAGTGAGCCTCCTGAGTCGGCCGTAGATCGAGTCTTGTTCCGGTAACCCCCATACTTGATTCGTGCTGCCACTTGTCCCTGCCACAGGTGGGGTATGGTTTAGTAAGTTGTTAATCCCTTTCCATGCACACACCGTACAGAGGCCCACGATGAGGGTTTCCGCGGCAGCGGACTAAATCCTGTCATCGGGTCAGGGGGCATGCGTGTTTCCAGTTGTGACTGAGAGGGGGGCACCCCTTGGAATCCACGCGTATTAATAGTGATCCCATGTAGGACGTTGGTCTCTCCGTCTTAGAATTTTTCTTGAACGATGCTTTGGGTGATTCCTGGCATCCGGAAAGCTAATCTGGTGTGTGCTGGTTAGGTGTGTTTTCAACCCAAAGACCGTAATTGGAATTAGTCAGTGTCATGGTACTGGCTAAAGAAATCCTTTACTTGTGGGTAAAGAGTACACCCTCTGCAGAGTTTAAACCTATTCGAATAGCCATGTCTGTGGTTAAGGACTACAGTCTGGGTTGGTCAAGGGTTGGTCTTAGTGTCGGTCTCCGGAGGAAAAATAATTATGACATGCCTGAAATATTTTGCAGGATAATTATTGACACCCTGAGGCTACCATGAATATTATGCTATGCACGTTAATATTAGTATGGTTATGCATATTATTGAAGACTAACCCATTTCTCTTTTTTTGTATTTCCTGAGTGTCTCAGGGGCTGGCTAGACTACCCCGGGCACTCAATTTTATTTTCAAGACCTCTCATGGCGTCCCTCGAGTTAACAGGCGGTTTATCACGCCACTACTCTTGTGGACACCCGATTGGCATTTCTCTTCAAGTCCGACCGTGGTGTCACTTGACACCCGACTGGCATTCTTTTCAAGACCTCTCGTGGCGTCGCCTGAGTTCTCAGATGGTCCTGTCTCGTCCGATTTCTCTTTTAGACACCTGTTTGGCATTTCTCTTCAAGACCTACCATGGTGTCATTTTAGACATCCGATCGGCATTTCCTTTATTTTATTTTCCTTTAACTTTCCTTGTTTCTCACTAATATTTTTATATATCCAGTTATTTACACATGCTAATATGTTATCATGCCATGATTTAATTCCTGACAGCATGCCTTTAAGTCCATCTTGAGCATACGCATATAAATTTTAATTCAACTTGATCACATAATATCTGCTGCATTCGGTATATCATCTGTTCATGATGTTTGCGAGTACATTCAAACGTACTCACAGGCTTGTCCCTGGCTATTTACTTGGCCAGGTCAGGATTTATTCGAGGAATACCACCGTGACGTCCGTGCGGAGCCTAGGATTAGTGGCCACGCAGATAGGTGTTATCCGGGTCAGCTGTTCCTGTGGGAATGGAGCCCCATCGACGTTGGAGAACCACGAGTCATTTCCGTCATCCACCGCTGGAATCACTGTTGTATCATTAGACCTTTATGGTCTTGTATCCAATTCTTGTAATAGCTTGGTAATCTGTAACAAGGACGTGTCCACCAGTAGCAGTAATCCTGGGCTGGTGGTAACACGAGGGGTTAAATTTCTGGGATATGTTGTGTCCCCAAAATCCGGCCCCGACAGCATTGGTATCAAAGCCAGGCTAACCACTGGCTAATCCTATCTTAGCCTGGTCACTACCCCTAGGATTCCACATCGTCCACATCTTTTCTTATCCATAGTCAGCCCATCCCATCCGATAAAGCCTACACAGTGGCCAGCCGACACCTTTTTGATAATCGGTGCCCAACCTATCACCCTAACTGGCAACCACAATAATACGTCACATTTTGTGATTTGTATCTGTGACTTTGACCCCGACCACTCTAGAGCAGAGCCGATACCCAGAATCATAACCCTGCTGATATATGTTCCCCAGCCAGGCACTATATATGAGACCACTCTCGTGTCCATAACTAGCATCCCTCACCTTGTACACTGCCTCCACCACCATTTCCCCATGTCGCACCTTGGGATTCATCTGAGAACCCCAGATGCAACCCCGGGCAGTTTTGTCAAGATATTGTGGGATTTCACCCGCAACACTCTTGGCTCCACTCAGCCACCCCAGTATGAGCTGTTCAAATCAAGGATCAACCACAACGCCTCAAAATATTGGGCAGTTGCGCACATCCCACCAGTAGACCCAAACCAAGGCCCTACAAGTGTCGTCTTCATCGGGAAATCTATGCCAACTTCAGAAATGGCTATAGAAGTTGCTGCCTATGAAGCAATTACCCGTCTCCGGTATGCAGTGCCCCGTGCTAGCGAAAGGGGGTATTACTACTTCCTGAGCTGCGCAGCACCCGGAGAAGAAGCATCTTTCCCCTGCAGACAATCAGAGAGAGATCCAATGCTAGCCAACCTTGTTCAATATGTCATCGCACAAGAGCGTTTGACCCAGCAAGTGATGGACTTCCTCCTGACTCTTGCTGTTTTGAATCCTTAGATCGCCATCGGCGGACCACTGTTACCAGACCAAGGAGGGACCGTTCTCCAACTCCTCCATCCACTTTCCCCGGGAGAAGAAGAATGTGTCCCAACGCCGGGAATATTTCCTCAGGACCCTATCAATTTTTCCTTTGTACCATAGACACCTTGGTTGTGTCCGTTTGTCTAGCATTTAATT
The DNA here is from genome assembly GCA_011799875.1 of Thinopyrum elongatum. Lineage (NCBI taxonomy): Eukaryota > Viridiplantae > Streptophyta > Magnoliopsida > Poales > Poaceae > Thinopyrum > Thinopyrum elongatum. The sequence continues at coordinate 279,769,768 of CM022299.1, read as the reverse complement.
TGCGAGATTTGATATCTGTGTTGCATCTTGGGATTTACCCTATGAATAAAATGTTTGGTTGAAGTTGCGTATGAGTAATTGTGGAGATTTTACTAAGGATCACCGCGACTAATAATTTTCGCAAACACAAAAATAATTCCCACACCGCCACAACACCCGGCTTACAGTCACACTCACTCCACTACATGCACTAAGTGCAGAACCACACACACACATTTAGCACCTAATCAACCACCTCACACACTAGACCACTCTCATCACACTTTGCGGTTTTTTTTCTACGGAGCTGCTGCAGAGCGCACTAACACTCACTCATAACCACCACCGATGCCTAATCCTCATGATCACCACCGCCTCGAAGAGCCACCACTCGAGTTGCGGCATCACGGCGATCATCAAGGATCATCGCGCATAGGAGCAGCGAGAACCCGAGCAACGCCGCCACCGCTTCGGACATGAGAATCATAAACCACCCCGGAAGCACGTCCTCCATTGGAGCCCCGTCTGGGCTCCTGCGATCAGAAAAAGAGGAGGAAGGAGAAGTGAGGCAAGGTGTGATGAAAAAGAGAGTAACACTGCGTTAGTTTTATAGCTCGGGCTCGGTGCATGGTGAACGAGGTCCATCAGCACCGCTCGTCGCCCGATCACCGGTGTTCGAAGGTGAAATCGCGAGCAGTGCCGACAAGGTGCTGGCCCGCGAGGTGAGTGCATGCTGCACCGGCAGCTTGCACGCCGCGCACTACCACAGTACGGCCCTAGATACCCTACGTGCTAGAGGCCGCAAGTGGAGAAAGCGCGCGAGAGGGAGAAGGAGAAGAGAGCCGAAGGAAGAAGAAGAGACTGACAGTGGGCCCTGGGTCCACCTGTCAGCAGGAGAGAGCACTGTGCACTGGAGTATGTCAAGCATATTTTGGAATTTACACTCTTTCCAAATCTGTCGTAAAAGTCACAATAGAACCACAGTGCTAGTGCCACACTGTAGTTACACCAATTATCAGGAGCCCACGTCAACTGTGCCTAAATTGGTTATTTTAAATGGCTAAGAAAAATCTCCTCGAAAGGTGGGTTTAATTTTGGTGACCACCTAACAAATCTCGAGGACGAGATTTTCTCAAGGGGGGTAGAGTTTGTAACACCCCAAAAAAATTAATCATGTTTTTACTAAATAAAAATTTGGCCAGAAATAAAATTTTGAATTATACTAGGTCTTTATTTAATTTCAGAAACATTTTCTGTTTCTGTTTTTCAAAATTCTTCCCTCCATATAGCAATTTTTGGAAATAATATTGTGGCTTTGGTAGTTCTCTTAAAACAATTCAATTATAGTTTAATAACAGTAAGAATTATTTTCAGAATAAAATTTGCCTCTAAACAATTCTTTTAATAGCTATTTCTATATTTTAAATGTCTTTGTTGCACTACATCTAATTTAAATATTTCTTTTTAAATTTCCACAAAAATTATGGGAGGTCACATGATGCCTATAAATCACTTTTATGCAAAAACCCAACTTGGTCTTTTGAAAGTTTTGAGTGAAACAATCTCCTTTCAATCATGTCCATTTCTTAGGTTATAACTGCGACCCCAATTTTCCTTGCTCCAAAAATTCTGAAATTTTTCCCACTTATAGTCCTTCCAACCAAACCCTTAAGTCCAAAATTTTAACTCCATAGGAATATTTTTAGTTCACCAAATATTCCCCTACATTTTCTGTCCAGAATTGAAATTTCCCCAAACATGCACTAGCAAGTTTTGCATTTTGCCAAACCAACTTCACCACTATATTTATCTTCTAAAGAGACCTCCACCTGCCAAATTACATGTCTATCAGAATCACCTAGGTCACCCCAACATTCTGTCGAGCACCTTGAGCTCATGACAGAATTTGGGCATCTTTCTAAATTGCATTGCACTCTAGCCCCTTTAGCCAAACCAGCATGTCCATTATTCCTCTCATGGTCAGAAGTTTCCTCCTTCTAAGTTGTAGCTCGTTTGGATGCCTGTTGATGCCACTGGCATTTAGTCGAGCAGGTGGTGCGCGTGTTCAGAGTGCGGCCAGGGCGCGTGTATCGCAGCCACTGGCATCGAGCCGTCGCGGCCCCCTGCTACCTCTCCAGTCCTCGCAACCGCCCAGGGAGCACCAACAGAAACACACCGACCCACGCCGGCCACGACCAACGCCGTGTCGGGCAAGCCGCCGCCCAAGACACGCGGCTCGATCCCGAGCCAACCACCGCGTCCCTGGCATAAATCCGGGCGGCCACCGCACCCACCTAACTCCGCCAACCTCGCAACGGTCTCACCGGCCACGGAGGCGCCATGAATGATCGCCGCCGTCGTGCTTATCCACGGGAGCCGCGGAACCGCCAAGCTCCGCCTATAAGAGGCCACCAGAGCATGTTTCCAACACCATTAGCCCCTCTCCTCCCTCTCTGAGCTCTCCCAAACAGAAGAACGACCGAAAGTGGTCATATTCCTCACCTCCGACCGAGGCAACCGCCGCCGCTGTTCGGTCGATTCTAACGCCACCCGAGCTTCCCCCTCTCCACTCTTTGCATAAGAAGCCCCCTCGTGGTTCCGCAAACCCATCCCCACCTCCAATTTAACCGGAGAAGGCCGTCTTCCTCGCCTCCGACAACCACGGCCGGCGCCACTGTCGTGTTGGTTCCGACGAATTCACAGCTCATCTCCTTCCACTCTCTTCACCAATGGGATCCTCTTTGTCCCACGAGTGTTTTTTTCCTCTCAATTCTACTCGGGAGCCACCGTAGATGGAAGCCCCATCCTGTCCGATGATCGCCGCTGCGAAGCTCACTGCCGGCCACTCCGTAATATCCGGCAACCGTGGAGGATACCCCTGAGATCGCCTCGGCCTCCTGAGCTAACGGGTGGTCTCGGTTTCTCGAATGGCGCCGCCGTTCGCCGGCGAGGGTCGCCGGAGCACCGGTCTGTTCTACCGCGAGAAGACGACGCGGGCGGTATGGTCAAGCATGACAGGTGGGCCCGGTGGAACCCACTGTCAGTCAACCAGCCTCGCCAGCTCAGCGTAAGTGGAGACGGGTTGCTCTGAACCCGTGTTCCAATGAGGAAGGCGCACTCCACGCAGGCGCCATCAACGTCATCGCCTCGCTGGCCGCGGCCGGGCTCGGCCCAGTGACGCCAATGGCAAAATCCCGCACAAGGCACACTGCTGCTTTTACTCTTTTTCTTTTCTTCAGTGGTAACCAAATAATTCCATAGTAGCCATTTCTACTCCAAACTGGGTGATCCAAATTTCTGTAGGTTCCTAAAATCATGCTCGATTATTCCGGCCTAGGTGAAATTTTTTCCTAAACTTCATCTCTACTGAATCAATTAAATAGTCCATTTCTTTATTGATCTCAACGTAATAATTCCCTAGGATAATCATAGTAACTCCATATAAATTTATTCATTTTCTGTTATTTTTAATTTTTCATCTAGTTTATTTTAGTATTTATTTGAAAAATATTTGAAACAACTTTTAGTCATGTTTTTGAATTATGTGGTAATTGCTATAATCTTTAAAATAGGAAAAATGGAGGGAAGAAACTTTTCAAACTTTTGGAGTGCACCCAATATTTCTGCATGCTCAAGGCAAGCATCTTGAACACTTGATATGGTGATTGCATAGTTGTTTGGTTGCAGGAATAATTGAACCATGCTTCTGTTGAATTCAAATAAAAATTTGCATGCATATAGAGTTGGCATGTTTCTTCGTACCGTGCATCGTGTGCTTGTCATGACTAACTCGCAGGAGCAGGCATAAAACAAATACCATTACCGGCAGAAGGGTGATCACGTTGGAGCGTGGTCAGGCCTTGTTTGGTTATGCATGTGGAGCATGCAAGGGCTGTGGCCCTGTCTTGGTGTTGCTACTGAAGGAATACTTTGTTGTGCTAACCACTGCAGGAAATAAATGAGCCTCCTGAGTCGGCCGTAGATCGAGTCTTGTTTCGGTAACCCCCATACTTGATTCGTGCTGCCACTTGTCCCTGCCACAGGTGGGGTATGGTTTAGTAAGTTGTTAATCCCTTTCCATGCACACCATACAGAGGGCCACGATGAGGGTTTCCGCGGCCGTGGACTAAATCCTGTCATCGGGTCAGGGGGCATGGGTGTTTCCAGTTGTGACTGAGAGGGGGCACCCCTTGGAATCTGTGCGTATTAATAGTGATCCCATGCAGGACGTTGGTCTCTCCTTCTTAGAGTTTTTCTTGAACGATGCTTTGGGTGATTCCTGGCATCCAGAAAGTTAATCTGGTGTGTGCTGGTCAGATGGGTTTTCAACCCAAAGACCGTAATGGGAATTAGTCAGTGTCATGGTACTGACTAAAGAAATCCTTTACTTGTGGGTAAAGAGTACACCCTCTGTAGAGTTTAAACCTATTCGAATAGCCGTGTCCGTGGTTAAGGACTACAGTCTGGGTTGGTCAAGTGTCGGTCTTAGTGTCGGTCTCCGGAGGAAAAATAATTATGACATGCCTGAAATATTTTGCAGGATAATTATTGACACCCTGAGGCTACCATGAATATTATGCTATGCATGTTAATATTATTATGGTTATGCATATTATTGAGGACTAACCTGTTTCTCTTATTTTGTATTTCCTGAGTGTCTCAGGGGCTGGCTAGACTACCTCGGGCACTCAATTTTATTTTCAAGACCTCTCGTGGCGTCCCTCGAGTTAACAGGCGGTTTATCACGCCACTACTCTTGTGGACACCCGATTGGCATTTCTCTTCAAGTCCGACCATGGCATCACTTGACACCCGACTGGCATTCTTTTCAAGACCTCTCGTGGCGTCGCCTAAGTTCTTCGATGGTCCTGTCTTGTCCGATTTCTCTTTTAGACACCTATTTGGCATTTCTCTTCAAGACCTACCGTGGTGTCATTTTAGACATCCGACCGGCATTTCCTTTATTTTATTTTCCTTTAACTTTCCTTGTTTCTCACTAATATTTTTATATATCCAGTTATTTGCACATGCTAATATGTTATCGTGCCATGATTTAATTCCTGACAGCATACCTTTATGTCCATCTTGAGCATACGCATATAATTTTTAATTCAACTTGATCACATAATATCTGCTGCATTTGGTATATCATCTGTTCATGATGTTTGCAAGTACATTCAAACGTACTCACAGGCTTGTCCTTGGCTATTTACTTGGCCAGGTTAGGATTTCTTCAAGGAATACCACCGCGACGTCCGTGCGGAGCCTAGGATTAGCGGCCCCGCGGATAGGTGTTATCCAGGTCAGTTGTTCCTGTGGGAATGGAGCCCCATCGACGTTTGAGATCCTCGAGTCATTTCCGTCATCCACCACCAGAATCACTATTTTATCATTAGACCTTTATGGTCTTGTATCCAATTCTTGTAATAGCTTGGTAATCTGTAACAAGGACATGTCCAACAGTAGCAGTAATCCTGGGCTGGTGGTAACACGAGGGGTTAAATTTCTGGGATATGTTGTGTCCCCGAAATCCGGCCCCGACAATACCTGTTATTGCAATAGCATATGTAAATAAACAATTTATCTTAGTCAGGCCAATCTTTATGTATGCAAGGCATGTTTCTTTATGCTAAATAAACGTTTGCTCCCCCGTTGATTAATTCAGTCCTTGCATATATCTTATACTCTACGCTGTTTGGAAATCTTGCTGGTGCGCATGCTTGCCACGAGCGATTTGAGGAACAGGTCCTTAGCAGCCTGCTGGAAACGCCACCGCTGGTAAAGCGACTTGTCGGGCCAGAACGCAGCTGCTAAGCTAGCCAAGCGGACTCAAGGTGAAACCAGAGCACGGGCTAACCACGACAAGGTTCCTTCACGTGCAAGTTGATGTACAAGGACAAAAAAATAAGCAAGACGACCCACGCTTGCCAGAAGGCTTTCCGGTGCGCATGCTCCTGTCGGCAGCGCTGGAGAAACGGGTCCTTAGCAGCTAACCGGGAACGCCGCCTCCCAGAAAGGTTTACCTTCCCGGTGCCTGTGCAGCCGCCTAAGTGGTCGAGCGGACTCGAGACAGCTAGGGGCGCTATATGCCTCGGGAAGGCTCTTTCGCGTGTAGGTGTAAGAAGCAAGTGGGAACAGCAAGAGAAATGTAATTGTCACAAATCTTTGTAACTTAGCTTTTCCTGCCGTCCATCTCGCATAGCGTGGCCGCGCTCGTGGTGTTGACCGACAACTCTCAAGAAGGTTATTCTCTGAGGAGCTGCCAGCCACCGAGCCCTCCTTCACTTGTATATCTGCAACACTTGTCGGTCCTTGTGCAGCTACTCACGTTGCCGAGTGGATTCGAGGCAACTAGGAGCACAAGCTTATTGGCGACTCCCCGAATGCGCACATTCTAGTCGATGGCGCTTAGGACCGGGTCCTGTCTAGCAGCCTATCGAGAATGCCGCCTATCCAGAAACATAATGCTTGGGTACAAACGTGGCTGCATGGGTGTCATCAGGCGGTCCTGAACCACCAAGAGCGCAGGATGTTCCGAAAGCACTCCTCTGCATACAGGTTATACAAAATAAATGCCACTCGAGGAAAAGACTAAACATCGTATAGCGATTAAGGTACTAGAACTTAGCTTCGGGGGTGTGAAGCTTGTCTGCCCTTGTCCGCCGCTTCCTCCACCGTTGCCCGTAAGCGTTGGCGATGGAAACTTAGACGTAAATGAAGCATCTGCCGTCGCGCCCTTCTTCTCGGGCGCTATGGCGGTGAAAATGATGATGAAACTGACGCGCTGATCGCTAGATCAGGTTCGCGCAACCTTTCCCCCTACCTGGCGCGCCAAAGATGTCGACGTATGACACCTATGGGATCGCGTGCATCCCTTTTACGGTTCGGCAGGGAGAGAGGTATGCACAAAGAGCAGATCCAACGATCAATGCGAGGGGATTTTTACCCAAGTTCGGGCCGCTGAGAATCATAATACCCTACTCCTGCTTTAGTTTATTGTGGATGTTTAGGCCCAAGCTCCAGGAGCGCTCGCGATGAACAACACGTTCAAGCAGCAGCTACGCATGCAGAATGGGCTAGAGGGTCCTCCTCCCTTGTAGCTATGCCTTGGGCCTCCTTTTATATGTCCAAGGGGTCACCAACAGTGGCGTTCAGTAGATACATTGAGGTGTAAAGTAGCTATAGTGTTTACATACTTATCACAAACGATTTAGGACAAACGCATTAAATGCTCTGTTTAGGTGTCCGTTTAGGTGTCCTTACTTTCTTGGGGACGGAAAAAGGGGCCGTCCCATCAGCATCGCTTAAGCCCGTTCACCACTAGAACCATGCCATGCATCCAGGAGGACAAAACCCAAATGACAGGCTGGTCACTGCGCTGGAGCGGTGGCAGGGTGGCGGAACCTTGCCGGGTGCAGATCTTGCCGGGTCTTCGCGGGCCTCCCGGCAAGCATCTTGCCGGGAGCCAAGCCTTCGGTCTTCTGTCTTCTGGCTATTGGCTTGAACGCTATTTTTGGTAGTCTTGCACTTCTGCCCAACTGTCCTCCGACAAGCCTTGCCGGGACGGAGCTTGCCGGGCTCTTGGCTTGCCGGCTTGTCCCTTGCCAGCAAGCGCTGACTTCGTCTTGTATCCCAAGCCGTGCTCTTCTTCGTAGCTTGGCCTAGTTCCTTCTTCGTGCTCTGCGTCGAGATGTTTGCCGGATGTCTTGCTTGCCGGCAAGGTTGGTTCTTTGCCGGGAAACTTGGCCTTTGCTGGGGTTGTCGGGCAACGGTCCTAGACGGGTATGACCCATGCTAAGAAGGTTGATGAGACCCTGGTTCTCATTACACCGACAGACCAAGGGCCATGATCTCCAGGAGTGTCGTCAGGTTGAGCAGCTCGTCAAGAGACAGAAGGCTGAGTATGAGAAGCGCGATAAGGAAAAAGGTCAGAATGGCACTGGCGGGAAGAGCCGGGGTGGTGAAGCAAATCGCCCCGGCAAGGCTCCTCGGAACCAAGGGAAACCCGCCAAAGGCCGAGAGAAGGGGCATTGCAGTAATGAGAGTGATGGAGGGAATGAAGAGGAAACCAGCGAGCAGGAGTTCTGGAAAGCCACTGACACCCTATGCATTGACGGGGGTGCATCTTTGCACTCCTCTCACCGCCAACTTAAACAGTGGGCACGTGAAGTCAATGCCGTGGAGCCAGCGGCAGATTCTCGGAAGCCGCTCAAGTGGTCACGCACACCCATCATCTTTGATGAAGATGACCACCCCAACTGCATTACTGCGGTAGGGTGCTTATCGTTGTTGGTCTCACCAACAATTTGCAACCTCAAGGTCACAAAGATGCTGGTTGATGGCGGGGCCGGGTTGAATCTGATTTCCCCAAAGGTTATCAGCAAACTCCAGATAGCAGAGGAAGAACTTAAGGCCACATGCACGTTTCAAGGAGTCAATCCCGGTAGGAGCCATCCTAAGGGAAAGGTTATGTTGCCAGTGACATTTGGAGGAGAGTTGAACTACAGGACTGAGAAAATTGTGTTTGATGTGGTTGATCTCTCCCTGCCGTACAATGGGATCCTTGGGCGCCCGGCCCTGGCCAAATTCATGGCAGCATCCCACTATGCCTACAACACCTTGAAGATGCCAGGGCCGATGGGCATCATTTCCGTTCCGTCGGACAAGAAAGACGCAATTATTTGCGTGGATAAGATGTACCGGGACGCGGTCGCGGCAGAGGTCGCGGAAGCCACAGTTCCCGCCAAGGAAAAGCGTAGCAGAGGCACTGGCAAGGAATCCGGGAATCGTACGTCTGTGGAATGTGCTGCGCTCGTGGATGACATGCCAGAGAGTTCCAAGAACAAGAGATCCAAGGCTGCTCCACCCCAAGTGAAAAAGGTCATGGCAGGGTTGGCTGGCGCTGATGGTACTTTCACTATCAACGCCACCCTTGATGACAAATAGGAAAGCGCGCTCGTTGCCTTCCTGCGGGCGAATATCGATGTGTTTGCCTGGAAGCCATCTGATATCCCCGGTGTTCCCAGGGAGGTAATCGAGCACCACCTTGCTGTCTGCCCACATGCCCGGCCCGTCAAGCAGAAGGTTCGGAAGCAGGCCTTGGAGCAGTAGTAGTTTATTACCGAGGAAATCAAGAAACTTGAAGCAGCTGGTTTGGTCAGAGGAGTACTGCATCCAACATGGTTAGCAAATCCAGTGGTTGTGCGCAAGGCTAATGGAAAATGGAGGCTCTGCATAGATTTCATGGATCTAAACAAGGCATGCCCAAAGGACCCATTTCCCTTGCCGCGCATCGACCAGATTGTGGATTCTACTTCAGGATGTGAGTTGCTCTCTTTTCTGGATGCATACTCTGGATACCATCAGATTTTTATGTCCAAGGAAGATGAAGAAAAGACCTCATTCATCACCCCATGCGGCACGTACTGCTTTGTGCGCATGCCTTTCGGGTTGAAGAGTGTCGGGTCCACTTTTGCAAGAGCAGTCCAGATTGGCTTTGAACCACAGTTGCACAGGAACATTGAAGCCTATATGGATGATATTGTGGTCAACACCAAGGATAGATCAACCCTCATCCAGGATTTAGAAGAGACATTTGTTAATCTGTGCAAGATCAACTTGAAACTGAATCCGGAGAAGTGCGTGTTTGGCGTTCCCTCCGGCAAGCTACTTGGTTTCTTTGTGTCCCACCGCGGGATAGAGGCCAACCCCGATAAGATCAAGGCTATTGAGCAGATACAGGCACCCAAGATAGTTAAGGATGTGAGGCGTTTGACAGGATGCATTGCCGCGCTTAGCAGATTCATCTCCAAGTCTGCCGAGCGCGCCTTGCCATTCTTCAAGCTTTTGAAGAAGGCAGGACCCATAAATTGGACCCCGGAAGCAGATGCAGCACTGCAGGATTTGAAGGCCTACTTGTCTTCTGTGCCTACTTTGGTCGCACCCAAACCACAAGAGCCATTGCTACTATATCTGGCAGCAACTAATCAAGTGGTTAGTGCGGCCCTAGTAGCGCAGCGGGAAGTGGAAGAAGCAGCCACCTCAGCAAGTGTCCCGCCCGGGGAAGAGGAAGAGAGCGGCCCGGCAAGGCCAGATAGGGATCAGGACAAAGAAGAGCACGGCAGTGGAAACAACCCCAAGGACATGGCAAGGAAGAAGGTGGTGCAACGCCCAGTATACTTCGTCAGCTCGCTGTTGCAGGGGGCTAGATCCAGGTATTCTGGCGTGCAAAAATTGATCTTTGGCCTTGTCATGGACTCAAGGAAACTGCGCCACTACTTCCAAGCCCATGAGATCACGGTTGTCACCCGCTTCCCGTTGCAAAGGATACTTTGAAACCCAGAGGCCACCGGCAGGATAGTGGAGTGGGCATTGGAGTTATCCAGCTTTGGCCTAAAGTTTGAAAGCACATCAACAATCCAGAGCAGGGCATTGACAGAGTTTATTGCAGAATGGACGCCAACCCCTGATGAAGAAGTACAGGAAATAGTTATCCCCAGCAAGGAAGCGCCCCAAGAATGGATCATGTATTTCGATGGTGCCTTCTCCCTACAAGGTGCAGGGGGCTGGCGTGCTTCTCGTGGCTCCCACTGAGAGCACCTGAGATACGTCATCCAGATGCACTTTCCCCGGGAGGAGGCGACCAACAATACAACAGAATATGAAGGGCTTCTTGCCAGGCTCAGGATTGCTACAGAGTTGGGAATCAAGAAGCTGATCATTCGAGGTGATTCAACTCTGGTGGTGAGACAAGTCAACAAGGATTACCAAAGCCCATTGATGGAGGCATACGTCGAGGAAGTGAGAAGATTGGAGGAGCGCTTTGACGGGTTTTAAACAGATTACATACCCCGTGCGGAAAACAGCATTGCTGATCACGTGACGAAGTGCGCTGTGCAGAAGCTTCCTGTGGAACCAGGAACTTTTGTTCTCCATCTTGCTCAGCCCTCCGTATCCCCGACAACAATGGCCCGAAAGAGGAGGAAATTGGACTCCGGTAAGCCTCTCCCGGTAGAGCCTTTCGGGGCTCCTGGTAGGGACCCTACTAGGAACAACTCCCCTTCGATTGCCGGGTTGCACCGTCCTGCCGGGCCACTGGTCCCCGTGGTTGAGGGATGCGCCCCCACGAATGAGGAGGTGCCGCTAGTCCTCATTGCCGAGCCTCAGGCTCCAACTTGGGCAAGGCACATAGCCCATTTCCTCCAAACCAGAGAACTTCCTGAAGGGCAAGAAGAAGCTGAAAGAGTAGCCTAGAGGGCCAGTATGTATCAGTTTGTCGATGACACACTATACAGAAGAAGGCCCAACGGTGTGAAATTGAAGTGCATTTGCTGGGAAGGAGGAAAGGAACTGCTTGCAGAGATACACAAAGGCATGCGCGGCTCCCACATTGGATCAAGGGCTTTGGTTGGGAAAGCATTCCGGCAAGGATTCTATTGGCCAAAGCCCTCCAAGATGTGGTTGAGCTCATCACCAAGTGTGAAGCCTACCAGTTCCATTCCAGAAATATCCATCTGCCTGCCCAAGCACTCCAGACAATCCCTTTGTCATGGCCGTTTTCAGTCTGGGGGCTCGATATCCTCGGCCCTTTCCCCCGAGCTGCCGGAGGCTTTGAATTCTTGTTCGTTGCAATCGACAAGTTTACAAAGTGGCCGGAAGTAGATGCCGTGAGAAAGGTTACTGCTCAGTCAGCTATCAAGTTCTTGAAAGGATTGGTGTGCCGCTTCGGGGTCCCTGCCCAGATCATCACCGACAATGGCACCCAGTTCACGAGCCGCGCCTTCATGCAATATGTTCATGCCCTCGGAAGCAAGATCTCATTTGCCTCTGTTGCACATCCCAGAAGCAATGGACAAGCTGAGAGGGCGAATGCTGAAGTGCTGCGAGGACTCAAGATGAGAACGTTTGATAAGCTGCGGAAGCACGGTAGGCAAAGGATCAATGAGCTTCCGGTGGTTCTTTGGTCCCTCAGAACGACACCAAACCGAGCTACCGGGCAGACTCCCTTCTCCCTAGTCTATGGGGTAGAAGCAGTTATCCCCACGGAACTCATTTACGGGTCACCTCAAGTGCTTGCCTACAATGAAGTAGCGTAGGAACAGCACATGCGTGACGACGCCATGCTTCTCGAGCAGAACCGTCTCCGAGCTGCTACACGTGCTGCATGCTATCAGCAAGCCCTGCGTCGCTATCATAGCCGCAGGGTTCATGCACGGTGTTTTGAGGAAGGTGACCTTGTCCTTAGGCGCGTTCAGTCCGCCAAGGGTACAAACAAGCTGTCGCCGAAGTGGGAAGGCCCTTACCGGGTAGTACGAATCACCAGACCTGGCGCAGTCCGTCTGGAGACCGGAGATGGCATTCAATTGCAAAACTCATGGAATATTGAGCATCTCCGCAAGTTCTACCCGTAAGGTGCGGCTGTTGGGCCCTGCCCGGCAGCCACCCTTTTGTACAGGCCTTGCCTCAGCTGCATGTAACAACTTGTACAAAGCCAGGCGCAGACCCTGAGCAACAGAGAAATAATTGAAGCGTTGGGGGCCCCCGACAAGTTGCATGCATGCATAAGCATATCATAAGCATCGCATGATTCATGTAGATAGGTTGCATGATCATGTAGATAGATTGCATCTGGCATCATCTTCATTTGCATAAACGGCAGGCTCCTACCATGGATTTAGTCCTAGGAAGAGGATGCGAAGACAAGCCAGCACTGCGGTCTCTGGCAAGACAAACAGATAAGTTCCATCTCTTATCCATACATGTTCCGTGAGTAGGACTTGTGCATATGAAAACCTCGCTGCCTCGGAAACAAAGGTGCTCCCATCTGCTGACACGAACGCTGCTTCGGTCAGGATGGTCGTAGTGGCCTTTGGCTGAAAGGGGTTGGTGGGGGGCTGGTCTCTCCCAATAGGTTCTGCGCCCGGCAGGCTCAATCTCATGGCAGCAGTCCTATGGGGTGCCAGCAAGGTAGCTTACCGGGATCTACTTGTTTACATGAAAGTATGGAGGCATTTCACCTCTGCATGGATTTCGTACATGCACAAGTACCCGGCAAAGCTTATCTTTTTCATTAATATGCTGATCGACAAGTACAAATCTCATGGAACATAAACATGGATAAAAGAGATTACATTATTTGAACTAAAATTTGGCAAGTGCCTACAGGTTTAAGATTAAAAAAAGATAAGTGCCCCGTAATGCCCTTTCTTGTCCCTCTCCTCCTAGGCATGGCGGTAGAAGGCGAAGAGGGCAAAAGGAATGCTGGGCAGAAGCCCAGCCTGACCCTGTCGGGCTCCAGGAGAGGATGCCCGGCAGGGGCGGGAGGGCGTGGACGAAGATGACAACGGAGAGCATGGCAGAGGCGACCCGTCGACCGCCACCACCAAGGCCAGCAGAACACGGCAGGGCTAACGGAGCTGCAGCCCGAGAGGAAGCCTGCCGGGGTCCAGCTGGAGGAGCCAGGGGCACCATCACCACCTCTACATCTAACTTCCCGGCAAACCACCTTGCTGGGTAGAAAACGCAGGTGCAGATGATGGTGCTGCCACCTGATGAAGATGGTGCGGGCGACGTTCAGCCGGAGTCGGAGTCGGAGTCGTCGCCCTCCCAGTCGCTGCCGTCGTCATCGCCGTCACTGTCCTCCTCGTCGCTTTCGCTCGAGGAGGAGCTTTCGTCGTCGGTCGAGCTCTCCGCGCAGCACCCTAAGCGAGCTCCCGCGTGCTCAAAGACCTTGACGGAAAGCAGGCCGCTCTCCATTAATTTAAACTGGAGAACGTGCACCTCCGACAAGCTATGGGCTCGAGCAAAGGTCTTCTAGCCACGGCGGAAGTAAATAACATGAGGAGCAGGGAAGTCAACATCCACCCACATGCCAACATTCCCACAGCCCCTCATGTGCAACCTCAGTGCACGCGGCTGTTCGAGTTCTATCACCCTTGCAAATGGAGTGGGGAGGCGGAGGTGGCCACGCAGAGGCTTATACAGCCTGATGACGAACTCCAAGGGTTGATCTCCGACGTGGCCTTCCATCGGGGGAGGAGCGTCCGGTGCGGGTGCAATTGAGGCACTGCCCCGGCCTCCTTGGTCGCGCACACCGCGACGACCTCGGCCGCGCCCCCTTCCGCCTCCTCTCACAGCGGGTTCCGCCCCCACATCATCGAGAGGAGGGGGAAGACGCTGTCGAGCAGAAGTTCTTGTCGCCACCACTGGAGTACCACCACGCCCTCGCCCCCTCACCATGGCAAGCAAGGGAAGCTTTGAGGAAAGGGAGAAGGAAGGTGTGTGAGCAGACACACTACTCCTACCCCCTTTTATAGGAGAATGAGGCAAGGGGCTGGCCTCTCATACAGAAGGCGACCGCCTTGCTCCTCCAACGCGGTTCCCCCGCACCTCCAACGGCTCGGGGAATCAGAGCCGCCCCTCTACACCACTCGGCGATGCCTGGCTTTCTACCATGGCGCCCGTTCCCGTGCCCTCCGCGTCCACCACCTACCCTACGCAATGGATGCGGTACACGTGGCGGAGGCGCCCCGGGGCAGGAGGCGAGTGGGATGGCAGTTTCCTACCCCGTGATCATAGGGCGTGGGCTACCCACAGATCGTGGTTCAGTTTCTCCCCTAAATGTTTCACACGACGCGCGGGAAAATCGGAAACTGACCCAAGCTCAGGTTAATGAAGAAGCAATGAAGATCTCAAAGGGCGGAGCTGTCCTTACATTTCTGCCTATGCACTGGTTAGGGCCTACCCCGACGACGCCCAGCAGCGCGTTCGGGCCAGGCCCGGGGGTTTCTGTCGGTGCAATAGACCCTGGGTCCATTGCACAGACCGTCCACAGGCCAGAGACAAGATTACAAGACCAAGATCAGACCAAACAAGGAGGATCAATTCCTTTGAAGGATCCAAGTGCAAGTCAAGAAGGCCAAACTGAGCCGGAGGAACATGGCATCGCTAAGGGAAGGACCTACCTTGCCGAGCAGGCGAGCCTGGCAGGGTTGGGTTTTGCCCCGGAAGCAAGCTCCCAGATCGTCCCGGCAAGCCTGCCGGGGCTGGCGGAGGCAAGCCACTCCACTGCTCAACCTCATGAGCGATGCAAGTCATCAATCAAAGCGGTGTCGAGCTCCAAGGTGACTAAGTGGCTGCTTCTTGCCACATGGCAGCCACTTCCTACAGCAAACACCTCCATATGACACCCGTCCTGAGACGTGTCAAGCTAGCAGAAGCGAAGCTGGCAAAACAGCCCGGCAGGGCCTGCCGGGCGAGCTGGGATGTGACACTGAGCGGCGCATTTAATGCGCTCTGTCAGCCTACAGAGTTAGATATGATAGCACTATTAGCTATCTAATCAGTACGCAGAGACTGATTTGCCACTGTGGTGACCCCTTAATCTATAAAAGGAGGCCCATGGCGACCGTAGAAAGGGTTGGACCCTCGCATATCCATATGCGCGTAGCCACTCTCGCCCCCAGAGCGACCTTGCCGGGCGAGTGTGCTACGTTCACCACCATTATCCACCATCAATCCACCAAAGCAGGAGTAGGGTTTTACTCCTCATGGCGGCCCGAACCTGGGTAAAGACTGCCCGTGTGATCTCTGCCATGCTGCGTGACGCTTCTCCGCTCTTTGTGCAACGTGCCCATCCCCCCCTCTGAACCAAAAGGGGCTCATGGCTCCATAGGTGGCCGTGGTTTCACACGACACACACCCCTCCACTTTGAAGGCCCCCTCGCACGTGGCCGCGGACGCCGTAGGCACCGCGGCGGCGTTGAATGAGGCGGGTACCGCGGGAGACGCGACCGGCGCAGGCGGTGCCATCGTTGTGTCCTCCATGGCCGAAGCCGGAGCAGGAGACGCCGAGGCTGGGCAGCATCAGGAGCATCCTGGCGAGCTTGGTCCAGAAGTCGTGTGTGGAGGGAACGCCCAATCTCTACGTCCCCGCCGCACTAGCGGGCGTAGTCGCAACAGGGACGCCCACTCCGGTGCAAGCCACGATCCTCTAGTTGTGCCCTCCATGGACGTGGCTGCAAGGCGCACACCTTACCCAGTGAAGATGTGCAAGGCGGAGCACCGAACGGGGTTGACGACCCCCAAGTACGGCCCACTCATCGCCAGACTGCCTTGGCGATTGGTTCACGATGGCAAGAACACGACGACGCTCCTGCTGGTTCAGCTAGGAGTCGAGCGATGTCGTGGTCTGCCTCGTTAGCCATGCCAAGCATGGCCTCAGAAGCAATGGCGCGGGCCCAACTCCTGTTGAATGCTCCGCGGCTGATAAGATGGATGAGTGGAGAGCCACTACCCAGAGCTTGATCGGCTTTGCTGAAGCCAGTAAATCACAGCATGCAGAACTGTCACGATGCCCGCGAACGATGACGGCGGCCCGGGCTGACGGCCGTGTCGAGGGGACTCCACCAACGGTGCAGTCCCCTCCGTGATAGCAAGCCCAGAGGCAGCCTCAGCAAACTCGACGTGCGAACGAGCCCGGCGATACGTCTATGGCCTCGTCTGGCCCGCAAACCCACCAGGATCGGCGGCGGGTCCTGGAAGACCGGCGGAGGGAAGACGCGCGCGTCACCATTAAGTGCCGTCAGGAGGCACACCGTCAATCTAACAGACACAATGGCCCAGACGTTGACGAACCCATGCCCAGTGTCGGCGGGTACTTGCCTTACGAGGTCGGGTGCCTGCCTTCACTCGCGAGCTACGGTAGGTCCGCTGTCCATTGGTCCGAGCCTTCAAGCCTGATCTTCCGGATAAATATGACGGAAAGTTAAACCCGGCAGAGTTTTTGGGCATCTACACGATTGTCGTTCAAGCCGCCGGGGGCAGAGATGAAAAGGTGTTCGCCAACTATTTCTCTTTGGCACTCAAGCCAAATGTGAGATCGTGGCTGATGCACCTGCCAGAGAACTCTATTTCATCATAGGCTAACTTGTGCAATGAATTTGTTGGCGCCTTCACGTGTGGCCACCAAGAGCCTGGACAGCCCTGTGACTTGCATGTCCTTCCACAGAAGGAAGGGGAGAGTTTGCGAAAATATATACAGAGGTTTAGTCGAGTGCACCGAAACATTCCAGAGATACATCCAGCAGCTGTGATTGTTGTGTTCCATTCGAACATGCACAATAGGAGGATGTGAGCCAAGATGAATGTCTCGTTGCCCAAAACTGTCAACGAATTGTATACCTTGGCAGATAAGTGTGCTCGGGTTAAAGAAGGAAGGCGACTCCCCAGAGAGGAGGCTTTCGTTGAGACTGATTCAGAGGATGACGACGAGGCCACCAACCCGAAGAGGAGAAGCCGGAGGCGCAACAGGAAACGCAAAGAGAAAACAATATTGGCCGTTAAGAGCTCTGGTGATCTCGGTGTTGTCAAGAAGGCCAAAACCGAGGCCCCCGACAAGGGAGCCGCCACGTGCGCTGATTGCTGGGAGGCCGCGGGGGCAGAGAAAGCCGGGAAGTCTGATGGGCCGTACTGCAAAATCCACCACACCAAGGGTCAGGATCTCCAAGAATGCCATCAAGTTGAGTAGCTTGTTAAGAAACAAAAGGCTGAGTACGAGAAGCGTGACAGGGAGAGAGACCAAGAGGGTGCTGACGGGAAAGGCTGTGGTGGTAGAGGAGGCCGCCACGGCAAGGCCCCACAGCAAAAGGAAAAACATGCTAGAGGCCATGAAAAGAAAGAAGGAGAGGATGGGAGTGAAGATGAGGAAGAAACCAGCGAGCAAGAATTCCAGAAAGCAACTGAGGCCATGTGTGTTGACGGGGATGCATATTTGCACTCTTCTCATTGCTGGCTCAAGCAGTGGGCGCGTGAGGTCAATGCCGTGGAGCCAGCCGCAGATTCCCGAAGGCCACTTATATGGTCCCGGACGCCTATCATCTTTGACGAAGAGGATCACCCTGACCGCACTACTGCGGTTGGGTGTTTTCCGTTGTTTGTCTCCCCGACAATCCACAACCTCAGAGTAAGTTGACGGTGGCGCTGGGTTGAACTTGATCTCCCCCAAGGTGGTTAGCAAGTTGCAGATCCCCAACAAGGAGCTCAAGAATACGGGCACTTTTCAAGGAATCAACCCCGGTAGAAGCCGGCCTAAGGGGAAGGTTACATTGCCTGTGACATTTGGCGGGGAGTTGAATTATCGAACTGAAAGAGTCGTGTTTGACGTTGTTGAGCTTCTTTTGCCTTACAATGGAATTCTTGGTCGCCTAGCTCTGGCAAAATTCATGGCAGCATCCCACTATGCCTACAACACCTTCAAGATGCCAGGACCGATGGGTATCATTTCCATTCCGTCAGATAAGAAAGACGCAATCATATGTGTGGATCAGATGTATCGAGACGCGGTAGCAGCTAAGACTGCATAAGCCACAGCTCCCTCCAAGGAGACAAAGAAGGGAAAGAAGGCTAGCAGGGATGCCAGCAAGGACTCCGGGAAGCGCGCCTCTTCGGGGTGCACCGCACCTGTTGATGACCTGCCGGAAAGTTCCACTAGCAAGAGACCCAAGGTTGCTTCACCTGCTGTGAAAAAGGTCCCGGCGAGGTAGGATGGTGCTGACGATACATTCACCATCAGCGCCACCCTTGATGACAAGTAGGAAAGCGCACTTGTTGCCTTTCTGTGGACGAATGTCGATGTGTTTGCTTGGCAACCGTCTGACATCCCCGGTGTTCCCAGGAAGGTATCCGATACATGCTTGGCAACCGTCTGACATCCCCGGTGTTCCCCGGTGTTTGCTTGGCATCCGATACATGCTTGATGTGAAGCACCACCTTGCTGTCTGTCCTCACGCTCGGCCCGTCAAGCAGAAGGTCAGAAAGCAAGCTTTAGAACGGTAGCAGTTCATTACCGAGGAGATCAAGAAACTTGAAGTAGCTGGTTTGGCCAGAGGAGTGCTGCATCCAACTTGGTTAGCAAACCCAGTGGTAGTGTGCAAGGCAAATGGGAAATGGAGGCTTTGTATTGATTTCACTAACTTGAACAAAGCATGCCTGAAGTACCCTTTCCCCCTGCCGCGCATTGACCAAATTGTTGATTCCACTTCCGGGTGTGATTTGCTTTCCTACTTGGCAATCGCGAGAGACAGAATGCTGATTATGAGGTTCATGGTTGCGCGTGTAAGGTGACTTATCTTGGCGAGGCTGTGGTGGTTCCTTTTCTGCGAGGGCGAGCTTCTTGTGCGTCATTAGGCCGCACCCTTTTCCCGATAGCGCCCCCCCCCCCCCGCAAGGCTCCTACCGACTCCATCTCCCCTGCTCCTCTGGGTGCTCAACGTCCTCGGGACCCGGCTCTTGAGCGAAGCTCGGCCGCCGCTAGTATGCCAGGTCACGATGCCGTGGTCAAGGCTAGGGGGCGAGGGCACGAGAGCCGGCAGGGGCCCCTAAGGCGCGGTGCTCAAGGGCCTCCACTTTAACGTGCAAGCGACTTGTGCAAGAAAAGAGTGGCCGCGCCCAAGGGGGTGCCTAGGAGGGGTTGCGCCCCTTGGCACGTAGCGTGGCGTCCTTCCATGGTGACGAAGTGTTGGTGAGGCTGCTCGTGGTCTCGCCTCTGGAGGCTCCTGCGAGTTAGCTGAAAAACATAACATGCAGCCGCGCTTGCTATCATGCCGATGATCTTTCCACAAGAAGACGAAGGTAGTAAGGACCCGATGAGGTGACGTGCGTGGGGCCGGCCGCGAGCCAGAGCTCGGTCTCTTAGGTTTATCGACACTATAGGGACGGACCCGAGCACAGGCGCCGTGCCAGTAGCCCCCATTGCGGGATGAGTGAGAGGCGGGTTAGCAGCGCACGGGGGCCACGAAGGGCAACCCCATAGATAACGAGTCAACAGGCGTAACGTTGACCACCATAATAACTTGAGCATGCATAACTGATCCGAGGTACATGAATCAAAATGACGCAACTATAGGGGCGGGCCCTGGCAGCTTGAGGATAATGCAGCCCGAGGGGCACCCTCAACTGAACAAACCAAAAAAATCACCTGGCACCATCATTGTAGAACCGTTGGAGCAGCTGAAGATGCGTGCTGCAGAGATCGCTCCTCACAAGCCGGCTGGCTCCTAAGGCCCAGAAGGCTCTGGAGGTCCAGGGAGCTCGCGAGGTTCCAGCACCTCCTCCGTCAGGACCGCCTGGCGCCTGGCCTCATGAGCCGCCAGGACGCCCT
The DNA here is from genome assembly GCA_011799875.1 of Thinopyrum elongatum. Classification (NCBI taxonomy): domain Eukaryota; kingdom Viridiplantae; phylum Streptophyta; class Magnoliopsida; order Poales; family Poaceae; genus Thinopyrum; species Thinopyrum elongatum. The sequence goes on along the minus strand of CM022299.1, from coordinate 279,749,631 downwards.
GCATGTAACGCTGGTGCGAGGCAGCTGCGTTCAGCAGGCTGAATGGCATGCGGACGCAGCTGCGGGGGCAGCCCCCACTCCGTCCAACGTGGGATGGCCAGAAGAGCTCCTAAGAAGCAGCCCTGTTGAGGACTAGGATGTTGACGCAGACGTGATGTTTGCTTGAACTACGTTGGTATTTCCCCAAAGAGGAAGGGATGATGCAGCACAACAACGGTAGGTATTTCCCTCAGTGATGAGACCAAGGTTATCGAACCAGTAGGAGAACCAAGCAACACTACGTAAACAACACCTACACACAAAGAACAAATACTTGCAACCCGATGTGTTAAAGGGGTTGTCAATCCCTTTCGGGTAACGGCGCCAGAAATTGGCAAACGGACATGAGAAAGTTGTAATAGATTGATAGATAGATCGCAAATAAAATAAAGTGAAGCAAAATATTTTTGGGTTTTAAGAAATATAGATCTGAAAATAAAAGTGGCAAATAAATAAAAAGGCAAATAGCAAAATAGATCTGAAAATATATGATGAGAAAATAGACCTGGGGGCCGTAGATTTCACTAGTGGCTTCTCTCGAGAAAAATAGCATACGGTGGGTAAACAAATTACTGTTGGGCAATTGATAGAACTTCAAATAATTATGCTGATATCCAGGCAATGATCATTATATAGGCATCACGTCCAATATTAGTAGACCGACTCCAGCCTGCATCTACTACTATTACTCCACACATCGACCGCTATCCAGCATGCATCTAGTGTATTAAGTTCATGGAGAAACGGAGTAATGCAATAAGAACGATGACATGATGTAGTCAAGATCTATTTATGTAGAAATAGACCCCATCTTGTTATCCTTAATAGCAATGATACATACGTGTCGGTTCCCCTTCTGTCACTGGGATCAAGCACCGTAAGATCGAACCCATCACAAAGCACCTCTTCCCATGACAAGAAAAATTGATCTAGTTGGCCTAACTAAACCAAAGATTCGAAGAAGAAATACAAGGCTATAAGTAATCATGCATATAAGAAATCAAAAGACTCAAATAACTTTAATGGATAAAAACATAGATCTGATCATAAACTCAAAGTTCATTGGATCCCAACAAACACACCGCAAAAAGAGTTACATCAAATAGATCTCCAAGAGACCATTGTATTGAGAATCAAAAGAGAGAGAGAAAGCCATCTAACTACTACCTACGGACCCATAGGTCTACAATGAACTACTCACGCATCATCGGAGAGGCACCAATGAGGATGATGAGCCCCTCCGTGATGGTGTCTAGATTGGATCTGTGGTTTCTAGAACTTGCGGCGGCTGGAATTGATTTTCGTCGACTCTCCTAGGGTTTCTGGAATTTTGGGGTATTTATAGAGCAAAGAGGCGGTGCGGGAGGTGGCCGAGGTGGGCACAACCCACCTGGGCGCGCCTGGGCCCCCAGGCGCACCCTGGTGGGTTGTGCTCCCCTCAAAGCCCCCCTCAGGTACTTTCTTGGCCCAACTTGTGTCTTCTGGTCCAGAAAAAATCACCAAAAATTTTCGCTACATTTGGACTCCGTTTGGTATTGATTTCTTGTGAAGTAAAAAACAAGCAAAAAACAGCAACTGGCACTTGGCACTATGTCAATAGGTTAGTCCCAAAAAATGATATAAAGTTGCTATAAAATGATTGTAAAACATCCAAGAATGATAATATAACAACATGGAACAATCAAAAATGATAGATATGTTGGAGACGTATCAGCATCCCCAAGCTTTGCTCGTCCTCGAGTAGGTAAATGATAAAAACAGATTTTTTGATGTGGAATGTTGCCTAACATGTTCATCACATATTCTTTTCTTTATAGCATGGACATTTCAACTTTTATATGATTCAAAGCAATAGTCTAGTTTTGACATGAAGATTTCAATACTCAAGCATATCAATAAGCAACCATGTCTTTCAAAATATCAACACTAAAGCAAGTTATCCCTAGCCCATTATGCTCAATCATTGATCCATTCATGAAACACACTCGCATATTAGCTACTCCCAATGCTCGAGTACGATCATAGTGCCCCTTAGTTGGTGCTTTATAAGAGAAGATAGAGAATCAAAATAAAAATTGTGTAAAGTAAAAGAAAGGCCCTTCGTAGAGGGAAGTAGGGATTTGTAGAGGTGCCAGAGCTCAAAGCGAAAAAAGTAGAGATAAACCATTTTGGGTGGCATGCTTTTCCTGTCAACGAAAACGATCGAGTAGTTCCCAATACTTTCCATGCTAGATATATCATAGGCGGTTCCCAAACAGAAAATAAAGTTTATTCCTTTTTCCACCATACTTTCACATTCCACGGCTAACGGAATCCACGGGTGCCGTCCATACCAACACTTTCCAAGGAATTTATTATTTGACAACATAAAGTAAATTCATTTTTCATTTCGGGACTGGGCATCCCTAATACCTTTGCCGTACTCTCGTGCAATGACAAGTGAATAAACACTCATCTTGAGAATAACACATCTAGCATGGAAATATATCAGCCACCCCCTACCGTTTCATGAGCAGTACGAGCACACAAAAGAGAAATTTATTTTGAAATTAGAGATGGCACATACAAATTTGCTTAGAATGGCACGGAAATACCGCATATAGGTAGGTATAGTGGACTCATATGGCAAAACTGGTTTAAGGATTTTGGATGCACAAGTAGTGATCATACTTAGTGCAAATGAAGGCTAGCAAAAGATTGAGAAGCATCCAACCAAGAAACGAAAAATCTCATAAGCGAGCATTAAGCATAACTAACACCGAATAATGCACCACAAGTAGGATGTAATTTCATTGCATAACTATTGACTTTCGTTCTTGCATAGGGAATCACAAACCTTAAAACCAATATTCTTACTAAAGCATAATTACTCATCAACATGACTCACATATTATATCAACATATCGCAAAACTATTACAAGGAATCAAGTTTCTTTTGTCCAATGATCTTCATGAAAGTTTTTATTATATCCCTCTTGAATATCTATCACTTTGGGACTAATTTCATTTGTTGCTTTTGATAGCTCAAACAAATCTAAGTGAAGAACATGAGCATAAAATTTTCTTCTCTCAAAATAATTTAAGTGAAGCAAGAGAGAATTTCTAAAAAAAAATTTACTAACTCTCAAATAAATCTAAGTGAAGCATGAGAGCATTTCTTCAAAAATACTAAAGCACACCATGCTCAAAAAGATATAAGTGAAGCACTAGAGCAATTCCATAGCTCATAAAGATTTAAGTGAAGCATAGAGAGCAATTCTAACAAGTCATAGCATAATTTTGACTCCCTCAAATAGGTGTGTCCAGCAAGGATTCATGACTTAAAATAAAAAGAAAAACAAGCAAAGACTCATATCATACAAGATGCTCCAAGCAAAACTCATGATATGTGACGAATAAAAATATAAATCCAAGTAAAATACTGATGGTCGTTAGAAGAAAGAGGGGATGCCACTCGGGCATCCCCAAGCTTAGTTGCTTGCTTCTCTTTGGATAATGGCTTGGGGTGCCATGGGGCATCCCCAAGCTTAGTTGCTTGCTTCTCTTTGGATAATGGCTTGGGGTGCCATGGGGCATCCCCAAGCTTAGGCTCTTCTTACTCCTTATTCCTTCATCCATTGTAATCTCACCCAAAACATGAAAACTTCAATCACACAAAACTCAACAAAACCTTCGTGAGATCCGTTAGTATAAGAAAACCAATCTTTACTTAAAGTACTATAGAAAACCCATTCAAATTTTGTTCTTGCATTATATCTACTGTATTATAACTTTACCATGGCTTATAACCTCCAATACAAAACATAGATTCATCAAAATAAGCACACAATGCAAAGAAAACAGAATCTGTAAAAAACAGAACAGTCTGCAAAGATACGAATCGTTCTCATACTTCTGTAACTCCAAAAATTCTGAAACATTAGGACAACGGAGGAAATTTGTATATAAATTTTGTGTAAAAAATTCAGAATTTTTAGACGCTTCTGTGAATTTTAAATTATTTTACTGGACGCAAAAGTTTCTGTTTTCCAACAAGATCAAATGAACTTTCACCAAAGCTATCCTAAAGGCTTTACTTGGCACAAACACTAATTAAAACACAAAAAACACAATCATAACAATAGCATAATTGTGCAAACACCCAAGAACAGAAAGAAAAAGATAAAAATAAATTTTATTCATTGGGTTGCCTCCCAACAAGCGCTATCGTTTTACGCCCTTAGCTAGGCATAATGCAAAGATCTAAGTATTGTCATCTTTGTTTCTAGATCCATAAGATGCCCTCATGATTGATTCATATGGTGGCTTAATTCTTATTCTAGGTAAGTGTTCCATACCCTTTCTCAAAGGAAATTGGAATTTTATGTTCCCTTCTTTCATATCAATCACGGCACCTATAGTGGGCAAAAACGGTCTACCAAGAATAATTGGACAAGACGGATTGCAATCAATATCAAGAACAATAAAATCTATGGGCACGTAATTCCTATTTGCAAGAATAAGAACATCATTAATTCTTCCCATAGGCTTTTTAATAGTAGAATCCGCCAAGTGCAAATTTAAAGAACATTCTTCAATATCGGTAAGACCAAGCACATCACATAAAGATTTCAGAATTGTAGAAACACTAGCACCCAAATCACATAAAGCAAAACACTCATAATTTTTAATCTTGACTTTGATAGTAGGTTCCCATTCATCATGTAATTTTCTAGGAATTGAAATCTCTAATTCCAACTTTTCTTCCAAAGCTTTCATCATAGCATCAACAATATGTTTAGTAAAAGCTTTATTTTGTTCATAGGCATGGGGTGAATTTATCATGGATTGCAACAAATAAATACAATCAATCAAAGAGCAATTATCATAATTAAAGTCTTTGTAATCCAAAAGAGTGGGCACATCACTAGTTAAAGTTTTGACCTCTCCAAACCCACTTTTATCAATTTTCTCAACAAGATTTTCACCCTCCAAATTATCGGGACGCCATCTAGCTAAAGTTGACTCTTCTTCAGTCCCTTTTTCATCAATTTTAATTTTACTAAACAAGGAATCAATAGAAGAAACACCAATCACTTTAAGATCTTCATCATTTTTGTTAAAGCAATCACTGGAAAACGTTTTTTCTAAAAATTCTCTTCTAGCTCTAAGCATAGCGGTTCTTTTCTTACTTTCATCCATAGAAACATATAAAGCTTTAATTGATTCTTCAACCTTTGGCACAAAAATTTTCATCTTGAGATTTTCTACATCATGAGAAATTCTATCAACGCTTCTAGACAAATCATTAATCTTACTCAATTTTTCTTCCATCGTAGTGTTAATTTTTTTTTAGCATTGACAAATTCTTTAATATTATTCTCAAAATCAGAGATGTTCCTATTATTATTATAAGAAGGATTACCATAATTATTAGAGGAATTACTAGGAAAAGGCCTAGGATTAAAATTACCTCTATAAGCATTGTTATTGAAATTGTTCGAGAGATAAAATTCACATCTACGGCATCACTATTTTGCTCAATCAAGGTTGACAAAGGCACATCATTAAAATCAATAGGAGCACTTTTATTAGCAACCAATTTCATAAGAGCATCAACTTTTTCACTCAAAGAAGAAATTTCTTCAACCGAATTAACCTTTTTAATAGTAGGAGCTCTTTCGGTATGCCATTGTGAATAATTTGCCATAATATTGTCTAGCAATTTAGTAGCTTCACCCAAAGTAATTTCCATAAAAGAACCACCCGTGGCAGAATCTAAAAGATTTCTAGAAACATAATTCAATCCCGCATAAAAAAAAATTTGATCATCCAAAGATTTAAACCATGAGTAGGACAATTTCTTAGCATCAATTTCATTCTTTTCCAAGATTGCGCAACATGTTCATGCTCAAGTTTCTTAAAACTCATAATTTGCGTCCTAAGGGAAATAATTTTCGCGGGTGGAAAATACTTAGTAATAAAAGCATCTTTGCACTTATCCCAAGAATTGATACTATTGCAAGGCAAAGAAGAAAACCAAATTTTTGCACGATCTCGGAAAGAAAACAGGAATAATTTCAACTTCACAATATCATTGTCCACATCTTTTTTCTTTTGCATATCGCATAATTCCACGAATGTGTTAAGATGGGATGCGGCATCCTCACTAGGAGTACCGGAAAATTGATCTTTCATAACAAGATTCAACAAAGCGGCATTGATATCACAAGACTCCGCACTAGTGGCGGGAGGAGCAATCAGAGTGCTAATAAAATCATTGTTGTTGGTATTGGAGAAATCACACAACTTGGTGTTCTCTTGAGTCATCGTGACTACGCAGCAAGATTGCACTCAAAAATAGATCTGACGAGACAACGGCGAACGAGAAAGAGGGCGAATAAAACAAAAAAATTGTGAAGTGGGGGAGAGGAAAACGAGAGGCAAATGGCAAATAATGTAAATTGCAAGGAGATGAGATTTGTGATTAGGAACCTGGTAGATGTTGATGATGTCTCCCCGGCAACGGCGCCAGAAATTCCTTTTGATGTTTGCTTGAACTACGTCGGTATTTCCCCAAAGAGGAAGGGATGATGCAGCACAGCAACGGTAGGTATTTCCCTCACTGATGAGACCAAGGTTATCGAACCAGTAGGAGAACCAAGCAACACTATTTAAACAACACCTGCACACAAAGAACAAATACTTGCAACCTGACATGTTAAAGGGGTTGTCAATCCCTTTCGGGTAACGGCGCCAGAAATTGGCAAACGGACGTGAGAAAGTTATAATAGATTGATAGATAGATCGCGAAAAAAATAAAGTGAAGCAAAATATTTTTGGGTTTTTAGAAATATAGATCTGAAGATAAAAGTGGCAAATAAATAAAAAGGCAAATAGCAAAATAGATCTGAAAATATATGATGAGAAAATAGACCCGGGGGCCGTAGATTTCACTAGTGGCTTCTCTCGAGAAAAATAACATACGGTGGGTAAACAAATTACTGTTGGGCAATTGATAGAACTTCAAATAATTATGACGATATCCAGGCAATGATCATTATATAGGCATCACGTCCAAGATTAGTAGACCGACTCCAGCCTGCATCTACTACTATTACTCCACACATCGACCGCGATCCAGCATGCATCTAGTGTATTAAGTTCATGGAGAAACGGAGTAATGCAATAAGAACGATGACCTGATGTAGACAAGATCTATTTATATAGAAATAAACCCCCATCTTGTTATCCTTAATAGCAATGATACATACGTGTCGGTTCCCCTTCTGTCACTGAGATCAAGCACCGTAAGATCGAACCCATCACAAAGCACCTCTTCCCATGGCAAGAAAAATCGATCTAGTTGGCCTAACTAAACCAAAGATTCGAAGAAGAAATACGAGGCTATAAGTAATCATGCATATAAGAAATCAAAAGACTCAAATAAATTTCATGGATAAAAACATAGATCTGATCATAAACTCAAAGTTCATCGGATCCCAACAAACACACCGCAAAAAGAGTTACATCAAATAGATCTCCAAGAGACCATTGTATTGAGAATCAAAAGAGAGAGAGAAAGCCATCTAGCTACTACCAACGGACCCGTAGGTCTACAATGAACTACTCACGCATCATCGGAGAGGCACCAATGAGGATGATGAACCCCTCTGTGATGGTGTCTAGATTGGACCTGTGGTTTCTGGAACTTGCGGTGGCTGGAATTGATTTTCGGCGACTCTCCTAGGGTTTCTGGAATATTGGGGTATTTATAGAGCAAAAGGGCCGTGCGGGAGGTGGCCGAGGTGGGCACAACCCACCTGGGCGCACCTGGGCCCCCAGGCGTGCCCTGGTGAGTTGTGCTCCCCTTGGAGCCCCCCTCAGGTACTTTCTTGGCCCAACTTGTGTCTTTTGGTCCAGAAAAAATCACCAAAAAGTTTCGCTGCATTTGGACTCCATTTAGTATTGATTTCCTACGAAGTAAAAAACAAGCAAAAAACAGCAACCGGCACTAGGCACTATGTCAATAGGTTAGTCCCAAAAAATGATATAAAGTTGCTATAAAATGATTGTAAAACATCCAAGAATGATAATATAATAGCATGAAACAATAAAAAATTATAGATACGTTGGAGACGTATCAAGATGCGCAGCTCGCCACCCATGTCAGGGGCAGCAGCTGCACTGGATGATGCGGGACGACGATCGCCACACATGGCTCGCGCCTCCTGAAGCTCCTCGATCGCCTTGGTGATGAACTCCTGAGCGCCTGGCGCCTCACACCTCGCGACCTGCTCATGGAGGCGCGCATTGAAGCACGCCCGCACATGGTGCCCGAATGCCTCCCTTGTCACACTGGTCAGGTCAAAGGCCCTCCAGACGAGAGCCCCCGAGCCCATCCTGAGAGGGGCGCCGAGCGCGCCTTCCTATGCGAGAGGGAAGGGCGCCCCAGCAGTGGGCGCGGGGCCTGAGGCACGATCATCGGGCGCCCCAGCCCCCTGACGGCCCTTGGAGGGGAGCTGCTTCTTCTTCTTGGGGATGGCCTCAGAAGGCCAGATGGCACCCTCGTCGTCAGAGTTCTCGACTGCCGCAGCCTGGTAGGCGCGCTCAAGGGAGCACATCGCAGCCTTTTCATCGCAGGCGACCGTGATGATGCCGCCACTCCCTGGCATCTTGAGGACATTGTAGCCATGGTGTGTCGCCGCCATGAACTTGGTGAGTGCTGGATACCCGAGGATGGCATTGTACGGGAGGTAAATGTGGGCGACCACTGGTACATCGAGGTGCTATACAAATGGTTTTTAACCCCTTTCCGCGATGGCATTTGGAACCGTCGCCAAGTGAGTGACTGCGATAGGGGGGGTCCTTCCCACACGACCCAGAAACCGTCGGGGATAGGGAGCCACCCAGACGCTGCATCCTTGCAACTCATTTGTGCTCGCATTGCCATCGCAGTCGATATTCTGTGGTGCTACATTTTCGATGCACGGCCCATCACAAACGGTTCACGATTATAGAACATGTATGATAAGCAGACAATCACACACATTCGCTTTTCCCAAACCATATGCGATAACTAATTAAGAAGATTAGCTAATCGTCGTACGAGTGTCGGAAAGGATTACAAAACATCGGACCGTCGTAACATCGTCGTACACGACAACTATCGCACGCGCTATTCTGTGGTGCAACGTTTACGATGCATACCACATCAGAAATAGTTCATGGTTGCGAATCATGTACGATATGGTAAATATCATAATCGTTTAGTTTGCCCGCACCGTTTGTGATATTGTCTGACATCGCACACGCTTTGCAAAAGGTAACTATGTGCATGCTTGCACACGTTTCCTCTCTGTGAACCGTGTTGGATTATGGTGTATATCGCAAATGTTTGTGTTTTACCAACCACGTGTGCCGTAACGACCTGGAGAGCGTAATTTCACCGTAATTTAATTGCTGCTATTTCAAATTGTACCGGATTTGAATTTGAATGTATGCTATAGCTTTATTCATATCCATCAGGTTCAAACAACCAATGCATTATTCGATTCATAGGTACATATGTTCAAGAATTACATAAGAACCAAATAAAGAATGATGAACCACAGTTGTATACTTGTACTATTAAAGACGATAAAGAAAGAGGTGAAATACATTCTGGTTGCTGAAGAAGGTGAAGCGGAATGCCCATATTGTGCCCTCCTCCATGCAGAAGGCACGCACGACTCTAGTCCAACCCCTTGTGATGGCCGACCGCCCATCCTTCACGGTCTTCATGAAAACATCGAGATAATCATCGTGTTCTGGTAGAAATACTTTAACAGTTGCATGCCCACCAATCATGTAGTTGAGAGGTAATCTTGAGTAAACTGCTTTGGGAACCACTGCAAAGGAAAAAGATTCACATTGCCATCTAACACAACTCCTTATGGGCAGTAAAAAGAAGGCTGTAGAGTTCTTACTTACCATCCTGCAGTTCGGTGTTGTCTTGGATAAAGTGTAAACAAATATTTTAATTGCCATCTTTTGACCCATTTTACTAACAATCTTTATCAGCTTCCTCATTTGATGCTGGTTCATCGATATCTCATTGCCCCATACGTAGAAAGGGTCGAAGCGCGGATCTTTACCAATGACATATGTACCTAAAAGCACCAAGTTAATATTAGAAGCTAAACAACAATTGCACAATGATGTAGTACACCACTCTTTTATAATATCTTATAACATCCAATATACTCACATATTAGATGAATTAACATCTTATATTATGGATCGAAAGCAGTTTATTGCATTTTTACAAATTATCGGCTGATTAACTGCTGTTGTATCCATGGGTTAGAGTTAGTTTGAGCTGGTTCGGGCTCAAATAGCCCTAAAGTATATCCAAACATGAGGGCTAGTTTGAGCTAGTTGTACACGAGCCAAGATGATGGGAGGGAAAACCCGTTCACGTGGCTGGGCTATCCAGTGCACCCAGATTGCTCTCCTCTCCTCTCCTAGCCTAGCCTAGGCGACCCTAGGCCTTGCGCCGGTGGCCACTCCGGCCTCGGCGGACACCTCCTGCCATCGGCCACTCCGGTGGTGGCAGCCATGTTCCCTACGCCTTTGGTAGAGAGACGGGGAAGATGGCGTTGGATCCACCATCACTCAACTTTGCCTGAGGTAAAGAGTTTCAACTCTCCATGAGGAAGAAGTTCGGTCACCCGATTGTGTTTTCGCCAGGGTTTCGGCAGAAAGCATTTGCTTTGGTTGCCTCCTTTTGTCGTGCTCGTTTCCGTTTGGACTTTCATACGGTCAGCATTGCTCTCCAATCTTGCTTTGGTGGTTATCCTCAAGGGTTCAGAGTTCTTCATCTTAAGGACAGGTCTTTTAGGTTCTCTGTGGCTTCAAAATCAATCAGTTTTGAGATTTATAATCAAGGTCGCATTGTGGAGAAAGACTTTGAAATAGTTTTTTCACTTTGGGGTGCGGGTGGTCCGAATTAGCGTAGAGAGGAATTCCTTTTTTACAAAGAGGAGGAAGTTTCTTGGACATTGGCGGATCGCGGCAGATCACGTTCACGTGGTTCCTCCGGCGATCACCGCTGGCAATCTGTTTTTTTGCGTCTGGCTAATCGTCCAGAATCAAGCATTAATGGTGCCTCAGAGAATAATGCCACAGCTACTAATGACACATTTAATGTGGAGAATTACTCGACGGGCGTCATTCCGGACAGAGCAGCCGCGAGCGCTGATTGGTCGCGTTCAAATGGATTAGTACAATGCTACGCTTGTGGTCGTGTCGGCCATTTTGCTAAAGAGTGCACTGAAAAAAGACTCACTGGGCTTTACCCATTTCTCCGGTTTGATACCTTCAGAAGCCCACCAGAAGAGGCCTGGGCCCATGGTGTGGTGGACGACTGGTTTCGTTCGATTGGCCCGGCCCACGAGGCCCCGGTGGTTTCCAATTTCAGAGAGCTATGTTTGGGGGCTTTTCCTAATTTTTAGCCTCGGTCGGCACTTGCCTCCTCGGCTTCTACAACCTCTGCTCCTTCCCCACACTGTTCCAATACCACACTAGCATCGTCGTCATCGGCCGCAGCTCTCAGGGTTTCTTCATCCATGACCAACATCCCGATCGCCCCCTGTCCTTTTGTTCCCCACGGGTTCAAAATCCAGCAAGTGGACGGGCGCAATGGTGTTGGGTGGTTCTTCCTCACCGCCAGCGTCGTCATGAGGACTGGGCCATCGCCACCATCCATCTGATTCCGGTCGATGCTCCTTTCCCCAATGTAAGAGAAGTGATTGAGGATTTTGTTGTTGTGCATAAGCAACTGGGTCTTAGAGATGTGCAGAGATGTCCGTTTGGGGAAGCTTATGTTCGCCTCACGCGTGTCAGAGATAGGGACAAACTTGTTCTTGATAGCCCGCATGAATTCGGTGACGTTTTCATTTCCTTCTCCAAGCATGATGAAGGGAGGAATCAAATGAGGGTACATTTCAATAGGACAGTTTGGCTTCTGCTTACGGGTGTGCCATTTGATTTCTGTAACACTGAAGATATTGCAAATGCTGTCAGTCGTTTCGGCTGGCTAATTTCTTGGAATAATGAGGAAGGGCACATGGGCCGCATTGTGCTCAAAGCCAGGGTTATGAATCTTGAAATCATCCCTAAGAGTGTGAGATGGTCAGAGGGTGCTGAGTTTGAAGAAGATGGCTGGTCTTCCTCTATTGAAGTGCTCTCTAGTGAGATGTTGTGTGGTGGACCTGTGGATGACGACCCCATACCGCCTGACAATGTAGATCCTCACCCACTACCTGAAAATGCTGCTCAAATTCCAGGGTTTCATCAAGAGGCAATGGACAATGATATGAATGATAACTTGGAAGAGGGTGAGTGGGAACAAGATGGAAACTGGGTACAGCAGCAACCTGTAGTTCCCAATGAGGCAATTCATGACTTACTTGATGATGTAGAAAAAGAAGAAATGGCCTGGGCTGATGGTGAAGAGCTCCTCCCTACTGCTAGTAACAGTAGTTTGTCCTCAGATATGTCTTTTTTTTCTGAAGGAGACAATGCAAACTTCATGGGCATGGTAGTTCCAGTTGCAGTGGGTGTTCTAATGCCACAAGTTCAGATACCTCTAGTTCAGCAAGCTATTCTTCCTCCTACAGTCAATGTCATAGCAAATGGTCTGCAAAATTTAATTCAGGCCTATCAATCAGATGAGGAGGAACCTAAAGATATTGCAAATGTTATGAAGCTGCCTTTACCTCAAGATGAGGTCTTACCTGATACTGAAGTTGTTCCTATAGTTCCTACTCTGAATGCACCTGCTGCAGACATTTCCTCTATTGCACCTGTTGTACAGTCTGCTAATCCAGAGTCTGACCAACAAGATTATGACAATCATGTTTCTGTCTAGGTCTTACCTGGTGAGGGGGTTGATGTGGCTGCCAAACCTACCTCAATTGAGGTTTCTAGTCCAAAGGAGGCTACAGTTCCAGGCCCTCCACTCAATGCTGATATTTTTGCATTTGTTAACACCACCAAAGGCAGCCTTGCATTGGTTTCCCACAATGATGAACTTCATAATAGAATAGGAGGTAAATGGGTTCAGGATATCAATGGGCTGTTTAATTTTGCTCCTACTGTGTTGGGTCTAAAAAATATTTAGCTTTCTACCCTTGCTAATAATGAAACTGCAATTTCTGAAGAAGGTCTACTCCTATGGAAGCAGCATTTTGCAGAAAAAACAAAGGAAGATGGAAATACACTATCTATCAGCATTCCTGTAAGTTGGTTTAATTTCATTGTGCATCTCCTCATGACACCAGATAAATTTGGCTGGACTGTCCATATGTTGAAATCACCTATGTGGGAGCTGCTCTCTGACACTGAAGATAATTCTAATTCCATTATGTTTCATATCCCTGATAAGTGCTCCACTACTCATGCTCCTGTTTGTCAGATGAAAGAGGAAGAGAATAACAAAGCCCTAGGGAAGAATAAGGAGAATCAAGGGGACTCCTCCAACCAGATGGATTTAGAATCTCAAGCTCTATTGCAGCCCTTTGATCCTGAGAACTCCAAGAAAAGGAGAGGGGGCAAAACTCCCCTTGTGAAAACTAAGGTAAGGAGGAGTGATAGAATAAAGCAAGATAATGCTGGTTTTAAGAGGAATTCTTGCTCTAACAATAAATGCCTACCTTGCAATGCTGCTCCTCCAATTTCTCAAAAAACAGTAGTTAAGGATCTCACTACTACTTTTTGCAAGGTGGATGATCAAGAGCTAGAGGCAAAGTGAGCCAAGAAACCTAAAAAAAGATCAGGTGAAGAGATGGGCAAGGTGAACTTGACCATGGGAGATGCAGCAGCTTCACAGAACTCCAAATGATTGCACACCAGATCTTGTTGACTATCTGGGAGGACATGATCTTCTTTTGCTTCTTAATTCTACCTTTGGATGTAATGGTTCCTTTAGTAGTGGCTGGTGTTTCCCCTTTTGTAAACTTGTGCTACCTATGAACCTGTGGTTGCTACCGGATAATGCTGTTATATGTGCTCAGAGTATGTTGCTCTGTGTTACTGGTCAGATGTCTGAGGAAACTTAAGAGAATATGTATGAAATGGGTGTCTTATTACTTCATGTGGCATTTTGGTTCCTGGAGGTGCATCTTGGCACTCTTTATATTGGATCAAGTGATGGAACTTGATCACTGGCTGCTTTTAACATTTGATTCTTATGAATAACACAACAAAGAATTGGAACATACTAAATTGGAACATTAGGGGGATGAATTCTGAACAGAAATGGTTGGCTCTTAGACAAAAGATTGAAGAGAGAGATTGTGCAATTATCTGCTTACAGGAAACCAAAAGAGAGGAGACTGATTCCACTTATCTCAGAAATTTTTGCCCAAACAGAATTAATAAATTTGCTTTCCTTCCCTCCATTGGGGCTTCAGGGGGGTCTTTTGGTAGCTTGGAATGGCTCTTTGTTTGAAGGGGAAGTCATTGCCCAAAATAGATTTTCCCTCTCATTGCAATTCACAAGTTTACAATCAAATCATACCTGGGTCCTCACAAACATATATGGCCCTTGTGAAGTGTAAGACAAGATTGAGTTCATCACCTGGTTTCATAATATTCATATGCCAATAGATACAGACTGGATCCTAATGGGTGATTTCAACTTCATCAGAGCTCCCTCTGACAGGAGCAGACCAGGTGGAGGTGTTCATGAAATGTTGTTATTTAATGAAGCCATAAGTAATCAGGGCCTGGTGGAGCTACCTCTACATGGGAGGAAATTTAGTTGGAGTAATATGCAACAAAGCCCACTTTTGGTTAAGTTGGATTTGTTTTTCACTTTAGCTTCCTGGATGACCTCCTTCCCAAACACAATTGTCCTTCCTCTGGCAAAACCTATCTCAGATCACCTTCCATGTGTTATTAAAATTGGTACAACAATCCCAAAAGGCCAAAGTGTTCAGGTTTGACAATTATTGGCTACAACACTCTGACTTCAAACAAGTAGTAGCTGCTGCTTGGAACATTCCAGTGGGAAATATGGATGTCGTCAAAAGTATTAATGCAAAATTCAAGAACCTCAGAAGAGCTCTCAAGCAATGGGCTAGGACCCTTTCTTGCCTGAAAACTCAAATTGCAGCTATAAATGAGGTGATATTCCTGCTGGACCTTTTTGAAGAATTCAGAGATTTAGGAGATTTTGAGTGGAATTGCAGATTAATCCTCAAGGAGCACTTATTCACCCTCCTCAAAAATCAAAAGATTTACTAGAAGCAAAGAGGTAAAATTAAAGGGATAAAATTTGGTGATGAGAATACAAAAAATTTTCACACAAAGGCTACCATTAATCATAGACACAACCATATTGCTCTCATTCAAAATGATGATCAAGTAGATGTCTCAGATCATGCTGGGAAGGTAGCAATCCTATGGGAAGCTTTTAAAAAAAGAATGGGGACATCTGAGAAAACTTCCATGCATTTTGATTTGGACTCCTTATTTGAACCTATCCCTGATGCTTCAGTATTTCATAACTTGGAACTCCCATTCACTGAATAGGAAATAAATGAAGTGGTCAAAGAACTGCCAAATGAAAAATCCCCTGGACCAGATGGTTTCAATAATGAGTTCTTCAAGGCTTGCTGGGATATCATCAAAGTGGAAGTTTTCAGACTAATCAATGAGTTCCATGATGGACAAATTTCTCTGGAGAGCATCAACACATCATACATCACTCTGATTCCAAAAGGGCCAACACCTTTAATAGCCAATGATTACAGGCCAATCTCTCTTCTGAATTGTTGCCTAAAACTCATCACCAAATTATTGGCTAACAGACTCCAGAAAGTGATTTTTTCAATGGTTCATATCAACCAGTATGGCTTCCTCAAGGAAAGAGCAATTCATGATTGTTTAGGATGGGCTTATGAATACTTGCACCAATGTCATAAATCAAAGGAAGAAGATATTGTCCTAAAATTAGATTTTGAGAAAGCTTTTGATATAATTGAGCACAAAGCAATCTTGGAAATTCTTAAAGCTAAAGGTTTTGGAGACAGATGGATAAACTGGATTAAAATGCCTTTTACATCTGCTTCTTCTGCTGTCTTGCTGAATGGAGTGCTTGGGAAAAAATTATATTGCATCAGAGGAGTAAGGCAGGGTGATCCATTATCTCCACTGTTGTTTGTATTGCCTGCTGACTTGCTTCAATCAATCCTAAACAAAGCTATGCAACTTGGGATTCTTACACCACCACTTCAAGTGAACTCTTGCCCTGATTTCCCCATTCTTCAATATGCTGATGATACTCTGGTTCTCCTTCAGGCTGATGCCAAACAGTTACACTGCCTCAAAGCACTCCTCCACACTTTTGCTGAGGCCACAGGACTTAAGGTGAATTATCAAAAATCAAATCTCATCCCAATCAATACCCCTGATGATAAAGTGGAGATATTAACAAGGACATTTCATTGCAAGAAAGGAACTTTCCCTTTCACCTACCTGGGAGTACCATTAGGTCTTTACAAACCTACTGTGGAGCAATGCTTGCCTCTTGTGAATAGGATAGCCAAAAAATGGTGGGTCTTTCTTCCTTCATGACTCTTGCTGGCAGAATATTACTGGTCAAATCAGTTCTCAATTCCTTGATTATCTATTTCATGGGATGTCTTGATGTACATGTGACTATCAATAATTAGATTATCAAATACTTGAGGCATTGTCTTTGGAGGGGTCCTGACCTTGATGATCATAGACCAGCTTTGGTTGCCTGGAACACTGTATGCAGGCCAAAAGACCAAGGTGGACTTGGGGTGCTGGATATTTTTGTGCAAAATAAAGCTCTATTGCTTAAGAATCTTCACAAATTTTACAACACACTTAATATTCCCTGGGTTAATCTGATTTGGGAATCCCACTATAATTATGGAACACTGCCTGGAAACAACTGGATTGGATCTTTCTGGTGGAAAGCAAATCTAAAGCTCATTGAAGATTACAAATCCATGGCCAGATGCAATGTGGGGGATGGCAGAAGTGCTCTTTTCTGGTCTGATCTATGGCACAATGCTTGTCTGCAAAACACACTACCTCATTTATTCTCTTTTGCCAAGGATCACCACTATACTGTGAATTCAGTCTTGCAGCTTGAATACTTAGAGGACCTCTTCTAGCTACCTATCTCAACACAAGCATATGAAGAATTTGAAATTCTGGAAGATATTTGTGAAGATTTAAGAAGATCAGAATTCTTAGATTGCACTGACACATGGAGCTACATCTGGAGCAATGAGAAATTCACTGTAGCCAAGGCCTACAGAACAATGATGGGAATAAGAGTGGTGCCCCAACAATTTCAATGGATCTGGAATAGTTCTTGTCAACCAAAACATAAGGTGTTCTTCTGGAGACTACTGCATGACAGACTAAACACAAGGAACTTGTTAAGAAGGAAAACTTTTCAGGTGGAAAACTATAATTGTGCAATTTACAATTGTCAGCAAGAGGAAACACTACAACACCTTTTCTGGACATGTCCCTTTGACACACAATGTTGGGATCAACTTTTCCCTAATAGACAAAACAATGTCTCAGTGTTGGAGGCGTTTGCTGACTTAAAGCAACAGTTGCAAGTCCCTTTCTTCACGGAAATTATCATATTGGCAGCATGGGCTATTTGGATCACTAGAAACAATGTTATATTCGAAAACATCCAACCCAATTTACAGAGGTGGAAGGACACTTTCAAGACAGAATTGCACAGTGAGTTATTTCATTGGTTAAATTCCCTGCACTTGTAATTATGTAATTTATTTGGTGCTTCTTTCATAGTAGTAATGCCTATCTTGGCTTAGTTTAGTTTCAGCTGTATAGTATTTTTTTCCTTTGTTCTTTCTTCTTTTTCTGGCTTAGCTCAAGCCTTGTAACTTTTTTTGTTTGAGCTAGTTTCATCTAACCCACCCAAAAAAACTATCCCACCCAAGAGGTGCTAATTGGAGCTAGTTCTCCTAGTGCATTTATTGTCAATCTAACCCTGTCATCCAAACACCTCTTTGGATGGAGTTAGTTCAGGGTTAGTCATGAGCTAGAAACTAACTCTAACCTCTAGCTAAGTTGAGTATCCAAACAGGGCTATGTTGTTGTTGTTGCTGCTGCTACTCTTCTACGTATATCTAGAAATCATCAGAACATTAAGGTAACACTCTTCCTTGTTGCTATGTAGCCTAGGATTGCATATTTAGACATTAAGTACAGTGCATGTTGCTATGTAGCCTCAGATATATTACATATGGCCCTAGTTAACCTAACGATAAATGAGTTACTATCGGGGATATCGTGCGACATATGCCAGGGGGTGGCTTATCGTGGATGGGGACAAAAGTACGTCGCCGGGCTATAGAAGCGGGAGTGAGCGAGACCGCGTACGCCTGCGAATCTTACCCAGGTTCGGGGCTCTCCTAGGAGATAACACCCCTAGTCCTGCTCTGTGGGGTCTCCGCATGATCACTACCTCAACGAGTAGCTACAAGCTTGCTCCTTGAGGTGTTTGCCTAGAGGAGGAAGAAGGGCAAGGCTAACTCCACTCTCTCTACGTGTGTGTATGGTGATTTGGGTGCTCGGCCGAGGTATCCGCCAAAGTCCCAACCCCTTGTATGGGGTGACCTGGGGGGTTTATATAGGCCTACCCCCCAGGGGTACAATGGTAATCTGGCCAAATGCGGGACCCGGCGGTCAGCGTCACTGGTTGCCGGCTTCTCCGTCGACTACTGGGGCCCTGCCACCTGGTGTGTCCCGCCGACTGCCGTGATCTCAGCCGACAGGTAGGTCCTGCCATCTGCGGGCCACGTTGACTGCTTTATGCTGTAGCATTGCCCTTGATGACGAAGGCCTCGTCAGGGGGAGCGTGGATACAGTCCTGCCGCCTGGCGGGTGCTCACTGTAGCCACACCCCGTCGTATCTGGTTAATGGCGCACAGACTTCAAGGGAGGGGGAGGGCCGCCTGCTAGGAGCCGGCCTCCCCCTGAGCCGACTGGTCAGGGCTCGCCGCCCTCTGGCCTCTCACAGACAGATAGGGCCCGCCGCCTGCGGGCCGTACTGACCGCCCGTCTGGGAGCAGTGCTTCTTCTGCCATGGGTGATGTCATGAGCGGCATGGCAACAGTGCTGCGTCGGGCGCGGGGTGTCCGCTCGGTACACTGTACTATGGCCATGTTCCGCCCTGGATTCGGGGGTGGCAGGCTTGTACTGTAGCCATGCCCTGTCTCATCATGTTTATGTTGGCGCTAACTTTGAGGGCACGAGGGGCCGCCTACTAGGACCCTGCCCCCAGGAAGCCGCCTGCTAAGAGTCGGCCCACTTCACGGCCGTCTTCTGGACTCCGTCGCCCCCTGGCAACCGGCCGCTTGGACCAGCCGGCCCCAAGAAGGCGGTCCTTTGTCTTTGATGTTTGAGGGGCGCAGCCTGGCCTGATGTCTTGAAATACCAAGGGGAGCTGATGGGGCTACCTGTGGTCATTTACTCCGACAGTTACAGATATATTCAGTTAAAAGTCCGATTCACCGATTAGTCCCTTATCAGCCCCTGGCCTATATGGTACCAGCTACCGATATCCTGAACGGTGAGTATATATAAGCCATGGGATGAAACTAACCTCGATGGAAAACAGCAGTCATTCCCAAAATTGTCCTGTTTAGGTACATCAAGAGGCATGTTAAGCACAACAGGCTAAACATCAACCAAATATATCCATGGCAGACAAAATAATCTCCAAAAGATAGCTTCAGTGTGCAGGTTTAAGCATGCTAGTAAAGCAAAACAAGTGGAAAGGTGTGTTAGCTGCAACAGACCTAACATTTAACAACAAGCAAACATAGTCATTCAAACAGGTATTGTGCCGGTCTAAGTACACTGGATATTGTTAAATAGAAATGGAAAGGTATGTTAACTAAAACATGCTTAACAGCAACCAAATGTAGTCATTCATAGTGGTATTGTTGAAACTGGTATTGATGAAATTGAACTGCACAGTTCATACTTGCACATATAGAACATCACGTTGTGAATAACTGGAATAAACAAGGCATACTATGAACAACCAAAGATAGCATTTGAAACTGGACATATGCTAACTACAAACAACCGAACAATCAAAAAACTTTAAAAGAGGCATATGCTAGCTATAACAGGCTTAACAGTAAGCAAATATATGCATTCCTATCGGTATGTTTAAAACTGGATTGATGAAATGTATTGCACAGTAAATAATTTCATATATAGAGCATCACATTGTGAACAACTGAAATAAACAAGGATATTGTTCAAAGACAACCACTACATGCATATGTATGGAGGTGATGCGTGCATGCATGTTTGAATACCATTTCACAACATTGATGTGGTGCGTGCGTCGAAAGTCGTACAGTCCCCACACAGAGCGAGATCGGTTCATGACGTGTCGTGGTACTAGCCACTTCAACTCGATGGGAGGGATTCATGCGTACACATGCATGTGTGTGCTCAAACTGTATCATGTCATCCCAGAGCATGACCTATATATATACCATATTACAAACAAAAAATAATCCCCTCCTAAGTCAAATTAACCTCTCTCGTTGTCAGGCAAAGTAGTGATGGACCAAGCGGGCCCACAAATGGAAAGCCGATATTGGTGATAACCGCTTAAGTGGGTGTGAGAGGACAACCACCATCGCTTTGCATGTGGGCCAAACATATGTTGAATACCCAAAATGCACAACTTTGATGTGGCACATGCCTTGAAAACCGTAAAGTCCCCACATAGAGCGAGGTTCATGAATGAAGCGTACTACATATGATGGTCCCCTTCCCCCTCTTCGACGCATACTATATGCTCCTACCATAATACAACCCAAAAAGAATCCTCCTTGATGGTGAAATTAATTAACCTCTCCCGATGTAGGTCAAAGTGATGCATGTATCGATGATGGCCTCATGGGCCCACAGATGGAAGCGTCACACGTGAGTGTCCTAGGATAACCACCGCATGCATGCGTGTGGCCAAAAGAGGTGTTGTGTGATGTTTGAATAGCCAATTTCACAACTTTGATGTGGCACGTGCGTCGGAAACTGAAAAGTCCCGACACTGAGTGAGGTGTACTTGTTCACGGACGCGTACGTATAGTATATATGCTAGTCCCCTCCCACCTCTTTGACGCATACTATATACTCACACAAACAAAAAAGATTCTACCTTGCTGGTCAAATTAACCTCTCTGCCGGCTGTTCGTCAAAGTGATGGACGACGACCTTGCGGGCCTACAGAAAGCGTCACACGCGAGTATCGAGTGTCGTGTAGGACAACCATCGACTACTTGTGGCCAAAACATGTATGTATGAAAGGGTTGTGTAATGTTTTAAATAAAGAATTCATGACTCTGATGTGGCACCTGCCTCACAAAACGGCCAACCCACACGGTGGCTCACGACTCGTAGTGTACTGCCAGCCACCCGCCACCCCCCAGACGCACACACACATACACACACCGCGAATCCACCGCAACTACGATGCATGTTAAATTATCCCACGGTAAGCATATGTTACCAAAGGAGGGACGTTTTAATTTTGAAAAAAAAGCAGAGATCATTAAGACATTTTAGTACATTCATTGATTTTCTAGGGGTATAATGTGCAAAAATCAAATTTGAGCTCCATGCACACGTGATAGTGCACCTAAATGGATTGCAAAAACACATGTGTCTCACTGGGTGCATGTTTAATCCCCGTGCAAGAAATTTCAAACATTGAGAATCTTGATTTTTAAATTCTAGTACATCCAAAACTTATTTGAAATTCATGAAACTTATCGTGTTGTCATATGGACACCAATACAAAGTGGCATTTTACTTTTTTTGTCAAATTTGAGACCAGTTTTGATGTAATCTTTATCTTCTTACAAACGGAAGATTATTAATAATTGGGAATCAATATCCCAAATGGATTATTTATTCGAACCGTGAGCGTTAGACCAACAATGGATACGTGCCATGCTTCGGTTAAGAAATAAAGCGGCAGCATTAATCATCCAAATACAAAAACAATATACGTGCCGCCACGCGACCCGTGTGCCGTGCGAGCAGGCATGAGTTGACGGGACGCATGCAAGCTGTCCGCCGCGCAGGCAGACTGGGAGGCGTGCGTGCAGGTGTGTGAATTGACCGGAGGCGTGCTCGCTACGCAGTGTCATCGTGAGGTGTGCGAGTAGCTATGTGAAAAGATGGTAGGCATGCCAGCAGTCTGGTGCGCAGACTTACCGGGAGGCGAGCCAGCGGTTTGATAGTCGCCCGCCTCTCTCCCACTACTCCATATTAATGGCGCGCCCGAGCGACCGCACCCCCCATCCTCGCCACACACACAATCCTCTGTCTCCGCTTGCATCCTCGACGCCGCTCTCAGTCCTCAAAGCCGTCAGTGTATGAGGATGCCGCCGAAGCGCCCCATCGGAGGGAGTGGCGATGTCGGGGCTGTTGAAGCACCGGAGCATGGCATGGAGATGGAGACAGAGGTTGCCGTCACCGCCGGCGAGGTATCGCTACACCTTGACATCGTCGATGGCATCGAGCTTCCACAGCCGGAGGTGGAGGTCCACACCGACTCCGGTGATGACTCGGGCGACGACCCCGGCGACAACTCCGACGACCACTCCGGTGACGACTCCGACGACGACGGATAACTGGTTAGTCATCTATACCCATTTATGTGTCAAATAGATCCTAGGGTTTCTCTCATTACTCCTGCCTCCCCCTTTTTGGAATAGAAATCCTATGGTTATGTTCTCCCAATCCATGAAATCTAAGTAAATTTCGTTAGATCCATGTAGTGTATTGATTGTTTGAATGGTACAAGTGATAAGTGATTAGTTGTTTCATCTGTGCAAATGATTTCTGTTAGTAATCCGACTAGGGTTAGTGTTCGTGCTAATAATTCCTAGCCAGGACTTGACAATTGATTTTGAATGACCTACATATATGTTTGTGCCATTATTTTCTTCAAGATTGGTCTGTACATAGACGACTGTGCTTAAAAATCAAACCATAATCTCTGGATATGTATAAAAAAATAGCCATAAATTCCTAATCCTACTTCACGGCATGTAAACATTGATTTGATGCCGAATTTTGGCAACTGCCAAATGTTTGCTAGAGATTAGTTTGTAAATATTAATTTAACCCCACATTTTTTTTTACTATTTGTATAGGTGCTGTCTGACGATGTGGACAGCAAGGATGAAGATGGCCAGAGGAGGTACAAGAGGCAAATCCTGAGGGAGCTTTATGCGGGAATGCATAACAGACGTATTAGGACCTGGGACGGCAGCTATCGATGCCCATTTTGCAACCAAAAGCTTATTGACACGTATGAAAGTGTTCTGGTGCATGCAAGAGGACGAGCCGTTGGCTCCTTCAAGCAGAAGTATTCTCGCAGGGTGGCGCACGCCGCGTATGCCAAGTACCTGTAGAAGCTTCGGGATCGTGCCGGCAGATGAGATGAGATGTGGGATCGAACTATGTACGCTTGAGTATGCTTAATGATGGTTGAACTATGTACTTATGGTTGAACTATGCTTGTGTACGCTTATTATCTTTGTTTGAGTATGTTTAATCTATGTTTACTTATGTCTAAATGTGGGATATGGATGCAATCAGTTCGGTTGATGGAATCTACCTCCGTCCTGGTTTATTGGTTCCCTTTCTAATTTGTGTTAAATTTGACCAAAGATTTAACTGACAAAATGTTAGTGCAGGTCAGCCAAAATTATATCGTTGGATGCGTATTTGAACATAGTGTTCAATGATATAATTTTTGGTGACATGCATAAACATTTGTTAGTTAAATATTTGGTCAAAATTTGGTACAAATTACAAAGGGGACCAATAAACCAGGACGGAGGTAGTACGTCGATCACACACGGTTCCCAAAATTGGAACCGTGTGCAATGACTTTCATTTTGCCTGTTACGTCAATCACACACGGTTGGCTCTAGCAAAACGTTGCCTCCGAAACTCTTTGTGGGACAGAAAACCCTCACCATCCAATTCAAAAAAGAAAAAAGAAAACCCTCACCATCCCCACGTCACAAAAACCCTCACCCCGCCCGCCACCCCCTCCGGTCCCCATTCACACCTGCACAAGCTCCTCCGCGTCTATGCATGGCACCGCCTATCGCGGCGGCAACCACTTAGCTCGACGCCTGCCGCCGCCGCCAGGCTGCCGGCAAACCCCACCGCATTTTGCCACTTCCGCTTGCCACCGCCTATTGCCATCGACTTTCTCGACGCTGCTCGCGGTCGACCCAACTCCGCCTAGTTGGGGAATCCGCCGTACTGAGGGTTTTTTCTCATGGACAACAAGGTAACTAATTTAATGAGATATTATATCATCTCTTATCCCAGTTCATCAGCCTCCTTTAATCACCCGGCCGAAATCGCCATGAATTCATTTTTATTTGAGCTGATTTGAGGGTTTTCTTTCATTCATAGAGTGTACAGTGCGCGGACACATAAGGACTTTGCGGCCTCTGCCAGACATCCATGGAGTTCCATCTCACCGTACTAGATGACTTGAGGATGTGCGCGGTATGTTCAATCTCACCCTAAATCGGTTGGCATGGCCTACTTTCCTGAACATATACTAAATATTGCTACATTTGGATAAAAGGTGCCACACGCACCATATACGTCAAAGGGGATTTTTTTTTCCTATTTTTTCTATATTAGGCAAATTAATGATGTATTGTTCTTTCGATTACTCTCATATTTCCATGGCATCATGTTTACCCTATCTGTTTAATTATAGATTTTTGTCCTTAGATTTCAACTGCTGTACAGTTCTTTCAAATTGGGCCCATATTTGCATGTTACCATATTTTCTTTAACAATCCTACCATTTTCTGCAGCGCGTCCCTTGCTATGCAACAGAATGTGTAGTACACAATCTTTCCCTTTACATAAATCAAGACTGCAGGGATGTCATACTGAACACAAACCATGGATTTACAATCGTTGCTACTGTAAGACTTGATGAACGTGGTGACTCCTATTTTGGCACTGGCCTTTGGAAAGAAATTTCTAAGTGTTATGTACTGAAAGCTGGCACTAAAATTGCACTGCACATAAAAGAGCCTAGTCATGAGATATATGCTAACTTCCCTGACGATATCATCCGTCCAGACTTTGTTCGAAGTAAGTGTTCTTATCAAGTATCTGCATGTTGACTTACCCAGCAATGTCAAATGAATTGTGTAGTATTTAAGCAACCAATTGTTATTCCATTTTCTTACTCTATTCCCACCTACTAACTTCTAGTTACCAATACACTTTTCTATTGCCCTATTATAACTAAATATTCCCTGTACTCCCACTTCTATCAGAAAGCGTCGCTGACAAGGAGACTCCGAAGGTGGAGAATGGGGCTGCCAACAAGCGGAGGCGGGTTGAGCAAGAACCGCAAGCGACTCCAGCAGGCCTAGACTTCATCAGCAGCCTCCCTGATGATATGTTGACAGTCATCATCTCCCTCCTCCCAATCAAATATGGGGCGCGGACAACCGTCCTTTCCCGTCGATGGCGCCCCTATGGAACTCCACCCCTCTCGACTTCATCGACACCCACGAGCTCTGCCATGGCTATCACAAAAGCTTGGATGCATTCTCCAAGATCCTCGGCAGTCACCCTGGCCCAACCAGAGGCCTTAGCATGGGAAAGTTCTGTTCCAACGGCAAGGACCGAGCCAAGCTTGACGACTCGTTCCGATCCCCCGCCCTAGATCAGCTCGAGGAGCTCACTTTTGATGATGGGCATATGCGCTCGCTGCCAACGTCCGCGCTCCACCTCACGCCCACGCTGTGCATCGCCAAGTTCAGGAACTGCCATCCCCCCTTAATGACGCGCCCGCTCTTATTCTACCACAACTGAAGCACCTCGAGCTCGTCGCCATTTGCCTCCAAAACGGTGACATGGAGCGCCTGCTCCATGGTTGTACTGCACTCGATTACCTTCGTCTTCAGGCGATCAATGGGTTGAGTAGCTTCCACATCACCTCCATGACTCTCCGGACTATTTATGTGTGTTGCTGGTGCGGCAAGAAGACATCACAAGATGTGTACCACGGTATGGCCATTGAGGACACACCTTCACTTGAGAGATTACTTGTAGTTGATCAAGAAGGTCCAACAAGAATCAATGTCATTTCTGCGTCGAAATTGACAGTGGTGGGCTACTCGTCTGACAAATACTCCGAACTTGTTATTGTATCCACACCCGTTCAGGTACAACAGTCGCCTTCTACCTCTCCTTCTAGAAATTAACATTATTTCTAAATTTGAAGATGTATGTTCGTCTGTCATCCAGAAAATGATTCCGACAAGCTTGACCCCGAAACTGTGCACAGTGAAGGTCTTGGCACTAGAATCTATCGGCCCCAACCTGGAGCAAGTTGTCAGTTTCCTGAGATCCTTTTCGTGCCTGGAGAAGCTATATATCGAGGAGATGTTCCTTTCCTGTTAAATGTTAACCATAAGGGAGTTCAATTTGCGACACCTTGTTCCAAGTTTACAATGACAATGTACTATGATTTCTGAATGATTTTTTGGAGGATTTCAGTACATGCATGTTTTCCCCCCATATTGGCTGCTTGATCCATATGGTTACAATCCATAAGCATTTCTCCTTTGGATTCATCTGTACTACTAGTTTTCTTAGGGAACTTTTCATCCACTCCAACCTCTTGTGAAGAAGGCTACATTTTTCTAGATTGTAATCAAATGCCAATGTTAATCATGTCGGATCGAAGATGGCATGTTAGTGCATTTTACAAATCCTGCAAACCAAATAGGCCTGTAGTAGTGTTCAAAACTGCATGTAGGCACTAACATGTTTTCTTCTTTTGTAGATAAGATTATGCCCTGTGGTGGATAATGTGATACAATATAACAATCACATCGAATGCCTAGATCTGCATCTCTCAGAAATTACTTTGAACTCCTACCGAGGGACCTTACTAGAGATTATATTCGCCAGGTTCTTTGTTGTCAGAGCAAGGGTGCTGAAGGTAATGAGGTTTGCCCTACATTTATTTCGCAAAAATGAATGGTTTGTTTATCAACGCCGGCGGCTGCGGCAGAATGGAATAGGCTCCGAAAATGCTGAATTTCATTTTGGAACTTCAGATGACAGAGTAATCGAAAGTCATCGTGTCAACCCCATACATGACTTATGAGTGGCTGACCCCTTTCCAAAAATTATGAGGTTTCGAAACCAGACTTACAAGTGGTAATATTAGTTTGAACCTGTATGATATCCATGTTCAGCGGATCAACACGAGCGTTTGCAGCTGATGAGCTGAATTTCATTTCTAATATCAGTTTGAACCTTGTAATCTTTGAATTTGAGCCATATAACTCTGGAATTTGAACCTTGTAATATTTCGAGCTTTTGTGGTACAATCATTGAAATGGCATCGTATGAGACTTGTATATTGGTAGCACTATTTTGACCTTAATATGCAATGGACTTAGATTTTATTAACCATTCTCGAATCTGTTTACCTTGTCGATCTCATAGCACATGATCTGTATAGCTAACTCGACTGCGATCTTCGACATTATTGCACACAGTTAGTTTCTTCAACCGTGTGCCCCGTAGAGCGCAGAATTAATTATCGCACTCGAGTGTCCGTCATCACCCTTCTGTGTAACTTTGACCTCATCACCCACGAGTAAACTTATGACCGAAGTCATTCCACACACTTAGTTTTCAAAGCTTTTTGCCAATAAATGCCCATGATTTGTCCCTCTTGTAGCCGTCGCGTGGCCAAACTAGCCGGGAAGGAAGCTTCCGCGGTAGCGCGGGAACAGGCTCACCGACGATACATTTGGCGCCTCTTCGAGCCCACGCATGGTCAAATGAAATGCATGCGGTGCAGTGTTGTGAAGCGTGCACTGGAATCCTCCGCTATGAACGCGGTGACAAGACATGACGATTACAGGCTGGCCGGCCCCCATTTATTACAGCGGCCATTCAACCCTTGTGTCTCTTCAACCTTTCGATCGCGCCCCACCATTGCAAGAAGCACACCCACCATGACAAATTCTTAGAGGGTATCCTGCGCGGCTCCAATGGCGCTCCGAGTGGCTGCCGACGATGAGCAGCAGTTCACCATGCATGCCGTGGTGGACACCCACAGAAGGTTCACGGAGCTCTTGGTGGTGTACACCAACAACCCGGTCTGGGTGGAGCACTCCATCCACATCATGGAGTTGTTGCTTGCCGAGGAGAAGTACAAGGTGGTCGGGTTCGACCTCGAGTACACCCGCACTCGTGCTGGGTCTCATCCCAAGGTCACCGTTGCCCAGATGTGCGTGCGCAACCACGTCCTCGTCTACCACTACTGCCTGGCCACAAGGCCTTGCGAGCGTTTCGCCAGGTTTGTCAACAGCCCCCACTACATGTTTGCTATGGTGGACATCACCAACGATGTAAAGGTGCTCAAGAATTCGAGCATCACCTGCCAGAATCTTGTTGACATCTAGGGCCAATACAAGATCTGGGGCAGCAACAAGCATGAGAAGGACTCCCTGGTTCACCTCGCCGAGGCCATCATCGACCCCTACTACAGAGACATGAAGGATTCCTGCAACAAGGACAAGCGTGCCTGGTACTCGGCCTGGATGGAGAAACTCGACAAAGCTCACGTCGTGTACGCGGCCAAGGAGGCGTACACGAGCTATGAGATGTACAGGCCGATCGTTGACATGAGTAAGTGCCTCCTTCCCCAAAACGGCCAGGGATCCAGCCAGAAGCGGAGCAATGGCAAGCGTCGTCGCAACAATAAGTAGATGATTAGATCCTCATTTCTCATAGTTTAGTATGCATGTAATTGCTTACTTTGGTGTGTGGAAATGTTATGTGTGTAGTCACTTGTGTAATTGTATGCTTAATTTGGTTTTGCAATGCTGTCTTTTTAAGTATATATGTTGATGCTTTGTAGACACAGCAAATCACATCGCACACGGACTAAACAATGGAACCCATCGGTGATGATTTCATCAATCACTGACAATTGTATACCAGCAATCGTTTGCTCACAACACACACGGCTTGTTAATAGGAATCGTCTGTGTTGTTATCGGTCTTCCCACACATTTCTGATTACAGACCTGTTTGCCGCGTATCACACACATCTTGTTAAGATGAACTATTACTGTTCTCCTGGCTCAATGCAAACAGTTCATTCGAGTGAACTGTATGTCGTATATCGCACACACCTTCACCTGGCTGCCCATTTCTGTTGTTCCGCCTCATCACAAACAGTTTATCCGAGTGAACTATATGCCATATATCGCACACGCCTTCATCTGGCTGCCTGTTTCTTTTGTTCTGCCTCATCGCAAACAGTTCATTGAACTGAACCGTATGCCCCTCATCGCACACGCAACTAAAATCTGAACCGTGTTTGATGTATCCTTCATCACAAATGTTTTGCATATTTTTTGACAGTTATTTAACAACACTGTTTGTGATTAATGCATCACACACAGTTTCGTCAAAGGGTCTCTGATCGTAGTGTCGCGTTAGTAGCATCCTGCAGTAGTGGATGTCAAAGTCGATGAGCTCGGTGTGGTAGTTGTCACGCTTGCCGAAGGTGACAGGGAGGCGAATCTGCCCTATGGGGATGGTGGAGCCATCGGTCACCCCTGAGAAGGGCTTGGTGGAGAGGAGTAGGTCGTATGGCACCTGGAGCGTCTCGAATGTCTCAACGAAGAGAACGTTGAGCCCCGCGCCACCATCGATGAGCGTTTTGGTGACGAGGATGTTGCTGATGGTCGGCATGCAGAGCATGGGGAGCACGCCAGCGGTGGCTGAGCACTTGAACTAGTCCATGGAGTCGAAGGTGATGGCGTGCTTGGAGCATCTGAGGGGACGCGATGCCTCAATCTTGGGAAGGGTCGCGTTCACCTTGCGAGCGAACTGCTGGAAGATGCGATGAGTGGCAGGGGCCTGAGCACCGCCCAGGATGCAGACGATCGCGCGTGGCTCCTGGAAGCCCCCAGCCCCATCATCTTGGCGGTTGTCGTCGTTTCTCCTTGGAGGCGGCGGCACCGGAGGAAGGTCGGCATTGCCCTGGGGACGGTCCTCGTGGGGCTGGTCACGCCACGGGCCGTCGCGAGGCTAGCCCTGCCAGCGGTCCTCACGAGGCTGATCGCGCCAGTCCTGGCGGGGGTCGCGGTTGTCCCAGCGGCCACCACCACGGCCTCCTCCGCGGCCGTAGCCGTGGTCGTTGTGCTCGGGACGGCGGCCGAGGCACCCGTCGTAGATTGCCCTGAGCTCCTGGCAGTCGTTGGTGTTGTGGCTCTGGACGTTGAGGAAGACGCAGAACGGGCGGCTGCCCCTGGAGTGTTTGCCATGGTCACAGCCGAGCTTCATCTCGGGCTCCACGGCTAGCACGGCGAGGCCCTTGCACTTCACTTCCTTAGCCTTGGCCTTCTTGTCTTCAGGATCGACCTCCGGGAGCTCCAGGAGGGAGAGGCAACCTTCCTCTGCCCTCGCGCACCTGGTTGCCATGTTGAACATCTCCAAGGCCGAGCATAGATCCTCGTGCATGGAGAGCTCCTCCTTCATCTTGACATCCCGGACACCTTCAGAGAACGCCGAAATGATGCCCTTGTCCGACACCTTCGGGATCTTGAGGCGAACATTCGTGAGGCGATGTATGTACTTGTGCAGGGTCTCGCCTGGCTGCTGCTTTATGTGCCGCAGGTTGCTTGCTACAAGAGTGTGGTCGCGAGTGCCTTGGAAGTTGGCGATGAAGCGCTCACGCAGCTCGTCCCAGCAGGAGATCGACCCCACCAGGAGGTTCAGGAGCCAAGAATGCGCGCCATCCTTGAGGGCCATGGGGAACCAGTTCGTCATGACCTTCTCATCGCCGTTCGCCTCCTCGATGCTTAGCTCGTAGAGCTAGAGGAACTCAGCGGGATCAGGAGTGTCGTCGTAGCGCGGAGGCAGATTCGGCTTGAACTTGCCGGGCCAGACGACATGGCACAGCTCTGGGGTGAAAGCACGGTAGCCTGCCGCACTCACAGGGGCCGATCGCATGGGAGGAGCTTGGTCTTGGCGCCCGCGCGCCACCGACTATGGCGGCGTGCGGTCTCGACGCGGCAGTGCTGGAAGCACGCGCGCCTCTCCTTGGGGCCACTGCAGCACCTGACAGCTTTCTTCATCTCGCGTTGGCGCCGTGCGCGGTGGGTCGCGCTGGGGTGCCTCATGCCTGGGCTCGGGGTCCATGCCGTGCAGAGGAGGAGGAGGAGGCACGCCGTGAGCCACGTTGCCCACCAGGGACGGCGGAGGACGAGGCGAACGGGACGGTGCAGGAGCCTCACTGGTGGCGTTGATGAGCTCGGCAATGCGGCCGAGCCAGTCGTTGGCCGGACGATAGCGCAGAAACTCACGCGCCATGAGCAGCGCAGCCTGCGCGTTCGCCGGCCCACGACGAACTTGAGAAGATGACATCGTGGCCGAAGTGGGTGATGGAGTCGTGGTGCGGCCATCGCGACACACAGACGGTGGCAGCGATGAATCCTGGTGTTCACGGGCAGCAGGGTCGGTGGCGGCGTTAACCACTGGGGAGGCAGAGCGGCGAGGAGCATTGTTGCCCACGGGTGACGTCTGGGCGACACGAGCGGCCCGGCGCTCGGCACGGACACGGTGAGTGTCGGCCATTGGAACGGCAGAACGGCAGCGGAGCAAACGGTGGAAGAGAGGCTTCGACACGCCCCTACCTGGTGCACCAAATGTCGGATTCAGGGCTCCGCAGACCCAAGGAAGGTTCGAACTCTGGGGCGTGTGTGAAGAACTCAACCTATCCAGCCAACCAGCTCATCGCCCCATGGCCTAGCTCAAGGGACAAGGAAGAAGATGAACACGGCAGTTTACCTAGGTTCAGGCCACCTTGCGGTGTAAGACCCTACTCCTGCTTTGTGGTGGATTTGCCTCACGAGGGGCTGAGGACGAACAAGTACAAGGGATGAACAACCTCATGAGGTCTACTCTGGTGAGGGTGGAAAGGATCCGATTGGCCACCTCTATGTTGGTGGCTAACCTATATTTATAGTGACCTCGGTCCTCTTCCCCCAAAACGTAGGCGGGAATGGATTCCACAACGGTCAATTTGAAAGGGGACAAGTAGTACATCTTATCCTGACGAAAGGTGGTCTTCGCCTGCAAAGCTTCTGGTCATGACGCCGCGGTGGGCTCGGCGATGACATCCTTCCTGCCGTCCTGGCAGACCTGGTCTCATTACGCTGGAATGGAAACATTTGCCTGATTCCTCGGGAACCAACGTCTGCGCTTGCTTCCTTAGCACCAAAGAGGAAACTGTCTTCCCTGCACCCGCTGGTGACCGCCTGGCCTTGGTCGTCACGGCTTGCATCACCGCAACCTCATGAGGTTGGGCACCTGCATAGGAAACTCCGCTCCTCAGGAGGCAGCCTGAGGAGGCCGCTCCCTCGGGAGGTCTTGGTGTCATCTGCCTCGCGAGGCTTGGCCCCTCACTAGGGTCTTGTCTTGATTGTCTTTGTAGATGGGCCGTACCAGGCCGTCGATGGAGCCACGCCATGGGCTGCAGGCAGGGAAGTCTGGGTACCCTGGTTCCTAGAACGCCGACATGCACGACAAATAACCAGGAGGTCTAAATCTATGACTATCATCAACGGCGAGTTACACTGATGCAGTGTGACAGGCGTGTTCCAACGTTGTGTTTCTCCTGAGGAGGACCATGAAATTTTATGAGAGATTCATGAAGGCGATTGTGGTCATCATGCCGGCTCTAAATCTTTGGTGGCTAAAGCTTTTCGTCATGGGTTTTACTGGTTGATGGCTCATGCTGATGCAGAGGACATTGTTAGCAAGTGTGATGGGTGTCAAAAGTTTGCAAGGCAACCTCATGTGCCGGCTCAGGAATTGCGGATGATCCCAATAACTTGGCCGTTTGCAGTCTGGGGGCTTGATATGGTGGGACCATTCAAGAGGTATAAGGATAAGAAGACCCACCTTCTGGTGGCGGTTGACAAGTTTACAAAGTGGGTTGAGGCAGAGCCGGTTAGCAATTGTGAGGCGGCAACTGCAGTTCAGTTTGTCAAGAAGTTGATCTTTTGTTTTGGATATCCTCATAGTATCATCACTGATAATGGTACTAATCTTTCTAAGGGTGCTATGAAGGAGTTCTGCCAAAGAGAGCATATTCGTCTTGATGTTTCTTCAGTGGCTCATCCACAGTCTAACGGTCAAGCAGAACAAGCTAACCAGGAAAATTTGAGAGGTATCAAGCCCCGGCTTATGGTTCCTTTGGAGCGAACACCGGGTTGTTGGGTTGAGGAGCTACCTTCAGTGCTTTGGAGTATCAATACCACCCCCAATAGGTCAACAGGCTATACGCCTTTCTTCATGGTCTATGGTGCAGAGGCGGTTCTCTCCAAGTGATATCCGTCATGACTCGCCTAGAGTGGCGGCTTATGAGTCACCAACAATGTAACCCGGCCCCTCCTGGGCGGGTCACACCTCGGGGTTACATCCCCAACATTAGGCCCCAGATTGATTTGAACTTGTTCATGTCAATCTTCATTGCTTCGGGTTGGCGAGTCTTCCTTTCCAATGCTTAACCATGAACGAATCGTTGTAAGCCGCCATGATGTCATTTGAAAAAATCCAGAAAAACTCATGACATCACAACGGATCTTTTTGCATTAACTGGCCACCCGAGAATCGAGGCGCCTCCACTGTTTAGATAATCATGTCGCCTCCTTGATTTCTGCGCGTGCCATTTTACTGTTTCCTTATAAATAGGGACGGGGGCTCCCTTTTTCACTTTTACCCCCATTCCTCTCTCTTCTTCTTCTTCCTCGCGTCGTCCGCCACTGTCGGAGCTCCACCGCCCCAACCGATCTTCACCAGCAGCTCCATCTAGGCCGCTGCATCAACCTGACTGTGACCAGAGATCGTGGCACCCCTCCGCTCTTCAGTGAAATCTTCAGGTAATGCTCCTTCCTTGATTCAGATCCATATTAGGTTGCCCTAGTTCACGGAGTTCATCATAGTTCATCATAGTTCATCCATGCATCACTTAAAAAGTATAGTTTGATCCAAAAACTAAGCAGAAACAGTGTGACAACAATTTTTTAGCCCTTTACCCAAATCCCATCTTCTCACGAATCAATACCCAGTTCCTCAGTTCTTCCACTGCTACATTTTAGGTTTGGCAATTATTCTTCATTTTTTGAATCACCATAGATCCAAAATTATAGGCATAAACCATGGAACTTGTTTGTCCCATACTTAGCAAAATTTCATCAATCCAAGATCCGTAGATAGTTGCCTCGCCAATGTTACCTGGGCGGTTTAAATAATAACTTTGTAACCCGCCAGCCTTTAGCCGGCTTAATAATGAATTTATATCCCATCATATACCAATCATTCCGTAACCAGCTCGCTACTACTGAATTATCATTGTAATCATTAGGTAGCTTATCACCTTAATATTAACCCGCCATGCTTTTGCTCCCAGGCCGTAGCTTTTTAAACCTCCAATCATGACTAGGACCCCCACTTCTTGCGATTGGGTTACTTCTGAGGTTTCTGAACTCTCTCTCAAAGAATATGTTGACATGGGAGTCTTGCCAGCGAAAGATACCATCCACAGGCAAGCTCCAGGTGCTGAGACTAGACCTCAACCTAAAGAAGGTGAAGTCGTTGTTTTTTCGGATCACCTCCTCCGTGGCTTCTCGCCACCCGGGTCAAAGTTTTTCCGGGATGTTCTGCATTTTTATAAACTTCACCCACAAGACATTGGCCCCAATTCCGTTTCCAACATATGCAGTCTTCTGCGAAGTGTACCTTCAACAAGAACCTGAGGTTGACCTATTCAGAGAATATTTCTATCTCAACCGCAAGACTGAGATGACCGATGGGCCTAGTCTCGAGCTTGGCGGGATTTCTATTCAGAGGCGAAGAGATGTGGTTTTCCCTGTGGTTGTACTACCTAGCCACCCCAAATATTGGAACTGTACTTGGTTCTACTGCCAAGATACCTCTCCAGATGATGAAAATCCTCTGCCGGATTTTCGTCCTTTCCGGCTCAGCCCCAGCCACGAGCTTCCGGATCGTATCACTGCTACAGAACGGGCTAAATATTCAGCCATCTTTTCAAAGATAAGAGCCCTGGTAGCCAACGGCTTATCTGGAGTAGACCTGGTCCGCTGTTGGGTCTCTTGTAGAATTTTGCCATTGAGCCGGCGCAGCGGTTTAATGTGTAAATATACAGGCGACACAAAGGATCATCAATGCTATAACCAGACATCCTTGACTGACAAGAAGACCATTGATATGGTCAAGTCACTGCTTGGAGAGCCTCTCCACAACTACCGAAAAGTGGGATTGAACCCCTTCTGCGCACTTAACCCGGCTCCGGTTGTAAGTGTCTTGAATGAATCCTCACCTTGTATATTTATTTCTTTGTGTTTTATACCTTAAACTTATTGCACACATGCAACTGTATATAGGCCGACTCTTCCATCTGGAAAAAGAAGTTGCAAGCCACCGTGCCCCTTAAGAAGGCTAAAGTAAAATCTCACGCTCCGGCTCGCCGCAAGAAGCCATCAGCTGAAGAACTACCCAAACTTGATGATGAATCAGAGGTCAAACTTGACTCCCTTGGTCTTTTCTTTGTACAACTTATTGACACTGATTCCTCTCAGGAAGAGGCAGAGACCAGTCATGCTGACACCGCAGAGGTAACTATAATCTCCTATGGCTCAGAATCCTTACCATTAAAGAAAATTCGGCGGCTTATCCGGAAAGTAAAATTCTCACATCCTCTTGCTCATTTGGACCCCAACTTTCTTTTGAAGAAATACCAGCATGACTCAAGACATATGACCCAGAGTGATGGTACTCAAGACATCGTCTCCGGCTTACCTAACACTCCTGCTCCTCGCAAGCATCGAAATGAGGTGCCACATGACCCGGATCCTCTCTATCCATTAGCAGGCCTTAAACGTCAACCTCTTAATTCTTCCGACTCAAATTATCAGGGCACGCCTCCATCATCCGGCGACTCTACTGGGACTCAAATGCCTACCTTCAAGATTGCCCAGGGGTAAGTATTTTCATTTGTTCATAAATAATCTTGTAAGGATATACTCAAATTCTTGTATCCTTGTCACAGAGGCGTAGCCAAGGCGGGTAAAAAGCAAAAGGTGGGCGGCTCTTACAAAGACCCGAAGACCACTGAGCCGGAGAAACAGGCGCCTGAGGCCCCAGAGGCTTCAATTCAAACCCCTGAGGATCTTGCCAATGACCTGCCGCCACTTGCTGACACTACCATCTTTGAAGCAATGGATGCTGAAATAAATCCAGCTATTAGCCATGACCCGCCAAGCCCTAAGCCGCCTAGCCCTACCAAGATGACTGAGGAGATCCCCCTTAGTAAGAATTCGGATGATGTGACAATCACTGGGATGGCTTACACAGCGCCAAGAGCCTCAATTGTGCTAACCAAACATAGCACTAAGGAAGAATCTCCTTCCTTAGAAAAAGGCAAGGACAAACTGGACCTGGAGAGCTACTCCTCCTTCAGTGCAGGCGACATGTATGCGGGCTATCTAAGCCGCCTCAACACAAGTCGAGACATGGAAGCTGGGCTAGTTCAACTCATGAAGTAGAAATATGAGGTATGAAACCATCCCTTTCCTCTTTAGCCTTGCTGATATACTTATATCCATAGTAGCCCCAAAGGGCCGGCTTAACTTACCAAAGTAAGCCGAGACATACAGTAATTTGAAAACCAAACATGTAGCCCCCAAGGGCCGGCTTACCTTACCAAAGTGAGCCGGGGCTTATATTCATTTGAAAACCAAACCTGTAGCCCCCAAGGGCTAGCTTAACTTACCAAAGTGAGCCAGGACTTAAATGACTTTGCAGAACCAAAGATGTAGCCCTGAAGGGCCGGCTTACCTTCAAAGAGATGAGCCAGGTCTACAATGAAGATTGAAGTGACCTACATTAGCCCCCAAGTGACAAGTATATGGCTTGCAATGTGCTTGGGACTTTTAATGAACTATATCACAAAAACTTACTCCTTGTGTTGTAACCATTGTCTCAATGTTGTATTTCAGGAGGAGCTGAACGTGCGGAAGTCGCATCTCAGCAACTTAAAGAAGAATATTGAGCTGCAACAAGCTCAAACTTCCAAAGCCGAGTTAAAGCTGAAATCTTCCCTGGAAAAAATTGAGAAAATAAAAGCAGGCTTTGATGCTGAAAGAACTACCTGGGAGTCGGACAGAACCATCCTCTTGAAAAGAGCCGAAGATGCTGAAGCTGCGCTTAAGCTGGTGACTGACGAGCTTGCCGGCTTAAAGCAACACATAATCCAGATGACAACCGCCATCTTCGGTACATTAAACATTTGCACTTCATCATCTTGTTTTAATACTTCTTTGAGCCGCCTAGAGTTTCATAATATATAATACTTAACACACCTGGCGACTCTTGAACAGGCCCCGGAAGCGCCAATCTTGGCCAGAACATGCTGCTTAAACTTAAAGTGGTGTATTCATTGGCTGAACAGTTATATGCTGGGATGCAACGCTGTCTTGCAGCTTTATCAGGCGGAAAGAAACCTCCAATTCTGATCAAGACGACCTTAGAGATCCTGTCAATTGCGCCGGCTCAAATTGAAGTGATTAAATTATTAGCCGCTCGAGCCGGAGCCATTGTTGCTCTAGGCCGGGCGAAAGCGTGGCAATCAGAGCTTGACCCAGAGGAGATAGCCACTGAATGTCCAGAGTTCAAAGATGACGGGTCAACATTTGAAGAACAAGATTTCAACAAATGTGTCAGAGAGATGCGACCCATGGCTTGTAAGCTTATTGAAGAGTTGAACTTGAACCATTATACGCCGGCTTATGATGAAAACAACAACAAGATTAAGCCGCCCACGCATGAAGTGATGGATATTGTTCCTCCTAGGCTTAAGCACATCTTCGCCCCTGACCTTGACCCTTCCATTATTATTAATGATGAAGCAACATTCGAGGCCTTAACCAGCATCCACTGGACATTGGCTGACCTCCAGATGGTCGACAAGGGAGAGCCGGCGCAGGATGACCCGGAGTCATCAAGGCGTCAAGAAGAAAATTGATCATAACAATGATGAACCAGGCGGCTCTCAGGCCGGGTTATGGGAGGGCAGCTCCAAAAACTCTTGATTGAAAAAACTTTTTCGGGCTCAGTTGAAGCCGTGTAATAGGGTAGTTGCAAACATTGATCCGCCCTGTCATGCCTTCACGCATGTTAATCTCCACTTTCGATCCAGTAGTTGAACTTTTGTGGCATGCTCGATCTGACCATATATATATGAGCTTTCGCAATGACTATGCTCTTCACCCTTGGTCTTGTATATTTTGCAGAAGACTCATCAACATCTATACTAGCGACTTAAAGTCAGAAACCAGGGCGGGTTACCAAACCCGAAGACTCGCAGTCTCATATAATTGTTGAAAACATGATTAGCATGGCTGTAGAGCCAGATCATGCTAGCGGCTTAAAAGCCAAAAGCCAAGGCGAGTGACAACCCAAAGACTTGTAGCCTCATAACCATGGTTGTTCAAACCAAAATATACTAGCGACTTAAAGTCCAAAGCCAGGGTGGGTTACAACCCAAAAAATACTCAAACATGAGCAACATAACCCAGAGCCTCATGACCCGGGTAGTCAATTTACACAAAATCAAAAACTTAACATAAAGACATCCAAAGAATCCAAAAGAGAGATACAAAAAATCCCAAATTTTTTGTTAGGCCGGCTTTCAAGACACGACCGAACGAGTTGGCTCACAGGTCTTTTGCTTTCAAGGCCGCATAGCCGTTGAGTTTATCCTAGCTCACTGTAAGTCGGCTCTCACGTGACACAAGCTGCCGTTTTAACCTTAATCCGTTCAGGGTCTTTAAAAAAGATTGACTGTTAAGAGTTCGGCGGGTCACCTGGTGGAGTAGCAAGTTGCAAACAGGCAGGATAACCCATAATTTGGCATCTCATGCCTGGTCAAGAGGGTATGAAAGCTAAACCTGGTGGGTTGGAAGCCCCCAAATGACCTTATGATCAACTAATAAAGGCTCAGATACACAAAAATGAAATGATAGAGGCCCCGAATTTTTCAGGGATGCCGGCTTTATTATATTTGATCATAAAAAGATATATACACATCATCAAAAATATGTACAATGATAAGAGCCGATGGCTCAGGTGTAGTATGGCCGAAGATGAGCAATGTTCCAAGGCCTGTTGGTCTCCTGCTCAGAGGTGCGTGACTTCTTGCGCTCACATATATCCATAAGATAATACGAACCATTGTTGAGATTTTTGCTAACCACAAAAGGTCCTTCCCATGGCGGGGACAGCTTATGCATGTCAGTTTGATCTTGAATCAGCCGGAGCACTAAGTCGCCCTCTTGAAATGCCCGAGTCTTAACTCTGCGGCTATGATAGCGACGCAGGTCTTGTTGATAAATCGCCGACCGGGCCACCGCATGGTCACGCTCTTCATCCAAAACATCAAGCACGTTCTGACGTGTCGTCTCATTATCAACTTCAACATAATCCGCCACTCTGGGCGAGTCATGACGTATGTCACCTGGGAGAACCACCTCTGCACCATAGACCATCAAGAAAGGCGTATAGTCAGTTGACTTGTTGGGGGTAGTATTAATACTCCAAACTACTGAAGGTAATTCTTCCACCCAACAACCCGGCGTTCGCTCCAAGGGAACCATAAGCCGAGGCTTAATACCTCGCAAGATTTCCTGATTACCTCGTTCAGCTTGACCATTAGACTATGGATGAGCCACTGAGGAAACATCGAGCCGAATATGCTCTCGTTGACAGAACTCTTTCATAGCTCCTTTGGACAGATTAGTACCATTATCGGTGATGATACTATGAGCATAACCAAAGCGGAAGATCAGCTTTTTAACAAACTGAACTGCAGTCACTGCATCACACTTGCTGACTGGCTCTACCTCAATCCACTTCGTAAATTTGTCAACCGCCACCAAAAGATGGGTCTTCTTATCCTTAGACCTTTCGCATGGCCCAACCATGTCAAGCCCTAATACGTCTCCAATGTATCTATAATTTTTTATTGTTCCATGCTGTTATATTATCATTCTTGGATGTTTTACAATCATTTTATAGCAAATTTATATCATTTTTTGGATGCAGCGAAACTTTTTGGAGAATTTTTCTGGGCCAGAAGACACATGATGGGCCAAAGAAGTACCAGAGGGGTGCCCCGAGGGGGGCACAACCCACCTGGGCGCGCCTGGGGGCCCAGGCGCGCCCTGGTGGGATATGCCCACCTCAGTGGCCTCCCGCACCGCCTCTTTGCTCTATAAATACCCCAATATTCCAAAAACCCTAGGGGAGTCAACGAAAATCAATTCCAGCCGCCACAAGTTCTAGAACCACCAGATTCAATCTAGACACCATCATGGAGGGGTTCATCATCCTCATTGGTGCTTCTCCGATGATGCGTGAGTAGTTCATTGTAGACCTATGGGTCCGTAGTTAGTAGCTAGATGGCTTCCTCTCTCTCTTTTGATTCTCAATACAATGGTCTCTTGGAGATCTATTTGATGTGTCGGGGCACGACACCTATGGGATCCCGAGAGATCCCTTTACGATTCGGTGGGGGGAAAGGTATACGCAAAGAGCAGAACCAGTGATCGACGCGGGAAGTTTTTACCCAGGTTCGGGCCGCTGATCAGCGTAAAACCCTACTCCTGCTTTGTGTTCTTATTGATGTTCTTGAGCCCAGCCTTCAGCAGCGCTCGCAATGAACAGTACGTTCAAAGAGCAGCTACGCATGCAGAATGGGCCAGAAGTTCTCCTCCTTTGTAGCAGTTGCCTTGGGCCTCCTTTTATATGTTCAAAGGGGTCTCCACAGTGGCAAAATGTACATACATTGAGGTGTAAAGTAGCTACAGGGTATCATACCTAACCCCTGACGGATTAGGACAAGCGCATTTAATGCACCGTGAGGTGTCCGTTTAGGTGTCCTCGCTTTCTTGGGGATGGAAAAAGGGGCCATCCCATCAGCACCGCTTAAGCTCTCCTCCACTGGCGCGCCGCCACGCATCCATGGAAGGAGTCAGAATGTCAGACTCGTCACTGCGCCGAAGCGGTGGCACAGTGGCAGAATCTCGCCAGGCGCCGATCCTTGCCGGGCACCAATCCTTGCCGGGAGCCAGGGCTTGCCGGGCGCCGAGCTTTGCCGGGCGCCGATCCTTGCCGGGTTCCTCAGGCCACCCCGGCAAGGATCTTGCCGGGGAGGCTGGCCTTCGATTTCCAGCTTTGCTTATTTGCTGACTCTCAGATCTCTGACTTGATGATTTCCTTGATGACTTAAATCGACCTCGAGCTGATCCCGGCAAGCCTTGCCGCGAGGACGGCTACAACTGCCTGTGCACAAGTAAGGGGTACTAGTGGCCCAATACTTAGTACACCGACAGGAGCCCCCGGGCCTGGGCCATACACGAGTGCGAGGCGTTGTTGGGCTAGGCCCAAATAGTGCACGGGCACGCGTGGCAGGGAATTAACTGCTCGTAAAGATCTTGTTTTACTGTGCCCCCACTATGCGCACGGAGCACGCGATGTGGGAAGTGTGCCAAAAAGGCTGCAAACTGTTTCGCGCCCACAGAGGCGCATTCATATTGGGGGATAAACAAGGTGGCCCCGCTCCTTCCCCATAAAAAGGAGAAGCCGTGGAGGCGCAAACCCATTCACCCCCCTCTTCTTCCCAATCTTGCCATCGCCATCGCCTTCTTCTGCTCGAGCTCAGAGCGAAACCTTCCTTCCATTCTACTCGCCGTTCCCACGCTCGTTCCGTCCTTCGGCTTCCATCTCCACGGTCGCCATGCCGCCCAAGGCTAGCAAAGGCAAGGGCACGGACATGGAGCCGAAGGCTGAAGTCCCGGAAAGCGAGCTGGTGAAGATGCGGAAGAGGCTCGTCGTCTTCCCTCCGACGCTCGACGCCGAAACCTTGAAGGGGCGATACCAATGCATGTGGGCGAAGGGAACACAAGCCCACCCCGCCACACGCGTCATCCCAGGTGCTAGTTCCAAAGGCGGATCGGACAGATACCCCTTCTTCGCTGCGTACTTTTATTGCGGGCTCTGTCCACCTTTTTCCGATTTCTTCAACGACATCATGTATACATACGGCTTCCGCCTTCTTGACTTCACGCCGAATGCCGTATTTTGCATGTCGATCTTTGCCCATCTTTGTGAAAATTTTGCCGGCGTGATCCCCAATTCTGCTCTTTTCCGCCACTATTTCTATCCTCGAATCCAAAAAGGAGAGGCTCTCTCTGGATCTATTGCTTGGATTCCAAGGGCCTGGAACAAAGAGATATACCCAGATGGAGTTTACCGCAAAAAGTGGGATGAGTGGCGGGCCGAATGGTGCTGGATCCAGGAAGCAGATCCTCATCCTTTTTGCCATCCCCGGCGACAGAAGGTGGTCCGCGGCAAGGATTGGGGCGATCTCGCCGCAGAAGACGAGAAGCTCACAATCGCCACTACCAGAATCCTCCGCTTGAAGGCTACCGGGCTGACAATGGAGATGATCGGCTTCGACTTCCTCCACCGCCGCATCACCCCTCTGCAGAATAGGGGAAGGCCAGCCTGGGAGTATAAGAACGCAGCGGATGTCATGAGGCTGCTCCCCGGGCTGAACAACAACTTGACTGTTATGCAGCTTGGCGCCCTCCGCCAGAAGTTATTCCAGCGCGAAGACAAGCACCGGCTGCCGGCAAGGATCGTCCCCTTGTGCAACAACTCTGCGCTGGGGTCGATCATTGCTTTCTTGCCGATGTTCAACGCCCACGGCCTTGACCCGACCTGGGTCGAGCCAAGCGAGGAAGAAGCGCAGAAATTCTTCGACAATCTGACGGAAAAGCCTGTCCGGCAAGAGCCAGATCTTATTCGTGCCACCACGGATCAGGAGGTAGCATACATCGCTACCAGAGTGGAGGAAGCGAATCTTGCCGCGGAGGCCGGCAGCGTTGGCTTCACAGAGTGGGAAGCCAGCGAGGCAGAGGTGGTAATGGAGACGAAGCCTGCCGGGGAGGACGAGGTTGCCGGGGAGGAGAGCGGCGCAGCCGCTCAGATCTCGTCCGGCGAGGACATAGCCGACGAGGAGACGCGAGAAGAGCCCTCGCCCCCGAAGAAGAAGGTGAAGCGTGTCCTTCGGAAGGCTGCGTCTGACATCCCGGCAAGCCAGCCCTCTTCGAGCGGCAAAGCCCCTGGCAAGAAAGTGGCCGGCAAGACCGGACCGCGGCAGGGGGCTCATCAACAGCCTGCGCGGCGTGCGAGGCCAGCACCAGCGGCCACTGCTGGGGCGGCAGGAGGGTCTCGCACCACCGCACCGGAAGCTGCCCCGGCGCCTGCCACAGCCAAGCGGCCTAGGACTCCTCCTCCGCCTCCCCACTCAGACACCGCAACGGAGGTCGACTTTGACATCTCCGGCTTTAGTCCGGAGCGAGAGGAAGAAGAGTAAGTACTTTGCCACAGCTTTTACCTTCCAATCTTGCATCAATCTTTACTGGCTTGCTTGTATTGCTTCTATAGTGACACAGAAACCTTGCTGGAGAGGATGGCGAAGAGGTCAAGGACTTCTACGGGCGACGAGCCCCCGGCAGGCTCCACTAGCGTGCCAGAGACTATCATCGTGAGCCCGGAGCCTAGTCCTCAATGCAGCCCCCAGCGTAAGTTCATTGTCCCTTTTTCTGTTGGCTGGTGCCGAGGCTTCCATTCTTGTCGCTGATATCTTCGGGTTCGCATGAGAAGAACGGCAACAAGGAGAGGATTGCCCCATTGTGCCTCCTTCATCGACCGCTCCGCCCACAAGCACATCTCCGGCAAGAGATCCTGCCGACGAGCCCGTCCAGATTGAGGAGGAGCCGACAAGCACGGACTCCGGCAACCCACCCCCGGCAACCGGAGTTGCCGGGAGAGGCGAAGCTACCTCTCGACAGCCCGACGCAGGTACTCAATCGCCTCAAAGTGCTAGTTATTCTTTTCCCCTTACTTCTTTATATTTGATCACTTCAAAATTTAAAAACTCGATCTTATTCTGACCTTCTCCTTCTCTCTTTAGAGTTCTCTGAGATGGAACATATGGACGTCAACGCCGTCATCGAGGAGACCGCCAGGGATGCTGCTGCCGAAGCGGACAGGATCACTGCCAGCGAGGCCACCAAGGATGATGTTGCCGGGGCCGGTGATGCTCTTGACGGGGAGGACGCCAAGACAGCACGAAAGGAAATCATGGAAGAACCTGCTGAAGAGGGCGACAGGGAGGCTGGGGACCATACTGACGGCATTCCTGCCGCAGGAGCGCCAGGTGCTGCATCGACCGCGGAGCCCCCTGTCACTGGTGAGGCGGCCACTGAAGACCAGCCATCAACATCTGACGAGCCCTCATCCAGCAAGTACCTCAAGGTTGGCGAAAACCTATTCATCAACTTGCCAGGGACGGCAAGCGCTGGGGCACCAGCCGAAGGAGAAGTTTTCGAAGAAATCATCGCTGCTGCCGGGCTTGAAGTTGTCGACAATCCCAACACTAGCAGCGGCAAATCTGAAGAGGATCAGCTCCTTCAGGCCATGGGCGAGAACTTCCGCAAACTCCAGGCTCTCCATCGCGCCCGGAAAGACAAAGCGGACTCCAGAATGGCAGTTATCGAGGCAGCCGAAGCGGATTTTCAAAGGCGCGTCGCACAA
The DNA here is from genome assembly GCA_011799875.1 of Thinopyrum elongatum. Lineage (NCBI taxonomy): Eukaryota > Viridiplantae > Streptophyta > Magnoliopsida > Poales > Poaceae > Thinopyrum > Thinopyrum elongatum. The sequence continues at coordinate 279,704,730 of CM022299.1, read as the reverse complement.
ATGCAGATCTGGCACACCGAGGCCCTCCAAGAGTTGGTTGCCGGCCGGGAACAAGTGAGCCAGCAGTGGAATGAAATCCTCTTGAAGCAATCAGACATGGAGAAGGCGCATGATGAAGCTGTTCAAAGGATTGCTGCTGAAGATGCCCTCCTGACGGGGCGCCGCGTTGCTCTTGATGCTCATGAGGAAGATCTCACTGCTCGTGAGCAGGCGCTCGCCGCCAAGCTTCGCAACAAGGATGAAGACATTGAAAATCTTGTCGCGCGGCGGACCCAGGAGCTGGAGCAGAAGCACAAGGAGGTGCTCGAAGCTCTAACTGCAAGTCACGCCGGCAAGCTCAAGGAGGCCGTCGATGCAGCCGAAGTTGCAGAGGCCGCCAAGAACGAGCTGAGCGACAAAGTAGAGGCTGGAGACGGATCTCGACGAGCATGGCAAGGAGCTCTCGACGCTCAAGGGGGACAGGGAAAAAACCCTCCACTCCTTGGCGGAGATGCAAGTCGCCCTGTACGGCAAGACCAAGGAGCTCTCCTCTGCGGCTGATGATATTGCGGTTCTGGAGCTGAAGCTGACCACGCTGCAGAAATCCCTCGAGGCCGGCAGGGCCCGTGAGAAGGCTCTACTCAAGGATCTCCAAGGAGAGAGGAACCTGCTCAAGAGCGCTGCCGCTGCCCAGGCTGATTATGAAAAGGGAGTGGAGATCTGGACTGGCCGTCTCATCGCCACCGCGGAGAAGCTTACCGCAGAACTGTCAACCATGGGCTTGTCGGACTTCAGATATTCTTCCGAGGAAAGAATATCTCCAAGCGCCAGGTTGACGATGTTCTTTGAAAGCATCATCAACGCGTTGAGGGCGCTCCAGTCCAGCCGGGCGACCCAACTGGCGAACGAGACTCGCCGGCTCTGCCGGGCCGTCCTTCGCAAGGTGCTCCTCAAGGTGGTGCACAGCAATCCCGGCATCGATCTCTCCAGCGCACTCGGCCACCTGCCAAAGGATGCAAATGTTGAGGCGCTTGAGAAGTGCATCGCGCCGATCCTTGAGAAGGTGGACTCCATCAAAAGGATCGAAGGCCAGCGCAGGGATTGAGTGCTTCCCTTTTATTCTTGCCGCCACCATCTCATGTAAAAGACAGTTAAGTCTCGAGTTAGGACTGCGGCAACTCATGGATGTAATACAATTTAACTATGTTTAGGCTCATGCTAGCTACTTTCCTTGTCTGATTCCTTTATGTATGGAGTTCATCCTACGCTTACTGAAAAACTTGCCGGCGCGCAACCCGCCGCGAGCGCTGGGTGCGGAACTTCAGCAGCCTGCCGAAGGCACAGCGGCCGGCAAGACTCCTTGGTGTTCTCAGTGCAGCCACTTAAATCGTTGAGCGGACTCAAAACAAAATAAGGGCGCAACCGATTACAGCAAGGGTTCCTTCGCGTGCAGATTTTCCATACAAGAATCGGAATCGTCCAAGGAAATAACTTGGTAATTAAAGAAAAACTTGCTCTGAGTTTTTAGGACTTAGCTTTCTGTCTTTGTCCTTCCTCCGGCAAGCATACGATTCCGAACGTCACCACCTGGTATTCATGTCTCCCTCCCCCCCCCCCGGCAAATGTGCACGCGAGGAATTCTTTTGTCTTTAGAAAAAGAAAAAGAGAAAATAAGAGTGAACCTTGGCGGTTCGTTAGAACTTACCGGGATCAGGTGTTATACATCATCTTAGACAAACATGTATATATGAATGTGAACATGAGAATCAATAAGGAAATGTATAACACTTAATTTTATTCATCTGTGCTCAGGGTCTACGCCTGGCTTTGTACAAAGGATCACATGCCTTGCCGGCAAGACTTGTACAAAAAGGTGGTTGCCGGGAGCCCCCGGCAACCGCGCCTTATGGATAGAACTTGCGAAGATGTTCGATATTCCAGGAATTACTCTCTGGAACGCCACCCTCGGTCTCCAGGCGGACAGCGCCAGGCCTGGTGACTCGTACTACCCGATAAGGGCCTTCCCACTTTGGCGTCAACTTGTTTGAATTCTTGGCGGACTGAATCCGTCGAAGAACAAGGTCGCCTTCCTCAAGGCTTCGGGCATGAACTTTGCGGCTATGATAGCGGCGCAAAGCTTGCTGGTAGCGTGCAGCTCGCACAGCAGCCTAAAGACGATTCTCCTCAAGGAGCACAGCGTTATCTTGCCGCAGTTGCTCTTGCTCGAGCTCATCATAAGCGAGCACTCGAGGAGATCCGTATATGAGTTCCGTGGGGAGAACTTCTTCTGCTCCGTAGACTAGAGCGAAGGGCGTCTGGCCGGTGGCTCGATTTGGTGTCGTTCTGATTGACCAAAGAACCGCCGGCAACTCATCAATCCAGCGTCTTCCGCACTTTTTCAGCTTGTCAAAAGTTCTGGTCCTGAGACCGCGCAGCACTTCAACATTGGCCCTCTCCGCTTGGCCGTTGCTTCTCGGGTGAGCAACAGAGGCAAAACAAATCTTGCCGCCAAGGTCTTGGACGTATTGCATGAAGGTGCGACTTGTGAACTACGTGCCGTTGTCGGTGATGATCCTGTTAGGCACACCGAAACGGCAAACAATTCCTTTGAAGAACTTGACAGCCGACTGCGCTGTCACCTTCCTCACTGCTTCCACCTCCGGCCACTTTGTGAACTTGTCGATAGCAACGTACAAGTACTCAAAGCCCCCGGCAGCACGGGGGAAGGGGCCCAGTATGTCGAGCCCCCAGACCAAAAATTGCCAGGAGAGAGGGATTGTTTGAAGAGCTTGAGCTGGCTGATGTAATTTCTTCGAATGAAACTGGCACGCTTCACACCTGGTTACTAGTGCAGTCGCATCCTGGAGGGCGGTGGGCCAAAAGAAACCTTGCCGGAATGCTTTCCCGGCAAGCGCTCTTGACCCTATGTGAGAACCACACATGCCCCCATGTATCTCTGCCAACAGCTCTAGTCCATCCTCCCGAGGAATGCACTTCAATTTCACACCGTTTGGTCTCTTTCTGTACAGGACGTCATCGACGAACTTGTACATAACAGACCGACGGGCTACTCTCTCCGCTTCTTCTTGTTCCTCAGGGAGTTCACCTGTCTGAAGGAAATGGACAATGTGCTGTGCCCACGCTGGAGCCTGAGGCTCGACAACTAGGACTAAGGGCATCTTGTCCGCCGGGGGAACATTTGTCTCGACAGCAAGGGCCTGAGGCCCTGCCGGAGCCTGTTGTTCCCCGGCAGGCGTGTCAATCCCGGCAACTTCCTTGCCGGCGGCTCCGGGGAGCTCTGCCGGGAAGTACTGGCCAGAGTTCAACTTTCTTCTCTTTTCTTGCCGCATCGATGGCGCCACGGATGGTTGAGTCAATTGGAGCACAAAAGTTCCTGGTTCCACAGGCAACTTGAGGGCAGCACGCTTTGACAGGTCGTCAGCAACGCTGTTCTCGGCACGAGGGACATGCTCCATTTGGAGACCGTCAAAGCGCTCTTCCAATTTCCTCACTTCATCTACGTAGGCTTGCATCAATGGACTTTGATAGCTCTTGTTAACCTGCCTGACGACAAGCTGTGAATCACCTTTGATAATGAGCTTTTTGATACCAAGGTCTGCCGCGATCCTAAGACCGGCAAGCAAACCGTCGTACTCTGCAGTGTTGTTGGTTGAGCTCTCCCGGGGAAAGTGCATTTGAATTACGTACTTGAGGTGCTCTCCGGTGGGTGCGACAAGCAGCACGCCAGCACCGGCGCCTTGCAGCGAAAAAGCCCCGTCAAAGTACATAACCCATTGCTGATCGATTTCTTTGCCGGGGAGACTTGTTTCTTGAACTTCTTCGTCTGGCGTCGGGGTCCATTCTGCAATGAACTCCGCCAAGGCCCTGCTCTGAATTGTGGAAGTACTTTCAAACTTAAGACCAAAGCTGGACAGCTCCAACGCCCACTCCACGATCCTGCCGGTTGCCTCTGGATTTTGCAAAATCCGTTGCAACGGAAAGCGAGTGACGACGGTGATCTCATGTGCTTGAAAATAATGGCGCAGCTTTCTCGAGGCCATAAGGAGGCTGAAAAGCAACTTCTGCACACCAGAATATCTTGATCTAGCCCCTTGTAATAGGGAGCTAACAAAATAAACTGGGCGCTGCACCACCTTTTTCTTCTGCACGGGCTCTTCTGTTTGCGCAGATCCTGTCTTGTCGGGGAAGATCTTGCCGCGTCACTTGGCGGTCCTGCCACTGATGTTGCCTCCTCATCAGCTTCCCTCTGCGCCACCAGCGCAGCACTAACCACTTGATTTGTTGCCGCCAGATACAGCAGCAACGGCTCTTGTGGTTTAGGTGCGACTAGCGTCGGCGGAGAAGAAAGGTATTTCTTCAAACCTTGCAGCGCCGCCTCCGCTTCCGGAGTCCATTTCATTGGACCTGCCTTCTTCAAAATTTTGAAGAAGGGCAGGGCGCGCTCAGCAGATTTGGAAATAAACCTGTTTAGAGCAGCAACACAGCCGGCAAGACGACGCACATCCCTGACGCGTCTCGGCGCTTCAATTTGCTCAATGGCTTTGATCTTGTCGGGGTTCGCTTCGATTCCCCGGCAAGATACAAAGAATCCGAGCAGCTTGCCGGAAGGAACACCGAACACGCACTTCTCAGGATTGAGCTTCAAGTTGATCTTGCGCAAGTTCGCAAATGTTTCTTCTAAGTCTTGAATGAGCGTTGCTTTATCCTTAGTTTTGACCACTATATCATCCATATACGCCTCCATATTTCAATGGAGTTGTGGCTCAAAACCAATCTGGATTGCTTTGGCAAATGTTGAACCAACACTTTTCAACCCGAAAGGCATTCGTATAAAACAATACGTACCACATGGGGTGATAAAGTCGGTCTTCTCTTCATCTTCCTTTGCCATAAAAATCTGATGATACCCTGAATAGGTATCAAGGAAGGACAGGAGATCACAACCAGCGGTGGCATCCACAATCTGGTCGATGCGCGGCAAGAGAAAAGGATCTTTTGGACAAGCTTTATTGATATCTGTATAATCAATACAAAGCCTCCATTTCCCATTCGCTTTCCGCACTACAACCGGATTGGCCAACCAGGTTGGATGAAGCACTCCTTTGACCAGTCCTGCCGCCTCCAGCTTCTTAATTTCTTCGGTAATGAACTCTTGCCGCTCCAAAGCCTGTTTCCTCACCCTTTGCTTGACGGGCCGCGCATGAGGACAGACAGCAAGGTGGTGCTCAATTACTTTCCTGGGAACGCCGGGGATGTCAGACGGTTGCCATGCAAACACGTCGACATTCGCCCGCAGGAAAGCAACGAGCGCGCTTTCCTATTTGTCATCTAGGGTGGAACTTATGGTGAAAGTTCCCCCCGTTCCGTCCTCCCTGGCAGGCACCTTCTTGGTTTCCGGCGGGGCAGCCTTGGACTTCTTGTTCTTGCCGGTGGAACTCTCTGGCACGTCCTCGACGGAAGCGCAGCACTCCGAGGAGGTGCGCTTGCCGGAGTTGGCACCAAGGTTCCTGCCGGTCTTCTTCTTCCCCCCGGGAGTTCCAGCGGCAGGAGCAGATGCCTTGATGGCAGGTGCTGCAACTGCTTCCCGGTAAAGTTGGTCGGCACAGATGAGCGCATCCTTTTTATCGGAATGGATAGTGATGACGCTCAACGGCCCAGGCATCTTCAAGATGTTGTATGCGTAGTGTGATGCCGCCATAAACTTAGCCAGCGCTGGCCGACCAAGGATCCCATTGTATGACATGGGGATCTTGGCGACATCAAACACCACCTTTTCGGTCCTGAAGTTAAGCTCGCTGCCAAATGTTACCGGCAGCGTGATCTTGCCCTTAGGCTGGGTTCTTCCCGGGCTGACCCGTTGAAACGTACCCGTTTCCTCGAGGTCTTCGTCGGGAATCTGAAGCTTTGTGAGCACGTCTGGTGATATTAAGTTTAGGCCGGCCCCGCCGTCAACTAACATCTTCGTCACCTTGAGGTTGCGAATTGTCGGGGAAACCAACAATGGCAAACACCCGACCGCAGTTGTGCGATTAGGGTGATCCTCGGCGTCAAAGATGATAGGCGTGCTGGACCACTTCAGAGGCCTACATGTATCGGGGGATGGCTCTGCCGCATTAACCTCTCGCATCCACTGTTTAAGTTGGCGGTGGGAAGAATGTAGCGAGGCACCCCCATCAATGCACATAGCCTCCGTAGCCTTCTAGAATTCCTGCTCACTGGATTCGTCATCTTCTTCATCATCTCCTTCTTTATCTCGGCCCCGAGCGGGCCGATCCTTCTGCTGTTTGGCCTTGCCGCGGCGACCCCCTCGGCCGCCGCGTTTCTTGCCGGACCCCTCAGCACCATCTTGGGCCTTCTCCTTGTCTCACCTCTCATATTCGGCCTTTTGCTTTTCGGTAAGCTGCTCAACTTGCCGGCAGTCCTGGAGATCATGGCCCTTAGTGCGATGGATCTTGCAGTACTGCTTGCCGGAGTTCTCTGACTTGTCGGCAGCCGCCAAGGCCTGACAGGAAGGGCACCCGGCAAGATTCTTGCCGGGATCGCCAACCTTGGCCTTCTTAGCGGCACCAGGGTTGCCGGATTCCTCAACGGCAAGCACGGCCTTGCCTCCGCGCTTCCTATTCCGCCGCCGGCCTTTCCTTGACGGAGCCGCGGCATCTTCTTCTTCTGAGTCACCTGTCGCACCAACAGCCTCACCGGGGAGTTTCCTCCCCTCCTCAGCTCGAGCGCACTTGTCAGCCAAAGTGTAAAGCTCGGCGATACTCCTGACTTTGTTCATTGCCAGCTCTTCCCGCATTCTGCGGTTACGCACGTTCTGATGGAACGCGCTAACGACAGCGGCAGGATGAACGTCAGGAATATTGTATTGCACCCGGCTGAATCTCTGCATAAACTTGCGCAGGGACTTGCCCTCCCTCTGAGGGATGATGTGCAAATCACTTTCTTGGCCAGGAGTTTGGTGGCCTCCAACAAAGGCGCCAACAAACTGATGGCACAGATCTGACCAGCAAGAAATAGAATCCTCCGGCAGATGCATCAACCACGACCTGACGTTGGGTTTGAGCACCAACGGGAAGTAGTTGGCGAGTATCTTGTCATCTCGGCCCGCGACAGCTTGCACCGCAATGGTGTAGATGCTCAGGAACTCCGAGGGATGGGTCTTGCCGTCATATTTCTCCGGGACCTCTGGCTTGAAGGTTCGGAGATTGGGCCACTGGACTTGCCGCAGCTCACGGGTAAACGCTGGAGGTCCTACCTCGTAAGGCAAGTCTCCTACGTTCCCTGGCGCGGGCTCGTCGAAAACCGGCCCCGCGCGCTTATCAGACTGATAGCGCGCTTCCCGTCGCCGCTCGATGGTTGTTCGAGCGTCCTCCTTGCCTCATTCCTGGAGAACCAGACGCTGATCACGGCGCATCCGTGGATCGGACGACGCCGTGGAAACTTCTTCATGGCGGTCGACTTGCTGAGTCGTCGGCCGCTGCTGACGCCGCGGAGGAGAGTGCACCGTAGTTGCACCACCTCCGGTTTTCTCTGCACCGGCTTGCGTCGGATCGATGGGCCTCCGCTGAGAGGGCCCTGCCTCTTGCGGTCCATCCTTGTTAGCGAAGCCGATAAGGCTCTGGATAGTAGCTCGCCACTCCTCCATCTTCTCCGGGGCGGGAGGAAAATCGAGGAGCAGCTGTGCACGTGCCAAGGCTTCCGCTGGCGTAGGTGGCGGCGACAGGTGCGAGGTGCGTGAGGTGCTCTGACTCCTAACTAAGTTAGAAGGAGCACCGCCACGGTCACGCGACCGCGCGCCACCTTCGCCGGCAGCTCGGTGTGCATGCTGGTCCCGCGCATCTTGGGATCTATGCGCAGAAACCTTTTCGTGAGGACGCCCCGAACCACCAGCGCCATGATGTCGCTCATCTCGCACGACCTGGACAGGTTGAGAGGCTCGCGCCGGCGCGGGAGCTCCAGCGGGCGCTCTTCGATCTCCAGAGTTTGTTGTGCCACCCGTAGGCAACACAATGCCATCTCTAGATCCAGCGGCGCGCAAGTTACCACTGCCACTGCGAACGATACCGCTCGCTTGGCTTGGGTCACCAGAACGCCACGGGGGTTCCAGTCCTCTTCCTTCTGCACCCACACCATCGCCTGTCTGCGAAGGCGCAGGCAAAGCAGATCCGGACGGTTGTGCTGTTGCAGCGTTCTTCTTCTTGGGCGGCATGACGATGAAGATGATGAAGGAACTAGGACGTCTACCACCAGATCAGGTTCACGCAACCTTTGACCACCCTACCTGGCGCGCCAAAGATGTCGGGACACGACACCTATGGGATCCCGAGAGATCCCTTTACGATTCGGCGGGGGGAAAGGTATACGCAAAGAGCAGAACCAGTGATCGACGCGGGAAGTTTTTACCCAGGTTCGGGCCGCTGATCAGCGTAAAACCCTACTCCTGCTTTGTGTTCTTATTGATGTTCTTGAGCCCAGCCTTCAGGAGCGCTCGCAATGAACAGTACGTTCAAAGAGCAGCTACGCATGCAGAATGGGCCAGAAGTTCTCCTCCCCTGTAGCAGTTGCCTTGGGCCTCCTTTTATATGTTCAAAGGGGTCTCCACAGTGGCAAAATGTACATACATTGAGGTGTAAAGTAGCTACAGGGTATCATACCTAACCCCTGACGTATTAGGACAAGCGCATTTAATGCACCGTGAGGTGTCCGTTTAGGTGTCCTCACTTTCTTGGGGATGGAAAAAGGGGCCATCCCATCAGCACCGCTTAAGCTCTCCTCCACTGGCGCGCCGCCACGCATCCATGGAAGGAGTCAGAATGTCAGACTCGTCACTGCGCCGAAGCGGTGGCACAGTGGCAGAATCTCGCCAGGCGCCGATCCTTGCCGGGCACCAATCCTTGCCGGGCGCCAGGGCTTGCCGGGCGCCGAGCTTTGCCGGGCGCCGATCCTTGCCGGGTTCCTCAGGCCACCCCGGCAAGGATCTTGCCGGGGAGGCTGGCCTTCGATTTCCAGCTTTGCTTATTTGCTGACTCTCAGATCTCTGACTTGATGATTTCCTTGATGACTTAAATCGACCTCGAGCTGATCCCGGCAAGCCTTGCCGCGAGGACGGCTACATCTGCCCGTGCACAAGTAAGGGGTACTAGTGGCCCAATACTTAGTACACCGACACGATGTAACACTTTTTGCGGTGTGTTTGTTGGGATCCGATGAACTTTGAGTTTATGATCAGATCCATGTTTTTATCCATGAAAGTTATGTGAGTCTTTTGATCTCTTATATGCATGATTACTTATAGCCTCATATTTCTTCTTCGAATCTTTGGTTTAGTTAGGCCGACTAGATCGATTTTTCTTGCCATGGGAAAAGGTGTTTTCTGATGGGTTCGATCTTACGGTGCTTGTTCCCAGTGACAGAAGGGGAAACGACAAGTATGTATCGTTGCCATTAAGGATAACAAGATGGGGTCTATTTCTACATAAATAGATCTTGTCTACATCGTGTCATCGTTCTTATTGCATTACTCCGTTTCTCCATGAACTTAATACACTAGATGCATGCTGGATAGCGGTTGATGTGTGGAGTAATAGTAGTAGATGCAGGCAGGAGTCGATATACTAATCTTGGACGTGATGCCTATATAATGATCATTGCCTGGATATCGTCATGATTATTTGAAGTTCTATCAATTGCCCAATAGAAATTTGTTTACCCACCGTATGCTATTTTTCTCGAGAGAAGCCGCTAGTGAAATCTACGGCCCCCTGGTCTCTTCTTTATCATATTTGCCTTCGAGATCTATTTTTATTCGCTTTTATTTTCATATCTATATTTCCAAAAACCCAAAAATACCTTGCTGCACTTTATTTTATTTTGCTTTTATTCGAGATCTATTTATCCAATCTATCATATTTTTATCCTGTCAACTTGACAATTTCTGGCACCGTTACTCGAAAGGGATTGACAACCCCTTTAACACGTCGGGTTGCAAGTATTTGTTCTTTGTGTATAGGTACTGTTTACATAATGTTGCGTGACTCTCCTAATGGTTTGATAACCTTGGTCTCGTCACTGAGGGAAATACCTACCGTCGCTGTGCTACATCATCCCTTCCTCTTTGGGGAAATACCGACGTAGTTCAAGCCGCATCAAAAGGAATTTCTGGCGCCGTTACCGGGGACACATCATCAACATCTACCAGGTCCCTAATCACAAATCTCATCTCCTTGCAATTTACATTATTTGCCATTTGCCTCTCGTTTTCATCTACCCCACTTCAGAAAAAAATTGCCATTTTATTCGCCCTCTTTTTCGTTCGCCGTTTTCTCGTCAGATCTGTTTTTGAGTGCAATCTTTTTTGCGTAGTCATGATGCCTCAACGAAAATATTATGATGTTCCTTACCCCAATATTTTGCTTGAAATTGAGAAAAGTACTAAGGAATATATGACTACACAATTTGAGCACAATAAATATTTTACCGAAGAACTTAAGGAACACTCTGTTGTGCTGGAAGCTATAACTAAACAACTTGATGATATTAGTAGAGAAGTTTGCAATCTCCAATCTAAGTATGCTTTTGCTGAAAGTTTGCTAGGCAAAATATCTGATGCACAAGCTACCCTAGTAAATCAAATGGCCGCTAAACCAATCTCGTTAGAAGATAAAAATGATGAAGATCTTAAAGTGATTGGTGTTTCTTCTATTGATTCTTTGTTTAGTAAAATTAAGATTGATGATAAAGGGACTTAAGAAGAGTCAACTTTAGCTAGAAGGCATCCCGATAATTTGGAGGGTGAAAATCTTGTTGAGAAAATTGATAAAAGTGGGTTTCGAGAGGTCAAAACTTTAACTAGTGATGTGCCCACTCTATTGGATTACAAAGACTTTAATTATGATAATTGATCTTTGATTGATTGTATTTCTTTGTTGCAATCCATGATAAATTCACCCCATGCTTATGAACAAAATAAAGCTTTTACTAAACATATTGTTGATGCTATGATGAAAGCTTTGGAAGAATAGTTGGAATTAGAGATTTCAATTCCTAGAAAATTACATGATGAATGGGAACCTACTATCAAAGTCAAGATTAAAAATTATGAGTGTTTTGCTTTATGTGACTTGGGTGCTAGTGTTTCTACAATTCCGAAATCTTTATGTGATGTGCTTGGTCTTACCTATATTGAAGAATGTTCTTTAAATTTGCACTTGGCGGATTCTACTATTAAAAAGCCTATGGGAAGAATTAATGATGTTCTTATTCTTGCAAATAGGAATTATGTGCCCATAGATTTTATTGTTCTCGATATTGATTGCAATCCGTCTTGTCCAATTATTCTTGGTAGATCGTTTTTACATACTATCGGTGCTGTGATTGATATGATAGAAGGCAATATTAAATTTCAATTTCCACTAAGGAAGGGTATGGAACACTTCCCTAGAACAAGAATTAAGCCACCATATGAATCAATCATGAGAGCATCTTATGGATCTAGGAATAAAGATGACAACACTTAAATCTTTGCATTATGCCTAGCTAGGGGCATAAAACGTTAGCGCTTGTTGGGAGGCAACCCAATGAACAAAATTTATTTTTGTCTTTTTCTTTCTGTTCTTGAGTGTTTGCACAATTATGATACTGTTATGATTGTGTTTTTTGTGTTTTAATTAGTGTTAGTGCCAAGTAAAGCCTTTGGGATAGCTTTGGTGATAGTTGATTTGATCTTGTTGGAAAACAGAAACTTTTGATTCCATAAAAATAATTGTTTAGAATTACAGAAGCGACGAAAAATTCTGAATTTTTTACACAAGATTGATATACAAATGTCCTATGTTTTCATAATGTTTCAGAATTTTTGGAGTTATAGAAGTATGAGAAGAATTTGCATCTTTACAGACTGTTCTGTTTTTGACAGATTCTGTTTTCTTTGCATGTGTGCTTATTTTGATGAATCTATGGTTTGTATTGGAGGGTATAAGCCATGGTAAAGTTAGAATACAGTAGATATAATGCAATAACAAAATTTGAATGGGTTTTCTACTGTACCTAAAGTAAAGATTGGTTTTCTTATACTAACGGATCTCACGAAGGTTTTGTTGAGTTTTGTGTGATTGAAGTTTTCAAGTTTTGGGTGAGATTACGATGGATGAAGAAATAAGGAGTAATAAGAGCCTAAGCTTGGGGATGCCCATGGCACCCCAAGCCATTATCCAAAGAGAAACAAGCAACTAAGCTTGGGGATGCCCCGAGTGGCATCCCCTCTTTCTTCTAACGACCATCAGTATTTTACTTGGAGCTATATTTTTATTCGTCACATATCATGAGTTTTGCTTGGAGTGTCTTGTATGATTTGAGTCTTTGCTTGTTTTTCTTTTTATTTTTAGTCATGAATCCTTGCTGGACACACCTATTTGAGAGAGCCAAAATTATGCTATGATCTGTTAGAATTGCTCTCTATGCTTCACTTAAATCTTTTTGAGCTATGGAATTGCTCTAGTGCTTCACTTATATCTTTTTGAGCATGGTGTGCTTTAGTATTTTTGAAGAAATGCTCTCATGCTTCACTTAGATTTATTTGAGAGTTAGTAAATTTTCAAGAAATTCTCTCTTGCTTCACTTAAATAATTTTGAGAGAAGAAACTTTTTATGCTCATGTTCTTCACTTAGATTTGTTTGAGCTATCAAAAGTAACATATGAAACTAGTCCCAAAGTGATAGATATTCAAGAGGGATATAATAAAAACTTTCATGAAGATCATTGGATAAAATAAACTTTATTCCTTGTAATAGTTTTGCGATATGTTGATATAATATGTGAGTCATGTTGATGAGTAATTATGCTTTAGTAAGAATATTGGTGTTAAGGTTTGTGATTCCCTATGCAAGCATGAAAGTCAATAGTTATGCAATGAAATTATATCCTACTTGTGGTGCATTAGTCGGTGTTAGTTATGCTTAATGCTCGCTTATGAGATTTTTCGTTTCTTGGTTGGATGCTTCTCAATCTTTTGCTAGCCTTCATTTGCACTAAGTATGATCACTACTTGTGCATCCAAAATCCTTAAACCAGTTTTGCCACATGAGTCCACTATACCTACCTATATGCGGCATTCTTTTGCCATTCTAAGCAAATTTGTATGTGCCATCTCTAATTTTCAAAATAAATTTCTCTTTTGTGTGCTCGTACCGCTCATGAAACGGTAGGGGGTGGCTGACATTTTTCCATGCTAGATGTGTTATTCTCAAGATGAGTGTTTATTCACTTGTCATTGCATGAGAGTACGGCAAAGGTATTAGGGATGCACAGTCCTGAAATGAAAAATGAATTTACTTTATGTTGTCAAATAATAAATTCCTTGGAAAGTGTTGGTATAGACGGCACCCGTGAATTCGACTAGCCGTGGAATGTGAAAGTATGGTGGAAAAATGAATAAACTTTATTTTCTATTTGGGAACCGCCTATGATATATTTAGCATGGAAAGTATTGGGAACTACTTGATCATTTTCGTTGACAGGAAAAGCATGCCACCCAAAATGTTTTTTATCTCTATCTTTTTTGCTTTGACCTCTGGCACCTCTACAAATCCCTACTTCCCTCTGCGAAGGGCCTTTCTATTTACTTTATGCAATTTTTATTTTTACTTGAGTCTCCATCTTCTCTTATAAAGCACCAACTAAGGGGCACTATGATCGTACTTGAGCATTGGGTGTAGCTAATATGCGAGTGTGTTTCATGAATGGATCAATGATTGAGCATAATGGGCTAGGGATAACTTGCTTTAGTATTGATATTTTGAAAGACATGGTTGCTTGTTGATATGCTTGAGTATTAAAATCTTCATGTCAAAACTAGACTATTGCTTTGAATCATATAAAAGTCCAAATGTCCATGCTACAAAGAAAAGAATATGTGATGACTATGTTAGGCAGCATTCCACATCAAAAAATTTGTTTTTATCATTTACCTACTCGAGGACGAGCAGGAATTAAGTTTGGGGATGCTGATACGTCTCCAACGTATCTATAATTTTTTATTGTTCCATGCTGTTATATTAGCATTCTTGGATGTTTTACAATCATTTTATAGCAACTTTATATCATTTTTTGGGACTAACCTATTGACATAGTGCCCAGTGCCAGTTGCTATTTTTTGCTTGTTTTTTACTTCGCAGAAAATCAATACCAAACGGAGTCCGACCGCAGCAAAACTTGTTGGAGAATTTTTCTGGGCCAGAAGACATAGTATGGGCCAAAGAAGTACCAGAGGGGTGCCCCGAGGGGGGAACAACCCACCTGGGCGCGCCTGGGGGCCCAGGCGCGCCCTGGTGGGTTGTGCTCACCTCGGTGGCCTCCCGCACCGCCTCTTTGCTCTATAAATAGCCCAATATTCCAGAAACCCTAGGAGAGTCGACGAAAATCAATTCTAGCCACCGCAAGTTCCAGAACCACCAGATCCAATCTAGACACCATCACGGAGGGGTTCATCATCCTCATTGGTGCCTCTCCGATGATGCATGAGTAGTTCATTGCAGACCTACAGGTCCATAGTTAGTAGCTAGATGGCTTCCTCTCTCTCTTTTGATTCTCAATACAATGGTCTCTTGGAGATCTATTTGATGTAACTCTTTTTGCGGTGTGTTTGTTGGGATCCAATGAACTTTGAGTTTACGATCAGATCTATGTTTTTATCCATGAAAGTTATTTGAGTCTTTTGATCTTTTATATGCATGATTACTTATAGCCTTGTATTTCTTCTTCGAATCTTTGGTTTAGTTAGGCCGACTAGATCGATTTTTCTTGCCATGGGAAGAGGTGCTTTGTGATGGGTTCGATCTTACGGTGCTTGATCCCAGTGACAGAAGGGGAAATGACAAGTATGTATTGTTGCCATTAAGGATAACAAGATGGGGTCTATTTCTACATAAATAGATCTTGTCTAAATCGTGTCATCGTTCTTATTGCATTACTCCGTTTCTCCATGAACTTAATACACTAGATGCATGCTGGATAGCGGTTGATGTGTGGAGTAATAGTAGTAGATGCAGGCAGGAGTCGATATACTAATCTTGGACGTGATGCCAATATAATGATCATTGCCTAGATATCGTCATGATTATTTGAAGTTCTATCAATTTCCCAACAGTAATTTTTCTCGAGAGAAGCCACTAGTGAAATCTACGGCCCTCGGGTCTCTTCTTTATCTTATTTGCCTTCGAGATCTATTTTTATTCGCTTTTATTTTCAGATCTATATTTCCAAAAACCCAAAAATACCTTGCTGCACTTTATTTTATTTTGCTTTTATTTGAGATCTATTTATCCAATCTATCATATTTTTATCTTGTCAACTTGACAATTTCTGGCATCGTTACCCGAAAGGGATTGACAACCCCTTTAACACGTCGGGTTGCAAGTATTTGTTCTTTGTTTGCAGGTACTGTTTATGTAGTGTTGCGCGATTCTCCTACTTGTTCGATAACCTTGGTCTCGTCACTGAGGGAAATACCTACCGTCGCTGTGCTGCATCATCCCTTCCTCTTTGGGGAAATACCAACGTAGTTCAAGCCGCATCAAGCCCCCAAACCACAAACGGCCAAGTTATGGGAATCATCCGCAATTCTTGAGCCGGCACATGAGCTCGCCTTGCAAACTTACATCCATCACATTTGCTAACAATATCCTCAACATCAGCATGAGCCATTAACCAGTAAAAGCCATGATGAAAAGCTTTAGCCACCAAAGACTTAGAGCAGGCATGATGACCACAATCACTTTCATGAACCTCTCATATGATCTCACGACCCTCTTCAGGAGAAACACAATGTTGAAACACGCCTGTCGCACTGCATCGGTGTAACTCGCCGTTGACAATAGTCATAGACTTAGACCTCCTGGTTATTTGCCTTGCCAAAGTTTGATCCTCGGGTAACTCGCCATGGGTCATATAGGCCAAGTAGGGAAGCGTCCAATCATGAATAGCATGGAGAGCTGCCACCAACTGCGCCTCCGGGTCAGGGACAGCAAGGTCTTCTTCAGATGGCAACTTGACCGAAGGATGATGCAATATGTCAAGAAACACGTTAGGAGGCACCGGCTTACATTGAGATCCAAGACGGCTTACGGCATCAGCCGCCTCATTCTTCCTTCGATCAAGGTGATCCACCTGGTAGCCCTTGAAGTGACCAGCAATAGTGTCAACCGCCCGGCGATAAGCCGCCATGAGCGTGTCTTTGGAATCCCATGTGCCTGAGACTTGCTGAGCCACAAGGTCTGAGTCGCCAAAACACCTGACCCGGCTTAAATTCATCTACTTGGCCATACAGAGGCCGTGGAGTAAAGCCTCATATTCAGCTGCATTATTAGTACAAGGAAACATTAGCCTTAAAATATAACAAAATTTGTCACCTCGTGGGGAAGTCAAAATAACTCCAGCCCCCGAGCCTTCCAACTGCCTGGACCCATCAAAGTGGATCGTCCAATATGTGTTATCAGGCTTCTCCTTAGGTGTCTGCAATTCTGTCCAGTCATTGATGAAATCCACCAGAGCCTGAGATTTGATGGCTGTTCTTGGCACATACTTCAAACCATGAGGTCCAAGTTCTATTTCCCACTTAGCAACCCGGCCTGTGGCCTCCCTATTTTGAATAATGTCTCCTAAGGGAGCAGAGCTGACCATAGTAATAGGATGACCAAGAAAATAATGCTTCAGCTTGCCACTCGCCATGAACACCCCATATACCAGTTTCTGCCAATGTGGATATTGTTGCTTGGACTCAATCAGCACCTCACTGACATAATAAGCTATCCGCTGGACTGGATACTCCTTACCCGCCTCCTTGCGCTCTACAACAATAGCCACACTAACAGCCTTACTATTAGCCGCCACATACAGGAGCAAAGGATCTTTCTCAATGGGAGCCGCAAGGACTGGTGGCTCAGCTAATTGTTTTTTGAGCGCCTCAAATGCCTTATCAGCAGCATCACTCCAGACAAAATGATCTGTCTTCTTCATCATCTGGTATAAAGGAATTTCCTTCTCTCCCAAGCGACTTATGAACCGGCTTAAAGCCGTGATACGACCCGCCAGACGCTGGACGTCATTGACACACGCCGGCTTAGCCAACGAGGTGATAGCCTTAATCTTCTCCAGGTAAGCTTCAATACCCCTCTCTGAGACCAGAAAACCCAATAGCTTGCCTGCAGGCACACCAAAAACACACTTGGCCGAGTTAAGCATCATTTTATAGACCCGGAGATTGTCAAAAGTCTCCCTTAGATCATCTAGGAGAGTCTCTTTCTTTCTGGACTTAACCACAATATCATCCACATAAGCATGCACATTGCATCCAATCTGACTGTGACAGCAATTCTGAACACATCGTTGATAAGTCGCCTGAGCACTCTTAAGCCCAAAAGGCATAGAAACATAGCAGAAAGCTCCAAAAGGGGTGATAAAAGACATCTTCTCTTGGTCTTTAACTGCCATCTTGATCTGATGATAACCTGAATAAGCATCCAAGAAACATAAACTCTCACAACCCACCGTGGCATCAATAATCTGTTCGATACGAGGGAGAGCAAATGGATCAGCTGGACAAGCCTTATTAAGATCTGTGTGATCAACACACATACGCCATGTGCCATTATTCTTGAGTACAAGCACAGGGTTGGCCAACCACTCAGGATGAAAGACTTCCACAATAAACACAGCTGCTAAGAGTCAGGCTACCTCTTCTCCAATGGCCTTACATCGTTCCGCATTGAAACAACGAAGAAATTGCTTGACCGGCTTAAACTTAGGATCCACATTAAGGGTGTGCTCAGCGAACTCTCTCGATACACCTGGCATGTCAGAAAGTTTCCATGCAAAGATGTCCCGATTCTCACGGATGAATTCGATGAGCACGCTTTCCTATTTAGGATCCATATTAGCCCCGACTGTGAACTGCTGAGATGAGTCGCCAGGGACAAAGTCAACCTGCTTAGTGTCATCAGCCGATTTAAACTTCAACAAAGGGTCTTGCTCAGTAGTGGGCTTCTTTAAAGGGGTCATAACAGCCGGGTCAACATTATCCTTATAAAATTTAAGCTCCTCCATGGCACAAGCCGACTCAGCATAAGCAGCATCTCCTTCCTCACATTCCAAGGCAATTTTCCGATCACCATGGACCGTAATAGTACCCTTACGGCCTGGCATCTTAAGCTATAAATAAACATAACAATGTCAAGCCATAAATTTGGCATAAGCCGGCCATCCAAACAAGGCATGATAAGGGCTCTTGATCTTGACCACTTCAAACCATAACGTCTCTGTTCTATAGTCATAGTCATCACTAAAAGCCACTTCCAGGGCAATCTTTCCAATAGGATATGCCAACTTACCAGGTACCACGCCATGAAAAACTGTAGAAGAAGGCTTAAGATCTTTATTAGTTAAGTTCATCCGGCGAAAGGTGTCATAATAAAGGATATTGATACTTCTGCCACCATCCATGAGCACTTTAGTGAATTTATAACCCCCGACCTGAGGGGCTACCACCAATGCTAGCTGACCCGGATTGTCAACCTAGGGCGGGTGATCCTCTCGACTCCATGTGATTGGATACTCTGACCACCACAAGTATTGAGGCACTGCCGGCTCAATTGCACTGACCGCGCATTTATGAACCTTCTAATCTTGCTTGCAAAGACTTGTGGTGAAAACATGATACTGGCCACTGTTGAGCTTCTTTGGATTACTCTGATATCCTGACTGATCCTGCTGGTTACCCTGACCAGACTGTTGGTTATAACCACCCTGGTTGCCCTGTCCTTGATACCAAGAACTTGAACCGCCACCACCATAACCGGGCCCCTGTGAGCCGGATCCTGACCCGCCAGGCGAGCCATTATTGTTGCCATGATTTTGATTAAAGTTGGAATTCCTGTACTCTCGCATGATGAAACAGTCCTTCCAAGCATGAGTCATCGGTTTATTGGGCAGGCTGTGTTTTGGGCAAGGCTCGTTCATCATCGCCTCAATATTAAAGTTCTTCCCTCCAAAGGACTGCTTACCATTACCATTACGGCGCTGGTTTTTATATCCAGTGTTGGTGTTAGCTACAAGATCTGACCCGCCATCGGGTTGTCTGCGCTTACCACCGTTACCCTGGTTGTTGCCATTATGTCCTGTCACGTTCTGCTGCTGACCCTTACCATTGCCACTCTTCTTTCCCTTGTTGGATTTTTCATCATCAGATCTAGGATCTTTGGTGGTATCAGAGTCGGCATATTTGATGAGAGCCGCCATGAGCTCTCCCATGTCATTACGATGTTTAAGCCGCCCAAGCTTCTGCTTAAGGGGGTAAAATGACAGTTCTTCTCCAAAACCAGAACTGCTTGACCCGCCGCAATACTGTCTGAAGAGTGCATAATAGCCAAGACTTGTCGGACCCAATGATGAGCTGACTCATCCTCACGCTGCACACAGTTATCAAGATCGATAATCGTCAACGGCTGCTTGCACGTTCCTTTAAAATTCTGAATGAATTGTGCTTTCAACTCTGCCCATGAATTGATGGAGTTGGC
Organism: Thinopyrum elongatum; assembly: GCA_011799875.1. Taxonomy (NCBI): domain Eukaryota; kingdom Viridiplantae; phylum Streptophyta; class Magnoliopsida; order Poales; family Poaceae; genus Thinopyrum; species Thinopyrum elongatum. The sequence continues at coordinate 279,685,164 of CM022299.1, read as the reverse complement.
GGGCAATCCTTTTAACCAGGTCCGAGCTAGCCCATCCAACATCATGGTAAAGTATTTAGCACACACATCATCATTGACATCCAGCATCTCCATGGCTAACTCATAATTCTCAATCTAGGCTTCAGGGGGGAGATCAACTGTATAGTTGGCCACCTTGCGAGGACCCTTAGAATCCTTAGGCAAACATTCATTATGCAACGCTGGTACTAAAAAAGGCACTCTAACAGAACTGGAAATTATACCAGCCCCTACTGACGCCGAAGGGGTCACCGGAGGCTGTTGATAAGCCCCCAGCTGAGCCGCCACTGCCGCCTCTGCCTCTCGGCGGGCTCTGGCATCATCCACAATCGCCTGAGCATGAGTAAGGGGCGGGTCATCTTGATTTGGTCGATGTCGTCGCTCGCTACTGGAAACCGCCGGCGATGAAACGCGTCGGCTGTAACTGCGGCTTGGGAGGGGGGTCGAGTGCACCCTCTCACGACTATGTGTATACTTCTCCTGCTGTGCGACCGCTGTCTGTAAGAGCTCAATTGCATTCCGCGCCTCAATTGCAAAAGGCGTCTCATCTGTGATAGGGATTGCATTGAGCCGAGTAGCCGCTGCTATCATGTTATCCACCGGGTTGGAATATGGCCAGATGGTGTGGAAAAACATCGGGGCGGGGTTCGATCCCTATGGGGCAGGTATGGTAATCGGGGCTAAGCCGCCGCCCCGCTCCCTAGGACTTCAGCCGCCCGGGCTATGCCTGGCGGGTTACTTGGCCCTGCCCCAGGTGTGTTGAAAAGGTTCCGCGCCTCATACTACAAAGGCAAGCGGGTTTGGTACCTCCTTCGAAAAAGAGCATTAGAAGCGTTTTGATCCAAACTTAAGCGAAAAGCCTCCGCCCTGATACGTTATGACTCAGCATCCATCTGGGCTCGTTCCTCTGCCATCCTGGCATTCTTTGCATTCAGCTCCTCCTGAGCCTTGGCCACCTCATCACGTACCTTTGCAACTTCTGCGTTATGCTGTGCTTGATTTGCCGTAGTGACCTCTATTGCCAACAGGGTCGTCAAAGTGCCCAAGAGTTCAGATAAAACTTGAGCCGGCTGATGAACTGAGCTGCCGGCCCCAGCTGTCGCAGTAGCAGCCGATCCAGACGTCATAGCCACCACTGTTGACGAGTTGAGAGCCGGCCCAGTGCCAGCCATGAAGATTGCAGCCCTAGAAGGCGGCTCATAGGGGTCCGGAATACTGTTGCCATTGGAGTAGCCCCCAAGCCCGCCGTCTTGAAGCTGATAGATGGATTCCGTCTCTCCGGTTGAGGACTCATCGCCTGAGTAGATGGCCGTCTCTCCTCTAGATTCGGAACCTTCCGCAAGCTCCATGCCTTGCGTGAAACCAACGAAAACGTGCTTCCGGCCGAGTTGAACCCTGGCGGGTCGCGCACGCCGAGCCGTCTCGACGATGTCGATGCAGATGTCTGGCTCAGGCTCTGACTCGCCGATCTTGCCGATAAAGATGTGAATTCCGCCAAAGGGGCCCTGGTACCCGTACTCGATTGAGTCGGCCTCAGGGCCCCAGCTAGTGTCGTCGATGTAGAGCTTGCCGCGGTGACTCTTAGTCATCCGGCCCACGGTGTATCCTTCGATCCCTTGGAAAATGCCCTTCAAGAACTCAAAACGATCGTGCTCTGGCCCCATGGTGGGCGCCAACTATCGTGGTTTTATCATGGGAGATGCCCTCGTGAAAGGACTTAGGTGTGGAGCCATCACGACGTAGGTCAGCTCAAAGGGGTTGAACGGGACAAAGGACACAAGGTTTACCCAGGTTTGGCCCCTCACAACGAGGTAAAAGCCTACTCCTGCTTTTGTTGACTATAGCTTGAATATCGATTACAAGGGAGCGGAATCACTTGACCTAGCTCTTGATCAATTGTTTCTTAAGTTAACCCGCTGGTGGGTCTCACCTTTATATACACAGGTCGAGGCCCTGGGCTTACAAGAGTCCAAGCCGGATCACACAACAGGACCAACTCAGTTTCTAAGTCACCCTGCCTTGTTAGGCAAGTCGCCATCGTGGCGGCTCACACCTTCTGGGTCATGATGCTACCACCAGGTCTTGAGCCTTCAGTAGGCCCACCTTGTAAGCCACCACCAGTCTTCATATTTCATCTTCTTGGACCTGCTTGGGCTTTCTTCATATTGAGTCGCCAACAATGTAACCCGGCCCCTCCTGGGCGGGTCACACCTCGGGGTTACATCCCCAACAGGACCTAAGAATATCTCTCCATCGTCGGAGGAGCAAATCGCACTCTCAAACTATCTAGTCCCTTGTCAAACTTTTTGATGAACCTGTAACTTTTCATTATGATCACCGTGTTACTGATGACGTTTGAGCAACCCCAAAGTTCACCATATGGTAGGACTTGACAACGATACTCTCATGGTCTAAGGAACTAAAACACATGTTAACACTCTATGTTATAACAATTGATTTCAGATGACATTATCTCAAAGTATAACAAACAAGATTGGGGTGATTCAGTATGATCGTTCTTCTAACGCCATACTCTCAATGTGTTTTAGGATTATCATTACACTTGATGGTATCCTCAGATTTGGAAAAGATGATCACCAACAACACTTGAACCAGTCTCAGAGGCAAGACCGGGAACCTATACTTTAGCGCCTCTAGGGCATATTTCCAACAGGTCGCCAGATCCACACATGTGGATCGTGTAGCTTTAGGTTTTAGGCTCCAGTGGATTAGGTTTTTCGGCATTCATCATCTTGGCTTTGGCAGTGGTCATGGCAGCGCTGAATAAAGAAGCTTCGGATCCTTCCGCAATGAGGCACCCGCGGAGCTTGGGAGGTAGTCCAGGAGCGGATGCAGATTGCGGTCTGCATCGATGGCATGTGGAAGACGGTGGATCGTGTGTTGGGTTCATGGTTCATGGCTGACAGGTATGATTTCCTCCTACAATGTCTTAGTCATGCGGGATGCCTGATCTAGAGTTCGATGGCATGTCTGAGGTGTGATACGTCTCCAATGTATCTATATTTTTTGATTCTTTCATGCTATTACATTATCAATTTTAAATGCTCTGTATGCCTTTATATGCAATTTTATATCATTTTTTGGAACTAACCTATTAACTCAGTGCCCAGTGCCAGTTCCTGTTTTCTGCATATTTTTGGTTTTTCAGGAAATCAGTACCAAACGAAGCCCAAATGCGATAAAAAATTATGATGGTTTTTTTCTGGACCAGAAGGGACCCTAGGAACCTCGAGAGGAGACCACGGGGGCTACAAGAGAGCCACAAGCTCACCAGGCGTGCCCCTAGGGGGCATCCCCTAAGCTCGAGGGACACATGGAGCTCCGGTTGACCTGATTCCAACTCCATGAATTCCCATAAATCCTGAAACCAACAGAGAGCCACCCCAAACACTTTTTCAGCCAACGCAAGCTTCTATTCTTCCGCGATCCCATCTGGAGGCCTTTCCCGGTACTCTACCAAAGGGGGAATCGACCACGGAGGGCTTCTACATCATCCTTGCTGCCCTCCAATGATGTGTGAGTAGTTTACCACAGACCTACAAGTCCATCGCTAGTAGCTATATGGCTTCTTCCCTCTCTTTGATCTTCAATACAAAGTTCTCCATGATCTCCATGGAGTTCTATCCGATGTAATCTTCTTTTGTGGTGTGTTTGTTGGGATACGATGAATTGTGGGTTTATGATCAGATTATGCATTGAAAGCAATTGAACTTTGCTATACTTGAACATGCATGATTGTTATAGCTTTGTATTTCTCTCTGATCTATCCGTTTGGTTTGGCCAAATAGATTGATTTATCTTCAGTGCAAGAGGTGATTTTTAATGTGTTCAATCTTGAGGTGTCCTCACCTCGTGATAGAAGGGGTAGCGAGGAACGTATTTGTACTGTTGCCATTAAGGGTAAAATGACAGGGTTCATTCATATTGCTTGAGTTTATTATGTCTACATTATGTCATCTTGCTTCATGCATTACTCCATTTGTTATGAACTTAATACCATAGATGCATCTGGATAATGGTCGATTGGTGGAGTAATAGTAGTAGATGCAGAATAGTTTCGATCTACTTGTCACGGACATAATGCCTATATACATGATCATTGCCATGAATAACATCATAACTATGCGCTTTTCTATCAATTACCCAACAGTAATTTGTTCACCCACCATATGCTATGTTTCAAGAGAGAAGCCTCTAGTGAAAAACTATGGCCCCCGGGTCTATGTTTATCATATTACAAAATATAAACATACCTTGCTGCAATGTATTTACTTTTATTTGGTTTTGCAATTTATCTATCTACCACTACCATATTTAATCCTTGCAAGTAACGAATTCAAGGGGATTGACAGCCCTCTTGCCCTCGTTGGGTGCAAGTATTTTCTCTTGCGTGTGCAGGTGTTGTTCACTAGGCTTGGTGTGATTCTCCTATTGGTTCGATAACCTTGGTTCTCACCAAGGTAAATACTTATCAGCTACTATATTGCTTCACCCTTCCTCTTCGGGGAAAATCCCAATGCAGCGCACAAGTATCAAGGTGTTGTTGCGGTCTGATTCGTTCAATGCCAATGGCTTCTCCTTGGGTGAGCCACTTTGGAGGTCCGCAAGGCTGCATATTAGTGATGGAGCTGCGTCAAGTTCGGGTGAGGAGGTGATCCATCATTTTTCTTTGGTGGCCGTTGTGGCAGTGCAGGAGGCTGGGGATGGGTGTCGGTGTCAAGCTCAGGGGATTCTTTGATCTTGATTATAATTTTATTTTTTCGCTAGTTTTCCTCCGTGTAAAGGCTAGCGTTCTGCTATTTTTTCAGTTTTGTTAGGTTGGTGTGTGCATGAGTTGTACTATGACCCTTATGATAAAACCAGCAAACATAACAGTCGGTGTGTACATGTGTTGTATTATGATCCTTATGATATAAACTAGCAAACATGCCCGTGCGTTGCAACGGAAAAAATATTCGCATGTTCCTAACACAATACTCACGACTGAATACCCCTCCAGAGGTCCACGTTATCTATTTACTATTTGAGCATAACGCCTCATACATCTTGTCACTTATGCTCTATCATGCCTTCACAAACTATGGTTGTAGTGTCCACCTGATCCCAATGCGTTCGACGTGGTCAATCCCATGATGATTTCTGCTAATGTACCCACGTCCCAAGTCAATGTCTAATAGTTTTAAAACTAATCTCGTCGATTTGGACGTGAGGGCCGCCCTTCTCGAGCTACGCCTCCACCTAGTCCATAAACCATCCCTCATACACCCATTCACTTTTAAATTGTATATATTGTTTCAAAATGCATCAACCTTCTCATTTAAAACACATAAACACTTAATCACGTGGACCTATTTAAAGAGCATAAATATTTTTTAAATTATGGGTATATTTGTAAGAATGTCAACACTTTTTAGAATTACAATAACTTTTTTTAAAGGATGAACATTTTTAAAATTATATGAACATCTATATCTATATATATACCTACTAATAAAGGGGCTATTGCATCTTACAACCGTAGTTTCGTCCGTTTTTGGTCCGACTTTCAAGTTTCGTTTCATACCTCGTCGTCCTGCGCTTTCGTCCATTTCTATATGGGCTTTCAGCCTCCGCTCCCGTCTGTTTAGGCTCATGTAGAGGAAAAGGACTCTACATTGATCACGTATAGGTTTCGTATTGGGCAGTTTTGTAGCTCGAATGCCCTGGTTCCCTGTTCCCTATAGGGTGAGATTGAGGAGAACCTGAGATCGAGGAGAGGCAAGATCGATCACGATAAAAATGATCCGCTTGGTGGTGATGCGCGCGGCCAGGCCGGCTACGAGGTAGCTAGGCCCTCGACCCTTCTGAGTTGGCCAGACAAGGAACCACCGGGTGAAGCCCGTGTAGGTAAGGTCATGTGAGCGCACAGCAACAACGAGTACTGCCAGAACCAATTTAAGCCGAGGCAACCTATCCAACTTTGATAGTGTGTTGCAGGTCATCTCAAGCAGATTGGATCGATGAGTCGTCTCGACGAAACTATAGTCCATCATTTCCTTCGTCCGTCGACCTGCAACCTGGTAATTTGAGTTTGAGTGGTAGATGCGAGATGCCCACCAGGCCGCTTCCCCCCATACACCTACGCGCTACACCTCATCGACCCCTCGAGCTTCTTATACCCCAACGATTCACTGGGCTGCACGGCCGGCGACAACAAACTGCCATGGACTTCATGCTACTCAGCGGCGGCAATGGCACGATCGTTGGCAGCACGGAAACCAACAACGGCTACACAGCTCTGGCAAAATCCAACATCATTGTCATCCCGAGGACGAGGAGATCGTAGTAGTCTCCTTGGAGCGGAAGGTGGCAGCCAGGAAAGCATGAGATGGCACCATCGTGATCTGATGCCCACCTGCCTGGGTCGAGCTCGTGGTACGAGGCAGCCATGGGATGTGGTAACGAGTACTCCCTGGTGTACTCCAGCCTCACCGACAGCCCCGTGAGTGAGGCAGCCATCATTGGCCTGGCTCTGCTATTGGGAGCAACCTTTGCATGGACAGTGTTCCCAGGTAAACGTCGCCAGCGGAAGGCTGGATCAGATTAAACATTGACTAGTTCTTCAAGAGGGAACGCAGAAGTGGTGCTGGTATGATTGCCCAACAACCTGACGGATCGGTTGTGCTGGCTGCCTGCAACTCCATCCAGAACTGCTCTGAGGCGGAGGAAGATGAGGCTAAAGTAGCATTTTTTAGTGTCAAACTCATGATTACTCACTGGCCTTGTTCAGGCAATCGGTAACTGGTAGCTGCTCGGCTTGCTTAGGAGTAGCGACTAATCGGTGAATCAGCCTATTAACAGGATTAATTGGTCGACCATTAATCGGTAGATTAAATAGGAACTTGCCAACATATATCTAGTTTTTTATGTATTATACCATACTCTCATGCTCTCAGCTATGTAATATACCAAAATATGCTACTGTTTGGTCGGACCTAGCTATTGAGGAGCACGAGGGAGATCGGAGGGGTTACAGGCCAAAATTTTGGGCTTTGTTTGCACACAAGTTAATGGGCCAGTAGCGATGAATCGGCCTAACAACGGATTGATCTGTCTGACATGCCAATTAATCGGTCTGACAGGCCAATTAATCAGGCTGACAAGTTAACACAATGAATAGGTGTTACTTGATTTGGCCACCCCATGAGTAGCGATTAACTGGCCCGTTAACTGATTAATCGGATGAATTCTTGAACAGTGCTCACTGGCCTGGACGGGTCATCCTAGAAATTGACTGCTGCAGTCGGCAATACTCTCTGTTCGAAAAATCTGGACAAAACAAAGTGGTGTGGAATTAACGAAGAAACAAAGATAGGTTTGCTCTTTTCGCCTTGAGAAAACAAAAAAGTAGACATGTTTTTCTCTTTTCGCCTCGAGAAAAAGGGATCTTGTGCGTACCACGCGGCTACGACGCTCTGGGCCGGGGCCCGGGGGTCAATGTTAGCGTCGGTCGAGTCACTGCCTGTGAAAAGGAGGGGTCTGGAAGAATCTTTACCTAATAATAAAGAAATAGGTATTCTTGGTCCATCGTGACATTTTGCAAAAAATTACCTCACTATTTTAAAAATCAATCCGCAATACATATTTCCTGGTGCGTGGGCAACACATTGTTTCTATTTTTTTTATCCCTTGCATGGGCCAGTAGCCCTGCTATGTTCTACGGTTTGTGCCCTAGCTGCACATGTCAACAAAAAGAGAAAGACCCGATAATTGAGGACATGAGCACCCCAATAAAAGAAGGTTGGCTCTAACTAAAAAAAATTGGATTTCAATTGCTGGAAATAAAGGAGCCTCCATTCAATGGAATTGTGGGCTGTCATGGCGCTAATTGATTTCTTTACTTGATAATAAAGCAAATAGGTATTATTGGCCCATCGTGACATTTTGCAATAAAGTACCTCACTATTTAAAAAAACGCAATATATTTCCTGGTGCGTGGGTTGCGCATTGTTTCTATTTTTTTTGTTTATCCCTTGCATGGGCCACTAGGCCTGCTATATTCTACGGTTTGTTCCCTTGACTGCACATGTCAACAAAAAGAGGAAGACCTAATAATTGAGGACATGAGCGCCCCAATAAAAGAAAGTTGGCTCTAATTAAAAAAACCGCAATACATATTTCCTGGTGCGTGGGCTGCGCATTCTTTGTAATTTTTTGTTTATCCCTTGCATGGGCCACTGGGCCTGCTATGTTCTACGGTTTGTGCCCTTGACTGCACATGTCAAAAACAAGAGAAAGAACCGATCATTCTGGACATGAGCACCCTAATAAAAGAAGGTTGGCTCTAATTAAAAAAATTGGATTTCAATTGCCGGAAATAAAGGAGCCTCCATTCAATGGAATTGTGGGTTGTCATGGCGCTAATTGATTCCCTAATAATTATCATGGGCTTTGATTAACCAGGATTCTAGGAAACAAAAATTCAAATGCCGAAAATAAAGGAGGGACATGCATGCCTCCATAAAATGGAATTCTGGGTTGTCATGCCTGCTAACCATACGAAGGATCAACTAAAGCCACTCCAAGAAGGACAAGATATCAGACAACTGATGGCCATTTCAGAGTAAAGAGGATTTCACCACGCATTAGAAGAGTTGAATGCTACAACAGTTGAAGAATCCGAAGACTTGAAGAATTTGAAGACTCTGAAGCTTTATATGATTTTTAGAAGACCAAACCCCTGCTATATACTCATGTTAGATACGATGATTTGTGAACTGTCATTGTTTGATGTTTTTCGAACAGCCACAAAATAAAACCTATTTTCAAAAATTGTATTGTTTTTATTGTGTGCTTCTCTCCCTATCTTCCCGTATCTCATCCCGAAACCCTTGAACCCAATAGATGATGAATGAAGATAGACGTGTATTTCCGAGATCAATGACACAGCCAGAGGTAGCACAGTGGATACAGAACATGGAAGATGGCATGAAGGAGCACCGTATTGAAGGAGAGTGTATGGTTCCATACACCCTACGGCAGCTCACACAAGGTGCCGCAACATGGCAAGAGATACATCAAGCTATACAAGGATGGTATCGAGCAAATGCTTGGGAAGAATTCAAGACATTCTACTAAGGTATCATCTTATCTAGAAGCCATGTGACCGTAAAATGAAGAAGCCTTGTGCATGCAAGATCTGTGAAGTAGGGCACACCCATGAAGAACACAAGGATGGATGCCCTCATTGTGAAGGAAATCACCTAGAGGAAGAATGCCCAACTAGGCAGGTGACATGTCTCTTGTGCGAAGGAACTACATATTACCCAACTCAGTGCCAAATTTACCCCAAGGTACAAGAAATTTACAGAAAGAAGCAATGAAGGAAGCTCTCAGTAAGGATATGAGAACACCAACGACGAAGGAAGATGTACAAGACCCACCTGGAGATACCTCAAAGGAGGTCCATACCAAGTCATGCTATTCATGTGGAGAAGAAGGACATATCTCCCAGAATTGTCCGAAGGAGTATCTAGTAGAATTTTCGACATTGAAGTTTGAGTATGATCCACAGGAAATAGAAGCTTTGATCAGTACGGTGAAGTGCGGGAAGAGAAAGAGAATGAATCTCCTGAACAACCCAGTTTCTACAAAGAAGGATAAGAGCCATATTACCTATTTTGAGTGCATGAGCACGGGATATTATTCCAGTGATTGTCCAGAAAAGAAGCAAATAACCCAAGGAGGTACCAGGAAGCCCCTGGATTTGTCTGACATCATTTGTGTATGCTGCAAGGAAGCGAGACATTTTGCTAGTGAATGTTCAGAACCGAGGAAAGCTTGAATTGGAGTAGTTGAGATTTTAATTGGAATAAAGAATGTAATAAATGTAGAACACATTTTTATTTCCATTGAGGATATGGAGTTGAATTATGTAATGGAAGTCTCAGATATTGTAATGAATTCATGTATCAATAAAAACAATGTGTCATGATTTCGTATGTTGAATTGTATGAGTTGTTACTCTCTAAACAAATATTTTTACCATTTTCGAGGATATGAGAAATATGGTCTATGGATAAATTTGTGCATTTCATTTTAAGGGTGCTAGTACCTTGTGAGAACACTTGACCAATGGAAAGGAAAAATGTATTCCACAGAGTGGAGTTTGGAGTTATTTTGTTGGGTTACCCCAAGATGAAGGAATAAAGTACTAATGATTTAAAGGAGATATAATGTTGGAATATGGAACAATAGTAACTCGAAGGATGAGTTAATGTTGTACCAGCATTAATGTGAGCCCGTAACCCACAGGCCCAGGAGTTAATAATGATCAAGCACTACCTTGTCGAAGGAAGAAATCTGGAAGAAGTTGTGATTTCATCAGCAGATGTTTCTTAGAAGGATACGAAAACCCGAGAGTTGTGAAGAAATGATAGATGTCTGGTTCAGCTTGCAAAATCAATGGATTTACCGGAACCCCATTCGAGGACAAGAGAATTTCTGCAATGCTTGTGAGGATGCCCAAGTGTTAGAAGACGTGATTCACTGTTTGCGTATGTGGTAATGATTTAAGTACAGGATGGATTGGCCCCCATACCGGAGACCTCTATCATGAACTATCATATGTTGATGGAAAATCACGGATCCTTAAAACCCTAGAAGAGTGTCGACACGACAAGCCAAAAACCTTAGAATAGAAGGATGATGGAACCCTGTACATGCAACCATTGCCAAACGTAGGTTATACGGTGAGATTCAACCCAGACCCATTTCCTGCAGGAGAAACCAGTAATTGTTGACCACCATGAGATATTTAGATAGTTGTTTAGTATTGGCGATAGACCTATCAGCTAACAAGACCCAAAATCAGAAGAACCTTACCATAATTAAAGGACACAAGATTCTGATGAAAAGGTTAAGCCCTACCGGAAGAGCCTCAGTGAAGGAGTTATCCCAGAGAATATGAGAAGACCGAAACGTCAACCCAAAGGATGGAGTACATGAGTTTTGTTAGAACTGTAACCATGCTTCTAAGGGTGGTAGCTCCCCATACCTTGTGACAAACAATGGATTTTCAAGAAGATCCCCTCCCCCCACCCCAAACCGAACCTACTTCTTTCTAGCCTCTTCGAATCTCGAGGACGAGATTCATTTTAAGGGTGGTAGATTGTAACATCCCAAAATTATAAATTTTGGAATGTTAATAATTTAAATAGGATTAATTAAAATCTTGCTTGTGTTGCTTGTTGTTAGTTAATTTTAGCTAGGATTTGAAACGTTTGGAATATTTGAATGGATAATGAATAATAAACAAGAAGGAATAAAAGGACTTTCCCACTATTCATTTGGTTCTTATTTTGGATTTGAGAGTTTTCATAATATTTCCAATTCAAATATGAGATAGGATGACATGACTTCCTCAAAGAACAATATTGGTGATTAATTGGATATTTTCTCTTTTGGATTTTGAGTATTTAAAACAATTCTAACTCAAATTAAATAATATGAGAGAAGGTAATATGACTCCTTCAATATAAAAGAGTTGGAAATGCTTTAAATGTTATTTGCCTTTTTCTCTGGAGGTGAAAAATATATTTTATGGAGCATTTTATAGTTTCAAAATAAATGTTTACCAAAATATTAAATGCATATTATATAAATATTTTCGACTGGAAAATGTTCACTAAGTTGAATGTAACTACTTTTTTTGGATGTTGTGTTACTCCTAGAAAATGTTTTCAATCATTTTTTTTAGCCAAAACAGTTTTCTTTCAGTTTATGAATATAGAAACCTAAACCTACTCTGGCAACGGGCCAACAGCACTCTGCAACGCTGCAGCAACAGTTCTAGACCAGCGCCTAAGCCAGCTGAGGCCCATCAGGCCGAATCGCAGCAGAGCAGCCCACCCACAGCTCTCCATTTGTTTTTCTTTGTTTTCTCCCTTCCCCTGACATGTAGGGCCTGCCAGGTCCTCTTCTTCCTCTGGTCGAACTCCCGAACGCGCACGCCTCCACACCGAATCAAACTTGCAGGTGCGGCAACCTTCCCAATCTCTCTGAGACTCGCGCGCCCAAGCGACCACCCCCGTCTCCCCTCGTCCAATTCCCATAACTGCCGCTCGCATTCGCCCTCAAAATCAACCGCACGGTCCACGCCAAGATCCGCCGCCTGAAGCTTCTCCGGTGACAGATTCCTCTGTCACCGTAAGCACCACTTTTCTCCGAGGACACCATCCTTTTCTACGTAACCCCTTGAACCTATGTGACTCTTTTATTTGCTCCATGGCGCCCCAAATTGAGCACAGGGATGAGGCCTCAAAGCAATTTTCCACCGCCGCTACTCCAGTTGCACACTACCGTCTCTAGAAGACGCGTCCGTCATGTCCAACGACCCTTAGGTGATTTTCGACATTCGCATCGGATCATATTAGCTTCGTAGAGCTTTGTATATAGTGATATTACCATCAGCGTCCATCTTCCTCTTGAAAATCCATTTATTCTCAATGGCTTACCGATCATTGGGCAAATCGACCAAAGTCCACACTTTGTTCTCATACATGGATCCTATCTCAGATTTCATGGCCTCAAGCCATTTATCAGAATCTGGGCTCATCATAGCTTCTTCATAGTTCGTAGGTTCTCCATGGTCTAATAACATGACTTCCAGGACAGGATTACCGTACCACTCTGGTGCGTCACGTGCTCTGTTCGACCTACGAAGTCCAGTAGTAACTTGATCCGAAGTTTCATGATCATCATCATTAGCTTCCTCTCTAGTTGGTGTAGGCATCACGGGAACGGTTTTCTGTGATGTGCTACTCTCCAATTCGAGAGAAGGTACAATTACCTCATCAAGTTCTACTTTCCTCCCACTCACTTCTTTCGAGAGAAACTCCTTCTCTAGAAAGGACCCATTCTTAGCAACAAAGATCTTGCCTTCCGATCTATGGTAGAAGGTGTACCCAATTGTTTCCTTAGGGTATCCTATGAAGATGCACTTCTCCGATTTAGGTTCGAGCTTATCAGGCTGAAGCCTTTTGACATAAGCGTCGCATCCCCAAACTTTAAGAAACGACAGCTTAGGTTTCTTGCCAAACCACAGTTCATACGGTGTCATCTCAACGGATTTAGACGGTGCCCTATTTAACGTGAATGCAGCTGTCTCTAACATAACCCCAAAACGATAGTGGTAAATCGGTAAGAGACATCATAGAATGCACCATATCTAATAAAGTATGGTTACGATGTTTGGACACACCATTACGCTGTGGTGTTCCAGGTGGCGTGAGTTGTGAAACTATTCCACATTGTTTTAAATGAAGGCCAAACTTGTAACTCAAATATTCACCTCCGCGATCAGATCGTAGAAACTTTATTTTCTTGTTACGATGATTCTCCACTTCACGCTGAAATTCTTTGAACTTTTCAAATGTTTCAGACTTGTGTTTCATTAAGTAGATATACCCATATCTGCTCAAATCATCTGTGAAGGTAAAAAAATAACGATACCCGCCGCGTGCTTCAACACTCATCGGACCACATACATTGGTATGTATTATTTCCAAATAAGTCATTTAGCTCGCTCCATTGTTACGTAGAACAGAGTTTTAGTCATCTTGCCCATGAGGCATGGTTCGAAAGTATCAAATGATTCATAATCAAGTGATTCAAAAGTCCATCTGCATGGAGTTTCTTCATGTGCTTTACACCAATATGATCTAAACGGCAATGCCACAAGTATGTTGCACTATCATTATCAACTTTGCATTTTTTGGCATCAATATTATGAATATGTGTATCACTACGATCGAGATTCAATAAACCATTCACATTGGGTGTATGACCATAGAAGGTTTTATTCATGTAAACAGAACAACAATTATTCTCTGACTTAAATGAATAACCGTATTGTAATAAATATGATCAAATCATATTCATGCTCAACGCAAACACCAAATAACATTTATTTAGGTTTAATACTAATCCTGAAGGTAGAGGGAGTGTGCGATGGTGATCGTATCAACCTTGGAATCATTTCCAACACACATCGTCACCTAGCTTTTAACTAGTCTCTGCAACTCCTGTTTCGAGTTACTAATCTTAGCAACTGAACCGGTATCAAATACCTAGGGGTTACTACGAACACTAGTAAAATACACATCAATAACATGTATATCAAATATACCTTTGTTCACTTTGCCATCCTTCTTATCCGCCAAGTATTTGGGGCAGTTCCACTTCCAGTGACCATTTCCTTCGCAGTAGAAGCACTCAGTTTCAGGCTTGGGTCTAGCTTTGGTCTTCTTCACGGGAGTGACAACTTGCTTGCCATTCTTCTTGAAGTTCCCTTTCTTTCCCTCGCCCTTTTTCTTGAAACTAGTGGTCTTGTTAACCATCAACACTTGATGCTCTTTCTTGATTTCTACCTTCGCCGATTTCAGCATCGTGAAGAGCTTGGGAATCATTTTTGTCATCCCTTGCATATTATAGTTCATCACGAAGTTCTAGTAGCTTGGTGATAGTGGAACTCTGTCAATCACTATCTTATCTGGAAGATTAACTCCCACTTGATTCAGGCGATTGTAATACCCAGACATTCTGAGTACATGCTCACTGGCTGAGCTATTCTCTTCCATCTTGTAGGCAAAGTACTTGTCAGAGGTCTCATACCTCTTGACATGGGCATGAAGCTGAAATACCAATTTTCAGCTCTTGGAACATCTCATATGCTCCATGGCGTTCAAAATGTTTATGAAGTCCCGGTTCTAAGCCGTAAAGCATGGTGCACTAAACTATTAAGTAGTCATCATATCGAGCTTGCCAAATGTTCATAACATCTGCATCTGCTCCTGCAATAGGTCTGTCACCTAGCGGTGCATCAAGGACATAATTCTTCTGTGCAGCAATGAGGATAATCCTCATATCACGGACCCAGTCCGCATCATTGCTACTATCATCTTTCAACTTATATTTCTCTAGGAACATATCAAAAATAGGGGAGCTATATTGCGAGCTATTGATCTATAACATAGATATGCAAAAACTATTAAGAATAAGTTCATGATAAATTTAAGTTCAATTAATCAAATTACTAATGAACTCCCACTTAAATTAACATCCCTCAGGTTATTTAAGTGATACATGATCCAAATCAACTAACCCATGTCCGATCATCACGTGAGATGGGGTAGTCATCAATGGTGAACATCTCTATGTTGATCATATCTACTATATGACTCATGTTTGACCTTTCAGTCTCCAGTTTTCCGAGGCCATGTCTGTACATGCTAGGCTCGTCAAGTTTAACCCAAGTATTCTGCATGTGCAAAACTGTCTTACAACCGTTGTATGTGAACATAGAGTCTATCACACCCGATCATCACGTGGTGTCTCGAAACGACGAACTGTAGCAATGGTGCATACTCGGGGAGAACACTTTTATCTTGAAATTTAGTGAAGGGATCATCTTATAATGCTACCACCGTTCTAAGCAAAATGAGATGCATAAAGGATAATCATCACATGCAAACAAAATATGTGACATGATATGGCCATCATCATCTTGTGCTTTTGATCTCCATCTCCAAAGCAACGTCATGATCTCCATCGTCACCGGCTTGACACCTTGATCTCCATCATAGCATCGTTGTGTCGAGGTCGTCACGCCAACTATTGCTTCTACAACTATCGCTAACGCATAGTGATAAAGTAAAGCAATTACATGGCGTTTGCATTTCATACAATAAAGAGACAACCATAAGGCTCCTGTCGGTTGCCGATAACTTACAAAACATGATCATCTCATACAATAACGTTTATCACATCATGTCTTGACCATATCACATCACAACATGCCCTGCAAAAACAAGTTAGACGTTCTCTACTTTGTTGTTGCAAGTTTTACGTGGCTGCTACGGGCTTCTAGCAAGAACCGTTCTTACCTACGCATAAAACCACAACGGTGATTCATCAAGTTTGTTGTCTTAACCTTCTTCAAGGACCGGTCGTAGTCAAATTTGATTCAACTAAAGTAGGAGAAACAGACACCCGCCAGCCTCCTTTATGCACAACTAGTTGCATGTCAGTCTATGGAACCAGTCTCATGTGCGTGGACATGTAAGGTTGGTCCGGGCCGCTTCATCCCACAATGCCGCCGAATCAAAATAAGACGTTGGTGGTAAGCAGTATGACTATCACCGCCCACAACTCTTTGTGTTCTACTCGTGCATATCATCTACGCATAGACCTGGCTCATGATGCCACTGTTGGGAAACATTGCATGGAAAACAAAAAAAAATCTACGCACATGCAATGATCTATCCATGGAGATGCATAGCAACGAGAGGGGGAGAGTGTGTCTATGTACCCTCGCAGACCGTAAGCGAAAGCATTTCACAACGTGGTTGATTTAGTCGAACTTTCTTCGTGCTCCGACCGATCTAGTACCGAACGCACGGCACCTCCGCGTTCTGCACACGTTCAGCTCGGTGACGTCCTCCGCCTTCTTGATCCAGCAAGACAGCGAGGTAGTAGATGAGTTCCGACAGCACGATGGCATGGTGACGGTAATGGTGAAGTGATCTCCGCAGGGCTTCGCCTAAGCACTACGAAAATATGACCGGGAGTGTAAACGGTGGAGGGGGGCGCCGCACACAGCTAGGCAATTGTCTGTTCTGTGCTAGGCGCCCCCTCCCACATATATATATATATAGGTGGGAGGGAGGGAGGAGAAGCCAAAGGAGGCACCCAAGTAGGAGGAATCCTACTTGGGGTCCCTCCCAAGCCGCGCCCCCCCTTTCCATATTTGGAGTGCGGGAAAAGGCAGGGGAGGGTGGCGCCCCCCCCCCCCCCCCCCCGCCCTTTCCTTTCTCCCATGAGAGGGAAAGGCAGGAGGGGCTAGCCCTCCCCCTTTTCCTTCCCTAGGGCTGGGCAAACAAGGAAGGGGGCGCACCAGCCCCCTTGTGGGCTGGTCTGTCCCCTCCTTTGGCCCATAAGGCCCATAACTTGCCGGGGGGTGCCCGGAACCCCTTCCGGTGACCCGATTCCTTCCCGGTACGTCCCGAAACACTTCCGGTGTCCAAATACCATCGTCCTATATATCAATCTTTACCTCTCGACCATTTCGAGACTCCTCGTCATGTCCGTGATCTCAACCGGTACTCCGAACAACATTCGGTCACCAAAACATATAACTCATATAACAATATATCGTCAACGAACGTTAAGCGTGCGGACACTACGGGTTCGAGAACTATGTAGGCATGACCAAGACACCTCTCCGGTCAATAACCAATAGCGGAACCTGGATGCCCATATTGGCTCCTACACATTCTATGAATATCTTTATCGGTCGAACTGTTATGACAACATATGTAATTCCCTTTGTCCATCGGTATGTTACTTGCCCGAGATTCGATCGTTGGTATCTTCATACCTAGTTCAATCTCGTTACCGGCAAGTCTCTTTACTCATTCCATAATACATCACCTTGTGACTAACTCCTTAGTCATTTGCTTGCAAGCTTATGATGTGTATTACCGAGAGGGCCTAGAGATACCTCTCCGATACTCGGAGTGACAAATCCTAATCTCGATCTATGCCAACTCAACAAACACCTTCGGAGATACCTGTAGAGCATCTTTATGATCACCCAGTTATGTTGTGAAATTTGATAGCACACAAGTTATTCCTCCGGTATCCGGGAGTTGCATAATCTCATAGTCCAAGGAATATGTATTTGACATGAAGAAAGCAATAGCAATAAACTGAACGATCATTATGCTAAGCTAACGGATGGGTCTTGTCCATCACATCATTTTCCTAATGATGTGATCCCGTTATCAAATGACAACACATGTCTATGGTTACGAAACCTTAACCATCTTTGATCAACGAGCTAGTCTAGTAGAGGCTTACTAGGGACACAGTATTTGTTTATGTATTCACACATGTATTTAAGTTTCCGATCAATACAATTCTAGCATGAATAATAAAGCTTTATCATGAATAAGGAAACATAATATAAAATAACAACTTTATTATTGCCTCTAGGGCATATTTCCTTCAATAAGTCTCTCGGACCCGACTGAAATCGAGGTCCCTGCAGTCATTGACTTGATTATGGAGATTCTGGTAATTACCACTGACTGGACAGTGCCATACATTGCATATTTGCTCAGGCAAGTACTCCTAGAGGATGAAGTTGAAGCATGTCAGATTGTCCGCATATCCAAAGCTTTCACTGTGATGAATGGACAACTTTACAGAGAGAGTGTCACTGGTGTAGCCCAACGATGTATTTCTCTAGAGGAAGGTCGACTGATCTTAGAAGAGATCCACTCGGGGACCTGTGGTCATCACGCGTCCTCTCGGACAATTGTGGCCAAAGCATACCGAGCGGGATTTTACTGGCCACGTGCCAACGAAGCTGCCAAAGAGATTTTTCAACACTGCCAGGGGTGCCAGTTCTATGTGAACTTGTCCCACAAACCTGCATCTGCTTTGAAGACAATACCACTCGTCTGGCCATTTGCCGTGTGGGGATTGGACATGGTTGGGCCACTCGGGACTAGCAGGAGCAGTTTCACTCATCTGCTCGTAGCAGTCGACAAATTCACCAAGTGGATTGAGGCTAAACCTGTCAAAAAGCTAGATTCATGCACAGTCATCAAGTTCATGAGAGAGTTGATATTCAGATATGGAGTCCCACACAGCATTATCATATATAATGGATCAAACTTTGATTCGGAAGAGTTCAGAAGCTTCTGCGCCACCCAAGGCACTCAGGTGGACTACGCATCCGTTGCGCACCCGCAGTCGAATGGTCAGGCTGAGAGGGTGAATGGTCTTATCCTTCAGGGGTTGAAGCCACGACTCTTGCATGACCTCAAGCATGCAGCTGGAGCCTGGGTGACTGAAATGCCATCTGTCCTGTGGGGTTTAAGGACGACATCTAACCGGTCCACTGACTGCACCCCTTTCTTCATGGTGTACGGAGTCGAAGCCGTGCTGCCAAGTGATCTCCTCCACAACTCACCCCGAGTAGAACTCTATTCAGAAGCTGAGGCGGAGCAGGCGCGGCAGGACGCCGTCGACCTTTTGGAGGAAGAACAAGAGATGGCCCTGATACGGTCGACTGTTTATCAGCAAGACCTTCACCGATTCCATGCCAGGAACGTCAAGGGTCGAGCGTTTCAAGAGGGAGATCTTATGCTTCGAGTGGATCAGCAGCGACCGCACAAGCTCGCCCCCGCGTGGGAAGGCCCCTTCATCGTCACCAAAGTGCTACATAACATGGCCTACCACCTCTACAACCTCGCGAAGAAGATTGACGAGCCACATGCCTGGAACGCAGATCTTCTTCGTCAATTCTATACTTGACGATCGGATTGTCAAGATGTAATAAGAGTACTTTTAGATTGTTTTTCAAAGACATGACTCCTGCAGTCCTATGATGATTTCACTCACACAAGCGTTTGTTCAGAACCCCCAGTGGGTGGCTTAGTCGCGAACCAGTTTTTCGCCTAAGTTAAAAAATTACTCCGAGTGAGAGCATCCCTCCCACTCGGGGGCTTAGCCATGAGCCAGTCCTCGCCTAAGTTAAAAATCACTCTGAGTGAGAGCATCCCTCCCACTCAGAGGCTTAGCCGCGAGCCAGTCTTCGCCTAAGTTAAAAACTACTCCGAGTGAGAGCGTCCCTCTCACTCGGGGGCTTAGCTGCGAGCCAGTCCTCACCTAAGTTAAAAAATTACTCCGAGTGAGAGCGCCCCTCTCACTCAGGGGCTTAGCTGCGAGCCAGTCCTCGCCTAAGTTAAAAAATTACTCCGAGTGAGAGCGTCCCTCTCACTCGGGGGCTTAGCTACGAGCCAGTCCTCACCTAAGTTAAAAAAATTACTCCGAGTGAGAGTGTCCCTCTCACTCGGGGGCTTAGCTGCGAGCCAGTGCTCGCCTAAGTTAAAAATTACTCCGAGTGAGAGCGTCCCTCTCACTCGAGGGCTTAACTGCGAGCCAGTCCTCGCCTAAGTTAAAAAATTACTCTGAGTGAGAGCGTCCCTTTCACTCGGGGGCTTAGCTGCGAGCCAGTCCTTGCCTAAGTTAAAAAACTACTCCGAGTGAGAGCATCCCTCCCACTCAGGGGCTTAGCCGCGAGCCAGTCCTCGCCTAAGTTAAAAACTACTCCGAGTGAGCGCGTCCCTCCCACTCGGGGGCTTAGCCATGAGCCAGTCCTTGCCTAAGTTAAAAATTATTCCGAGTGAGAGCGTCCCTCCCACTCAGAGGCTTAGCCGCGAGCCAGTCCTTACCTAAGTTAAAAACTACTCCGAGTGAGAGCGCCCCTCTCACTCGGGGGCTTAGCCACAAGCCAGTCCTCGCCTAAGTTAAAAATTACCCCGAGTGAGAGCATCCGTCCCACTCGGGGGGCTTAGCTACGAGCCAGTCCTCGCCTAAGTTAAAAACTACTCTGAGTGAGAGCATCCCTCCCACCCTGAGGCTTAGCTGTGAGCCAGTCCTCGCCTAAGTAAATTATGCGGTAAACAGGAAAGCATCGATCAGATAAATCCATAACCTCAAGTTCTCAAGCACAGATAAAGGTACTCGGGTGGAAAGTCAAGCTCGAACGAGTTTTAACGATTACAAAATCACTAGGCATACCGAGGCAAATAAGTTTGAATCATAAAGTTTTTCTTCACGCACTGGTGGGAGTCGCTGGCTCGAAGAAGGTGTCCAGGTCAATGCCGTCAGCTATCCGAGTGGCTGCCTCGATGAAAGTCTCCATGAAGTCTTCAAACTTGAGCTTCTTTGTATTGGCCACTTGGAGAACCTTCAGCTTGTCTTTCTTGGCATCTTTGCAATGGACTCAAACGAGTGAGAGTGCCACATCAGCTCCACAGTGGGCGGCAGACTTCTTCCGTACTTGCACTCGGCCAGGGATCTCATCAAGTCGAGTCATCAATGACTCAAGATCACTCTGAAGCGTATCCTCCGGCCACAATTCTTTGTCTATCTTCGCCAGCGCGGCCCTCAGACAAGTGATATACTCCCAGACACCATTGAGGCAAGCTTCGAGTCACAGCATGTTTAGGGCCACTGCGTCCTTGACGAGTGACTTGGTGGGGTCTAGATCCGTCTCGATCCGATCAGTATCCTCCCCGAAGTTCTGGCGGAATTATGTACAGAGAAGAAAGAAAGGATTGGTTACGCCCTTGCGATCAAGACTCAAAAAAATTCACTCGGGCAGAGAGAGGTACCTTTAAGCATGCCATACATCTTCTTTGCAAAAGCTCCCAGATATTTCTCCAGCGCGTCCCTTTTCTCAGTAAGCTGATCCACTTTGTCAGTCAGAGCGGTCTTCTCCGGCTCGAAAGCACTCGCCTGATCTTCGATCTTTTTGGCCCACTCGGCCCGTTCTTTCTTGAGCTCTTCAATAGCAGTCTTCAGAGACGCATTTTCCTCCTCCAACTTTCCGACTGAAGCTAGCTTTGCCTCAGCAGCTTCAGTCTTCTCCTTAGCCACCTTCTGAGCGCCCGCGAGTTCTTCGTCCTTCTTTTCCAGGGCCTGCTTCATGGTGTCTAAAGAAATAACATTCCTGAGTCGCGCTCGAAGTTGATGGTTCTCATTACGCACATCTGTTCGAGTAAAACTACTCGGCTAAAAGGACAGAAGAAAAGAGCAACAGTGCATTCAGTCGACAGGATTTACCTCCCATGGTCTTCACCTCCGTCTGAGCACGCTCCAAGTTCCTTTTGGTCACTTCCAAGTCTAATTGGAGTTGGATCTTCTCCTTCTCCAGGGCAGCATACTGAGTCCCGAGCTCACAAGTTTTCTGAGATCAACGAAGAAACAATTTAGTCGACGATGATAAAGAGTTTCAAATATTCCTCTACTTCCGAGTGGAGAAGAGCAAATCCAGTTGCTACAAACAAATAATTCTAAGACCCCCGTCGAATCGAAAATTCAACAACGGTCTCAGGGACTACACCCAGTGGGTGCACTCAACGTGCTCCCACTGGATCCATTTCCACTCGGCTTCAGCCCGATTGGCCCGAGTGGAGAGAGAGAGAAAAAAACATGTTCACTAAGACCCCCGCCGAATCAAACATTCGACGGCGGTCTCGGGGACTACACCCAGTGGGTGCACACAGCGTGCCCCCACTGGAACCATTCCCACTCGGCTCAGCCTGACCGGCCCAAGTGGAGAGCTACAGGCAAAAGCGTTCTAAGACCCCCGCCGAATCAGACATTCGACGGCAGTCTCGGGGCCTACACCCAGTGGGTGCACTCAGCGTGCCCCCACTGGATCCATTCTCACTCGGCTTCAGCCTGACTAGCTTGAGTGAAAAACAATAGAGTCAAGAAGTAATTCAACAAGACGTTCTAAGTCAAAAGAAAGCACCCAGTGGGTGTACAGAGTCAAGATGGACAAGAAGTAATTCAACCAGAAACCAACTTACAATCACACTTACTCGGACATTCGCCTGGAGAGCTGTACTGGCATCATAAGCCAACTTGCTGCCGTCATACACCTCCTTCAGATGCTGCATCATCAGATCGGCTTGAATCATGCCTTCCTTGCTAGCCCCAGTCTGGTCTTCAGGGACATGATGCAGAATGAATACATTTGACGTAGGAGTCAGTGATGCAGCTGGAGGGATCAGCACTTGAGGTTGACCAGTCAGACCCGAAGCGGGGATAGTCGACACCAAAGGCGAGGCAGTCGACAGAGGAGTAGTGAAGATAGCACTAGTTCGAGAAGAATCACCTTGTTCTCGAGGCACAACTTTAGGTGGCGCACGAGACGTTTGGCCCGATGGCACTCTCCGAGTGAAGCTACGGGGAGTGGTCGAGGTCGTACCTTCACCACCCGCATTCTTCTAAGGCTCGTCTTCATCATCGTCAGCAAGCTGGATGATACCTGTGGGCTCTGCAGTCACTCAACAACAACAACTCAGTCAACTGTCGAATCAACCAATGAAACTGAATAGAGTGAAAATCTGCCAACCTCGTCGAGAAGTGGCCACGTCCGCAGTGTCCATCTTCACATGGTCATCATCAACTTGCACGGGCGACATTACCGAAGTAGCAGCTCTGGCACAATTCTCACTCGGTCAGCAAAAGCATGAAGTTCCGCAACAGTAAGAAGAGATGAACAGAACACTCACGTTGAAGGAATGGGCACGGCAACCTTTATTCTGGGTAGGGCCTTCCGAGGCTTCAGTGGAACAATCTTGGGTTGCTTCGCGGTCTTCTCAATCGGATCTAGAGTTGCCGCCCGAGTGCGCTTCAGGTTCCTGACATTCGACGCCAAGGCCTTGCTCTGGCTAGCAATCAGGTCTTGGTTTTCCTTGGTACGACGCTCAGTCCGGGGAGGCAACTCAACTTCTTCGCTGTCATCAGAGCCATCACTGCCTTCCTCACTGTCGTCAGCATAATCGATATCAGCACTCCCGCCCTTGCTCTCTACTCCTTCATGGAGTTGTTCTCCGTTTGACACGGGCGAAAACATCTTCGTGAATGCTTGCAGGACACAAATTTCAAAGCCAGTCGGTTCTCAATATAGTGGCATATTGGAAACAAAAAGTAAAACATTCGACAAGTTATGTCTCACCTCCCCTGGAGGATGCTCGGCATCGAAAGGCAGAACCCGCTTGGATCCACGCGGATTGTCACGGGCTCCGGTGATGCTCCTAAGCCATTGCATCATGGTCTCTTCCTTTACTTCCTCTGGATGGGTCCGAGCGAAGTCGTCTGGGCCCGAATACAGCCACATGGGGTGGTCATGTGCTTGCAGAGGCTGGATCCATCGACTGAGGAACACCGCCAACAGATCTAGGCCTGTCACCCCGCCCCGGATCAACTCAACTACAGCTTCTACCAAGATCCCCACCTCAGATTTCTCCTCCTCGTCCACAGTCAGCGAGTGAGGAGCACTGAGTCTCGCCAATGAGAAAGGGGGAAGGCCAGTCGACGAACCAGGGGTCAGAATGTCAATGGAGTAAAACGAGGTCGACTGCCAACCCCTAACTAACTTCGGAAAGGTCATGGAAGGGAAGGCACTTCTACCTCTCATCTGGACACCTAAACCCCCACACAGCTGGATCACGTGGGTCCTCGTATCACTCGAATTCGCTTTCTTGACCAACTAAGAGCGGCATGTGAAGATGTGTTTGAACAACCCCCAGTGGGGGTGACAACCCAAGAAATTTTCACACATCGAGACATAGGCAGCAAGGTATGACATAGCATTCGGGGGAAGGTGGTGGATTTGCGCACCAAAGAAATTCAAGAACCCACGAAAAAATGGATGGGGAGGCAAGGAAAAACCTCTCTCCACGTGGGTGAGGAGGATGCCCGCTCTCCGGGGCGCAGTGCAAGCTCGATCTCTCCCTCCGACAGCCTCCAAGATCCGGGGACCAATAGGCCGTCGGCGGCGAGTCCGTCGAGATCCTCCGTTGTGACCGTCGAGGGCAGCCAATCGCCCTGGATCCAGCCTGGTGGTAGCACGGCCCGAGAGCTCGATGCCTTCTTCCCCTTGGCTACCTTCTTGGCACGTTCCATCTTCGTCGTCTTGTCCTTCACCATCTCCACGATGGTCATCGGAGCCGAACGGGCGACGTGGCGCAGGGGCGGAAGAGGCAGAGAGGAAAGGTGGAGAGGGGAAAAGAGGAGAGCACTGTTACACCCCTCGGTCTCGTCATTCTTTATACCCGCGCGCCCAAGTCACTGACCTATGGGCCAACATGATCCCAGCACATCCCAAGACCGGTGTCTGCTCGATATGTGGCGATAAAGGGGGAGCGAAAATCGAGGAGTCCCTCCCCACTTTCCCCACTTACCGTGCTGCAGCCGGCCCGCGCGCTTCTCCAAATTTTTGAATCCCACGAAATCTGTGATCTAGCAGAGCAATTGATCGGATCAGATATATCCACATTCATTCAGGTCAGATCCAGCACTCGATGACTCGCAGCTTGTCTCACTCGGACACTTAACAAGCTAGGATCGATCGAGGCGATTGACAAAGGATTTAGCAGCTCATGTACCTACGGACCTCTAAAAAATGTCTCCGAGGCATTAAGTCTGGTCGAAATCATCTTCAATACTTTCTCAGTCGAACCCCGATCCATTCGGGGGCTAATGATGATGACATGTACCTAGGGTAGGGTCCTAGGCCTAACCTACATGCCCTAGACTTGCATGTTGCGGTCATTCCAGTCGACACCTCCTTTCTAACTTTGTAGGCCTTGGATTCTTATATGACATGTACCTAGGGTAGGGTCCTAGGCCTAACCTACATGCCCTACCCAAGGACACTTCATATAAGAATCCAAGGCCTACAAAGTTAGACAGGAGGTGTCGACTGGAATGACCGCAGCATGCAAGTCACTCGACACAAGATCCACTCGGTTACTCCTCCACCACTCGACCGCCCTTATTCACTCAAAGAACCTGATTTCACTCAAAGGCAGAAGACCTAGGGCCACTCCGGGATAGCAATGGTCAGGCGGTCAGTTCTTCGCTATAAAGATCATTAAGTGTAGGCGTTACCAGTAACACTCGCACCTTTACTGTCTCATTGAACCCTTGCGTAATGGAGGTTGATGAGGGGTTAGCGGACTCTATATAAGACGCCCCTCCGCTCCTACACAGGGGTTCGCACCCCCTGTAACTCAACACTCCATACAATAAAGCTCCCGCAGCACCGAGATGTAGGGCTATTACCTCCTCCGAGAGGGGCTTGAACTCGTAAATCCGAGTGTACAATCTCGCCGTAGCTAGGCTTTGCCCTCTCCTACGTACCCCTAACCTCTACTGTTAGATCCTTTCCCACGACAGATACTAGGGATGAAACCCTAACAAAACTAACTCGATTACATGATGAATCTCATCCAACCCCTCACCGACCAGCGAGCCTAAGAAGGAATTACACACTCCCGGCGGTGAGCATCATGGAATTGGTGATGGAGGATGGTTGATGATGACGAAGATGGAAGATCCCCCTCTCCGGAGCCCTAAACGGACTCCAGATCTGGCCTCCAGATGAAGAATGGAGGTGGCGGCGGCTCCGTATCATAAAACGCAATGAAACTTCCTCTCCTAATTTTCCTGGAAAAATAGGATTTTATAGCATCGGAATTAGGGTCAGCGGAGCCTCATGGGCTCCATTACCAACCAGGGTGTGCCAGAGGGGGGTGGCGCTCCCTGGTGCCTAGTGGGCAGCTGCCCCCCTCCAGTGGGTCTTGGTTCCAGTATTTTTTATTTACTCCAAAATAATTCTCCAAAAAGTTTCATCGAATTTCGAGAACTTTTATTTCTGCACAAAAAACAACACCATGGTAGTTCTGCTAAAAATAGCGTCAGTCTGGGTTAGTTTCATTCAAATCATGCAAATTAGAGTCCAAAACAATAGCAAAAGCGTTAGGAAAAGTATATACGATGGAGACGTATCAAGCCCCGAGACGTTATTTAGTTTTTAATGCTATGCTATAGTAGACAGGGTTTGGTATGAGTGCTCGGGAGTGGTGTGAGAAGGAGGACTCTACGTGAATGATGACAACTTCATGATGGCATCGTCAAGGCCTGCATTTTCAAGACCTCAAGATTCAAGACTCGAGACAAGACTTCAATACACACTACTGGGTGGACTTGTTGTGAGGCACCCTGGAGTGCCCAGTGGATGCCTAGTGAGCTAGAGTAGGCCAGTAATCATGAGGAAAGTTCCACCCAGACTCAAAGAGACGGAAGAATACTTCATGCCCGGAAGCTTACCTGTGCAGCCACAAGTCACTATGGGCTCTGGCTTGGTTGACCTTAGTTGTGACTCTGGCTGGGATGGTGCTAGCAGATGTAGAACTACGGCAGGATTGGATGGGCACTAGACAGTGGTCAGGGGAACTCTTCGGAAGACCATGTTTCGTTTGTCCAGTTGTCAAACACCCTGCAGTGTGAATTCATTAGAGGGAACGATTCTTGTGGGTAAAGTGCACAACACTCTGCAGAGTTAAACCTAATTGATTAGCCGTGTCCCCGGTTATGGACAATTTGAGCCTCTGGACTTGGATCTATCTCTGAACTCTCAACAGCGGATTGATAATTTAATTGTGGGCAACTTATATTGAATTGGGCTATGAGACATCGGTTGGCGGAACCATGTAATAGTAGGATACTCAGTGGTGAAGGTTCCTTGTTATTCTTTTGTTGTAGGGAAAATAAAACCAGCTTTTACGCAAAAAAAAACCTCAAACACAGAGCCACGAAGCCTTATTGCATATAGAATAGTTTTATCATCTGCTTTCTTATTGCGATCTTGCCGGTACATTCAATGTACTGACCTACACAGCTGCAACGTATCGTGTTGCAAGATTTTTCTACGATGAATGAGTTCCGTTGCAGGGTTACGGTCTACACTCAACTTGCCGATGGCGTTGATGGGACTCCACGCCCGTTTGTTTATTTTCGCTGAGACTTATGAGGTATATATCAGTTTTACGTTATTTATACATGTGATTGCACTTTGATATATACATTGATGTACTGTGTGTGCCAGCATACTGATCCAGGGATGGCACAGATACACAGAGGCTTGACCGTTTGAGGTCGGGTCGCTACACACACACACACACACACAGTGAGAGAGAGAGATCTAGCAGCTGATCAAACGACCGGCCATACGGGCGGAAGCACCCACATGGAAGGTCGTCGTTGATCCTATAAGCGAATTCTCTCCCGATTTCGTTTTGATTTCTTTCTAACTAACTCTTTATCTCATATCTCATGATTACCTACAGGATTAGCCTTTATAAAAAGGAGGAAGGGATGCCCATAAACCTAAAGCCATCTAATCTCTCATTTCCTTTGCTTTCCATCTCCTCCAAAAAGCTTTTAGTTGTAGGAAACAAGCACAATCGTCGCCATGAGTAGGAAGACTTCATCCACCTGTGCTCGCATCATCCCCTTCCCCAACTTGGATGATATTGTGCCCTCAGGATGGGAAGACCTGAGGAAGCTTAGCATCAAGGAAGAACCTCATGAGGAGAAGAAGGACGTGGAGGAGAAGGTCGAGGTGGTGGAGATCGGGGAGGAAGAACAAGCAAAAGAGGGAGATGATGACACTACTTTAGATGGGTACCCTCCTAATCCCTATCGATTCAATATCCGTGGATCTATTCCTTTATTTCCTCTGGGGGCCTCCTCAATCTGAGTGGGGAAAGGAGCCACTAACTCCAGAGGAGATGAAGGAAAATATTCGGGAGTTGGAGAAAGTTTCCAAGGCTTGTGTTAATGTGATCGAAGATGGGATAGATTCTTACTGGTTGATGAGCAAGGATTTGGAAGCAACAATAGATGGTCTTCTCCATAAGATCGGGCTTATGATTGATACTCTTAACAACAACATTGCACAACTTGAGTTTCTGACCCGGGTTGTAGATGATCGATAAGCCGTGATCGAGGAACTGAGGAACAAGCTTAAGAGCATCTGCGCTGCCTTCCAGGGACACCAAGAGTGAGCATGAAATGCTTAGTGCCTAGATCTCCATGGCTTGATTGTAAGCTTGGGGGAGATTCATGTGCACTTTGTATCTTTACCCTTTCTAAATTTACCTTTTTGTAAGATTAGAGAATAAGCTTTATTTTCGATAAGGATGAACTATCAATTTTTCCTCTTGAATAAGGGATAATCCCTTCCAGTGTGTTTAGGGATATCTTGATGTGTGAGATCGTTGCTTTCTTTTGAAGAACATGCTTGATGGTTGTTGTGACTTAAATAATTAGTTCACATTTACTTACCTAATGATTATAAGTCCACCACATCTTAGTTGTGTAAATTTTTTAAGGGAGATGAAACAATTATATATGCTAGCTCATTGAAGGGTTCAACTTACTCAAGGGCAAGCAAATAAATTAGTCCTCTGCTAAAAATAACTTGGGAAATGAAGTCTCTCTGAGAAATAAGGCTGGCTTGCACTTCAAGTTTTTCTTGAGCCTTCGTATGATTAAATGAGGAGAAACTGAACCATTTTTAATAATAAAAACTTTCTACGAGAAAAATAAAGGGAAGAGGAAACTGCTTGCCCGGTTGAAACAACAATGAACTAGGATATGAAGTTGTTACTTGTCCTCGGTAAAATTAAATAACCAGATGTGGATGCTTGCATGATCATCACCAGAGTAAGTGCGGTCTATTGTTTGCCACATATATGCATCAACAAACGTCCCTCTTGGGAGTAATGGACTCATACCTTTTGATATCTATATCTTATAAACATAAGGGTGGCCTCATTCTTTACAAGCCACGATACTTGATCAGGGACGAGCAAGACTTAAGCTTGGGGGAGTTGATGAGTCCAATTTATGTGATGTTTTTCTACAATTTTGTGCCTACAAGTTGGGCTTTGTGGAATTTTACCGCATTCGCGCACTTCTTTTTGTTGATAATCCTTCAGGTGACATCTTTTGGAGCAATATTCATTTAAAGGAGAAAACCCTCAAAAATGGTAGTGGAATCATGTATTAAAGGTGATGAACACTTTCCATAAGAAAATCAAGCAAGAAGGCCAAAGAAACAGCTCCTGCCGCGCTTCTAGAGCGAACGACGACGTTCCATGCAACCGCACACGCTCACATGAGCGATTGTTTGGCGTGCCGCCGGCTCCGGGGGATCAGCTATTTTCACCCCATCGAAATGGATCATGAAGGGGATGAACAGAGACTCCAGAAACTCATCAAGAAGGCAGAACCCTAGCCTCAGGAGCCCATCCGAAGGGAGGATCGACCAGGAGAAGGGGATTCCTCTCGCCGCGGGAGGAATAGCATCATCATCAACATCTACATCATCACCACCTTCACCATCATCATCATCATCATCCACATCCTTATCATCTACAATATCAAGAACCCTAGTGGATCCTTCGGTGTATCAGTTGAATCATTAACCCATGTATTCCATTACCATCACCATGATGATTGTTGTTCTTATGGGTGAGTATACCCCTAGTTCTCAGGGATACGGATGAACCTTGGTATGTGTAGGATCTGAAATGTTCATTATGGATATGAGATCCTCTATTGAATGCTTAGTTTAATAACTTCGTGAATGTTGTGAAGGGGCCCCACTCAGCATTTGGGCCTTTATTGGCCATGAAGTATATCATTGTCTTTGCATAGGTTTAAGATGTGGAGGTAATTCGAGGTGACAGTAAAAGCCTACTGCTCCTAACATTTACAAGTGACTGGGGATTACGAAGACCTTTAGTGAGGTCACGTCCATGGGGAAACCCTTAATTATCATGAGTTGTAACCCTCGGGGGCAGACTGTGATGGTGGCGTGCATGGCACGAAGTCTACCACGAGTAGAACATGTTTTGTACCTGGCTCCGCCTAGCATAATCATCAACAGTGGCTCAAGTATCCGCTCCGTGCTATGCATATGCATAGTAGTACTATAAACATACCAATGGGGATTCCAGACTCCCTGAGAACGCCTTTTTAATTATGTTGTTTCACTGTTATTTACCATCCTTCTCTTTAATGTACTTTTATGTTATTTAGTTACTAGTCACCATTTTACTCAATCCTTATTTAAATGCACCCTCACTCTGCTTCAAGTATATAATTATCCGTAGGCACAAAGTTACATAATTCTCTATAAGGGGCAAAAGCCTGATTCCTGTGCTCCCTGTGGGATCGATACTCTTGCTTCGAAAAGGCTACAATTAAACCCTGTGCACTTGCAGGCTATCAACAACCGTGAGGTAGATACTAAGGTATTTTCAAGGCACCAAATAGTATGGATGCAGCTACAAAGTGGGCAATGGCGGTGTAGTCCTACTTGGATACAGTAATAGTGATCATGTCAGCGACCTAGGCGACTGCAAGAGCACCACAGAGCAAGTGTTTTTTTTTCTTGGAGAAAACTCAGTCAGTTGGACTCGTGTCCATCAGCTCTTATGAAGCAGAATACGCCGCGACTACAGCTGTGACATGTCAAGCATCTGGCTAAGTCACCTCCTCGGTGAATTGATGTGTCAAGAATCAACGAAGTTCGAACTCTTGGTGGATAACAAGTCTGCAATAGCCTTGGCCAAGAACCATGTCTTCCATGATCCCTGCAAACACATCGACATGAAGTTCCATTTCATCTGTGACTGCATCAAGGAAGGGATACTCGAGATCAAGCACGTTGACACTCACAACCAGCTAGCAGATATCTTAACAAAGGCACTAGGAAGGGTGCGGGTTATCGAGATGTGATAGAAACTGGCGATCATGGAGAGCAGCAAGCATGCATGAGCTTAAGGGGAGAAATTTAGACTCGGCTAAGCTCTTGAAGTAGGATAGTTCATTTCTGTTAAAATAAAGCTTGCATGATGGATGGAAGTTTTGCAGAAGCGTCTTGCCTCCCGTAGGAGGCCTCGTGGTCTTTATTAATAGAGCAGGGCTTATCCCGGATATGCATACAGGAGTTTGTTACAATCGTGGCTTAGAAGCAAAGAAAGGAAGTAAAGATAAATACAGAATATGCTACAAGCAAAGAAAGGAAGTAAAGAGGATTCTATGGCCGCAGCGCTTGAATCTACGTTGGGAGGGTCAGCCATTGATCTCTTGGTTTCATACATTGGTGATAAGGTATTCAGCTTTAACGTCTCATGCAAGGATGTTGGTTTTTACATTGTTGATACTAGATCTTTTTCTTGTCCTCAATTCAAATGTTACTTCCATTTGTGGGGTAATGGAGGACCGAATTGGTATCGGGAGTTCAAAATTTGGAAGAAAGAATGTGATGCAGAATGGATTTTGGTCAGCCCATCCAAGCATAGAGCAGCTTTGGGTCTTCTAGCAATGCATAACCCACCTGTCAAATCGGCTCTTAAGTATAGATCTAATCTTCAAAAGAAGTTATCTTTTGCTACATTTCAAAATTATGATGTTTGCAAAGGGTATAGATATCCTGCTTCGGCTGAATGTATTGCTGCCACAGAGAGTGCTGGATATGATATCCCAGATAGGGAACCTGTTGTCATTCATCCGCCTCCGCCCACTGATCTTCATTGGACTGTGACCTCGCCGCCGATTGTTTTTGGCACGGTGAGCTCATCGGTGATCCAACAGCATCTTGATTCGGGGGGTCCTTCCTCGGATCATGCGCCATCACTTTCGGGTGGGGTTTCAGGATCTTCAAATCCATCTCCTTTGGGCACAACTAATAACGGCCCAACTACGTCGGGGCTACCAATTACGGTGCCCAGCCCATCTGAGGCAGCGGCTTCTTTTGATAAAATGGTGGATGCTATGGTCGATGAAATTGTTACGTGCCAGTTATGCTTCAAGAAGGGTCATTTTTCTTCCTCGTGCACGTCAACTTTAAAGTGCTTGGGTTGTTCTCGTGTTGGCCATAGAAGGAGAGATTGTGCCCATTTTGCTAAAAGATCAGGCTTGGTTTGGAAACCAAAACCCGCTAACGTTGCAACTTCCGAGGTTCAAGCTATAGGGAGCGATAATATCTCTCTCACAGGTTCTCTACCAAACTTGGACTCCTCGATTTTGCTTGCACCGACCACCTCGCCCAGTTCCATCCACTCTGGCCCCAGAACTCCTAACAACACCCCACCGGCGACTCCGCCACCGCCTCCAGAGCCCTCCTCGCTGGCCATGGCAAATTTTCCCCTCGACCCAATGCAATATGTCCCTGCGGGGCATCACATCATCAATGGAGGGGATGCAAGGTGGCCATGGACCTTTGTCATGCCGCACGTCCCCATAGTGCGTCGCCATGAGGATTACATGCTCGCTGAGGTTATGCTGGTGCCGCCTGCGGATCAGATAGGAGCTGCTAGAGAGGAAGTGGCTAATTGGCTTGAAGCCCATGGATATCAGGTTCATTCTGTGCAACCATGGATTAATGCAGTTGGTCTGTTCTGAGTTAGAGATCCGGCAGCTCGATTTTCCCTGCTCTAACTCCCCCTCAAGCTCTTGGGAATGATCGGTTCATTCATTTTATGAAGCATGATAAGGGTGAGGGTTTTCGTGGGGCTCAGGGTTTCCGCCAAGGGCTGCTAATGTTTCTGGGTATCCCTTTGGACCTACGCAACACTGAAAATATAAGGGCTGCAGTAAATACTTTTGGCAAATTTCATCATTGGAATAGTGAAGACCCGTATCTGGTCAAGTCACTGGTTTTTGCATCTTTTCCTGAGGATGTTTTGGTCCCTAGGGATGTTGTTTTCAATGATTATGCTGCTTGGGGAGCTAGAGTTTCATGGACTGCTCCTATTTACATTCTCGGATCAACTTTTGCTGAACAAATGCCGCAGGATGAGGACTGGATGTCGATCAATGGAAATCCTCACCCTTTGCCTGGTGTGCCCTTTCCTGAGCTCCCTCAGTTCATATTACCTCCATACCCTGCTCTAGGCTGGAATGATATTCCTCCACTGCCTCCACCTGTTGATCAGCCAGACCTTGGTGACAACAATTGGGGCAATGTTGTTTGGGAAGAGGCTGAAGACCTTCAGGAAGAACAGGTAGCAGAGCAGGAATCTATGGTCCTTGATCACTCTGATGATCAGTCTGTATCTGTGGTGCAACAGAACCATCAGCCCAACTTTGTGCTTGTACACGATGTGGAGCAGCCAGCTATGCCTGAAGTGGGGCAACCAGTTTTGCCCAATGAGGGACAGCCAGCTATTGAGAAGCAGCAAAATAACATTCAGAACCAAGTGGCTCAGTTGGGAAATGCTCTAGTTTATAACCCTGATGAGTGGGCTATGGTTGTTTATCAACCACCAGTGATTGTTGTGGAAGAGGAACATCCAGGGGTTCATGATACACATAGCAGCTCTAGTAAAGTGATGTTTGGGCCGGAATTGCCACCAGAGCTAGCTTTCAGGAGGTCTTTTGAGGCAATACTTGACTCTGACATTATTTATGAAGTTCCTAAACCTCTGTAGGTGCTACCCTTTCAGTTAGTGATGCTTTCAAAAAGGAGCTGGGATCTAGCTTTCAATGATGTTCCAAGATTGACTTGGAGTGAGGTCACAGAACCTGTGCGGCGCCCTGTGGCAAGTGCCCTTTTCCAGCATTGCAGAACACTGTTAATCCTGTCATTGAGACACAGCAGCCTCGAGATGTAACTGATGAAAACTTCTCCTTTTCTGCTCAAGGAAACAGAAAGGCCAGAAAGCCCAAGAAGACTTTGGCACCAACACCTGCAGTGGAAACATTAGTTAGAAGGTGTACTCGTGGCTCTTTGCAGAGCGATGGTTTCAAACCAACCTTTCAGGAATTACCCATGCAATCCAAGAGGAGGAAACCAAAGGCAAAGCCTTTTTCTGCTATATTATCTGAGAACATGCAGGATGCTCCAACTATTGACCTACCACCTCCAACTCCCATCAACAAGCTTCAGAAGATTGGCCAAGAGCTAGGCATTGCTGAGGATTTGATTTCTGTGGAGAAGCTTATGGCTAATCCATCTGCTCCTACAAACACTAGTTCTAATGATTAGTTTCCAGCTAGCTTATTGGGGGTGGCAGGATTCCTCTTTTGCTATTCTTATGACAGGGTCATTTGATATGTCTTTTATTGTACCCTATAATAATTTGACTGTAATCCTGGTGGACATGTGGTCTTTATGTTCTAGGTGGCACTATGTGTCATCATGCTATGTTCTTTACTCATATCTGTTTTAATGAGTAATGCCTGTAAGAACTGGAATGTGCTTTGTTGGAATGTTAGGGGCCTAAATTCTGATGTTAGGCAAAGGGCTGTCACGAAAAAACTAGATGAGAGTCAGTGTGTTGTAGCTTGCTTCCAAGAGACAAAATGCTCCTCTTTTGATTTCAAATCTATCAGATCTTTTTGTCCTAAAAGATTTGATAGCTTTGCTATTCTCCTTCTGTGGGTGCTTCTGGGGGCATCTTAATTGTTTGGAATTCTTCTATTTTCTGGGGCACCTTAATTGAAGTTCAGCAGCATGCTGTTGTGGTGCAGTTTATATCCAAGCAAAATAATGAGCAATGGACTTTAATTTCTGTTTATGGGCCCTGTCAAGGTGAAGCCAGAGACACTTTTGTTAGTTGGTTATATAATTTGCAAATACCTGTGGGAGAGAACTGGCTTGTTGTTGGAGACTTTAATTTCATCAGGTCAATTGAAAATAGAAACCTGCCTGGGGGAGATTTGAATGATATCTTTATTTTCAATGAAATCATTGCACACCTTGGCCTGTTGGAATTGCCTCTAAAGGGAAGGGCATATACATGGTCTAACATGCAAGATAACCCCCTCCTAGAGCAACTGGACTGGTTTTTTACATCTGCTGATTGGATCTCTTCCTATCCTATGACTGAAGTCCTGCCTCTAGCTAGAACAACCTCTGATCATGTGCCCTGTGTAGTGACCATCAAAACATCCATCCCTAAATCAAATATTTTCAGATTTGAGATTTATTGGGTAGAGCTTGAGGGGTTTATGGATTGTGCTAAGCAGTCATGGCAGAAACCATCAAAAAAGTCTCACATCACTGCTCAAATTGCAGATAAGTTCAAAGCTCTGAGGGGGGCCCTTAAGAAATGGCAGCTAAATATCTCCAAACTGAAAGCATGGATCTCAAAATGTAATCAGGTGGTTTTGTCTCTTGATGGTTTGGAGGAGCTCAGGCCATTATATAGGCCTGAATTTAATTTTAGGAAGGTTGTCAAGTTGCATGTGGAAAAATTGCTGCATCTTCAGTTTGTATACTGGAAAAAGAGGTGCACAATTAGATACATAAAAGTTGGTGGGGAGAACACTAAATTTTTCATGCTATGGCTACTAAGAGGCACAGGAGAAACTCAATTGCTAGTCTGAAAGCTATGGATGGGTCTGTGGTTTCCCAGCATTCACAGATGGAAGGTATCATATGGAACTGTTTCAAGAATAGAATGGGGGTCTCTGCGGGAATTGTAATGGGTTTTGACCTAAGTGTTTTGCTCACACCAATTGATGGTTTAGAGTTTCTCACAGAACCTTTTAGTAAAGAGGAAATGGATGATACTGTGAAACACATGCCAATTGACAGAGCTCCTGGGCCAGATGGTTTCAATGGTTTATTCTTCAAGAGATGCTGGCCAATTATCTGTCAGGATTTCTATGACCTGGCTGAGGCTTTCCAAAATGGTACTGCAGCCTTAGAAAACATCAATGGATCATATATCACTCTCATACCAAAGAAGTTGGCTCCTGAGGAGGTTGGTGATTATAGACCAATTTCTTTGACTGGGATGTGTCGGTGTACAAAAGTAGGGGCCTTTTTGTACCCCTTTACTTGTGCACGGGCAGTCGTAGCCACACCTGCGGCCATGCTCGGCGGGGCAGAGGAAGGAAAGGTACGAGACTGCCAAGGCAACACTCAAGCCAGAGGCATGAAGAGCAAAGGGGCAGGATGGACTTCTCCCCCCCCCCCCCCCCCCGGGGGGGGAACACCCTTGCCGGGGGGGCCTACGTAGCCCCGGCAAGAGCCTTGCCGGGGCGGCCTGCCCAACACTAGCAAGGCCGCCACCCATGAGCCTGAGAGTTCTGACACCATCGACAACCTCGAAACCAAGACCCAGGGGCGCCTGCATGGTGGCATGCAGATCTTTGAGAAGACCAAAGGCCTGCGAGTCTAGATAAGGACCAGAGGATGAAGACCCCCGGCAAGATCCTTGCCGGGGACGGCCACAAGACCCCCGGCAATGGAGGCGAGACCCCGGCAAGACCCTTGCCAGGAGCATCAGCGGGGCCGCGGCCAGGCCCGCACCTGCCAACGTTTCGCTGCCCCACGGCTGTTCCGATGCGATGACCAGCCCGCCAACTAGGCGAGCACCTGCGTGGCAGCATGCAGCTTCTAAAGCCAACTAGCCAAGCACCTGCGTGGTGGCGGGCAGATCTTCGTGAAGGCCCTGTCACCGCACCAGCACAGCAGCCAGCCAGCCAGCATGGCGGTGCATGCCTCGTCAGCTTGGACGCGCGCCGAAGCAAGGCGAGGCGGCGACGGACGGGACGGGCTCTGTTGCCGTCCCCGATAAAGCAAGAGGGCACGTAGGCAGCGCATTAAATGCGTTTATCCTATGATGTCAGGCGATAAACTTGTACACTGTAGATACTTTCCACCTCCTGTGTGCCACTGTGGCGACCCCTTTGACATATAAAAGGAGGCCCGAGGCGTACTGTGGAAGGATTCGGACTTTTTGGACTGGACACGCATAGTAGCTAGTCCAAGAGCAGAAGAACACAAGATAAACACAGACAAGCAGGACTAGGGTTTTACGCTTCCCAGCGGCCCGAACCTGGGTAAAATCCATTGTGTTGATCGTTAGATCTACTCTTTGCGCACTCCTCATCCCTGCCGAACCGTAAAGGGGTCCACGCGATCCCATAGGTGTCGTTTCCACCGACATCTTTGGCGCGCCAGGTAGGGGCTGTTAGGTTGTGCAAACCTGATCTAGTAGTCGGCACGTTATTTTCCTGGATCACCATGGCTCCCAAGAAGAAGGCGATCGCGGCGATTGGTTCGTCTGGAGCCGGTCCGCCCGAGCCAGCGCGAACGGGCGGCGGTGCAGTCGTGGATGGCGACGAAGGTGCGGATCACGAGCATCCACGACATTCTAGCAACCGAAGCCAGGCAAGCGGCGTCGTTCGCGTCCACGACGACGAGCTGCACGCTGCTGGGTCCAAGGACGGACCCGTGCTGCCTCTGGGCAGCACGGTGACCTCCAAGGCAACCCGGCCGGTGCCCGCGCTACGGCCTTCCCAGGTCGTGCGCGAGGAACGGCGCCACGACGTTGGAGACCACGGGCATTCCCATGGAAAGAGCCCTTAGCGTCATCCTCGAGATGCGCAGGGCCAGCATGCACGCCATGATCCTGGTGGAAACGGCGCGCAGCCGCGGAACCGTGAGGGGCTCCTTCCAACATGGTTGGAAGTCCGAGCACCTCCCGTTCCTCGCGCTTGTCGCTGCCCCCCACGCCAGCAGAGGCGCTAGCATGAGCGTTGTTGCTCCTCGACTTTCCTCCTGCTGTGGAGAAGCAGGAGGAGTGGAGGGATGCTATCCACAGCCTTATTGGCCATGCCAATAAGGATGGGTATCAGGAGGCAGGCCCTTCGCGGCGTCGGTCCACCAAGCCAGCGCGTGTCGATGGCGGAAAGGCCAGAGGTGCCGCAACCACGGTGCACTCCCCTCCACCACGCCAGCTCGGCAAGTCGATGCCCGTGATGATGGATCCACGGCATCGTCAAACCCACGAACTCGTCATGACCAACGTCAAGTTCTTCAGGAACGATGCAAGGAGGACGCTCGAACTACCATCGAGCGGCGACGGGATGCACGCCAGCAATCTGATAGGCGCGCAGGGCCCACTGCGTACAGGCCTGCGCCGGGGGATACTGGTGACCTGCCTTATGAGGTAGGTTGTCCAGCCTTTACCCGTGAGCTGCGGTGGTTCTAGTGGCCCACTACCCGCACGTTCAAACCAGAGTTCCAGGAGAAGTACGACGGCAAAGCTCATCCATCCGAGTTCCTGA
This sequence comes from Thinopyrum elongatum, assembly GCA_011799875.1. Taxonomy (NCBI): domain Eukaryota; kingdom Viridiplantae; phylum Streptophyta; class Magnoliopsida; order Poales; family Poaceae; genus Thinopyrum; species Thinopyrum elongatum. Next base: position 279,646,611 of record CM022299.1, on the reverse strand, counting down.
GCGTTTACACTATCGCCATGCAAGCTGCCGGAGCTCGGGATGGCAAGGTGCTTGCTAACTACTTCCCGTTGGTGCTCAAGCCCAACGTAAGGTCGTGGTTGATGCACCTGCCAGTAGATTCCACTCCTCTTGGTCGGACCTGTGCCATGAGTTCATTGGCGCCTTCACTGGAGGCCATACGGCTCCTGGCCAGGCAAGTGATTTACATCTCATCCCATAGAAGGATAGCGAATCCTTGCGTAAATACATACAGAGATTCAGCCGTGTGCAGTACAACATCCCGGATGTTCATCCTGCTGCTGTCATCAGCGCGTTCCATCAGAACGTGCGCAACCGCAAGATGCGTGAGGAGCTGGCGATGAACAAGGTCACGGATGTTGCCGAGCTTTATGTTCTGGCTGATAGATGTGCTCGAGCTGAAGAGGGAAGGAAGTACCCCGGCGAAGATGCCAGTGTGGGAAGTGACTCTAAAGACGAGGATGTCGTCGCCCCGGCAAAGAAGGGCCAACGACGCAACAGGAAGCGCAAGGGCAAGACCGTGCTTGCCGTCGAGGAATCCGGCAACCCCGGCACCACCAAGAAGGCCAAGGCTGACGACCCCGGCAAGGAGGTTGCCGGGTGCCCTGCCTGCCAGGACTTGACGGCCGCCGACAAGCCAGAGGGCTTCGACAAGCAATACTGCAAGATCCATCGCACCAAAGGCCATGACCTCCAGAACTGCCGGCAGGTCGAGCAGCTTGTGGAGAGACAGAAAGCTGAGTATGAAAGGCGAGACAAAGAGAAGGGCCAGGATGGTGCTGACAGGCCCGGCAAGAAGCGCGGTGGCCAAGGAGGACGCCACGGCAAGAATAAGCAACAAGAGAGGCCTGCTCGAGGCCGTGACAAGAAAGAGGGAGATGATGACCATGAAGAGGACGACGAGTCCAGCGAGCACGAGTTCCAAAAAGCCGCAGAAGCCATGTGCGTCGATGGTGGCGCCTCGTTGCATTCTTCTCACCGCCAACTTAAACAGTGGGCGTGCGAGATCAATGCGACAGAGCCGTCGATCGATGCCCAGAAGCCATTGAGATGGTCCAACACGCCTATCATTTTTTACGTCGAGGATCACCCTGACCGCACAACTGCGGTCGGGTGCTTGCCGTTGTTGGTCTCACCAACAATTCGCAACCTTAAGGTGACAAAAATGTTAGTGGACGGTGGGGCCGGCCTGAACTTGATCTCGCCCAAGGTGATCAAGAGGTTGCAAATCCCTGATGGAGATCTTGAAGAGACGGGCACGTTTCAAGGGATCAATCCAGGGAGAAGCCAGCCCAAGGGAAAGATTACACTATCAGTCACATTTGGTGGTGAGCTGAACTACAGGACAGAAAAGATCGTCTTTGATGTTGCCAAGATCCTGTTACCATATAACAGGATCCTTGGCCATCGAGCATTGGCTAAGTTTATGGCAGCATCGCACTACGCTTACAACATGTTGAAGATGCCCGGTCCAATGAGCATCATCACTGTCAACTCTGACAAGAAAGACGCGCTCATCTCCGCCGATCAGCTCTACCGGGAGGCGGTCGTAGCACCTGCCGCCAAGGCACTTGCTCCTGCCACTGGAGCTCCCAGGGAGAAGAAGACTGGCAAGACCTCTTGCCCCGGCAAGACCTCCTGCACCCACTCTGGCAAGCGCGCCTCTTCGGAGTGCTGCGCTTCCGTCGAGGAGGACGTGCCAGAGAGCTCCACCGGCAAGGGCAATAAATCCAAGGCAGCGCCACCAGAGACCAAGAAGGTTCCCATCAAGGAGGACGGCACGGGCGGAGCTTTCACCATAAGCTACACCCTCGACAGCAAATAGGAAAGCGCGCTCGTCGCCTTCCTACGGGAGAATGTCGATGTGTTTGCATGGTAGGCATCTGACATCCCCGGCGTTCCCAAGGAGGTGATTGAGCACCACCTTGCTGTCTGTCCTCATGCGGGGCCCGTCAAGCAGAAGGTCAGGAAGCAAGCTTTGGAGCGGCAAGAGTTTATCATAGAAGAGATTAGGAAGTTGGAGGCGGCAGGCTTAGTCAGAGGAGTGCTCCACCCAACCTGGTTGGCCAATCCGGTTGTGGTGCGCAAGGCGAATGGGAAATGGAGGCTGTGTATTGATTATACAGACATCAATAAAGCCTGTCCAAAGGATCCTTTCCCTTTGCTACGCATTAACCAGATCGTGGATTCCACTACCGGGTGTGACTTGCTGTCATTCCTTGACGCCTACTCAGGATACCACCAAATCTTCATGACAAAGGAGGATGAAGAGAAAACCGCGTTCATCACCCCATGTGGTACGTATTGTTTTATACGAATGCCTTTCGGGTTGAAGAGCGCCGGTTCGACATTTGCAAGGGCGGTCCAGATTGGTTTTGAACCCCAGCTGCACAGAAATATGGAAGCATATATGGATGATATAGTGGTCAAAACCAAGGACAAGGCCACGCTCGTGCAGGATTTAAAGGAAACATTTGCAAACCTGCACAAGATCAACCTCAAGCTCAACCCAGAGAAGTGCGTGTTCGGCGTCCCATCCGGTAAACTTCTTGGTTTCTTTGTGTCTCAATGCAGAATCGAAGCAAATCCCGACAAGATCAAAGCAATTGAGCAGATTGAGGCGCCAAGATGAGTCAAGGACGTCCGTAGGCTCGCCGGCTGCGTTGCTGCTCTGAGTAGGTTCATCTCCAAATCTGCTGAGCGCGCCCTCCCCTTTTTCAGAGTTTTGAAAAAGGCAGGTCCAGTGAAATGGACTCCGGAGGCAGAGGCAGCGCTGCTAGATTTGAAGAGGTACCTCTCCTCCACGCCAATACTAGTCGCGCCTGCACCGCAAGAGCCGTTGCTGCTATATCTAGCGGCGACGAATCAAGTGGTCAGCGTCGCGCTAGTAGCGTAGAGAGAAGTTAAGGAAGAAGTAGCGGCAGCGGTGAAGCCGTCAGAAGATGGGCCGGAGCTCCCCTCGGCAAGGCGGAACCCCCGGCAAAGCCCGATCCCGGCAAGACAGAGTCTGCGCAAGTGGGCAAAGTCAAACAGAAGAAGAAGGTGATGCAGCACCCGGTTTATTTTGTCAGTTCCCTCTTGCATGGGGCTAGATCAAGATATTCTGGTATACATAAGCTACTTTTCGGCCTCCTTATGGCCTCGAGAAAGCTGCGTCACTATTTCCAAGCGCATGAGATCACCGTCGTCACCCGCCTCCCTTTGCAACGAATCTTGCACAACCCGGATGCAACTGGGAGGATTGTGGAGTGGGCGTTGGAGCTGTCGAGCTTTGGCCTCAAGTTTGAAAGTACTTCAACAATCAAGAGCCGAGCCCTGGTAGAGTTCATTGCAGAATGGACCTCAACGCCCAACGAAGAAATTCAAGAAACCACCCTTCCCGGCAAGGAGACGAGCCGTGATTGGATTATGTACTTTGATGGAGCTTTCTCACTGCAAGGTGCTGGTGCCGGCGTGCTACTCGTCGCACCCACTGAAGAGCGCCTCAAGTACGTAGTCCAGATGCACTTTCCGCGAGAAAAATCAACGAACAACACTGCGGAGTATGAGGGACTGCTTGCTGGTCTCAGGATCGCGGCAGACCTCGGAATCAGGAAGCTCATCGTCAGGGGTGATTCGCAGCTTGTCGTCAAACAAGTTAACAAGGATTACCAGAGCACGTTGATGGAGGCCTATGCGGATGAAGTGAGGAGGTTGGAGGAGCGTTTCGATGGTCTACAAGCAGAGCATGTTCCCCGAGCGGAGAACAGCATCGCCGACGACTTGTCGAAACATGCTGCCCTCAAGTTGCCTGTGGAACTAGGTACCTTTGTGCTTCAATTAACCCAGCCATCTGTTGAGCCATCAGCGGGACAGAACAAGTGAAGGAAGGCAGGCCCCGGCAAGTACTTTCCCGCTAAGCTCCTAGGAGCCGCCGGCAAGGAAGTTGCCGGGTATCCCAAGCTTGCCGGGGAGCAGCGGCCTCCGGCAGGGCCCCAAGCCCTGACCGTAGAAGCAGCTGCCCCTACGGCCGGGGATGAGCCTTTAGTCCTTGCCGTCGAGCCCCAGGCTCCGGCATGGGTGCAGCGCACCGTTCGTTTCCTCCAAATAGGGGAACTCCCTGAGGAAAAAGAAGAGGCAGAAAAAGTAGCCCGTCGGTCCAGCATTTACCAGTTCGTGGATGATGCCCTATACAGAAGGAGACCGAACGGTGTGAAATTGAAGTGTATTCCTCAGGAGGATGGACTGGGGCTGTTGGCAGAAATACATGGAGGCATGTGTGGCTCCCACATAGGGTCAAGAGCCCTTGCTGGCAAAGTGTTCCAGCAAGGTTTCTTCTGGCCCACTGCTCTCCAAGATGCAACTGCACTAGTAAGCAAGTGTGAAGCGTGTCAGTTCCATTCGAAGAAACTCCGCCAACCAGCTCAAGCTCTTCAGACAATCCCTCTTTCCTGGCCATTTTTGGTCTGGGGGCTCGACATACTGGGCCCCTTTCCCCGTGCTATCGGGGGCTTTGAGTACTTGTACGTCGCAATCGACAAGTTCACAAAGTGGCCGGAAGTGGAACCGGTGAGGAAGGTGACAGCACAATCAACCATCAAGTTCTTCAAAGGACTAGTCTGCCGTTTTGGTGTGCCAAATAGAGTCATCACCGACTATGGCATGCAGTTCACAAGCCACACCTTCATGCAGTACATCCAAGACCTCGGCAGCATGGTTTGTTTTGCTTCTATTGCTCATCCCAGAAGTAACGGCCAGGCTGAGAGGGCGAATGCAGAAGTGTTGCGAGGTCTCAAGACCAGAACTTTTGACAGGCTACACAAGTGCGGAAGGCGCTGGATTGATGAGTTGCCAACGGTTCCTTGATCAATCAGAACGATGCCAAATCGAGCCACTGGCCAGACACCCTTTGCCCTGGTATACGGGGCAGAAGCAGTTCTCCCCACAGAACTCATATACGGGTCACCTCGAGTGCTCGCTTATGATGAGCTTGAGCAAGAGCAGTTGCACCAAGATGATGCGACGCTCCTTGAGGAAGATCGTCTTCAGGTTGCTGTGCGAGCTGCTCGCTACCAGCAAGCCTTGCGCTGCTATCATAGCCGCAAGGTTCACGCCCGAAGCCTTGAGGAAGGCGACCTTGTTCTTCGGCACGTTCAGTCGGCCAAGAATGCCAACAAGTTGACACCGAAGTGGGAAGGCCCTTATCGGGTAATACGAGTCACCAAGCCCGGCGCAGTCTGCCTGGAGACCGAAGATGGCATTCCGGTGAGCAATTCCTGGAATATCGAACATCTTCACAAGTTTTACCCCTAAGGCACGGTTGCCGGGAGCCCCGACAACCCCTTTTGTACTAGCCTTGCCGGCAAGGCATATAACCCTATGTACAAAGCCAGGCGCAGACCCTGTGCGCAGTTAGAGAAACCTTTAGTATGTACAGTTTCCCGTTGATTTCCATGTTTATGTGTATACGTATATGCATGCTTGTCCAGGATATTGTACTGCTTTTTGATTCCAATAAATGTTAATGGACCGCCAAGGTTCCATACTCCTGTCCTCCCTTCTTTCCAGCCGCGGCAAGGACGCTCAATTCCGCCAAGGACTCGGCTCCGGCAAGAAGTTGGGAAGACTGCCCGGCACAGCGATCCTCGGCAAAAGAAAACAGATAAAGTTCACCTCTTGCCCATTCGTGTTCGTAACCTGTGACTTGTGCATTAGCAAACCTCGCCACTCTCTTTTAAACTCGGGTGCTCCCATCCCTGGCCCGAACGCTGCTTCGGTCAGGATGGTCGTAGTAGCCTTTTCTAAAAGAAGGGTGACGAGGGGCTGGACCCTTTGTCTGTAACCCGGCAGATGTGATTCTTCGGCAGGCACAGAGGGCACCGGCAGGATAACTTGCCGAGAGGACTCGTTTATTCGCACTAAAGAAGCATTTCGCCTCTGCATGGACGTATACATGCATGGGTTCCCAGCAAGGCTGGTCTTTTTCACTGACATGCTGATACAAGTAAGAATGTTACAGGACACGGGCATGGGCTCGGGAGATTACATTATTTAGAAATTAAGATTTGGCAAGTGCCTACAACTTAAAAGAAAGATAAGTGCCCCGTAATCTCCGTTCTTGCCCCTTTCCTCCCAAGTGCGGCAGGTGAAGCCAAAGAAGAGGCGACGGGGAACGCGCCGATGGAGAGCATGGCGGGAATGGCCCTCGGCAAGGCACGAGGCCGAGGATGGTGCTGCCTCTGATGGTCAGCCGGAGTCGGAATCGGCGTCCTCCTGCCCGCTACCGTCGTCGTCGCTGTAGCTGTCCTCCTTGTCACTGTCGCTCGAGGAGGAGGTTTCGCTGTCAGTGGAGCTCTCCACGCAGCACCCTAAGCGGATTCCCGAGCGCCCGAAGACCATGACGAAGAGTAGGCCGTTCTCCATTAATTTGAACTGGAGAATGTGCCCCTCCAATAGGCTATGGGCACGAGCAAAGGTCTTCCACCGACGGCGGAAGTACATGACATGAGGGGCGGGGAAGTCGACGTCGACCCACATGCCGCCGTTCCCGCAGCCCCTTATATGCAACCTCAAGGCCTGTGGCGGGTCAAGCTCCATTACCCAAGCAAACGGGGTGGGGAGGCGGAGGTGACCGCACACTGGTTTGTATAGCCTGATGAAGAACTCGCGGGGCTGGTCTCCGACATGGCCTTCCACTGGAGAGGGAGCCATTGGCGGAAGCGCGGCCAGTGCGCCACCCCGTCCTCCTCTCCCCCGAGCGCCACGGCGGCCTCGGCCTCGCCCCCTCCCTCTTCCTCTCACGGCGGGCTCCGCCGCCATGGGCTCCGGAGGAGGGGGGACACGCTGTCGAGCAGAAGCCCTCGTCGCCACCATTGGAGCACCGGCGGGCCCCCTCACCATGACGAGTGGAGGAAAGGGACCAAGTAGGAAGAAGATGAATGCAGAAGAACGCCGTCCTTCTTCCCTTTTTTATAGAGGGGCGGGGCTGGGGCTCGGCCCCCCAACCTAAGGGCGGCCACCCCACTCGACCAATCCGGCCGCCAGAGGCGCAGGGAATCAAGACCGACCTGCTGCTCCAATCAGCAACGCCCGGCTTCCCGCCTCGGCGTTAAGGCCCGTGCCCTCCGTATCTGCCACCTACCCTCCATGAGGCATGGAGGACACGTGGCGGGCGAGCCGAAATTGGGGAGACAAGTGGGATGACCATTTCCCACCCCGTGATCGTGGGGCGTGGGTGCCATGAAGGCCATGACCCGAGTCCACTTTGTAAATGAGCAGCGCCCCTGCGGCTTCCTCTTTTTTATGGGCAAGGTGCAGGCCGCCTCTTTACTGTTCACCGCGAGGTGACACAGGCGTGCTGCGAGCGTTCCATGCACCACCCCCACGTCACGCAATCAATGAGGATCGCGGGGAAGCGCAACTGACGAAGATGTTACCACGGTTAAAACTCTGCCACGCGTGCCCACGCACCGTTCTGGGCCTGGCCCAACAACGCTTCGCGCTTATGTGTGGCCCAGGCCCGGGGGCTCCTATCGGTGTACAAAAGTAGGGGCCTTTTCGTACCCCTTTACTTGTGCACAGGCAGTCATAGCCACACCTGCGGCCATGCTCGGCGGGGCAGAGGAAGGAAAGGTACGAGACTGCCAAGGCAGCACTCAAGCCAGAGGCATGAAGAGCAAAGGGGCAGGATGGACTTCTCTCCCCCCCCCCGGGGGAACACCCTTGCTGGGGGGGGGGCCTACGTAGCCCCGGCAAGAGCCTTGCCGGGGCGGCCTGCCCAACACTAGCAAGGCCGCCACCCATGAGCCTGAGAGTTCTGACACCATCGACAACGCCGAAACCAAGACCCAGGGGCGCCTGCGTGGTGGCATGCGGATCTTTGTGAAGACCAAAGGCCTGCGAGTCTAGATAAGGACCAGAGGACGAAGACCCCCGGCAAGATCCTTGTCGGGGACGGCCACGAGACCCCCGGCAAGATCCTTGCCGGGGACGGCCACAAGACCTCCGGCAAGATGCTTGCCGGGGACGGAGGCGAGACCCCGGCAAGACCCTTGCCGAGAGCATCAGCGGGGCCGCGGCCAGGCCCGCACCTGCCAATGTTTCGCTGCCCCACGGTCGTTCCGATGCGACGACCAGCCTGCCAACTAGGCGAGCACCTACGTGGCAGCATGCAGCTTCTAAAGCCAACTAGCCAAGCACCGGCGTGGTGGCGGGCAGATCTTCGTGAAGGCCCTGTCTCCGCACCAGCACAGCAGCCAGCCAGCTAGCATGGCGCTGCATGCCTCGTCAGCTTGGACGCGCGTCGAAGCAAGGCGAGGCAGCGACGGACGGGATGGGCTCTGTTGCCGTCCCCGATAAAGCAAGAAGGCACGTAGGCAGCGCATTAAATGCGTTTGTCCTATGATGTCAGGCGATAAACTTGTACACTGTAGATACTTTCCACCTCCTGTGTGCCACTGTGGCGACCCCTTTGACATATAAAAGGAGGCCCGAGGCGTACTGTGGAAGGATTTGGACTTTTTGGACTGGACACGCATAGTAGCTAGTCCAAGAGCAGAAGAACACAAGATAAACACAGCCAAGCAGGACTAGGGTTTTACGCTTCTCAGCGGCCCGAACCTGGGTAAAAATCCATCGTGTTGATCGTTAGATCTGCTCTTTGCGCACTCCTCATCCCTGCCGAACCGTAAAGGGGTCCACGCGATCCCATAGGTGTCGTTTCCACCGACAGGATGGGTCTCAAGTTTCTGTCTAAGATGGCTGCTAATAGATTCCAAAGGATAATTATGAAATGTATTCATAAAAATTAGTATGGTTTCATAAAAAGCAGAACAATTCAAGATTGTATTGGTTGGTCCCTTGAGTACTTACATCAATGTCACCAATCAAAGAGGCCAATTGTTATTCTTAAATTGGATTTTGAGAAGGCCTTTGATTCCATTGAGCATGAAGCTATTTTGCAGATCTTGAAGTATAAAGGATTTAATGAAAAATGGATTTCTTGGGTCAAGCAGTTGCTCTCCACTGGAACTTCCTCAGTTCTCTTGAATGGAGTACCAGGTAGACAATTTCTATGTAAAAAGGGTGTTAGACAGGGAGATTGCCTCTCACCCTTGCTCTTTGTTATTGCTGCTGACTTACTTCAATCAGTAGTTAATGATATGTTCAGAAAGGGCATTCTTCAGTTGCCTATACCATGCCATGATCAAGATTATCCAATAGTGCAATATGCAGATGATACTCTCATAATTCTGCCAGCAGACAGAACCCAGTTGCTTGCTCTAAAGGATATGCTTCATGTTTTCTCCACCTCAACTAGTTTAGTGGTTAACTATCACAAATCTTCCATGGTGCCCATTAATGTTGATCAGGATACAACCACTAGTTTGGCTGCTGCTTTTGGATATCGGGGACGAATCCGCGATCACCTATGGGACCCAGGGAAGGACCCCTTTACGTTCGGCAGGGAGAGACGGTCGCACGAAGAGCAAATCTAGCGAAGAACACGACAGTACACGAGAGAGATTTTACCCAGGTTCGGGCCGCACGGATGCGCAAAACCCTACTCCTGCTTTTTGGTGTATTATCTGGATGATTGTTCTAGCTCCAGGAGCGCTATAGTACAGAGTAGCTGCGTACAATACTGGAGTTCTCCATCTCCCAGTTCCTAACCCCCCTCCACGTTGCCTATGGGCCTCCTTTTATACGCACAAAGGGGTCACCAACAGGTGGCAAACAGTAAAGGTAGAGGTGGAAAGTTGCTACAGTAAGGCCATTATTACTAGGATGACATGTCCTACCTACCACTGACGGCAGGGGACAAGGGCATTAAATGCCCATGCCTTAGCTGTCCAGATACATGTACCCGGACGTCTTGGACGTGGGAAAAGCCTATCCCACCTGTTCCTGCACCGCTAGCTACAGTGTACCGCCGTCTACACAGTGCCCTGCCACACACGCTTGGAAGGACCCAGAGCGCCACGCTGGCAGAGGCACCGGAGCAGCACAGTAGCACAGTGGTACAGTAACGCTTGCCGCGGCAAGACCTTGCCGCACCTGACAGCTTGCCGTAACCCATAGCTTGCCGCGCAAGGTAACTTGCCGGGGCAAGTACCTTGCCGCAGCTGCTATCTTGCCGCAGCTGTTATCTTGCCGCAGCCAATACCTTGCCACAGCCAATGACTTGCCGCGGCAAGTACTCTGCTACAGCAAACCTCAGGCTGGGCCTCAGCTGTCCCTCCCGGCAAGCTCCTCTTGCCGGGGCCTTGACTCTTGCTTTGTATACTTTGTTCTTGAATGGCTTAATAACCATGAGCTTCTCTCTGGCTGTCCTCCCGTAAGCCTGGGCGCGGGATGCTGCTACTGCCCGTGCACAAGTACGGGGTACTAGGGTACCCCTATTCTAGTACACCGACAGGAGCCCCCGGGCCTGGGCCACACACGGTGCCGGGCGTTGTTGGGCCAGGCCCAAACAGTGCACGGGCACGCGTGGCTGGGATAAGCCGAAACGTCTCTACGCCGTTTAATTGCACGCTCTCCCACGCGTCGCACGTTGAATGCGGAGCGTGGGAAGCGTGCGCAGTTATCTCGAATGACGAAGGGGCGGATGGTTCCGCATCTTTCCCCATAAAAGGAGGGACCTGCAGAAGCACTCACACACCCCTCTCACCATTCTCGATCTCCAAATCTCCGCCTTCTTCTTCCTCCGCTCCAAAACAAAGCGGTTTCCCAATCCTCCGCCACCGCGCGCGTCCGCATCTCCCTCGGACCTCAGCTCCGCCTTCGCCATGCCTCCCAAAGGAGAAAAGGGGAAGACGGGGAAGTCCTCAAGGACGGAGACCCAGGCGCAGTTGAAGAGGCAGAAGTACGCGCTCTTCGCTCCGACGCTCACGGGGGCGGATCTGAAGGCCAAGTTCCAAGGCATGTGGGCCGTGAGGACCAAGGCGCATCCGGCCACCCGCGTTCGCCCAGCCACCGACGAGAGCGAAGTGAGCAAGTACCCCTTCTTTGCTTGCTACTTTTGGTGCGGGCTCTGCCCACCGTACTCGGATTTCTTCAGCGACGTCATGTACACCTTCAATCTCCGTCTGCTGGATCTCACACCGAATGCCATATCCACCATGGCAATATTCGCGCATCTGTGCGAGAACTTCGTCGGCGTCGTACCCAACACCGCACTGTTCAGGCATTACTTCACTCCCCGTGCTGAAAAGGGGGAGCCTCTCACTGTTGGCGTCTCGTTCGTTTCAAGATTGGGCGCCAAGGAGCATTATCTGAAGGGGGATCTCCGCCCAAGATGGGGAGAAATCCGATCTGAATGGTGTTGGATCATTGACGACGAGCCGCCACCATACTGTGAGCTTCGCAAGACCCCAGCAGCGCGTGGCACGGACTGGAGCGATCTGGATCCCCAGGACAAGAAGCTGGAGATTGCCGCTACCAGGATCATACGGCTCAGGGAGGCCGGGCTCACCATAGGGATGGTTGGCGCAGACTTCCTCCGCCGCCGCATTGCTCCTCTGCAGCAGAGAGGAAGGCCGGCCTCTGATTGGAAGAACCCAGCCGATATCATGCGGCTGCGCCCTGGACTGATCAACAACTTCACAGTTCTGCAGCACGACTTCTTCATGCGAGAACTGTTCAAGCAAGAGACAGATCCAGAGAAGCGCGACAAGGCGTTCACGCTGCCGAAGCACATCGTGCCCCTTTGCAACAACTCCGCATTGAGTGCAATCATCGCTATGATGCCGCTCTGCAATGCGCACAGCGTTGAAGCAACTTGGGACGTGCCGCTCGAAGAAGACGTGCGGCGATTCTTTGACTCCACGGTCGAAAAGCAGGTCCGGGGTGGAGGAGTGGCTCGTCCGCAACACCACTGAGCAAGAAATAGAATTCATTGCTCAAAGAGTGGAGGAGGACAGGCTCGCCAGGGAAGCTGGCGATTTTGGTTATACTTTGGCGGAGCTCGACGAGGCACAAAAGGAGAGCCTTGCCGAGCAGGGGATGCTTGCCGGGAAGGGCGAGCTTGCCGCACCCGGCAAGGATGTCGGGCCAAGCCAGCCTGCCGACGAGTCAGGCAGCTCGGAGGATGAGGGCTCCTCTTCCGAGGAGGGCATCGAAAGCCCACCGCAGTCAGAGTCCCTAGCCCCTCTGAGGAGGAAACGCCTTCGCAGGCTTGGCAAAGTGGCTGAGCGGCAAGAAGTTCAACAACCGCCGGAGCGCCGTTCGACGCGCTCGACCGCGGCAAGGGCTGGTGCTGCGGGAGCGTCTCACGCGGCCCCGGCAACTGGAGCAGGGTCAACAAAGACCGCTGCTACTACCCCCGCCAAGCGGCCAAGGAGCCCAGCTCCCCCTCCTCCCCCTCCTCACACGGAGGCGGACTTTGATTTTTCCGCTCTCAGCGAAGAGGACGACGAGGAAGAGTAAGTTCCCTTGCCACGACCCTCAATCTTTGTAAGATTTTGTTTCTGTCCTCACTTGTCGCGCTCCGGCCTTGCTTCCGCAGGGAGGAAACCTTGGCGGAGAGGATAAGGAAGAGAGCTAAGGTCTCGACGAGCAAGACCGTGGTGGTCGTCGAAGATGAGCCCACGGCAACCACCGGGGGAGCGTCTGAGACCATCTCGACCAGCTCGGAGCCCAGCCCTCGTCGCAGCCCCCAGCGCAGCCCCCAGCGTAAGTATTTCAACTACCTTTCGCTGGCGGTCGCTGAGGAACAAGCATTTGTCACTGACATCTTTGGGCGTGTAGGAGAGGAGCAGCAAGTGGAGCCATCTGAAGGTGCTCCAGAAGTACCACCCCCCTCGACCACACCGCCAAGGAGAAGATCTCCGGTAAGGGCTCCCACTAGCGAGCCGAGCCACGAAGAGGAGCCGGCAAGCGCTGAAGCGCCAAGCACCAGCGCTGGCGACCCCACCCCAATGACAAACGTTGACGGGGGAGGGGAGCCCACCGCTCCTGAGCTCAACACGGGTAAACCCACTTGCCGCAAAACTCTTTCTGCTTTCTTTCTTTTGTCTTCTTGAATTTCTTCCTGAAGCTCTTTTTGCTTTACTTCTCGGGTTGGCAGAGCCCTCCTCGGTGGAGCCAATGAACATTGACTCTTCTGCCGAGGAGAACACCGCAGGGGCCGTCGACGACGAGGCCGCCAAGGCCGCTGCTGCCAAGGCCGACAAGCTGGCAGCCGACAAGCTTGCCGACGAAGAAGCTGCCAGGGCTGCAGAAGAGGCCGGCAAGGCCGCCGAGGATAATACCGCCAAGGCGCCCACCGATGAAGCCGCCAAGGCTGCTGAAGCTGAGGCCACCTAGAAGGCTGCTGAGGAGGCCGGCGAGGGAGCCGGTGGTCGTACTGACGGCCCTGAGGCCACAGGAGCGCCAGGCGCTACTCCGACCACGGGTCCCTCAACCACTGACGAGGCGGCAGCGCCCAACTCGCCTCCGCCAAGCAAATACATCCGGGTCGGCGAGAACGTCTACGTCAGCCTCCCCTGGACGGTGGGATCCAGAGCGCCAACCGAGGAGGATGTTGTGGATGAGGAGATCCTTGCCGCTGCCGGGCTCCAGCTTGTGGATGCGCCAGGCGCCAGCAGCAGCAGCAGCACGTCCGAAGAGGAGCAACTGCTCCAAAAGCTGCTGAATCTTCATCGCGCCCGACGGGAGAAGCTAGCTTCCAGGGAGGCGCTCATCGAGAAGGCCGAAGCTGACATGTTGAGGCGCGCGGAGATCTTGGCGGACGTCCGCGCGCGATCTCTTAATGCGTTAGAGGTCAAGCGGGCACAGCTGGCCGAAGAACGGCAGGCCCTCCTCCTGATGAAGCAAGACATTGAACAAAAACAGGAGGAGACCGCCAAGGAGTTGTCTGCTCAGGCCGGTGATCTGAACCAGCGGAAAGTGGACCTTGATGCCCACGAAGAGGAACTTGCCGAGCGCAAGAAGAAACTTGCCGAAACCCTCCAGCAGAAAGACGAGGAGGTGGCAAGACTTGTCGCAGAGCGGACCCAGGGGCAGGCACAAAAACACCAGAAGGAAATCGAAGCCTTGGCCCAAGAGTACGCCAGCAAGTTGGTGGAGGCCACCAATGCTGTCGCTGCTGCAGAAGTAAACAGGAAGGAAACGGAGGGGAAAGTGGCAAGACTAGAGGCCGCCCTCAAGGCAAACGGTGACAAGCTCTCAACGCTTGAAAGTGAGAGGGCAAAGGTGACCCACACCTTGGCGGAGATGCAAGTTACCATAGCCAAGAAGAACAATCTGCTTGCCGCCGCCAACGACTCCAGAGCAGACCTGAAGCTGAAGCTGACCATGCTGAAGGAGACGCTCGACACCACCAGAAAGCGCGAAGGGCTTCTAATGACAGAGCTCCAGAAGGAAAAGGGTCTGCTTCAAGACGCTATTGCGACCCACAAGAAGTTCAGGGATAATGTGGGGATCTTCACAGACAGGCTTGCCAGCGCCGCCGAGGACATCGACAAGGAGCTGACTGCCCTGAAGGTGCCGGACTTCGGGTACTCCACCGACAAGAACACGCAAACTAGCGTCAAGCTAGCCGAGTTCTTCGACGGAGTAGTAGAAGCACTCCAACAGCTCCAAGTCAATCACAAGGCTCAACTGGCCGACGAGTCACGCAGGCTTTGCCGGGGAGTTCTTCGGAGGTTGTTGGTGAAGATAGCATACAGAAACCCGGGCGTCGACTTCAGCAACATCTTCAAAAGCTTGCCGAAGGGATACGACCCCGCGCCACTAGAGGCCCTTGTCGCGCCCATCGTGGAGAGGGTGGACCTTATCCAGAGAGTCGAAGGAGAGCACCGCAATTAGAGAGCCCATTCTTCTCCCTCCTTGCCACCGCTGGACATGTTAAAGAACAATCTGTTTAAGCCGCGGCAACTTATCTTGTAATATAACTTGCAATATTTTGGAGTTAATGCATGTCATCTCCCTTGAGCAATTTCTTTCTTTGTGTGTACTTGCCCTACGCTTATAGGGAACTTGCCGGTGCGCGCACCATTGCCGCGAGCACTGGGTGCGGGACTTCAGCAGCCTGCTGGCGGTGCCGCTGCCGGCAAGCAACCTTGTCGCGCTCAGTGCAGCCACTTAGGTTGTTGAGCGGACTCGAAACAAGGTAAGGGCGCGACCGATTATGCTTAGGTTCCGTCGCGCACAGGTTTTCCATACAAAGAGTAGTATCGTTCAAGGAAAATAATCTTGAAAGTAAAAAAGAATTTGATTGTTCAAACTTTGGCACTTAGCTTTGTCGCTGATCTCTCCGCGGCAAGGTCTTGTCACTGCTTGCCGCTGCCTTCTTCCCGGCAAGGCAAAGTTTCTTTGAATGACGCCTGGTCGACGCCTGGTCCATATCATTATCCCATCCCCCCCGGCAAACTTGTGCGCGAGGGAAGCTTCTGTCTTTTTGAGAAAAAGAAAGAAGAAAAAATAAAGATATAGGAGCTTGGCGGCTCGTTAATGCTTACCGGGGAGGCTGTACTGCACAGTATGTCAGATAATCATGCAAAATAAAAGTAAACATGAAATCGTGAAAAACTGCGAAATACAAAAGCTTTATTTATGCACAGGGTCTGCGCCTGGCTTTGTACAAAGGATTACATGCAACAGCGGCAAGACTTGTACAAAAGGTGGTTGCCGGGGAAGGGCCCGGCAACCGCGCCTTATGGAAAAAACTTACGAAGATGCTCAATGTTCCAGGAATTGATCACTGGAATGCCATCCTCGGTCTCCAGGCGGACAGCGCCGGGCCTGGTGACTCGTTTCACCCGATAAGGGCCTTCCCACTTCGGCGTCAACTTGTTTGAATTCTTGGCCGACTGAACGCGCCGAAGAACAAGGTCGCCTTCCTCGAGACTTCTGGCATTAACTTTGCGGCTATGGTAGCGACGCAAAGCTTGCTGGTAGCGAGCAGCTCTCACAGCAGCCTGAAGACGATCCTCCTCGAGGAGCACAGCTTCATCTTGCCGCAGTTGCTCTTGCTCAAGCTCATCGTAAGCGAGCACTCGAGGTGACCCGTATACGAGTTCCGTGGGGAGAACTGCCTCTGCTCCATAAACTAGAGCAAAAGGCGTCTGGCCAGTAGCTCGATTTGGCGTCGTCCTGATCGACCAAAGAACCACTGGCAGCTCCTCGATCCAGTTCTTGCCGCACTTGCGCAGCCTGTCGAAAGTTCTCGTCTTGAGCCCAGGCAGCACTTCAGCATTTGCCCTTTCAGCTTGACCGTTGCTTCGTGGGTGAGCAACAGAAGTGAAACAGACCTTGGCGCCAAGGTCTTCGACATACTGCATGAAGGCGTGGCTCGTGAACTGGGTACCGTTGTCGGTGATGATCCTGTTAGGAACACCAAAGCGACAGACAATTCCCTTGAAGAACTTGATGGCTGATTGTGCTGTCACCTTCCTCACTGCTTCCACTTCCGGCCACTTCGTAAACTTGTCGATGGCCACATACAAGTACTCGAAGCCCCCGATGGCACGGGGAAAGGGGCCGAGGATGTCGAGCCCCCAGACCAAAAATGGCCAGGAGAGAGGGATTGTCTGGAGAGCTTGAGCTGGCTGATGAATTTGCTTGGAATGAAACTGGCACGCTTCACACTTGGTTACTAGTGCAGTTGCATCCTGGAGGGCGGTGGGCCAAAAGAAACCTTGCCGGAAAGCCTTTCCAGCAAGGGCTCTTGACCCTATGTGGTGACCACATATGCCTCCATGAATCTCCGCAAACAGCTCCTATCCTTCTTCCCGGGGAATACACTTCAATTTCACACCGTTTGGTCTTTTTCTGCACAGCATGTCATCGACAAATTGATACATATTGGACCGTCGGGCTACTTTCTCCGCTTCTTCCTGCTCTTCGGGAAGTTCTCCTGTCTGAAGGAAAAGGACGATCTGCTGCGCCCACGCTGGAGCCTGTGGCTCGACAACGAGGACTAAAGGCATTTCTTCTACCGCGGGAACATTAGGCCCTACAGCAAGAGCTTGTCGCTCTACCAGAGCCGGCCGTTCCCCGACGAGCTTGGCAGGAACAGCCGCTTCAACGACGAGAGCCTGGGGCCCTGCTAGAGCGTGCTGTCCTTCAACAAGCTCGTCGGGAGCAGTTGCTTCAACGACGGAAGCCCAAGGCCTCGTCGAAGCATCTTGCTCCTCAGCGCTTCGATCAGGAGCGCCTGCTTCAACGACAAGGACCCGAAGTCTTGTCGGAGCAAGTTGCCCCTTTGCCTCTTGCCTAGGAGCACCCGCTTCAACGACAAGAGCGTGAGGCCTTGTCGGAGCAAGTTGCCCCTCTGCATCTTTGGCGCTGGCTTTGGCGGCCTTCTTGCCGGCGGCTTCGGGGAGCTCTGCCGGGAAGTAGTCGCCAGAAGCCAACTTCCTCTTCCTGCCTTGCCCTACTGATGGCGTCACGGATGGCTGAGTTAGTTGGAGCACAAAAGTGCCTGGTTCCATAGGCAATTTGAGTGCGGCGCGCTTTGACAAACCATCGGCAATGTCATTCTCAGCACGTGGGACGTGCTCCATTTGTAGGCCGTCAAAGCATTCCTCCAACTTCCTCACCTCATCTACATAAGCTTCCATCAATGGGCATTGGTAGTTCTTGTTCACTTGCCTGACGACAAGCTGCGAATCTCCCCTGACAATAAGCTTCTTGATCCCAAGGTCTGCCGCGATCCTGAGACCGGCAAGCAACCCCTCATATTCTGCAGTATTGTTCGTCGCCTGTTCCTTGGGAAAGTGCATTTGGACCACGTACTTGAGGTGCTCTCCGGTGGGTGCGACAAGCAGTACGCCAGCACCGGCGCCTTGCAGCGAAAAGGCACCATCAAAGTACATAAGCCACTCTTTGCTTGTCTCCTTGCCGGGGAGAGTCGTCTCTGGGATTTCTTCGTCTGGCGTTGGTGTCCATTCTGCGACAAACTCTGCCAAAACTCGGCTCTGTATGGTTGATGTACTCTCAAACTTGAGACCAAAGCTCGACAACTCCAACGCCCACTCGACAATCCTGCCTGTCGCTTCTGGATTTTGCAAAATCCTTTTCAGCGGGAAGCGAGTGACGACGGTAACTTCATGTGCTTGAAAGTAATGGCGCAGCTTTCTCGAGGCCATGAGAAGGCCGAAAAGCAGCTTCTGCACACCAGAATACCTTGACCTAGCTCCCTGCAAAAGAGAGCTCACAAAGTAGACCGGGCGCTGCACCATTTTCTTCTTTTGTACCACTTCGCCTGACTGCGCAGACGAATCCTTGTCGGCAGCAAAACTTGTCGGGGGAGCCCCCAGCTTGTCGATGGACGTGCTTGCCGCAGTTACTGCCTCCTCATCCACCTCTCTCTCCACTACTAGCGCAGCACTAACCACTTGATTGGTTGCCGCTAGATACAGCAACAACTTCTCTTGTGGTTTAGGTGCGACAAGTATTGGAGGAGAGGAGAGGTATCTCTTCAAGTATTGCAGCGCTGCCTCCGCCTCTGAAGTCCATTTCAATGGACCTGCCTTTTTTAAGATTTTGAAAAATGGCAGGGCGCGCTCAGCTGACTTGGAGATAAACCTACTGAGAGCAGCAACACAGCCGGCAAGTCGTCGTACATCCTTGACGCGCTTCGGTGCTTCAATTTGCTCAATGGCTTTGATCTTGTCAGGATTGGCTTCAATTCCACGTTGAGACACAAAGAACCCGAGAAGCTTGCCGGAGGGAACTCCAAACACGCACTTCTCGGGGTTGAGCCTCAGGTTGATCCTGCGCAGATTTACAAAAGTTTCTTCTAGATCTTGAACCAAAGTAGCCCTGTCCTTGCTTTTGACCACTATATCATCCATATAGGCTTCCACATTTCTGTGCAGCTGAGGCTCAAAAGCAATCTGGACGGCTCTTGCAAATGTTGAACCAGCATTTTTCAAACCAAATGGCATACGTACGAAACAGTATGTGCCACAGGGTGTGATAAATGCGGTCTTTTCCTCATCTTCCTCAGCCATGAAGATTTGATGATACCCTGAATATGCGTCAAGAAATGAAAGCAAATCACATCCTGCCGTGGAGTCAACAATCTGGTCTATGCGGGGCAAAGGAAATGGGTCTTTGGGACAAGCTTTATTGACATCAGTGAAATCAATACAAAGCCTCCATTTTCCATTCGCTTTGCGCACGACAACAGGATTGGCCAACCACGTAGGATGGAGCACTCCTCTAACGAGGCCTGCTGCTTCCAACTTCTTGATTTCTTCCGCAATAAACTCTTGCCGCTCCACAGCTTGCTTTCTGGCTTTCTGTTTGACGGGCCTCGCGTGGGGACAAACGGCAAGGTGGTGCTCAATTACTTTCCTGGGAACACCGGGGATATCGGACGGTTGCCATGCAAATACGTCGACATTCGCCCGCAGGAAAGCAACGAGCGCGTTTTCCTATTTGTTGTCAAGTGTGGCACTGATGGTGAAGGAACCACCAGTGCCATCCTCCTTGGCGGGCACCTTCTTTGTCACCGGCGGAGCGGCTTTGTTCTTCTTACACTTGCCGGTGGAGCTCTCTGGTGCGTCCTCGACGGCAGCGCAGCACTCCGAAGAGGTGCGCTTGCCGGAGTGGGCACAGGAGCTCTTGCCGGACTTCCTCTTGTTCTCCCGCCCGAGAGCTTCAGCGGCAAGTGCCTTGGCGGCAGTTGCGGCAGCTGCTTCCCGGTAGATCTTGTCGGAGCAAATAAGCGCATCCTTCTTGTCGCAGGGAACTGTGATAACACCTACTGGACCTGGCATCTTCAACACGTTGTAGGCATAATGAGAGGCTGCCATGAACTTGGCGAGCGCTGGACGGCCAAGTATCCCATTATAAGGCAATGGAATATCGGCAACATCAAAGGTGACCTTCTCGGTCCGGTAGTTCAGCTCGCCGCCAAATGTCACTGGCAGCGTGATCTTCCCTTTCGGCTTGCTCCTTCCTGGATTGACTCCTTGGAAAGTACCAGTTTCCTCAAGCTCGCCGTCAGAGATTTGAAGTTTCCGGAGCATAGCGGGCGAAATCAGATTCAAGCCGGCCCCACCGTCAACTAACATCTTCGTGACCTTGAGGTTGCGGATCGTTGGTGAAACCAACATCGGCAAGCACCCGACCGCCGTTGTGCGGTCAGGGTGGTCCTCAATGTCAAAGACGATAGGCGTGTCGGACCACTTCAGAAGCTTTCTGGCGTCAACAGATGGTTCCGCCGCATTGATCTCTCGCGCCCACTGTTTAAGTTGGCGGTGAGAAGAATGCAACGAAGCACCACCGTCAACACACAAGACTTCTGCGGCTTTCTGAAATTCGTGCTCACTAGATTCTTCATCATCTAGATCATCATCATCATCATCTTTGTCGCGGCCACGAGGAGGCCTGTCTCTCTGCTGCTGCTTGGCCTTGCCGCGATGCCCTCCTCGGGCAGTGCGCTTCTTGCCGGACCCGCCAGCACCTTCTAGGGCCTTCTCCTTGTCGCGCCTCTCATACTCATCTTTCTGCTGTTCGACAAGCTGCTCGACTCGTCGGCAGTTCTGGAGATCGTGTCCCTTGGTCCGGTGGATCTTGCAATATTGCTTGTCGGAGCCGTCCTGCTTGTCGGCAGCCGCCAAGGCCTGACAGTTGGCGCACGCGGCAATCTCCTTGCCGGAGCCCTCGACTTTGGCCTTGTCGGCGCTGCCGTTGCCGCTGGACTATTCGACGGCAAGCACAGCTTTGCCCTTTTTCTTCCTGTTGTTCCGCCGCCGGCCCTTCTTTGCCGGGGCGGTACCTTCGCTGTCAGAGCTCCCCCCTGCGCCAACACCTTCACCGGGAAGTTTCCTTCCCTCTTCAGCACGCGCACACTTGTCGGCGAGAGCATATAGCTGGCCAATGTCTCTGACCTTGGTCATCGCCATTTCCTCCCGCATCTTGCGGTTACGCACGTTCTGATGGAACGCGCTAATAACCGCAGCGGGGTGAACATCTGGGATGTTGTACTGTACGCGGCTGAACCTTTGAATGTATTTGCGCAGGGGCTCTCCTTCCTTCTGGGGGATGAGATGAAGATCACTCTCCTGGCCATGAGGTTGATGACCGCCAGTAAAGGCACCAACAAATTGATGGCACAGGTCCGCCCATGAAGAAATGGAGTTCTCCGGCAAGTGCATGAGCCATGAGACGACGTTGCGCTTTAACACGAGTG
Organism: Thinopyrum elongatum; assembly: GCA_011799875.1. Taxonomy (NCBI): domain Eukaryota; kingdom Viridiplantae; phylum Streptophyta; class Magnoliopsida; order Poales; family Poaceae; genus Thinopyrum; species Thinopyrum elongatum. Next base: position 279,625,466 of record CM022299.1, on the reverse strand, counting down.
GGAAGTAGTTAGCAAGAATATTGTCGTCTCGTCCCCCGGCAGCTTGCACCGCAATGGTGTAAATGCTGAGGAACTCCGACGGGTGTGTCTTGCCATCATACTTCTCCGGCACGTCAGGCTTGAAAGCCTTGCGGTTGGTCCACTGGACCTGCCGCAGCTCACGGGTGAACGCTGGACAACTTACCGCGTACGGCAAGTCGCCAGGATCCCCTGGCGCATGCATGTCAACAGCGGGCCCTGCACGTCTGTCGGACTGACGATGCGCTTCTCTCCTTTGCTCGATAGTGGTACGAGCGTCTTCTCCTCTGCGTTCCTGAAGAACGAGGCGCTGGTCACGACGAGCTCGCGGGTCAGACGACGCCGTGGAATCATCGCCACGGGCGTCGTTTCGACGTGTCGGCGACCGAGGCCGTCTGGGCGGGGAGTGTACGGTTGTTGCCCCCTCGCCGTTCTTGTTGGTGACAGCATTGTCACCAGTTCTCTTGTCGGCCGCGCGCACTGGGTCGGCATCAGCGAAGCTGAGAAGGCTCTGAATGGTTGCCCTCCACTCGTCAAGCTTATCTGCTGGTGGAGGGAAGTTCAGGAGCAGCTGCGCACGCGCCAACGCTTCTGCTGGTGAGGGAGGTATCGAGTGGCGTGAGGACTGTGGGATGCTCTTACTCCTAACAGTGTTAGAAGGAGCATCTCCACGCCCAGGCGACCGTACCTCGACCCCGCCAACGTGTTGTTGCGTATGGTGACCCCGCGCATCTCGAGATCGATGCGCAAGTTCATTATCCAGGGAGCGCCTGGCACCTGGGGCGTCAGGACGCTGCCTGTCACGGGCTTCTTGCGAAGGCCGCGGCGTCTGAACCGGCGTAGGCGTTCCAGAACGCGCAGCACCGTTTCTGGAGCTTGCAGGGCCAGCAGCAGCGAGCAGCGCTGCGTTCCCAGACCCAGCAGCGCCAAGATTGGCGTTGCTGGCCCGGTTTTGGACAGGTGGAGGTAGTAGGAGCTCTCGCTCTCAAGTCCACCCAGCAGCCGCAATCACGTCGGCACCCTCCTGCATGGGAGCAGGCGGGTTGGACGTAGACGCACCGATGGCCGAAGTCTTCTTTTTTGGAGCCATAAGGCGGAGGATGGCCCAAAAACTAACGCGCAAATCGCTAGATTAGGTTCACACAACCTCCTTCCCCCTACCTGGCGCGCCAAAGATGTTGGGGACGAATCCGCGATCACCTATGGGACCCAGGGAAGGACCCCTTTACGTTCGGCAGGGAGAGATGGTCGCATGAAGAGCAAATCTAGCGAAGAACACGACAGCACACGAGAGAGATTTTACCCAGGTTCGGGCCGCACGGATGCGTAAAACCCTACTCCTGCTTTTTGGTGTATTATCTGGATGATTGTTCTAGCTCCAGGAGCGCTACAGTACAGAGTAGCTGCGTACAATACTGGAGTTCTCCATCTCCCAGTTCCTAACCCCCCTCCATGTTGCCTATGGGCCTCCTTTTATACGCACAAAGGGGTCACCAACAGGTGGCAAACAGTAAAGGTAGAGGTGGAAAGTTGCTACAGTAAGGCCATTATTACTAGGATGACATGTCCTACCTACCACTGACGGCAGGGGACAAGGGCATTAAATGCCCATGCCTTAGCTGTCCAGATACATGTACCCGGACGTCTTGGATGTGGGAAAAGCCTATCCCACCTGCTCCTGCACCGCTAGCTACAGTGTACCGCCGTCTACACAGTGCCCTGCCACACACGCTTGGAAGGACCCAGAGCGCCACGCTGGCAGAGGCACCGGAGCAGCATAGTAGCACAGTGGTACAGTAACGCTTGCCGCGACAAGACCTTGCCGCACCTGACAGCTTGCCGTAACCCATAGCTTGCCGCGCAAGGTAACTTGCCGAGGCAAGTACCTTGCCGCAGCTGCTATCTTGCCGTAGCTGTTATCTTGCTGCAACCAATGACTTGCCGGGGCAAGTACCTTGCCGCGGCAAGTACTCTGCTACAGCAAACCTCAGGCTGGGCCTCAGCTGTCCCTCCCGGCAAGCTCCTCTTGCCGGGGCCTTGACTCTTGCTTTGTATACTTTGTTCTTGAATGGCTTAATAACCTTGAGCTTCTCTCTGGCTGTCCTCCCGTAAGCCTGGCCGCGGGATGCTGCTACTGCCCGTGCACAAGTACGGGGTACTAGGGTACCCCTATTCTAGTACACCGACATCAAGATATTCTGGTATACATAAGCTACTTTTCGGCCTCCTTATGGCCTCGAGAAAGCTGCGTCACTATTTCCAAGCGCATGAGATCACCGTCGTCACCCACCTCCCTTTGCAACGAATCTTGCACAACCCGGATGCAACTGGGAGGATTGTGGAGTGGGCGTTGGAGCTGTCGAGCTTTAGCCTCAAGTTTGAAAGTACTTCAACAATCAAGAGCCGAGCCCTGGCAGAGTTCATTGCAGAATGGACCTCAACGCCCAACGAAGAAATTCAAGAAACCACCCTTCCCGGCAAGGAGACGAGCCGTGATTGGATTATGTACTTTGATGGAGCTTTCTCTCTGCAAGGTGCTGGTGCCGGCGTGCTACTCGTCGCACCCACCAAAAATCAACGAACAACACTGCGGAGTATGAGGGATTGCTTGCTGGTCTCAGGATCGCGGCAGACCTCGGAATCAGGAAGCTCATCGTCAGGGGTGATTCGCAGCTTGTCGTCAAACAAGTTAACAAGGATTACCAGAGCCCGTTGATGGAGGCCTATGTGGATGAAGTGAGGAGGTTGGAGGAGCGTTTCGATGGTCTACAAGCAGAGCATGTTCCCCGAGCGAAGAACAGCATCACCGACGACTTGTCGAAACATGCTGCCCTCAAGTTGCCTGTGGAACTAGGTACCTTTGTGCTTCAATTAACCCAGCCATCTGTTGAGCCATCAGCGGGACAGAACAAGCGAAGGAAGGCAGGCCCCGGCAAGTACTTTCCCGCTAAGCTCCCAGGAGCCGCCGGCAAGGAAGTTGCCGGGTATCCCAAGCTTGCCGGGGAGCAGCGGCCTCCGGCAGGGCCCCAAGCCCTGACCGTAGAAGCAGCTGCCCCTACGGCCGGGGATGAGCCTTTAGTCCTTGTCGTCGAGCCCCAGGCTCCGGCATGGGTGCAGCGCACCGTTCGTTTCCTCCAAATAGGGGAACTCCCTGAGGAACAAGAAGAGGCAGAAAAAGTAGCCCGTCGGTCCAGCATGTACCAGTTCGTGGATGATGCCCTATACAGAAGGAGACCGAACGGTGTGAAATTGAAGTGTATTCCTCAGGAGGATGGACTGGGGCTGTTGGCAGAAATACATGGAGGCATGTGTGGCTCCCACATAGGGTCAAGAGCCCTTGCTGGCAAAGTGTTCCAGCAAGGTTTCTTCTGGCCCACTGCTCTCCAAGATGCAACTGCACTAGTAAGCAAGTGTGAAGCGTGTCAGTTCCATTCGAAGAAACTCCGCCAACCAGCTCAAGCTCTTCAGACAATCCCTCTTTCCTGGCCATTTTTGGTCTGGGGGCTCGACATACTGGGCCCCTTTCCCCGTGCTATCGGGGGCTTTGAGTACTTGTACGTCGCAATCGACAAGTTCACAAAGTGGCCGGAAGTGGAACCGGTGAGGAAGGTGACAGCACAATCAACCGTCAAGTTCTTCAAAGGACTAGTCTGCCGTTTTGGTGTGCCAAATAGAGTCATCACCGACTATGGCACGCAGTTCACAAGCCACACCTTCATGCAGTACATCCAAGACCTCGGCAGCAAGGTTTGTTTTGCTTCTATTGCTCATCCCAGAAGTAACGGCCAGGCTGAGAGGGCGAATGCAGAAGTGTTGCGAGGTCTCAAGACCAGAACTTTTGACAGGCTACACAAGTGCGGAAGGCGTTGGATTGATGAGTTGCCAACGGTTCCTTGGTCAATCAGAACGATGCCAAATTGAGCCACTGGCCAGACACCCTTTGCCCTGGTATACGGGGCAGAAGCAGTTCTCCCCACAGAACTCATATACGGGTCACCTCGAGTGCTCGCTTATGATGAGCTTGAGCAAGAGCAGTTGCACCAAGATGATGCGACGCTCCTTGAGGAAGATCGTCTTCAGGTTGCTGTGCGAGCTGCTCGCTACCAGCAAGCCTTGCGCCGCTATCATAGCCGCAAGGTTCACGCCCGAAGCCTTGAGGAAGGCGACCTTGTTCTTCGGCATGTTCAGTCGGCCAAGAATTCCAACAAGTTGACACCGAAGTGGGAAGGCCCTTATCGGGTAATACGAGTCACCAGGCCCAGCGCAGTCTGCCTGGAGACCGAAGATGGCATTCCGGTGAGCAATTCCTGGAATATCGAACATCTTCACAAGTTTTACCCCTAAGGCACGGTTGCCGGGAGCCCCGACAACCCCTTTTGTACTAGCCTTGCCGGCAAGGCATATAACCCTATGTACAAAGCCAGGCGCAGACCCTGTGCGCAGTTAGAGAAACCTTTAGTATGTACAGTTTCCCGTTGATTTCCATGTTTATGTGTATACGTATATGCATGCTTGTCCAGGATATTGTACTGCTTTTTGATTCCAATAAATGTTAATGGACCGCCAAGGTTCCATACTCCTGTCCTCCCTTCTTTCCAGCCGCGGCAAGGACGCTCAATTCCGCCAAGGACTCGGCTCCGGCAAGAAGTTGGGAAGACTGCCCGGCACAGCGATCCCCGGCAAAAGAAAACAGATAAAGTTCACCTCTTGCCCATTCGTGTTCGTAACCTGTGACTTGTGCATTAGAAAACCTCGCCACTCTCTTTTAAACTCGGGTGCTCCCATCCCTGGCCCGAACGCTGCTTCGGTCAGGATGGTCGTAGTAGCCTTTGCTAAAAGAAGGGTGACGAGGGGCTGGACCCTTTGTCTGTAACCCGGCAGATGTGATTCTCCGGCAGGCACAGAGGGCACCGGCAGGATAACTTGCCGAGAGGACTCGTTTATTCGCACTAAAGAAGCATTTCGCCTCTGCATGGACGTATACATGCATGGGTTCCCAGCAAGGCTGGTCTTTTTCACTGACATGCTGATACAAGTAAGAATGTTACAGGACACGGGCATGGGCTCGGGAGATTACATTATTTAGAAATTAAGATTTGGCAAGTGCCTACAACTTAAAAGAAAGATAAGTGCCCCGTAATCTCCGTTCTTGCCCCTTTCCTCCCAAGTGCGGCAGGTGAAGCCAAAGAAGAGGCGACGGGGAACGCACCGATGGAGAGCATGGCGGGAATGGCCCTCGGCAAGGCACGAGGCCGAGGATGGTGCTGCCACTGATGGTCAGCCGGAGTCGGAATCGGCGTCCTCCTGCCCGCTACCGTCGTCGTCGCTGTAGCTGTCCTCCTTGTCACTGTCGCTCGAGGAGGAGGTTTTGCTGTCAGTGGAGCTCTCCACGCAGCACCCTAAGCGGATTCCTAAGCGCCCGAAGACCTTTACGAAGAGTAGGCCGTTCTCCATTAATTTGAACTGGAGAATGTGCCCCTCCGATAGGCTATGGGCACGAGCAAAGGTCTTCCACCGACGGCGGAAGTACATGACATGAGGGGCGGGGAAGTCGACGTCGACCCACATGCCGCCGTTCCCGCAGCCCCTCATATGCAACCTCAAGGCCTGTGGCGGGTCAAGCTCCATTACCCAAGCAAACGGGGTGGGGAGGCGGAGGTGACCGCACACTGGTTTGTATAGCCTGATGAAGAACTCGCGGGGCTGGTCTCCGACATGGCCTTCCACTGGAGGGGGAGCCATTGGCGGAAGCGCGGCCAGTGCGCCACCCCGTCCTCCTCTCCCCCGAGAGCCACGGCGGCCTCGGCCTCGCCCCCTCCCTCTTCCTCTCACGGCGGGCTCCGCCGCCATGGGCTCCGGAGGAGGGGGGACACGCTGTCGAGCAAAAGCCCTCGTCGCCACCATTGGAGCGCCGGCGGGCCCCCTCACCATGACGAGTGGAGGAAAGGGACCAAGTAGGAAGAAGATGAATGCAGAAGAACGCCGTCCCTCTTCCCTTTTTTATAGAGGGGCGGGGCCGGGGCTCAGCCCCCCAACCTAAGGGCGGCCACCCCACTCGACCAATCCGGCCGCCAGAGGCGCAGGGAATCAAGACCGACCTGCTGCTCCAATCAGCAACACCCGGCTTCCCGCCTCGGCGTTAAGGCCCGTGCCCTCCGTATCTGCCACCTACCCTCCATGAGGCATGGAGGACACGTGGCGGGCGAGCCGAAATTGGGGAGACAAGTGGGATGACCATTTCCCACCCCGTGATCGTGGGGCGTGGGTGCCATGAAGGCCATGACCCGAGTCCACTTTGTAAATGAGCAGCGCCCCTGCGGCTTCCTCTTTTTTATGGGCAAGGTGCAGGCCGCCTCTTTACTGTTCACCGCGAGGTGACACAGGCGTGCTGCGAGCGTTCCATGCACCACCCCCACGTCACGCAATCAATGAGGATCGCGGGGAAGCGCAACTGACGAAGATGTTACCACGGTTAAAACTCTGCCACGCGTGCCCACGCACCGTTCTGGGCCTGGCCCAACAACGCTTCGCGCTTATGTGTGGCCCAGGCCCGGGGGCTCCTATCGGTGTACAAAAGTAGGGGCCTTTTCGTACCCCTTTACTTGTGCACGGGCAGTCATAGCCACACCTACGGCCATGCTCGGCGGGGCAGAGGAAGGAAAGGTACGAGACTGCCAAGGCAGCACTCAAGCCAGAGGCATGAAGAGCAAAGGGGCAGGATGGACTTCTCTCCCCCCCCCCGGGGGAACACCCTTGCTGGGGGGGGGGCCTACGTAGCCCCGGCAAGAGCCTTGCCGGGGCGGCCTGCCCAACACTAGCAAGGCCGCCACCCATGAGCCTGAGAGTTCTGACACCATCGACAACGCCGAAACCAAGACCCAGGGGCGCCTGCGTGGTGGCATGCGGATCTTTGTGAAGACCAAAGGCCTGCGAGTCTAGATAAGGACCAGAGGACGAAGACCCCCGGCAAGATCCTTGTCGGGGACGGCCACGAGACCCCCGGCAAGATCCTTGCCGGGGACGGCCACAAGACCTCCGGCAAGATGCTTGCCGGGGACGGAGGCGAGACCCCGGCAAGACCCTTGCCGAGAGCATCAGCGGGGCCGCGGCCAGGCCCGCACCTGCCAATGTTTCGCTGCCCCACGGTCGTTCCGATGCGACGACCAGCCTGCCAACTAGGCGAGCACCTACGTGGCAGCATGCAGCTTCTAAAGCCAACTAGCCAAGCACCGGCGTGGTGGCGGGCAGATCTTCGTGAAGGCCCTGTCTCCGCACCAGCACAGCAGCCAGCCAGCTAGCATGGCGCTGCATGCCTCGTCAGCTTGGACGCGCGTCGAAGCAAGGCGAGGCAGCGACGGACGGGATGGGCTCTGTTGCCGTCCCCGATAAAGCAAGAAGGCACGTAGGCAGCGCATTAAATGCGTTTGTCCTATGATGTCAGGCGATAAACTTGTACACTGTAGATACTTTCCACCTCCTGTGTGCCACTGTGGCGACCCCTTTGACATATAAAAGGAGGCCCGAGGCGTACTGTGGAAGGATTTGGACTTTTTGGACTGGACACGCATAGTAGCTAGTCCAAGAGCAGAAGAACACAAGATAAACACAGCCAAGCAGGACTAGGGTTTTACGCTTCTCAGCGGCCCGAACCTGGGTAAAAATCCATCGTGTTGATCGTTAGATCTGCTCTTTGCGCACTCCTCATCCCTGCCGAACCGTAAAGGGGTCCACGCGATCCCATAGGTGTCGTTTCCACCGACAGGATGGGTCTCAAGTTTCTGTCTAAGATGGCTGCTAATAGATTCCAAAGGATAATTATGAAATGTATTCATAAAAATTAGTATGGTTTCATAAAAAGCAGAACAATTCAAGATTGTATTGGTTGGTCCCTTGAGTACTTACATCAATGTCACCAATCAAAGAGGCCAATTGTTATTCTTAAATTGGATTTTGAGAAGGCCTTTGATTCCATTGAGCATGAAGCTATTTTGCAGATCTTGAAGTATAAAGGATTTAATGAAAAATGGATTTCTTGGGTCAAGCAGTTGCTCTCCACTGGAACTTCCTCAGTTCTCTTGAATGGAGTACCAGGTAGACAATTTCTATGTAAAAAGGGTGTTAGACAGGGAGATTGCCTCTCACCCTTGCTCTTTGTTATTGCTGCTGACTTACTTCAATCAGTAGTTAATGATATGTTCAGAAAGGGCATTCTTCAGTTGCCTATACCATGCCATGATCAAGATTATCCAATAGTGCAATATGCAGATGATACTCTCATAATTCTGCCAGCAGACAGAACCCAGTTGCTTGCTCTAAAGGATATGCTTCATGTTTTCTCCACCTCAACTAGTTTAGTGGTTAACTATCACAAATCTTCCATGGTGCCCATTAATGTTGATCAGGATACAACCACTAGTTTGGCTGTTGCTTTTGGATGTCAAGTTGGCAAAATGCCCTTCACATATCTAGGGCTGCCTGTGGGTACTACTAGGCCAAAAATGGTTGACTTCATACCTCTTGTAGATTGCATGGAGAGAAGAATGATAGCAAGCTCCTCCTTCCTCAATCAGGGTGAAAGACTTTAGTTTTTGAATTCTGCTCTGTCATCCATGCCCATTTTTTATCTTGGCAGTCTGTTAGTTCCTCCTAGGATTTTAAAGCAATTGGAGAGAATCCAAAGGCAATGTTTATGGAGGAAGCATAGGGATGAGCCCTCCCCATCTCTAGCAGCCTGGGACCTAATTTGTAGACCCAAAAGCAAAGGGGGATTGGGCATTTTGAATCTGGGTGTCCAGAATATTGCCCTGTTGCTCAAATATATGCACAAATTTTTGAATAGGATGGATTTGCCATGGGTCTCTCTTATTTGGGATACATATTATCATGCAAGAGTGCCTCAGGGTACAGCCAGCTGTGGTTCTTTCTGGTGGAAGGATATATGCAAATTGCTTGATCATTTCAGGAACACAACATGGGTACAAATCAACTCTGGGGATTCAGCTATGTATTGGTCTGATAAATGGAAGATTGGTGATTCTGTGGCTCCTCTGCAATCAAGGTTTCCAAGGTTATTTTCTTATGTGAGAGATCCTTGGATAACAGTGTCTGAAGCCTTCCAATCACAGGATATTGCTCAGATGTTTCACCTACCTTTGTCTGAACTGGCATATCAGGAATATATGACAATCCAGAATCTGATGGCCAACCACAGCAGAGATGTCGGTGTAAAAGATATCTGGTTTTGGCAAGGGACATGCAATGCTTTTAAACCCAAGTTGTTCTATTCTTTCATGCATTCTAACATGTCTTTCAACCCTCTGCTGTTATGGATCTGGAAATCATCCTGCACACTGAAAATTAAAGTGTTTGCCTGGATGTTAATCATGGATAGGCTTAACACTAAGGATATGGTTGAAAGAAGGCATTGGCATTTGGATGATGGAGTGAATTGTGTTCTTTGTCCACTGTTGACAAGAGAAACCAGGGATCACTTATTTTTCCACTGTAATTTCAGTGTGAGAGTATGGAATTATCTTCAAATCTCATGGTCTCAGGGAGATGATATGACCACCATTGTGATGCAGGCTAGACAAGACTTTGCAAAACCCTTTTTCACTGAGGTGGTCTTTGTTGCTTGCTGGAACATTTGGATAATCAGGAATGCAAAGGTGTTTAGGCATGAAAGGCCTAGTTTTAATAAATGGAGAAGTGCTTTTATCCATGATATCACTCTCATGCAACATAGGGTCAAACATAGATTTAGAGATGAGTTGCTGAGATGGATTTCCTTTCTACCTCCTTGAGGTATTGTCTACTGGTTAGCTAGTTTCTTCCTTTTTTTCTTTCTGCTCTCCTTTTAGATATTCTGATTACCACTTCTAATCCATGTACATTGTAAATTTTTGTTATTAATAAAGTTTGAATGCTGTGGGGGGTTTTCCCTACAGTTCCCAGTCAAAAAAACAACTCCTATCTATCTTGCTGCTGAAGCCAACTTTCAATATCTTCATCTGACGCATATCTCTGGGACTCTTCAAACGCTAACAGCCTCCCTTAATCACAACTTTATTAGGTTGAGATTACGTTTGAATTCTTCCAACATTTTCACAGGGAGAGCTTTAGTGAAACCATCTGCAACTGATCTTTCGAATGCACAAATCGAATATCTAATAAATTTTTTTGCAACTCTTTCTCTGACAAAATGAAAGTCAATTTTTATGTGCTTCATTATAGCATGAAAAACTGGGTTAGCTGATATATAGGTAGCACCTAGATTATTACACCACAAACAAGGAGTTTGTCTTTGATCCACACGAAGTTCAGTGAGCAAAGACTAAACCCAAATAATTTCAGCTGTTGCATTTGCTAGAGCTTTGTATTCTGCTTCAGTACTTGACCTTGATACAGTTGCTTGTTTCTTTGCACACCATGAAATGAGATTGGGTCCAAAGAACACAGCAAAGCCACTAGTGGATCTTCTGTCCTCAAGACAACTTGCCCAATCTGCATCAAAAAAGGCACTCGCCAAAGTGGACGATGATCGTGTAAAAGTCAGTCCAACACCATGTGTGTTTTTAACATATCTGAGTATGCGCTTTGCTGCTGTCCAATGTACTATGGTAGGTGCATGAAGATACTGACATATTTTATTTGTTGGAAATATGCCCTAGAGGCAATAATAAAGTGGTTAATATTATATTTCCGTAATCATGATAAAGGTTTATTTTTCATGCTAGAATTGTATTGACCGGAAACTTAAATACATGTGTGGATACATAAACAAATACCGTGTCCCTAGTGAGCCTCTACTAGACTACCTCGTTGATCAAAAGATGGTTAAGGTTTCCTAACCACAGACATGTGTTCTCACTTGATAACGGGATCACATCATTAGGAGAATGATGTGATGGACAAGACCCATCCGTTAGCATAGCAAATGATCGTTCAGTTTTTGCTACTTCTTTCTTAATGTCAAATACATATTCCTTCGACCATGAGATCATGCAACTCCCGGATACCGGAGGAATACCTTGTGTGCCAGCAAACATCACTTCGTAACTGGGTGATCATAAAGGTGCTCTACAGGTATCTCCGAAGGTGTCTATTGAGTTGTCATGAATCGAGATTGGGATTTGTCACTCCATATGACTGAGAGGTATCTCTGGGCCCTCTCAGTAATACAGCATCACAAGAAGCTTGCAAGCAAAGTGACTAAGGAGTTAGTTACAAGATGATGTATTATGGTACGAGTAAAGAGACTTGCCGGTAACGATATTGAACTAGGTATGGAGATACCGACGATCGAATCTTGGGCAAGTAACATACCGACGGACAAAGGGAACTACATATGTTGTCATAAAGGTTCGACTGATAAAGATCTTCATAGAATATGTAGGAACCAATATGGGCATCCAGGTCTCGCCTATTGGTTATTGACCAGAGAAGCGTCTCGGTCATGTCTACATCATTCTCGACCCCGTAGGGTCCGCACGCTTAACGTTCGTTGACGATATAATACTATATGAGTTATGTATGTTGGTGACCAAATGTTGTTCGGAGTCCCGGATGAGATCACGGACATGACGAGGAGCTCCAGAATGGTCCGGAGGTAAAGATTGATATATAGGATGATGGTATTTGGTGTCCGGAAGAGTTTCGGAATGCACCGGATATTTATCGGATCACCGGAAGGGGTTCCGGGAGGCCACGGGGAGTTATTGGGCTTATTGGGCCAACGAGGGAAGCACACCAGCCCACAAGGGGCGGGTGCGCCCCACCTCTAGGCCGCCGACCCTTAGGGAAGGAAAGGAGGAGGGCCAGCCCCTCCTGCCTTTCTCTCCACGCGCCAAAGGAGGAAGGAGGAGGGCTGGCCCCTCCTGCCTTCTCCTCCACACGCAAGAAAAGGAAGGAGGCCCCTAGGGCAGGCGCCCTAGGGCTGCCGCCAACCCCTTGGGGTGCGCCTAGGGCTGCCTCCCCTCCCCTCAACCTATATATATGAGAGGAGGGGAGGGGGAAACACACAGCACGATTCCCAAGCCGTGTGCGGCGCCCCCTCTCCCTCTAGTTCGTCCTCCGCTCTAAACCGTTGTGCTTGGCAAAGCCCTGCAGAATAGTTTCAACACCACCGTCGCCACGCCGTCGTGCTACCGGAACTCATCTACTACTTCACCTCTCTTGTTGGATCGAGAAGGCGAGGATGTCATCGAGCTGAATTTCTGCTGAACGCGGAGGTGTCGTACGTTCGGTACTTGTTGGGGATATAACCCCACGGTATAACCCGCCCTGAAAGGGCTGGGTCAAGTCATTGGAAACTCTTGGAGTTAGGCCTCAGATGGGTTAGGACGATCAAGACGCAGGACCAGAAGGGCGGCTCACAAGATGGGCCGGCTTAGGTCCCAAAGCCAGAAGGCGGCAGGCGGCCCGGAGGTGTAAGCCGACATATGGTGTCTTGTCATAAAAGGCAAGGCGACTTAGAGTTAGGCTCGGTCATGGATCATGACCCGACCTGGAATCTTGTAAGTCGGAGGCCTCGACCTGTATATAAAGGTGAGTCCCCAACACAGAATAGGGCAAGTTACAATCAATCGATAGCTAGGTCAAGCGAATACACTCCCGTGTAATCGATACTCAGGCAATAAGAAAAAAAGCAGGAGTAGGCTTTTACCTCCATCGTGAGGGGCCGAACCTGGGTAAACTTGTGTCCTTCGAACCGCTCAACCCTGACAAGATAATCACTGTTTGCGATGGACACATGTCTAAGTCCTCACACTAGGACATCTATCGTGACAAAACCATGACCGTTGGCGCCCAAAGTGGGGCCAGCGCACGGTTGTTTCGAGTTCTTGAAGGGCTCTTTCCCAAGGATCGATGGATATGCCATTGGCAGGATAACCAAGAGTCACCGCGGCAAGCTCTACATCAACGACGCTGACTGGGGCCCCGAGGCCGACTCAATCGAGTACGGGTACCGGGTCCCCTTCGGTGGAATCCACGTCTTCATCGGCAAGATCGGCGGATCTGAACCTTGATACGTCTCCAATGTATCTATAATTTTTTATTGTTCCATGCTATTATATTATCTGTTTTGGATGTTTTATATGCATTAATATGCTATTTTATATTATTTTTGGGACTAACCTATTAACCTAGAGCCCAGTGTCAGTTTCTGTTTTTTCCTTGTTTTTGACTTCTACAGAAAAGGAATATCAAACGGAGTCCAAACGGAATAAAACTTTATGATGATTTTTCTTGGACCAGAAGACATCAACAAGGCTTGGAGAGAGGGCCAGAATAGACCTGAGGAGGCCACAAGCCGTCAGTGCGCGCCCTAGGGGGGGCGCCCCTGGCTTGTGGGCCCCTCGGGAGTCCCCTAACCCTAGTTCCACCTCTATAAATTCTCAAATATTCCCCAAACATCAGAAGCATCCACCAAAATAGTTTTTCGCCGCCGCAAGCCTCTGTTCCCGTGAGATCCCATCTTGGGGCCTTTTCCGGCACCCTGCCGGAGGGGGATTCGATCATGGAGGTCCTCTACATCAACCTTGCTGCCCTTCCGATGAAGCGTGAGTAGTTTACCACACACCTACGGGTCCATAGCGAGTAGCTAGATGGCTTCTTCTGTCTCTTTGATCTTCAATACCATGTTCTCCTTGATGTTCTTGGAGTTCTATATGATGTAATCTTCTTTTGCAGTGTGTTTGTTGAGATCCGATGAAATGTGGATTTATGATCAGATTATCTATGAATATTATTTGAGTCTTCTCTGAACTCTTTTATGCATGATTAAGATATCTTTGTATTTCTCTTCGAACTATCGGTTTGGTTTGGCCAACTAGATTGGTTTTTCTTGCAATGGGAGAGGTGCTTAGTTTTGGGTTCAATCTTGTGGTGTCCTCACCCAGTGACAGAAGGGGTAGCGAGGCACGTATTGTATTGTTACTTGAGTTTATCCCTCTACATCATGTCATCTTGCTTAAGGCATTACTCTGTTCTTATGAACTTAATACTCTAGATGCATGCTGGATAGCGGTTGATATGTGGAGTAATAGTAGTAGATGCAGAATCATTTTGGGCTACTTGTCATGGACGTGATGCCTATATTCATGATCATTGCCTTAGATATCGTCATAACGATGCGCTTTTCTATCAATTGCTCAACAGTAATTTGTTTACCCACCGTATGTTTTCTTTCAAGAGAGAAGCCTCTAGTGAAACCTATGGCCCCCGGGTCTATTTTCCACTACTGCAGAATGCTGCTAACGCGACACTATGATCAGAGACCCTTTGACGAAATTGTGTGCAATGCATTAATCGCAAACGGTGATGTAAAAAAACGTCAAAAAAGATGCAAAATGTTTGCGATGAAGGACACATCAAACATGGTTCAGATTTTAGTTGCGTGTGCGATGCGGGGCATACGGTTCAGTTCAATTAACTATTTGCGATGTGGCAGAACAAAAGAAACGGGCAGCCAGATGAAGGTGTGTGTGATATACGACATACAGTTTACTCGGATGAACTGTTTGTGATTAGGCAACACAAAAGAAGCGGTCAGCCAGATCAACGTGTCTGATATACGGCATATGGTTCACTCGGACGAACTGTTTTCGATTAGGCAACACAACAGAAACGGTTCAACCAGATCAAGGTGTGTGGAATGGAGGGCATACAGTTCATTCCGATAAACTGTTTGTGTTGAGCCAAGAGAACAGAAATGCTTCACATAAACAAGATGTGTGTAATACACGGCAAACATCCAAGGATGGGAGCAAACATGCTTTGAAGGTGACGAGGTTTCTCTATGCACAAGTTTTCTTCTTACAGAGATACGTATGGATAAAAAGGAACTTATATGTTTCGCTTGTCGGGGATCAATATGTAGGCTTGTTTTCGTTTCTTCTTTTCGGGATCGAGTCCGCGGCAAGAGTCCTACAGTTAGTGCAGAGGAAAACAAAGCAACATATGATCTCATCTACATGATCATGGCAGGTTTATGTTATGCTATGCATGCATGCAAGTTGTTTTTAGGGCGCCAGCACTTCGTTTTATTGTCTGTGCTTAGGGTCTGTCCCTGGCTTTGTACAAAGGGTTACATGCGCATCGGCAAGGCTTGTACAAAAGGGTGGCTGCCAGGCAGGGCCCGACAGCCGCTCCTTACGGGTAGAACTTACGAAGATGCTCAATGTTCCATGAGTTTTGCAATTGAATGCCATCTTCGGTCTCCAGATGGACTGCACCAGGTCTGGTGACTCGCACTACCCGGTAAGGGCCTTCCCACTTCGGCGTCAACTTGTTTGTACCCTTGGCGGACTGAACACGCCGAAGGAAAAGGTCGCCTTCCTCAAGGCTCCGGGCATGAACCATGCGGCTGTGATAGCGGCGCAGAGCTTGCTGATAGCGTGCAGCATGCATAGCAGCCCAGAGATGGTTCTCCTTAAGGAGCACGGTATCGTCATGCCGGTGCTGCTCTTGCTCTAGTTCATCATAGGCAAATACTCGAGGTGACCCGTATATGAGTTCTGTGGGGATCACTGCTTCTGCCCCATAGACTAGGGAGAAGGGAGTCTGGTCGGTAGCTCGATTTGGTGTCATACGAAGGGACCAAAGAACCACCGGCAGCTCGTCGATACAGCGTCCGCCGCACTTCTGCAGCTTATCGAAAGTTCTTATCTTGATTCCATGCAGCACTTCAGGGTTCATCCTCTCAGCTTGTCCATTGCTCCTGGGATGAGCAACAGAGGCGAATGAAACATTGCTTCCGAGGGTTTGAACGTATTGCATGAAGGCGCGGCTTGCGAATTGGGTGCCATTGTCTGTGATGACTCTGGCGAGTACTCCGAAGCGGCACACCAATCCCTTCAAGAACTTGATAGCTGATTGTACGGTCACCTTTCTCACAGGCTCCACTTCCGGCCACTTTGTAAACTTGTCGATTGCCACGTACAAGAATTCAAAGCCCCCGGTAGCACGGGGGAAGGGGCCCATGATGTCGAGCCCCCCAGACCAAAAATGGCCATGACAAAGGGATTGTCTGGAGAGCTTGAGCAGGTTGATGGATATTCTTGGAGTGGAACTGGCATGCTTCACATCTGGTGACTAGGTTAATTGCATCTTGGAGGGCTGTGGGCCAGTAGAAACCTTGTCGGAAAGCTTTTCCAACCAAGGCTCTTGATCCAATATGGGAGCCACACATGCCTTTGTGTATCTCTGCCAACAGTTCCTTCCCCTCTTCCCGGCAAATGCACTTCAATTTCACATCGTTGGGCCTCCTTCTGTATAACGCGTCGTCGACGAATTGATACATACTGGCCCTCCGGGTTACTCTTTCAGCTTCTTCTTGCTCTTCGGGAAGTTCTCCTGTTTGGAGGTAATGGACTATGTGTTGCACCCAAGTTGGAGCCTGAGGCTCGGCAACAAGGATCAACGGCATCTCCTCATTCGTGGGAGCACATACCTCAACCGCAAGAACTGGTAGTTCGGCGGGAGGGTGCTGCTCACCAGGCGAAGTGGAGTTATTCCCGTCAACCTCTCTGCCGGGGACTTCGGGAAGCTCTGCCGGGAGAGGCTTGCCGGAGTCCATTCTCCTCCTCTTTCTGGCCATTGTTGTCGGGAATACTGAGGGTTGAGTTAGGTGGAGAACAAAAGTCCCTGGTTCCACAGGAAGCTTTTGTGCAGCGCATTTTGAAAGATGATCGGCAACACTGTTTTCCGCACGTGGCACATTCTCTGTTTGCAATCCATCAAAACGCTCCTCCAACTTCCTCACTTCCTCCACATAATGCCTCCATCAATGGACTCTGGTAATCCTTGTTCACCTGTCTCACCACCAGCTATGAGTCTCCATGAATGATCAACTTCTTAATTCCCAATTCTGTCGCGATCCTGAGCCCGGCAAGGAGTCCTTATTCTGCAGTGTTGTTGGTAGCTTTCTCCCGGGGAAAATGCATTTGGACCACATACTTGAGGTGCTCTCCAGTGGGTGCAACAAGGAGAATGCCATCTCCCGCACCTTGTAGTGAGAAGGAACCATCAAAGTACATGATCCACTCTTGATGGGCCTCCTTGCCGGGGATAACTGTTTTCGGGGTCTCTTCATCTGGGGTTGGTGTCCATTCCACGATGAACTCCGCCAATGCTCTACTCTGGATGGTTGACGTACTCTCATACTTCAGACCAAAGCTTGACAATTCCAAAGCCCATTCAACTATTCTGCCAGTGGCTTCAGGGTTCCTCAGTATGCGTTGCAAAGGGAAACGGGTGACAACCATGATCTCGTGGGCTTGGAAGTAGTGGCGCAGTTTCCTCGAGGCCATGATGAGGCCAAAGATCAACTTTTGCACCCCCAGAGTACCTTGAACTAGCCCCCTGCATTAGGGAGCTGACAAAGTACACTGGCCGCTACACCACCTTCTTCTTTGACGCGGTCTTGGAATCGTCTCTGTTATTCTGCTCATCTTTCTCCTAATCTACACCGGACCTTGCCGAAATAGGTTCACTTCCTTCTCTGGAGGGGACAGTAGTTGTGGCTGCTCCTTCATCTACTTCCCACTGCGCCACCAGTGCTACACTAACCACTTGATTGGTTGCTGCTAAGTAGAGCATCAATGGCTCTTGTGGTTTAGGAGAGACCAAGGTGGGAGCAGAGAAAAGATAGGCTTTCAAGTCTCGCAGCACTACTTCTGCTTCCGGGGTCCACTTCATTGGCCCTGCCTTCTTCAAAACTTTGAAGAACGGCAAGGCACGCTCGGCAGACTTGGAAATGAACCTACTCAGCGTGGCAACACATCCGGTTAGGCGCCTCACGTCTTTAACTGTCTTGGGTGCTTGAATCTGCTCGATCGCCTTGATCTTGTCGGGGTTGGCCTCTATCCCCCGGTGGGACACAAAGAAACCAAGTAACTTGCCGGAGGGAACGCTAAATGCACACTTCTCAGGGTTCAACTTCAAGTTGATCTTGCGCAGGTTTGCAAAGGTCTCTTCCAAGTCCTGAATGAGAGTTGATTTGTCCTTGGTCTTGACCACTATGTCATCCATGTAAGCTTCAATATTCCTGTGCAATTGAGACACAAAACCAATTTGCACTGCCCTTGCAAAAGTGGATCTAGCGCTCTTCAACCCGAAGGGCATCCGCATGAAGCAGTACGTGCCACACAGGGTTATGAACACGGTCTTCTCCTCGTCCTCCTTGGACATGAATATCTGATGGTACCCAGAGTATGCATCCAAGAAGGAAAGCAGATCACACCCAGAAGTGGAATCTATGATCTGGTCGATGCGCGGCAAAGGGAATGGGTCCTTCGGGCATGCTTTATTTAGATCTGTGAAGTCTATGCAAAGCCTCCATTTCCCGTTCGCCTTGCGCACCACCACCGGGTTCGCCAACCATGTTAGGTGCAACACTCCTCTGACCAAACCAGCTGCTTCAAGTTTCTTGATCTCTTCGGCAATGAACTATTACCATTCTAAAGCTTGCTTCCTAATTTTCTGCTTTACGGGCCGGGCATGAGGGCAAACAGCTAGGGGGTGCTCGATTACCTCCTTGGGAACACCGGGGATGTCATATGGTTGCCAGGCAAACACGTCTACATTTGCCCGCAAGAAGGCAACGAGCGCACTTTCCTATTTGTCATCGAGTGTGGAGCTGATGGTGAATGTACCATCAGCGCCATCCAGCCCTGTCGGGACCTTCTTCACAGTAGGTGAGGCAACCTTGGGCTTCTTGCTAGTGGAGCTCTCCGGCAAATCATCGACGGGTGCAGCACACTCCGAAGAGGTGCGCTTCCCGGATTCCTTGCCGGTATCTTTGCTAGCTTTCTTCCCTTTCTTGTTTTCCTTGGCGGGGGCCACAGCTTCCGCGGCCTCAGCAGTGACTATGTCTCGGTACATCTTATCTATGCATATGATTGCGTCCTTCTTGTCTGATGGAATGGAAATGACGCCCATCGGCCCTGGCATCTTCAGTGTGTTGTAGGCATAGTGGGATGCCGCCATGAATTTTGCGAGGGCTGGACGACCAAGGACCCCATTGTATGGCAGGGGGAGATCGACCACATCGAACACAACTTTCTTGGTCCGGTAGTTCAATTCTCCTCCGAACGTCACCGGCAATGTGATCTTTCCCATAGGACGACTCCTGCCGGGGTTGATCCCTTGAAAAGTGCTGGTAACCTTGAGCTCTTCATCTGATATTTGCAGCTTGCTGAGTACCTTGGGGGAAATCAGATTCAACCCGGCCCCGCCGTCAACCAACATCTTCGTGACTTTGAGGTTGCGGATTGTTGGTGAAACCAACAGCGGCAAGCACCCTACCGCGGTGGTGCGGTCAGGGTGATCCTCTTCGTCGAAGATGATGAGCGTGCGGGACCATTTGAGCGGTTTCCGGGAGTCTGCCGCTGGCTCTATGGCATTGACCTCAAGTGCCCACTGTTTAAGCTGGCAGTGAGAGGAGTGCAAAGATGCGCCTCCGTCAATGCACAGGGCCTCAGTGGCTTTCTGGAACTCTTGCTCACTGGTTTCTTCTTCATCCCCTTCATCACTTTCGTCATCACCTTCTTTCTTCTCACGGCCTCTGGCAGGCTTCTCCGGATGCTGGGGAACCTTGCCGCGGCGGCCCCCTCTACCGCCTCAGCCTTTCCTGCCTACACCTTATTGGTCTCTGTCCTTGTCACGCTTCTCGTACTCAGCTTTTTGCTTCTTGACAAGTTGCTCAACTTGGTGACACTCTAGGAGATCATGGCCCTTGGTCCGGTGGATCTTGCAGTATGGCCCGTCAGCCTTCCCAGCCTTTTCGGCTGCCGCAGCCTCCCGGGAATTAGTGCACGCGGCAACTTCCTTGTCGGGGGCTTCGGTCTTGGCCTTCTTGCCGGTACTAGGAGTTCCAGAGCCCTCAACAGCCAACACCGCCTTTTCCTTGCGCTTCTTATTCTTCCTCTTTGGGTCAGCGCCATCGTCATCATCTTCGGAGTCGACTTCGACACCGTCCTCCTCTCCAAGGAGCCGCCTTCCTTCCTCTAAGGTGTACAGTTCATTCAAGTCTTGGGCAACCGGACGTTCATCTTGGAACGTATCCTCCTGTTGCGCATGTTGGACTGGAACGCGGCAATCACAGCTGTCGAATGGATGTCTGGAATGTTCCTGTGCACCCGGTTGAACCTCTGCGTGTATTTCCGCAAGCTTTCCCCTTCCTTCTGTGGGAGGAGCTGCAGATCGCTAGGCCATCCTGGTTCTTGATCGCCGCTCGTGAAGGCGCCAACAAACTCATTGCACAGGTCAGCCCATGATGAGATGGAATTTTCCGGTAGGCGCATCAGCCATGACCTCACGTTTGGCTTGAGTGCCAAAGGGAAGTAGTTGGCGAACACCTTTTCATCTCTTCCTCCGGCAGCTTGAACAGCGATGGTGTAAATGCTCAAGAACTCTACCGGGTTCAGTCTTCCATCATACTTCTCTGGTATCTCTGGCTTCAAAACGCGGGCAGATGCCCAATGGACTTGCCGCAGCTCGCGAGTGAAGGCAGGGCACCCAACCTCGAAAGGCAAGTATCCGCCTTCACTGGGCGCGGGTTCGTCGACGTCTGGGCCATTGCGCCTGTCAGATTGGCGGCGGGTTTCGCGGCGTCGCTCTATGGTAACTTGTGCATCCTCCTTCCGCCGACCTTCCAGGACCTGCCGTTGATCTTGACGGGCTCGGGGGTCAGATGAAGCCATCGATACCTCGTCGGACTCCTGGTTGCGTGGTTCTGGTTGCAGCCTCTGCGCTGGCTATCATGGAGGGGATTTCACCGTTGGAGTGGCCCCCTCGACACGGCCAGCAGCTCGGACCGTGGTCATCACTTGCAGGCGCCGTGGCGGGTTTGCCTGCTGTGAACCTCCTGCTTCAGCGAAACCGATCAAACTCTGAATGGTGGCTCTCCACTCATCCATTTGATCGACCACCGGCGGGAATCTCAACAGGAGTTGGGCTCGTGCCATGGCTTTCGAAGCAGTGCTTGGCATAGATGACGATGCGGACCGCGACGTCGCTCGGCTCCTGTCAGTACCAGTGGTGGCGGTACCATGCTCTCGTCGCCGCGAGCCAGCCGCCACGGTGGTACGGTGGCGAGAAGGGTGCGCCTGGGGGTTGACGACCCCGTTCGGCGCTTTGTCTTGGTTACCTCGGCCTGGGGAATGTGCTTGCCCTGTCGTTGCTCCCGTAGCAGGGACAACCAGGGGATCGCGGTTCACACTAGAGCGAGCGTTGTCAATGCGGCTGTGTCCTCCAGCACGATGGGGAGGTGGAGGTGGAGACTGAAAGTTCTCCCCATCCGCACCTTGTGGAGCACGGCCATCGAGATGCTGTTGATGCCGCCCTCCTCCGGCATTTTCCGCTCCCGCTTCGGCCGCAGGGGGAACGATGACAACGCCGCCTGCGCCGGTCACATTCCCCATGGCGTTCGCGTCTCCCGACGCCACTGTAGCCCCCACGGTATCGGTGGCTGCATGCGAGGGGGCCTTCGAGGTGGAAGGGTGAGTTGTCACGCCGGGCTTCTTCTTGGGCGCCATGGATGATGAAGACGATGATGGAGATCGACGCGCTGATAACAACCTCAGGTTTGCGCACGCGCGCCAAAGATGTCGTGGTGGAACACGATCACCTATGGGGCCATCGGCCCCTTGTGGTTCGGTGGGGGGAGTGATCACATTGCACAAAGAGCAGAGGCCATGGGACAGCACGACAGAGGTGACGCTGGTGGTTTTTACTTAGGTTCAGGCCGCTAAGAAGCGTAAAACCCTACTCCTGCTTTGGTGGATTGATGGAGGGACCGTGAGGAATGCGCAGCGCTCAAGCTCGGCAAGGTCGCCTTGGGGAGAGCAGCTACACGCGTCTGAGTACACAAGGGTCCGAATCCTTTCTAAGGTTGCCACGGCCCTCCTTTTATAGGTAAAGGGGTTACCACAATGGCAAAATGGTCATTATCCAATGATTAGATAGCTAACAGTGATATCATACCTAACTCTGGCAGTTACGACAAAGTGCATTAAATGCACTACTAGGTGTCACGCCGTGGATGCAGCCTGGCAGGCCTGTCGTGTCGCTTAGTCACCTTCCACCTGTCTGCTTGACACGCCTCTGGACGGGTGTCATATAGTGGTGAACTTCCTTCTAAATGGCTGCCACGTGTCAAACGACAGCCACTTAGACATCTGGGGGCTCGACACCGCACCGATGGATGACTTGTGTTGCGATGCAGTGGAGCGGTGGAGTCTTGGTGGGGATGTAGGCCGCCAGCGGCCCCGGCAAGCCTGTCGGGGAAATCTTGGGACTTGTCCTCAGGGTGGCCTCGACCTGACCAGGCTCGCCTGCCTGGTAAGGGAGGCTTTCCCTTAGTGATATCTGGTTCTCTTGGCTTGTCTTGGTCTTCTTGATCCGCCCCTTGATTCCTCAAAGGGCTATCTCTCTGGCTTGGAAGCTCGTCTTGGAAACTTGGTGCTGTAGCTTCCTTGCTGCCATGCCTGTGTACAGTTCGAGCAACACACGCGAAGGTTTGTTGCACCGACACTGTCCCATCTTGCAATACCAATGGAGCTCAAACACGTCCAGAAACTGGCAGGTTGCATGGCAGCTCTAAGTCATTTCATCTCCCACCTCACCGAAAAAGCACTACCTCTCTTCAGGCTAGTTAAGAAAACAAAAAACTTTGAGTGGACCAACGAGGCGACATCTGCACTAGAAGAAATCAAAGCACTCCTGGCAAGCAACCCCATCCTGGCCGCACCAGGTATAGGTGAACCTATGCTGCTATACATCTCAGCCACCAATCAGGTGGTGAGTGCGGTGCTCATCGTAGAACGGGAATCAGAGGGACACAAATTCCAGGTCCAAAAACCAGTCTACTACGTGTCAGAGGTCCTCACACCATGCAAATCCCGGTACCCTCACTACCAAAAGATAGCATATACGGTCTTTATGGCATCCCGAAAGCTCGGACACTACTTTCAAGAGTATTCAGTGACAGCGGTATCCAAGGTACCCCTCAATGATATAATCAACAACAGGGATGCCACGGGCCGCATTGCCAAATGGGCCATAGAGCTCCTTCCCTTCGAGATCGTATATAAACCATGCCGAGCCATTAAATCTCAGGTGTTGGCCGACTTTCTATCCGAATGGATCGAAGCCGAACTCCCTAGGGAATACAGTACATATGCACACTGGACCATGTACTTCAAAGGCTCTAAAATGCTAGCCGGACTGGGGGCTGGGGTAATCCTACTATCCCCCACAGGAGATACTATCTGGTACGTCTTACAAATCATGTACATGAACTCAAATAACGCAGCCGAATACGAGGCACTATTGCACGGCCTTCGGATGGCTACGTCGATGGGTGTTCGGCGGCTAAAGGTATGAGGAGATTCGAACCTCGCCATCTCCCAAGTCAATGACGAATTCGATGCCAAAGATCCAAAAATGATGGCATATAGAAACGCCGTCCTCAAGATGTCAGCCCGATTCGAGGGCCTAGAATTTCATCATGTCTCAAGAGACAGCAACGAGGCAGCGGACGTTCTTGCCAGCATGGGCGCCAAGCGCGACCCAATACCTACAAATACCTTTCTCTAAAGGCTCTTTAAGCCATCCGTGGTATGGCAGGGTCGGGATAATAACGTCTCAATCAATGAGTCCGTCCCGAATGCCCCACCAGAAAGCGAACTAGATGACCATATCATCGGAGGCTCTACGTTTGAAGAAACATCCTCGACCCATGAGATTCTGGCCGTAATCGCCCCTTGGACCGAACCGTTACTTGCCTACCTCCTACGGCATGAACTCTGTGATGACCAGACGGAGGCACGGCGCATTATTCGGTGCTCTAAAGCATACAAGGTCCACGAGGGCGAGCTCTATAAAAAGAGCACTACCAGGGTCCTTCAGAGATGCATCTCTGAGAGGAAAGGCAACAACTTCTCGCTAAAATACATGCTGGCATGGGCGGCCACCACGCAGCAACTCGGGCCCTAGTCAGCAAGGCCTTTAGAGTAGGGTTCCTCTGGCCCACAGCCCGAGCGGACGCACGTACCCTAGTCAAACATTGTGTTGGGTGCCAGCTCTTTGCAAATCAAAGCCATATGCCTCCCACAGCTCTCCGGACTATACCCATAACCTGGCCATTCGCCGTCTGGGGGCTTGACATGGTCGGACCTCTTAAAGGGGGGACCAAGAACAAGAAATACCTCCTAGTTATGGTGGATAAATTCACTAAATGGATTGAAGCAAAACCGGTAACCTCTGCAGAATCCGGACCAGTAGTGGACTTCATATCCAGCATCGTACACCATTATGGTGTTCCCCACAGCATAATCACCGATAATGGGTATAATTTTACCGCCCAAGAGGTTAAAGATTGGTGTGCTAAGATGGGCATAAAGCTCGATTACGCCTTAGTATACCACCCACAAACTAATGGGTAGGTAGAGCGGGCAAACGGATTGATTATGAGAGGCATAAAGCCCCGTTTAATCCGCTCACTCAAGGAATCAGATCGTCACTGGGTAGAGGAATTGGACATCATGCTATGGGGGATGCGTACTACCCCTAATCGGTCAACATTATACACCCCATTCTTCAGGGTGTACGGTGCCGAAGCAGTCCTCCCATGTGATATAATCCATGACACACCCAGAGTACGTATGTATGAAGAGAAGGAGGCCGAGCTAGATTGGCAGGATGACTTGGACGCCCTAGAAGGAGAACGCGACATTGCACGGGCACGCTCCGCATTTTATCAACAGCAAGCACGGCGCTACCAAAATCGGGAGGTTCGGGCAAAAACATACAACATGGGAGAACTCGTCCTCCGGCTTCCAGAGAAGCAGAAAGATAAGTTGTCACCCAAATGGGAAGGCCCCTTCATCATAGACGAAGTGCTCACAGGTGGGGCGTATCGCCTCCGCAGCCCGTCAAATAGTCGCCCCGAGCCAAACCCATGGAACGCCGCTCGGCTTCGGTGTTTCTGCGCCTAATCCGGCATCGTCATCAGCACTCCCCGCTCTGTCGTTGTCTTTTTCTCTTCGTTTTAATCTTTGGAGCTTTAGCCTCCGTGACCTAGAGTTCGGATAAACCGTAGCATGGCAAGTCACCATTGTACACACCTTGTGATGTACTACCCAACTTTACCAGGGGGCTTCTTCTAAAAGTAGCCAATTACAATATATTTCTTACAACCTTGTTTCTGTTGTTTTGAATTAATCTCCTTCCCATATCTTTCAAGTCATTATATGCACCTATTTGACTTAAGTCCTTTGCCAAGATGGGTTGCCTGGCTCCTGTGTTTACACCTACGTTTCCGATTGTTTGGCTAGGAAGTAAAGGGAGCACCTCTGCGATTGCTACACCCGGGTAATCCGGATACGTACCTCAGACGGGTGAAGCCGAAAGCTAGCGTTCTTACAGAAAATAATGGGTCGGCCTCTAGGGAAGTGAAAATAAACAGGCTCTAGCCGCCATCCAACTATTCTTGGTTCCTAAAAACCATGAAGCATCCGTGTGTCACCGCCTTCCGAACTCACGGCTAATGGTCAACATACCTCACCCGAAGAAAGGAACCCTTGGAGGAACTATTTTCTTCGGAAGATGTTTCTTACGTTACAAAGTTATATAACATTGCTCGCTGTGCCTGTTTTGTCTATTCGCACAAAATGGCTGGATTGCCTGGTTACCATAATTATCCCCTGTTCGTCAGGGCATATAGTACGGAACACTCCCTGATCATTGGTCAGGGAGGCGGAAGCCAATGGCCGGTTAAGACAACGTTTTAACCGCGGCTTGAGAATTGCGCGATGTAAAGTACATGGATACATAGAATCACACACCCTACTCTTTATCAATATCATCTATCAAGTTGTTCAAAGCATAATCCTTCTCGGAGTATCGAGCAGCAGGCATCACTTGGTCATATACTAAGCTAAGAGGTATTTCCTGCCCATCCGGTCCCACGAGTCCCACCCGAGCCATATGTTTGGGCTCGAGTTTGGTAAATCGGGTCTTCACCATTGCCCAGGTCTCGCGCACCCCTTCTCGGCAGGCTGACATCTTCCACAATTCAAAGCGTCGCCTCGCCCCCTTAAAGCGGCTAGCCAGCTCAGCCATGCTCTCTGATGGCACTTCTTGTGGACATAGCGCCTTAACCATGCTTTTCATGGCCTTCCGGGCTCTTTCATGTGCCTTGGTCAATTCTTTCAAAAGGTTCCCACTAAAGGAACACACCTCCTCTTCGGGCTGCCCTGTCAGGAGACCTAGCAAACAGGGGTAAAATATTGTGATCACCCACATACACGTGATATCGCATTCCTGACTTACCGAATATACCACCTTTTAGCTTCTGGTTCTCCTCCAAGGCCTGAGCCAACTGAGACTTCAACTGCTCGATTTCTTTGGTTTTTCGCCGATTTTCCGCCTTGAGCTCATTCTTCTCTTCCTGACTTCGTCTCAACACTCATTTGCCAGCATCCAGTTCCCTCCGCGGTTGATTCATCGCTTCGGTGGCTGCGGAGAAAGCTTGGCATCGATATGCAGGAAACTTCATACAGTTTGTAGCATTCTACAGCTTTTTCACTTACCCAAATTTTCGCTAGTAGCCTTTTTGGCCGCTTCTAGATCGGCTTTAACTTCGGCTAACTGTGTTCGGCTTAGCTTGAGGTCTTCGGATAGCTTGCTGTTCTGCTCCTTCACGGCCTGCAAAATCAGGACAATACAAGGATCCTTAACTCAGCCGTCCCGCCCAAATTAAGGCTTGGGGGCTGCTAGGTTAAGAATTATAAAATGCTTTTAAGCTATCTTGCACCTGCATTTTCGAAGAAAAGAGACCGGTGATCCCTTTAAGCCCGATTTAGGCCGCTCCAAGGTACGCATCCAACGAATTAAATGCGGTAAACTCCTGATCGGTAAAGAAAACATGGCGCAAGGATTCTCTCCAGCGGCAATGATTCATTACACTTTCGACCTCGGAGTTGGTCACCGAAATATCGCCAGGGTCCTCTGGAGGTGCACCAGCCGCTGTGTGTTCGGCAGGATCCCTAGCCTGCGCCAAGGGCCCAAGGTTGGAATTACACCTCGGCGCACCCAGGGAGTCCTCGAACTGGCGGGCCGGAACTCTTCTTCTGCGAAGTTAAGCAAACGTCAGACGCAAGATATTGAAAACGACCCTTTTCGTGGTCAAAGCATGTTACCTTTGAGCCGAGGGGGCGGTTGCTTCAGCTCCAGCGAAGGCCTTCCTCTTAGATGCCCCATTAGGAGCCGAGGCCGGCGTAGGCTGTGCTCCTCCCACAGTTGTTCGACGTGTAGTACGGCGACCCTTGGGAATATAAGTTAGAGTATGCGAAATGGTGTGAGGCGATCACCCCGTTCGAGAGGAACTCCTCTTTTCACTTACAGCAGAGGAAGGAAGAGCCCCAGGGTGATCAGCCGTCATGGCAACTTTGCTGCCGTCAAGGCTTTCTTGGTAAAAGACCCCATCTTCAAAATCGACCGACATTTCTGGATCATCATGATAACCCGGGTCGTCGGCGCGGGAATGATTCTCCGGTTGAGGGGAAGGGCAGCAGATGGACTCGACTTGGCGCCTCCAGCTCTGTACGAACAAAGTACGGTCAAATGGTGTTCAGACATCACGGCCGAATTACAGACAAAGAATTGAAGCTTACCCAGTCTGCCGGATTATAGCCGGAGCAACCCTCCCGGAAACTCAACTAAACAAAGTCTTCCTCCTCTCCTTTAAAGAGGTCGGCTAATATCTTGGCCATGGCCGCTTTATCGTCCAGCCCTTGTCGCTTATAGTGGGTCACATCACTGGTCCCGTTGTAGCACCATAAAGGATGCCCCCTCTGTTGGAGGGGTTGTACACACCGGGTTATGCCGACGGCCATTACTTTGATCGTAGCCAGTTTGCTATGGGTCAGCAATCAAATCTTGGTGGCCAAAAGGTGCACCTCTTCACTGTCTAGCTGGGAAGGGCTCTTGGGTCTCCAGTTGAGCCGCTTCCTTAGCGAGGCGTTTGAATATTCGGGCAGACCCTTTTGGATTGGGTCGAAGAGCGGAACGTCTTCAATATAGAACCATTCTGAGGTCCATTCCTCAGGATCCTTCCTTGGGGTCCCAATGGGGTAGCCCGTCCCGGCTATCCGCCACACCTCTGCTCCTCCCACTTCGAAGATTGACCCCTCGCGGGTACGGGGGACGAGGCAGAAGTATTTCCTCCACAGGTCAAAGTGGGGTTCGCAACTCAGGAATATTTTGCAGAGGGCCACGAAGCCAGAAATATGCAGTATGGACCCTGGGGTGAGGTTGTGGAGATGGATCCCGTAGAACTCTAAGAAGCCCCGTAGGAAGGGATGAATGGGAAAGCCTAGGCCTCTTAGAAGGAAGGGCACAAAGCATACCCTCTCTTCCTTGCTTGGAGCAGGGGAGCGCTCGGCGAATGCCTGACCGTCGACAGAGATTAATCCAGTGCGGACAGAAACAAGATCCGCCACGGGAAGATAGACCTGCGTCTGCAGATTGCTTAGCTGGAGGCGCAAGACTGAACAGCTCACCCAATCACCGGGGAGAGGGCCATGGGGGCACGAGGATGAGCTGGGAATGTCGGCCATGGTGCCTAAGGATTTCCTCAGCGCTGTTTTTTGGCAAGAGGATGGGTAGACCGTCCCACACACCTTTGGATCTATAAATAGGCGCTTCGCCTCAAAGCTGAAGGGACGGGCTTGCAAAAAGCGGCATTGGGCTGCGCAACTTCTAGAAAGGTGCGCGACGGTCAAATGTAACCCCCGCCCCGAGGTATGCATTGAACTCCAATGGGCCCACTGTGTTATGGTGTGGTCCTAAACATCCAGATTGTCAAATCGGTCGGGCACGGATACAGTTTTGATCCGGACTATACTAAGTAGTAAGCCTCCGATATTGATCCGGATAGTATTCGGCCATGAAAGCTTTCTCCGAATAATTCAGATAGAAGATGAAGAATTCACCCCGCAAGCCAAAGATTTGGAGCAAGCCAGATGACAATCCCTGGCATTGGAGGCTAGTTCAGGGGCTACTGAGGGAGTCCTGGACTAAGGGGTCCCCGGGCCGTCGACAAATTACATATGGGCCAGACTGATGGGCCACTATAGGGCCAAGCTAGAGTGCGGCCCCGTGGCCGGATAAAGAATCTTCGAAGTCGTGGTGTGCCATCCAAGCCAAGATTAGGCAGGATCTTCCTTTCTTTGTAACCGATCGCATGCAACCCTAACCCTACAGATGCCTATATAAACTGCAGGGTTTTAGTCTTTAGGGCTAGAGCTACATTCATCACCTTATCAACTTAGGGTTTAGCTCATCTGATCTCGAGGTACATCTACTTTGTAACCATATCATACATCAAATACAATCAAGCAGGACATAGGGTTTTACCTCTTTGAGAGGGCCCGAACCTGGGTAAACATTGTGTTCATTGTCCCTTGTTCCCCATTGATCCTAGATCCACAGCTCGGGACCCCCTACCCGAGATCCGCCGGTTTTGACACCGACACCCATCACAAACTCTCATCTCCTGCACTTACATTATTTTCCATCTGCCTCTCGTTTTCCTCTCCCCCACATCTAAAACATTTTAATAAAAATACAAAAATATTTGCCTTTTTATTCTCCTTCTTTCGTCCGTCTTTTCGTTTGCTTGTGTGTTAGATCGGTTTCTTACCATCATGTCTGAATTTGGGGAGGTTATCATTGAAAATTTTGAGGATCTTGCTAATAGAAATCTTGAGGAAAAATTTGGATCTTGCTCTTTAGATCGTGAAACTGAAACTCCCTCTAATCTTAAAGCAAAAACTTTTCATGTGGGGGACGGTAATATTATTGGGAAGAGTGTTATTCAAGAATTCTTTGATTGTACAGGAGTTAAACCAATTAATAAGGGATATATTCTTCTTGATACAAATTGTTATGCGGATGCTATTGCTATGCTTATCGTTAAATTAGAAAGAAAATTTGTGCACATTCACCCCGCTTTACAAAAGATATTTTATGAACTTCCCAATATACTCCATCCTAAGGCTAAAAAGATTGCAACTATCATTCTTATGCGAGAACTTGACTTCATAATACGAGAAGCTAGGGAAATTTTCGTTTTCTATAATAAAAATATTGAGCATCTGTCAGGACCCCGATTCCAAGTCACATCGATCTAGCCGGTAACACCTCATATCACTTTGCGGCCTCACGCACGGTATTCCAACGGGTGTCGCCTTACCATGGCCCGGGACCGTTTGCGCCTTTTGGCTCACGTATATGATAGTGTCGCTAGCATCCATATGACAGAGAACCCGGGCCGACATGACTAGTCATGAACCCAAAGTGGCACTAACTTACGGGGACAGGCATACATGACCCAGCAACGAACGTGTCGGTCATCAGCGAGTGAATTCGGGCTGTAGCAACAGGGCTAGCAGGACTCCGGGAATCCGGGCTGTAGCAGGCTAACAGGACTCCGAAAGACACCGCGTGACGTTTCCCCGAAGGGACAGACACATGATCGAGGAAGGACACATGCCGGCCAGTCTAAGTGTTCCGGAGCAGTAGTGCTGGGCTAGCAGGACTCCGGTGAACCGGGCTGTAGCGGACTACTATGGCTCATGGAAGCACAAGACTACATTTCCCCATAAGAGAGGCTACCAAGGATAAACAACTAGGTTGTCGGATCCCACACATACCAAGCATTTCAATCATACACACAATATGCTGGATATGGGCAAATACAACATGGCATCACAACAAGACTCTACGACTCAGAGTATTTATTCATTAGGCTCCGAGGAGCCAAGTATTACAAACATGGGTCTCATGACCCAACATTCAGAGCATACAAGTCAAAACACATGCGGAAGCTTAACATGTCTGAGTACAGACATCTATAAATGAAAAAGGCTGAGAAGCCTGACTATCTACCAGATCCTGCCGAGGGCACAAGATCGTAGCTGAGGTAACAAGCTAAACGTCGAAGTCCACGTGGAACTACTAGCGAGACTGAAGTCTCTCTACAAAACATAAAATAGGCAAACGTGAGTACAAATGTACCCAGCAAGACTTACATCAGAACTATCTACAAATGCATCGGTATCAACAAAGAGGGTGGTGGAGTTTAACTGTAGCAAGCCAGCTTTGACTCAGTGGCTATCCTGAACTACGAATGCTGGTAACTCTTTTGAGGTGGCGCACACGAGTCCACATATTCACCATATCAATACACCACTATGGATCCGCTCCCGTCTCCCTACGAGAACGCCATCCATAGCACTCACGCTTATCTTGCGAGTTTTAGAGTATCCACTTTCACTTGTCTATGAACTGTACAGGCAACCAAGTAGTCCTTTACCGCGGACGCGGCTATTCGAATAGATCATATTAACCCTGCAGGGGTGTACTTCTTCACACATGCTCTCGCCACTTACCACCATGTACACGTCGTGTATCTCGGCAACCTTCAAGCGGAAGCCTGGCGAGGGAGTCGGCCACGACCTGACTAACCACACAAGTCTCTAGTCCAGGTTTATCGCCTATTCGGGTTCCATCCGCGAGGAGATCCGGCCGGAGTTTCGCTCACAGCCCCAAACGATGTGTGCAGGGTTCCCGAGACACCAAACAGGCGCCCGGTACACCGTGCCACGTGTATCTACCGCAACATAGCCCACCCCTAGGGTCAGCGCTACGCACGGCCCCCAACACATATCCTACAAACACCAGAAACTAGTTGCAACTCCTGGACAGAGAACAAGGGCGGCTAATAAGTCGAGAGAGTCAATTAAGGATCCCAATGTGTGGTAGTAGCTGAATCTTAAATCACGCATACAGATCTCAGTTCTTAAGGACGGCCTCAATGAAACAACCCACCATGTACTCCTACATGGCCTCTCATCGATACCTTTACCAAATCGTGTTCACACACTTAGCTCTCAGCAGTAGGATATGTTCACAACTTTCCAATTCATCCCCGATGAATCAGACCTGACACAACTCTAAGCAATAGCAGGCATGACAAACAAGCATGAATGAGTAGGCACATCAGGGCTCAAACAACTCCTACTCATGCTAGTGGGTTTCATCTATTTACTGTGGCAATGACAGGTCATGCAGAGGAAAGGGGTTCAACTACCGCAGCATGTAACAGTTGAATCGTTGTTGTCCTAATGCAGTAAAAGAGAGCAGAAGCGAGATAGTGGGTTTGTATCGGAATGAACAAGGGGGTTTTGCTTGCCTGGCACTTCTGAAGATAATATAGTTCTTCATCGGTGTCATCGAACACGTCGTCGGAACCACGTCTACTGAGAGGGAGCAACCACCGGCAAACACAAGAGGAACCACAATCAATGCAATGCACATTTATATGAATGATATGTCATATTAAGGTACTGAATTGACCTAGTGCAACAGTTAGTCATATTCATTGAAGTGGAATTCAAACCTATAGCAAATTCCAACTCCAAAACTAATTACTATTCATTCCATAATCATGAATTGTCCTATTCAGTGAGGTTAACTTGTTCAAACATGCATGAAAATGCCATATTCAGATTCCTTGGATTTTTCTGGTCATTTTTCATATATAAATTATTTCATTCCGAGCTATAGTTTATTTTCTATGAATTTTAGAAGTTTTGGACATTTTCTGGAATTTCCTGAATTATCAAAAACCAAAAAATGATTTACTGCGTCAGCATGACGTCGGTGTGACGTCAGCAGGTCAACGGAGACGGTCCAGGTCAAACCTGACTAGTGGGGTCCACACGTCAGTGACACACTAAACTAACTAACTTAGTTAACACTAACCTAGATTAAACTAATTAGATTTAAACCTAAGCTAGGTTAATTAGCCGGGCAGGGCCCGCATGTCATAGACCCAGGGGAGGTCAACCCCCTGGTCAGCGAGGTCAAACTCGCCGGCGTTTAGCCGCCGGCGAGGCCAGACGCGGCGGGGCGGTGCGGGTTTTGTCCTCCGACGACCAAAACGACGGCAGAGAGGCTCTATGTGGTGCTGGGACTCACGCGCATCCAACACGGCTAGCGGCAGCAGCTGGGGTGGACCGAGCTCACCGGAAACGAGCTCGTGGCGGCGGCCGGAGTTCGGGCGGGGTCGGGTTTGGCGCTACGGTGTGGGGGCGAGCAAAAGGAGAGAGGGGAAATGCAGTGGAGCTCACAGCGAGGGCGATGAGGTGGTCAGCGAGCTCGGGGATGCGCTGGGGTCGGCGAATTGACGGCGACGATCTCCGGCGGCCGAAGCTTCAAGACGAGGTCGGGGACGACGATACGGGGCTTCCGGCGTCGTGTTGGTTGGCGGAGAGCTTCAGGGCGATGCGGCGGGGCCGATGGATGCGTCGGGGAGGCGAGGAGGTGGCTCAGGGCGCGGAGCAGCGAGCGGCGGTGACGGTGGCGCTCGGGTGTGTGAGAGGAAAGAGAGCAGAGGAAGGGGATGAGCTCGGGGGAGTGAGCGAGAGGGACCGGGGGGCTGCGTGGCGCCTCTAGGCGCTCGGTCGAGGGCGGGGGAGGAAGCAGGAGGTGGTGTCCGATGCGCGCGCAGGCGACACGCCTCTGCCTTCTGGCAGAGGTGGGAGACGACTGGCAGTTGCCAGTGGGCTGGGCCGGCTGGAGGAGCTAGGCCAGGTGGGCTGCCAGGTAAGTCAGGTGGGTCTCTCTCTCTCTCTTTTAATTCCTGTTTTCTATTTTTCTGCAACTTTGTGGCTTTATTAAAAATAGCTAGGCACTTTCAAAAATCACCAAACTGCTCATGCCCACTGTTTAGGATATAAACAACATGGAACATTTCAGTTTGGGATTATTTGGACATTTAAAATATTTAATAGCATTTAAATGTCCAAATGCAAATAACATAAGATTTAATTCAGTGACCCAATGATGTCCTAGAAAATTGTGCACCAATTTTGTCAGGGGTTCTAGACCAAGGCAAAGATGATGAACATTTTAGAAGGGCATTTCAGGTTCAATGAAAAGGATTTTAGTAAACCCTAGTTGGTTTAAGATGTGCTGGGGGTTTCTGCCATCCCCATTTCAACTTCATTTGAAATTAAACATGATGCACACATGAAACTGGCCTAGCCAGAACTAGGGATGTGACAACTCACCCCCACTCAAAAGAATCTCGCCCCGAGATTCAAGCGTAGGGTAAGATGAAAGGGGAACGCAAACTAACACAATCTTCACAATCCAGGTTGCATCTCATAAGAACGTTGATCCAATCACCATCTTTGTCTTGATGTCTTGCTCTGAGAACTCCAACTAACATGACAACGAGAGGAAAGGGAAAACTCTAGAAGGATCGATCTTCTCAAAGATCGAACAACTCAGGATCAGCTCATGGAATGAGACATAGCAACATCTCTCGAGCTGAGACACGAAGCACACATCCAAAGGGATGGAGTGAAGCAGATGACGAAGGTTCACTAGGTAGACAACAATTTCACGCTTAACAAGGTGGTGAACGGTTGTCAACGTAGTGAGGATTTGAGTTGCCATGATACCATAACGAGACACCTTAGAGGAGGTGACTCATAGAGTTATTTCCTTAAGTGGCAAAAAGAATTACTTTTGAGACAGAGATCAATAAAATTCTCTAAACCAGCCTAAGGCAATGACAATCGAACATTTGAAGGAGTTCCAGAGAATGACATAGTCGAACTAGGATGAATGATGTGGACTACCTTGTTGAAGACAACGCAATGGATGATTTTTGCTTATCACCGGAAATGGGTGGAACCCATGGTAGGATGGCACCACGGCAGGTCCAGGCTGGGAACAAAATGCAAATGCTGGGAATGATTCTAGTAACTGGGGAGAAGCTCATCAGAAGAAAGTGATTCCACTATTTGAATGATTTTAGCAAAATTGAAGGAACTGGGAGCACATGAATTCCTAGGGAGCAACTTCTAGAATAAGTCGCACGAAATCCTCATGGAGAAGATGGTAAAATTGCTCAATCAAGATACTACAATGATAACTCTCCCGGCTAGGTGTGTCAGCCAGAACATCAACCTTGTCGGGACCTACATCATGGATCTTGGAATAGCTCCAACCATAATATCGGCCTGAGATTCAGATCTGGTTGGTAACGGAATATTTCCAGACTCATCCAGTCTAGAGAGAAAAATGAAAGTTTGCAACACAAATCGACGAGATGGCGTTGTGAGATTCTCGGGGAGTGAACTACGATAGCAAGCTCCAAAACATGAGCTGATTCTGCTACATACATGTGAGCATGTTGTCCAAGACAAGCATGACCACGTAGTAGTCTTACAACGAAACACTACCGAGTTCTGGTTGGGAACCATCATTGCAGAGAGCGAAGTTCTGCGCATGTACCTTTGGGTCCTTAAGGATTAGCACTTAAGAACTTCTTTTCTTTGAACAAATCAATCAGGGGCTTTGTGTGCTAGGAACACATATGGAGTGGAGGCGGCCAACCTATCAAACCATAGAGCACTTTGCACGTGCATGACTAACTTGGGACGATTCCAGAGGAGGCAAAACAAACTTTCTCGAATTCACTGCGGCAACTTGCATGGAATACACATGAATTAGAGGAAGTCACTTCTTTCACCCAAACATATGCTCCATGAGCTAGCATGAAGAAATGCTTACAAAAGTTTCCAATACTAACTTAAATGTTCAACATGAATCACGGACAAGATAAGGATGTTGTCGATGGGCTCAACAACAATTTATCAAGATTCCCATAAGATGGGGTTACATGATTATGTGAACAAGATGATAGCATGGGTCAGACCAAAAGATATAATGGTGTATGCCCGAGGGAACAACCACGGATAAGACAACATTACGAACATCGTTGGTTCTGATTTGATTTGATGACAGCCCATACTCAAATCAAAGTTTGGATAAGATAATAGGTCCAACAATTGATCACAAGGATCAATCAATGAAAGTATCATCTTTCTTCAACACACACACACGAGGATATCCCTTAGGAATGAACTGAGTCAGACAAGCTCTCATCTTCCAGCTCTCCAAGTTGTTGTTTAGCTTAACCAACTAGCTCAGGGTATCCGACACAGATTCTTGGAGAAAGGGTGGTTTACAAGAAACCAACTTGATCACGAGCTCAACATAGCGATCAGGTGACAACCTGGTAGCACTTCCGAGAAGATATTCGGAAAGTCACGAACCACCGATATGTAACTAAGCTCGAGAACAATCTTGCTTTTCAGGGCAAGACGATGTGATCAAGAGAGTGATGGATTGACACAATCCTAACTCATCGATCGAAGAGTGCACCAACAAAAATGGACTAGGTAGCACGATCAGTCCTAGGATGGTGATTCAATAACCAACACACCAAGGATGGGAATATTGTCCTTTAACAACCAAGCAACGCAGTTGCTAGGAGTATTGCTTTCACACATCACGATTCACCTGTCGGTATTCCGGTTACAATAACACGGAGACCGAGAAATGAATAATGATGGCGAGAAGTATCACTGTACCAAGAGTTCATAGGATGGTGTGCAATTCCCATGATATTCTTGATATAAAGATGGTAATACTCCAGGGTAGAACAGAACAAAAGCTGGATTGGCATTTTGATCTACGGAATACAACCGCTTTGACCAAATCCTAGATATGGATGAGGTACTGGAGTTTGTTTCTCCTAGTCATTCCGTAATAGAATGGCTTGACGAACCACAAGAATAATAAGCATCGATAACACGAATGCACAACTAGTCCTGACTATCAATTGATAGACAGAGGGTCAGAATACAACTAAAGAGGGACAACTCAAAGGAACATATAACTTTTTTTTTGAGTTGTGGATGCATAGATTAGTATGTCGAACCAAGTTCAACAGGTTTCTTCCAGATAACCCATGCAGAAAGGTAGAACTGGCAGAGTCACAATATGGAATGGAGAACTCACCAAGAGCACTCTGGTTGTGATCTTTTTGGTTCAAGAACTTCTGCCTTAATGGTTCATGGTATTTGGAAGAAGGAAATACCATGGACCTCGAGGACTATCGCAAGGTTACTAATATCCTAAAGGAACTAGCGAACACTAACAACAGGAAGTAAGTAGAGTGAATCTTGGGCTCAAGAACCCAGAAATAGAATGCCTACTAACTAAATAGCATCACGGGATGCTTTCGAGAATGACGGCCAGAATCATCACACTAGGAATATAAAGCATTACTAGATTACTTGGTGGTTCTCTAGGATGCCTAGGGTCATAATACTAGCTCCAACACATATGTCAAGGCAATGGAATACCTCAACAGACCGTTAGTGTGCTTAATCTGGCCCAAAGGGACGCGGAAACAGAGGGAAAGGATTTTGCAAATGCATTAGATTGTTTGGAAACCTGGGATGACTCGGACAGCATAACGGCTGTAAATGCTCAAAAAGATTTGAGACATCCTGCAAAAGGGTGGCATAACCACTTAACATCACAATATCAAGGTTCTGAGATCACCTAACAACACACGGAAGTAGTAGGAACTGAAATGAGGCTCAAATCCAACAATCCTATGAGTCTACGAATTAGTAACACGTGATCCTGATAGATAGATGAGAAAGCCTAGTTCTTAATCCCCGTAGAAAAGAAGAGGTTGACTCAGATCAGAAAGGCATAAGGTAAAGGAGTAAAAAGAGCCTTACGTTCCCTTCCACAAACAATTCCCTTATATAACTAAAGCATTTCTAGACTCAACTTCGACCAGTTTGGCTTGGTAATCCTACAGGCAGTCAGGCTCTGATACCAACGCTGTCAGGATCCCGATTCCAAGTCACATCGATCTAGCCGGTAACACCTCATATCACTTTGCGGCCTCACGCACGGTATTCCCACGGGTGTCGCCTTACCATGGCCCAGGACCGTTTGCGCCTTTTGGCTCACGTATATGATAGTGTCGCTAGCATCCATATGATAGAGAATCCGGGCCGACATGACTAGTCGTGAACCCAAAGTGGCACTAACTTACGAGGACAGGCATACATGACCCAGCAACGAACGTGTCGGTCATCAGCGAGTGAATTCGGGCTGTAGCAACTGGGCTAGCAGGACTCCGGGAATCCGGGCTGTAGCAGGCTAACAGGACTCCGAAAGACACCGCGTGATGTTTCCCCAAAGGGACAGACACAAGATCGAGGAAGGACACATGCCGGCCAGTCTAAGTGTTCCGGAGCAGTAGTGCTGGGCTAGCAGGACTCCGGTGAACCGGGCTGTAGCGGACTACTATGGCTCATGGAAGCACAAGACTACATTTCCCCATAAGAGAGGCTACCAAGGATAAACAACTAGGTTGTCGGATCCCACACATACCAAGCATTTCAATCATACACACAATATGCTGGATATGGGCAAATACAACATGGCATCACAACAAGACTCTACGACTCAGAGTATTTATTCATTAGGCTCCGAGGAGCCAAGTATTACAAACATGGGTCTCATGACCCAACATTCAGAGCATACAAGTCAAAACACATGCGGAAGCTTAACATGTCTGAGTACAGACATCTATAAATGAAAAAGGCTGAGAAGCCTGACTATCTACCAGATCCTGCCGAGGGCACAAGATCGTAGCTGAGGTAACAAGCTAAACGTCAAAGTCCACGTGGAACTACTAGCGAGACTGAAGTCTCTCTGCAAAACATAAAATAGGCAAACGTGAGTACAAATGTACCCAGCAAGACTTACATCAGAACTATCTACAAATGCATCGGTATCAACAAAGAGGGTGGTGGAGTTTAACTGTAGCAAGCCAGCTTTGACTCAGTGGCTATCCTGAACTACGAATGCTGGTAACTCTTTTGAGGTGGCGCACACGAGTCCACATATTCACCATATCAATACACCACTATGGATCCGCTCCCGTCTCCCTACGAGAACGCCATCCATAGCACTCACGCTTATCTTGCGAGTTTTAGAGTATCCACTTTCACTTGTCTATGAACTGTACAGGCAACCAAGTAGTCCTTTACCGCGGACGCGGCTATTCGAATAGATCATATTAACCCTGCAGGGGTGTACTTCTTCACACATGCTCTCGCCACTTACCACCATGTACACGTCGTGTATCTCGGCAACCTTCAAGCGGAAGCCTGGCGAGGGAGTCGGCCACGACCTGACTAACCACACAAGTCTCTAGTCCAGGTTTATCGCCTATTCGGGTTCCATCCGCGAGGAGATCCGGCCGGAGTTTCGCTCACAGCCCCAAACGATGTGTGCAGGGTTCCCGAGACACCAAACAGGCGCCCGGTACACCGTGCCACGTGTATCTACCGCAACATAGCCCACCC
This sequence comes from Thinopyrum elongatum, assembly GCA_011799875.1. NCBI lineage: Eukaryota > Viridiplantae > Streptophyta > Magnoliopsida > Poales > Poaceae > Thinopyrum > Thinopyrum elongatum. Next base: position 279,586,119 of record CM022299.1, on the reverse strand, counting down.
CTAGGGTCAGCGCTACGCACGGCCCCCAACACATATCCTACAAACACCAGAAACTAGTTGCAACTCCTGGACAGAGAACAAGGGCGGCTAATAAGTCGAGAGAGTCAATTAAGGATCCCAATGTGTGGTAGTAGCTGAATCTTAAATCACGCATACAGATCTCAGTTCTTAAGGACGGCCTCAATGAAACAACCCACCATGTACTCCTACATGGCCTCTCATCGATACCTTTACCAAATCGTGTTCACACACTTAGCTCTCAGCAGTAGGATATGTTCACAACTTTCCAATTCATCCCCGATGAATCAGACCTGACACAACTCTAAGCAATAGCAGGCATGACAAACAAGCATGAATGAGTAGGCACATCAGGGCTCAAACAACTCCTACTCATGCTAGTGGGTTTCATCTATTTACTGTGGCAATGACAGGTCATGCAGAGGAAAGGGGTTCAACTACCGCAGCATGTAACAGTTGAATCGTTGTTGTCCTAATGCAGTAAAAGAGAGCAGAAGCGAGATAGTGGGTTTGTATCGGAATGAACAAGGGGGTTTTGCTTGCCTGGCACTTCTGAAGATAATATAGTTCTTCATCGGTGTCATCGAACACGTCGTCGGAACCACGTCTACTGAGAGGGAGCAACCACCGGCAAACACAAGAGGAACCACAATCAATGCAATGCACATTTATATGAATGATATGTCATATTAAGGTACTGAATTGACCTAGTGCAACAGTTAGTCATATTCATTGAAGTGGAATTCAAACCTATAGCAAATTCCAACTCCAAAACTAATTACTATTCATTCCATAATCATGAATTGTCCTATTCAGTGAGGTTAACTTGTTCAAACATGCATGAAAATGCCATATTCAGATTCCTTGGATTTTTCTGGTCATTTTTCATATATAAATTATTTCATTCCGAGCTATAGTTTATTTTCTATGAATTTTAGAAGTTTTGGACATTTTCTGGAATTTCCTGAATTATCAAAAACCAAAAAATGATTTACTGCGTCAGCATGACGTCGGTGTGACGTCAGCAGGTCAACGGAGACGGTCCAGGTCAAACCTGACTAGTGGGGTCCACACGTCAGTGACACACTAAACTAACTAACTTAGTTAACACTAACCTAGATTAAACTAATTAGATTTAAACCTAAGCTAGGTTAATTAGCCGGGCAGGGCCCGCATGTCATAGACCCAGGGGAGGTCAACCCCCTGGTCAGCGAGGTCAAACTCGCCGGCGTTTAGCCGCCGGCGAGGCCAGACGCGGCGGGGCGGTGCGGGTTTTGTCCTCCGACGACCAAAACGACGGCGGAGAGGCTCTACGTGGTGCTGGGACTCGCGCGCATCCAACACGGCTAGCGGCAGCAGCTGGGGTGGACCGAGCTCGCCGGAAACGAGCTCGTGGTGGCGGCCGGAGTTCGGGCGGGGTCGGGTTTGGCGCTACGGTGCGGGGGCGAGCAAAAGGAGAGAGGGGAAATGCAGTGGAGCTCACAGCGAGGGCGATGAGGTGGTCAGCGAGCTCGGGGATGCGCTGGGGTCGGCGAATCGACGGCGACGATCTTCGGCGGCCGAAGCTTCAAGACGAGGTCGGGGACGACGATACGGGGCTTTCGGCGTCGTGTTCGTTGGCGGAGAGCTTCAGGGCAATGCGGCGGGGCCGATGGATGCGTCGGGGAGGCGAGGAGGTGGCTCAGGGCGCGGCAGCGGCGAGCGGCGGTGACGGTGGCGCTCGGGTGTGTGAGAGGAAAGAGAGCAGAGGAAGGGGATGAGCTCGGGGGAGTGAGCGAGAGGGACCGGGGGGCTGCGTGGCGCCTCTAGGCGCTCGGTCAAGGGCGGGGGAGGAAGCAGGAGGTGGCGTCCGGTGCGCGCGCGGGCGACACGCCTCTGCCTTCTGGCAGAGGTGGGAGACGACTGGCAGTTGCCAGTGGGCTGGGCCGGCTGGAGGAGCTGGGCCAGGTGGGCTGCCAGGTAAGTCAGGTGGGTCTCTCTCTCTCTTTTAATTCTTGTTTTCTATTTTTCTGCAACTTTGTGGCTTTATTAGAAATAGCTAGGCACTTTCAAATATCACCAAACTACTCATGCCCACTGTTTAGGATATAAACAACATGGAACATTTCAGTTTGGGATTATTTGGACATTTAAAATATTTAATAGCATTTAAATGTCCAAATGCAAATAACATAAGATTTAATTCAGTGACCCAATGATGTCCTAGAAAATTGTGCACCATTTTTGTCAGGGGTTCTAGACCAAGGCAAAGATGATGAACATTTTAGAAGGGCATTTCAGGTTCATTGAAAAGGATTTTAGTAAACCCTAGTTGGTTTAAGATGTGTTGGGGGTTTCTGTCATCCCCATTTCAACTTCATTTGAAATTAAACATGATGCACACATGAAACTGGCCTAGCCAGAACTAGGGATGTGACAGCATCCTCCAATATAAGAAATTCTCCATGATAAAGAAACATTGCATAGTCTAGAATCTAGAGATTACCATTCTTACAGTACCAATCTTAAGAGAAGAGTTCCCTATGCAGAAATTGCTCAAGCCCTTTACCTTGATGCTTATGATAAATTTGATTGGGTAAATAAGGGAATTTATGTAGGATTTAATGATGAGTGGATGGAGTAAATGTCTAGGGAACCCATTAAAGATGAGATACGTATTTTATATGAGGATATTTATGGTGATGATCCTTAGTATGGAATTATGAATGTTAAAATCACCAATCAAAGTCCTTTTCATGATTTGAGTTCACCTACTAGGAAGGAAAGGAGAGAAAAAAATCGAGTTTTTAAGAAAAGTTTTGGAAGACTTGACTAGGAAGGAACTACATACCAAAGATGACAAAATCTAGATCTATGTTTTATGCCTAGCTAGGGGCGTTAAACAATAGCGCTTGTTGGGAGACAACCCAATTTTATTTTTTATGTTTTTTTGTTTTTGGTTCTGTTTTTCAATAAATACACATTATTACCTCTGTAGTAATTGTGTTTTAGTGTTTTAATTACTGTTTGAGCCAAGTAAGACCTTTGGGATGGTCTATGGTGATAGTTGATTTGATCTTGCTGAAAAACAGAAACTTTTGCGCTCATTGCCAGAAATTTAGAAAATCACAGAAACGTGATTTCAATCTGAATTTTTACAAAAGTTGTATATACAAATTGCCTAAAGTTTCCTAAATTTTCAGAATTTTTGGGGTTACATAAGTATAGAAAATTTCTAGATTACTACAGACTGTTCTGTTTTTTACAGATTCTGTTTTCTATGTGTTGTTTGCTTATTTTGATGAATCTATGGGTAGTATCGTGGGGTATGAACCATGGAGAAGTTGGAATAAAGTAGATATAACACCAATATAAATTTATAATGAGTTCATAACAGTACCTAAAAGTGGTGATTTATTTTATTATACTAACGGACCTTATGAGTTTTTTGTTGAGTTTTTTGTTGTGAAGTTTTCAAGTTTTGGGTAAAGGAGTGGCAAGAGCCTAATCTTGTGGATGCCCAAGGCACCCCAAGGTAATATTCAAGGACAACCAAGCATCTAAGCTTGGGGATGCCCCGGATGGCATTCCCTCTTTCGTCTTCTATCCATTGGTAAATTTACTTGAGGCTATATTTTTATTCACCACATGATATGTGTTTTGCTTGGAGCGTCTTGTATGATATGAGTCTTTGATTTTTAGTTTGCCAAAATCATCCTTGATGTACACACCTTTTGAGAGGGACACACTTTAATCGTGAATTTATTAGAATACTCTATGTGCTTCACTTATATCTTTTGAGCTAGGCAGTTTGCTCTAGTGCTTCACTTATATCTTTTTAGAGCACGACGGTGGATTTATTTTATAGATATTATTGAACTCTCGTGCTTAACTTATATTAATTTGAGAGTCTTAAACAGCATGGTAATTTTCTTAGGTTACGAATTCAGTCCTAATATGATGGGCATCCAAGAGGGATATAATAAAAACTTTCATATAAAGAGCATTGAATATATGAGAAGTTTGATTCCTTGCATTTGTTTTGAGATATAAAGATGGTGATATTAGAGTCATGCTAGTGATTAATTGTGGATTGGTAGAAATACTTGTGTTAAAGTTTGTGATTCCCGTAGCATGCACGTATGGTGAACCGTTATGTGATGAAGTCGGAGCATGATTTATTTTTTGATTGTCTTCCTTATGAGTGGCGGTCGGGGACGAGCGATGGTTTTTCCTACCAATCTATCCCCCTAGGAGCATGCGTGTAGTACTTTGTTTCGATGGCTAATAATTTTTTTGCAATAAGTATGTGAGTTCTTTATGACTAATGTTGAGTCCATGGATTATACACACTCTCACCCTTCCACCATTGCTAGCCTCTCTAGTACCGCGGAACTTTCGCCGGTGCATTAAAACCACCATATACCCTTCCTCAAAACAGCCACCATACCTACCTATTATGGCATTTCCATAGCCATTCCGAGATATATTGCCATGCAACTTCCAGCGTTCCGTTTTATTATGACACGCACCATCATTGTCATATTGCTTTGCATGATCATGTAGTTGGCATAGTATTTGTGGCTTGGCCATCGTTCATATTTTTTATACATGTCACTCTTGATCATTGCACATCCTGGTACACCGCCGGAGGCATTCATATAGAGTCATGTTTTGTTCTAGTATCGAGTTGTAATTCTTGAGTTGTTAGTAAATAAAAGTGTGATAATCATCATTATTAGAGCATTGTCCCATGTGAGGAAAGGATGATGGAAGCTATGATTCCCTCACAAGTTGGGATGAGTCTTCGGACTTTAGAAATAATAAAAGAGGTCAAAGAAGCCCAAATAAAAAAGAGGCCAAAGAAGCCCAAAAAATGAAAGAAGGGACAATGTTACTATCCTTTTTCCACACTTGTGCTTTGAAATAGCACCATGATCTTCATGATAGAGAGTCTCCTATTTTGTCACTTTCATATACTAGTGGGAATTTTTCATTATAGAACTTGGCTTGTATATTCCAATGATGGGCTTCCTCAAATTGCCCTAGGTCTTCATGAGCAAGCAAGTTGGATGCACACCCACTTAGTTTCTTTTTGAGCTTTCATACACTTATAGCTCTAGTGCATCCATTGCATGGCAATCCCTGCTCACTTGCATCGATATCAATTGATGAGCATCTCCATAGCCCATTAATTTGCCTAGTTGATGTGAGACTTTCTCCTTCCTTTTTGTCTTCTCCACAACCACCATATTCTATTCCACCTATAGTGCTATATCCATGGCTCACACTCATGTATTGCGTGAAAGTTGAAACAGTTTGAGAACAGCAAAAGTATGAAACAATTGCTTGGCTTGTCATCGTGGTTGTGCATGATGAAATACTTTGTGTGATGAAGATGGAGCATAGCCAGACTATATGATTTTGTAGGGATAACTTTCTTTGGCCATGTTATTTTGAGAAGACATGATTTCTTTATTAGTATGCTTGAAGTATTATTGTTTTTATGTCAATATTAAACTTTTGTTTTGAATCTTATGGATCTGAATATTCTTGCCACAAATAAGAAGATTGCATTGATAAATATGTTAGGTAGCATTCCACATCAAAAATTCTATTTTTATCATTTACCTACTCGAGGACGAGCAGGAATTAAGCTTGGGGATGCTTGATACATGTCCAATGTATCTATAATTTTTTATTGTTCCATGCTATTATATTATCTGTTTTGGATGTTTTATATGCATTAATTTCTATTTTATATTATTTTTGGGACTAACCTATTAACCTAGAGCCTAGTGCATGTTTCTGTTTTTCCCTTGTTTTTGACTTTTACATAAAAGGAATATCAAACAGAGTCCAAACGGAATAAAACTTTACGATGATTTTTCTTGGACCAGAAGACACCTACAAGGCTTGGAGAGAGGGCCAGAAGAGACCTGAGGAGGCCACAAGCCCTCAGGGCATGCCCCAGGGGGCGCCCCTGGCTTGTGGGCCCCTCGGGAGTCCCCTAACCCTAGTTCCACCTCTATAAATTCTCAAATATTCCCCAAACATCAGAAGCATCCACCAAAATACTTTTCCGCCGCTGCAAGCCTCTGTTCCCATGAGATCCCATGTTGGGGCCTTTTTCGGCACCCTGCCGGAGGGGGATTCGATCACGGAGGGCCTCTACATCAACCTTGCTGCCCTTTCGATGAAGCGTGAGTAGTTTACCACACACCTACAGGTCCATAGCTAGTAGCAAGATGGCTTCTTCTCTCTCTTTGATCTTCAATACCATGTTCTCCTCGATGTTCTTCGAGTTCTATCCGATGTAATCTTCTTTTGCGGTGTGTTTGTTGAGATCTGATGAATTGTGGATTTATGATGAGATTATCTATGAATATTATTTGAGTCTTCTCTGAACTATTTTATGCATGATTAAGATATCTTTGTATTTCTCTTTGAACTATCGGTTTGGTTTGGCCAACTAGATTGGTTTTTCTTGCAATGGGAGAGGTGCTTAGTTTTGGGTTCAATCTTGCGGTGTCCTCACCCAGTGATAGAAGGGGTAGCGAGGCATGTATTGTATTGTTGCCATCAAGGATAAAAGGATGGGGTTTATGTCATATTGCTTGAGTTTATCCCTCTACATCATGTCATCTTGCTTAACGCGTTACTCCGTTCTTATGAACTTAATACTCTAGATGCATGCTGGATAGCAGTCGATGTGTGGAGTAATAGTAGTAGATGCAGAATCGTTTCGTTCTACTTGTCACGGACGTGATGCCTATATTCATGATCATTGCCTTAGATATCGTCATAACTATGCGCTTTTCTATCAATTACGCAACAGTAATTTGTTTACCCACCGTATGTTTTCTTTCAAGAGAGAAGCCTCTAGTGAAACCTATGGCCCCGGGGTCTATTTTCCATCATATATTTTCAGACCTATAAACCCAAAAACCCAAAAATACCTTGCTACAATTTATTTATATTTACTTTAGTTTGCTCTTTTATTTATCTTTTATACCTATCTATATTAGATCTCACTCTTGTTCGTGACCGTGAAGGGATTGACAACCCCTTTTCGCGTTGTGTGTAAGTGTTTGTTAGTTTGTGCGGGTGCATAGATTGGAGACTTGCTTGTGCCTCCTACTGCATTGATACCTTGGTTCTTAACTGAGGGAAATACTTATCTCTACTTTGCTGCATCACCCTTTCCTCTTCAAGGGAAAAATCAACGCAAGCTCACGAAGTAGAAACCCTGAGCCGGACATCTGCACCGACCTCGTCAAGTCGGCTCGGCAGATGCAACCCGCCCAGATCCAAACCGGTCGGAAGCACGTCTTCGTGGGCTTCACGCAATGTGTGGAACTTGCGGCAAATTCCGCGGTTGGAGGAGAGACTCTCATCTACTTAGGTGATGAGTCCTCGATCGGAGAGACGGAATCAATCTACCAGCTTCAAGACGGCGGGCTCGGGGGCTGTTCCGATGGTGACAATATTCCGGACCCGTGCGAGCCGCCGTGCCGAGCTGCCATCTTCATGGCAGGCACGGCGCCGGCTCTCAACAACATGACGGCCGGAGCAACAGCAGCAACCGACCCCTCAGGGTCCGGCTTAGCCAGGCCTCCGACTCAAGTCTTATCTGAGTTGATGGATGCTTTGACAACCTTAATGGGGACGGAGGTCACGGCGGAAAACCAAGCGGAGCGTAATACAGAGATCGTGAAGCTTAGGGAGCAGATAACCAAGGCCCAGGAAGATATCAATGCTGAAAATGCCTAGATGGCAACAGTACAGGCTCAGATTAATGCTGAATCGGAGTGCCTGAAGGCAAAGGCTTGGCGTTTAAGTCTGGATCAAAACGCCTCCAATGCAGTCTTTCGGAGGAGGCACAAAACTCGTTTGCCCTTAAATTATGAACCCATGATTTTATTCAACACACCAGGGGCGGGACCGAGTACTCCAGCAGCACCGATTATACCCCCATCAACCATGGAGGCGCCCAGGAATAACGCGGTGGCTCAGCCTCATCAGCCAGAGCCGGCCCGCAGGGGCCAGACCCCGCCTCAGCATTTCGCAACGCCGCCGGGTCACTTTTCTAACCCGGTGGATAACATGGTAGCAGCGGCTACCCGGCTCAACGTGCTCCCTATTACTGGTGAGTCGCCTATTGCAGTGGAAGCACGGAACACCATCGAGCTTCTTCAAACGGCGATTGCACAGCAGGAGAAGTATTCATACAGTCATGATTGTGTGCACTCAACTCTGCTCCCGAGCCGTAGTTACAGTCGGCATGTTGAGTCGCCCGCGGTCTCCAGCAGTGAGCGACGCCGTAACCCGCCCGAGGTTAACCTGCCCCTTAACCCGAGGACAGATGCTCAAGCAATTATGGACGAGGCAAGAGCCCGCCGTGAGGCAGAGGCGGCTAACCAGGGGGCTTATCAGCAGCCCCCGGGGACCCCTTCAGCTTCTGTGGGAGCCGGATCAAATTCTAGGACTATTGGAGTACCGTGTCTAGCGTCGGCTTTACGTAATGAGCATATGCCCAAGGATTTTAAGGGCCCTCGGAAGGTGCCCAACTACACGGCGGATCTTGAGCCGGCAGCTTGGATTGAGAGCTATGAGTTAGACATGGACATGTTGGAAGTCAGTGATTCGGTATGTGCCAAGTATTTTACCATGATTTTGGAGGGGCCGGCTCGTACATGGTTAAAGAACCTGCCCCCCAACTCTATCAACACCTGGACGGAGTTGAAGGACAACTTCATCAAGAACTTTCAGGGAACTTGCAAGCAGCCAATGACAATTGTTGATTTGGAGCATTATGTGTAGTGAGAAGATGAGTCGGCCCATCATTGGGCTCGCTGGGTTGCGACCATAATACACTCTTCGAACAGTATTGGAGCGGCTCAAGCTGTGTTACTCTTGGAGAAAAACTGTCACTTTGACCCCTTTAAGCAGAAGCTAGGATGGCTTAAGCGCAAGTGTATAGACATGGGTAAGCTTATGGATGTACTTATTAGGTATGGCGACTCTGATACTACAAAGGATCCGGGTTCTGACAATGATAAATCTGGTAAGGGCAAGAAAAACGGCGGTGGCAAGGGCCAACAGCAACATGCCTCCACTCAGCATGGTAATCAGACTAACCAAGGCAATGGGGGGAAGCGTAAGTACTCCGACGGCGGGTCAGATTTTGTAGCGAACACAAATGTCGGGTTTAAGAATCAACGTCGTAATGGTAATGGCAAGCCGCCTTTCAATGGAGGAAAGCCTATAAATCTTGAGGCAATGCTCAATGACCCCTGTCCAAAACATAGTTATCCTAACAAGCCGTCTACTCATGCCCAGAAGGATTGTTATATCATGCGGGAGCTTAGGAACCAGAATCTTCAACAGCATCATGGTAATAATAATGGGCCGCCCGGTGGGTCAGGCTCCGATTTTTAGGGTTCTGGTTTTGGTGGTGGCGGTTCAAATTCTGGCTATCAAGGTCAAGGTAACCATGGTGGTCAGGGTAATCAGCAACAAATCAATCAATCAGGATATCAGAGTAATCCGAAGCAGCTTAATAGTGGCTAGTATCATGTCTTCACTATGAATAAATGCAAGCGTGACCGGAAGGTCCATAAGTGAGCAGTCAATGCAGTTGAGCCGGCGGTGCTGCAGTACTTATGATGGTCAGAGCAGACGATCACATGGAGCCGTGTGGGTCACCCGCCCCGGGTTGATGATCCGGGCCATCTAGCACTAGTGGTAGCCCCTCAAGTGGGCGGCTATAAGTTCACAAAAGTGCTAATGGATGGTGGTAGCAGCATCAACATATTGTACTACGATACCTTTCGATGGATGAGTCTGACAGACAAGGATCTCAAGCCGTCTTCCACGGTTTTTCATGGAGTGGTGCCTGGCAAGTCGGCCTACCCTATGGGAAAGATTGCTCTGGAAGTGGCTTTTGGTGATGAGTATAATTACAGAGCAGAGACACTATGGTTTGAGGTGGTCAAGATCAAGAGTCCTTATCATGCCTTATTTGGACGGCCGGCTTATGCCAAGTTTGTGGCTCGCCCTTGTTATGTGTATTTGCAGCTCAAGATGCCAGGGCCAGATGGGACAATCATAGTTCATGGGAATCGCAAACTCGCCCTAGAGTGCGAGGAAGGAGATGCGGCTTACGCAGAATCGGCTTGTGCTACGGGGGAGCTCAAATATTATAATGATAATGTTAACCCGGCTGATATGACCCCTCTGAAGAAGCCCACCACAGAGACAGACCCGCCACTCAAGTTTAAGTCGGTAAAGGATACACAGCAAGTTGACTTTGTCCCTGGTGATTCTTCTCAGTAGTTCACCATTGGGACAGGGATGGATCCCAAATAGGAAAGCGCACTCATCGAGTTCATCCGTGAGAATCGGGACATCTTTGCTTGGAGGCCTTCTTACATGCCAGATGTACCAAGAGAATTCGCTGAGCACCACCTTGATGTTGATCCTAAGATGAAACCTGTTCGCCAGTTCCTCCGTAGTTTTAATGAGGAGAGGCGTAAGGCTATTGGAGAAAAAGTAGCCCGGCTCTTAGCTGTCGGGTTCATAATTGAGGTGTTCCACCCTTAGTGGTTGGCTAACCCTGTGCTGGTGCTTAAAAAGAATGGCACTTGGCGTATGTGTGTTGATTACATAGATCTTAACAAGGCGTGTTTGACTGATCCATTTGCTCTCCCTCGCATTGACCAAATCATTGATGCCACGACGGGTTGTGAGAGTTTGTGCTTCCTGGATGCTTATTCTGGTTATCATCAGATCAAAATGGTAGTGGAAGATCAGGAGAAGACAGCCTTCATCACACCCATTGGAGCTTTTTGTTATGTGTCTATGCCTTTTGCGCTTAAGAGTGCTCAGGCGACTTACCAACGTTGTGTTCAGAATTGCTTCCACGGCCAGATTGGGCGCAACGCTCATGCTTATGTGGATGACATTGTGGTTAAGTCAAGGAAGAAGGAAACCTTGCTTGATGATCTGAAGGAAACCTTTGACAATCTCCGGGTGTACAAGATGATGCTTAACCCGGCCAAGTGTGTCTTTGGTGTGCTAGTAGGCAAGTTGCTAGGCTTTCTGGTGTTCGAAAGGGGTATCGAGGCTAACCCGGAGAAGATTGAGGCCATTACCTCTCTCTCTCTAATCCAGCATGCATCAATGATGTTCAGCGCCTGGCGGGTTGTATTGCAGCCAAGGTAGTCAGAGTCGGGATTCGGAGTCAGATCGGTTTTCCTCAGACAGAATCGAGTCGTAAGATCGAGTCATGGAATCGAGGATTCTACTAGATTTACTCAAATAAGATATTTTGTATGCACACAAGAAATTTATATGGGTTCTATAGAGTTTTGACACTAAATATGGAGCAAAGAACGTACACATCAATGCTAGTTGTATACCACTTCTTTTTATGGCTAACCTACCATCTAGCTCGCATGTATGGAACATATATGAGAGGGAAATATATAGAACATTTAAACCTTCAATGCATGAAATTTACTTATGTTCTTTTTAGAGTGCGTGAATAGTCGATCACTTGTCTATCTGACCTACAGTGCTAAACCTTGAAGGGTCTTGCTCTCCTTCTCCGATCAATCTTGAAGCATCCTCCTTTTCACGCCAATTCCATATGTCGACAAGCCTGATCCTCAATTTCAATCTAGGGTTTCTGAGAGCTAGATCAAAGGTGTCTACGGCTGAGCGTTTGGACTTGGGAGGGGAATAAAGGTCCATAAGGTATATGAAAAGGGATTTGGATGATGGCATACTATTTTGCTACAACTAAACAAACGGCTTAGATAAATTAGTAGAATCGGATGTAGTCCATAGCATAGTCGGGATTGTACAGTTTTGTACAGGATTCTATGATTTGGATCGCAACTCAACATGGATTCTACCTGATCCAGATTCATAGTGGGATTTGGATCGACATGCTTCCGTAGGGTCGTGAAGTCGTAGGATTCTAGCAGTCGAATCGGGATTCTGACTACCTTGATTGCAGCCCTGAGCCAGTTTATAAGCCGCCTTGGTGAGAAGGTGATTCCCTTATATCAGATGATGAAGAAAACTGATCACTTCGTCTGGAGCGATGCTACTAATAAGGCTTTTGAGGCGCTTAAGAAGCAATTGGCTGAGCTGCCTGTCTTGGCTGCTCCAATCGACAACGAGCCTTTGCTCCTGTACGTGGCGGCTAATAACAAGGTTGTTAGTGTAGCAGTAGTCGTAGAGCGCAAGGAGGTGGGCAAAGAGTATCCAGTCCAGCGGCCGGCTTATTATGTCAGTGAAGTCTTGACGGAGTCTAAGCAGAGATACCCGCATTGGCAGAAGCTGGTGTTTGGAGTGTTCATGGCCAGCCGCAAGCTCAAGCATTATTTCCATGGGCATCCAATCACCATGGTCAGTTCTGCACCTTTAGCGCATATCATTCAAAACAGAGAAGCCACGAGCTAGGTTGTGAAGTGGGCAATTGAGCTTGGGCCTCATCATCTGAAATATGTGCCCAGAACAGCCATCAAATCTCAAGCTTTGGTGGATTTTATCAATGATTGGATAGAGCTGCAAACACCTGAGGAAAAACCGGACAATACATATACTGGACGATACACTTTGATGGATCCAGGCAATTGGAAGGCTCGGGGGCTGGTGTTATTTTATCGTCCCCGCAAGGTGATAACTTTTGCTATGTTTTGAGACTTATGTTTCCCTGTACTAACAATGCAGCTGAGTATGAAGCTTTGTTACATGGGCTCCGTATGGCCAAGGAGATGAACTTAAGCCGGGTTAGATGTCTAGGCGACTCAGACCTCGTTGCCCAGCAAGTATCAGGGAAGTGGGATTCTAAAGACCCACTCATGGCGGCTTATCGTCAGATGGTGACTAATATCGCTGGTCACTTTAAAGGATATCAAGTGGATCACATAGATCGACAGCAAAATGAGGCGACTGATGCATCATCCCGGCTGGGGTCTCAGCGTAAGCCAGTTCCTCCCAGTGTGTTCCTTGATGTCTTGTATAACCCTTCTGTCAAGTTACCATCGGAAGAAGACCTGGTTGTTCCTGACCCGGAAGGACAGTTGGTGGCGGCTCTGCGTGCTACTCCATACTGGACGGTGCCTTATCTGGCTTATTTGACTAGGGGCGAGTTGCCAGAAGATAAGCTTTTTGCGAGACATATCATCAAGCGGGCCAAGTCCATGCCAATCGTTAATGGCGAGTTACACGGATGTAGCGTTACTGGCATGTTTCAGCGTTGTGTTTCTCCTGATGAAGGCCGAGAAAATCTACAAGAAATTCATGCAAGCGATTGTGATCATCATGCCGGGTCATGGTCTCTTGTGGCTAAGGCGTTTCGACATGGTTTTTTCTGGTTGACGGCTCATGCTGATGCAAAGGATATAGTCCGTAAGTGTGATGAATGTCAGAAGTTTGCAAGACAAGCTCATGTGCCGGCTCAAGAATTGTGGATGATCCCAATCACTTGGTCATTCGCTGTCTGGGGGCTTGATATGGTCGGGCCTTTCAAGAGGTCTCAAGACAAGGAAACTTCCTATGCATAGAGATTTTGCGAGGAATCAAGCCCCGGCCTATGGTACCCTTGGAGCGCACTTCGGGTTGTTGGGTTGTGCTACTTCTTGAGCTTGCGTTGATTTTTTCCTTGAAGAGGAAAGGGTGATGCAACAAAGTAGAGATAAGTATTTCCCTCAGTTAAGAACCAAGGTATCAACCAGTAGGAGGCACAAGCAAGTCTCCAATATAAGCACCTGCACAAACTAACAAACACTTGCACACAACGCGAAAAAGGGGTTGTCAATCACTTCACGGTCACGAACAAGAGTGAGATCTAATAGAGATAGGTATAAAAGATAAATAAAAGAGCAAAATAAAGTAAATACAAATAAAGTGCAGCAAGGTATTTTGGGTTTTTTGGTTTATAGATCTGAAAATATATGATGGAAAATAGACCCGGGGCCATACTTCCTATGCATAGGCATTTTATAAGCAAACAAATTATCATAGCAAGCAAAAACTAGCATATGCAAAGAAGAAGAAAGAAACAATAACAATCTCAACACAACGAGAGGTAATTTAGTAACATGAAAATTTCTAAAACCATATTTTCCTCTCTCATAATAATTGCATGTGAGATCATATTCAAATTCAACAATATAGCTATCACGTAACATATTCTCTAGTTGTTCCACATGCATGCAAAATTGACACTCTTCCAAAATAGTGGGATTATTATTTCCTAAAGTTGACACTCTTCCAAACCCACTTTCAATATTATTGCAAACATTATTATCATGAGGCTTAAATAAATTTTCAAGATCATAAGAAGCATTATCACCCCAATCATGATCATTGCAATAAGTAGTGGACATAGCAAAATTAGCATCCCCAAGCTTGGGGTTTTGCATATTATTAGCACAATTGACATTAATAGAATTTATAATAACATCATTGCAATCATGCTTTTCTTTCAAGGAGCTATCGTGAATCACTTTATAAATTTCTTCTTTTAGCACTTCATCACAATTTTCAGATTCAAGAATTTCAAGCAAAACTTCATAAAGATAATCTAGTGCACTCAACTCACTAGCAATTGGTTCATCATAATTGGATCCTTTAAAAAGATTAGCAAGTGGATGAGGATCCATAAACTTTTTGCTTCCTGATTTTCAATAAACACACAATTATACCAAGCGAACAAGCAAACAAGCAAACAAACCAAGCAAGACATAAAGGCAAACGAAAAGAAGGCAAATATTTTTGTGTTTTTTTGAAAACCTTTTAGATGTGGGGGAGAGTAAAACAAGAGGCAAATGGAAAATAATGTAAGTGCAAGAGATGAGATTTTATGATGGGTACTTGGTAGGCTTGATGTAGAACCTCCCCGGCAACAGCGCCAGAAATTCTTCCTGCTACTTCTTGAGCTTGCATTGATTTTTTCCTTGAAGAGGAAAGGGTGGTGCAGCAAAGTAGAGATAAGTATTTCCCTCAGTTAAGAACCAAGGTATCAATCCAGTAGGAGGCACAACCAAGTCTCCAATATATGCACCTGCACAAACTAACAAGCACTTGAACACAACGTGAAAAAGGGGTTGTCAATCCCTTCACGGTCACGAACAAGAGTGAGATCTAATAGAGATAGGTATAAAAGATAAATAAAAGAGCAAAATAAAGTAAATATAAATAAAGTGAAGCAAGGTATTTTTGGGTTTTTTGGTTTATAGATCTGAAAATATATGATGGAAAATAGACCCAGGGGCCATAGGTTTCACTAGAGGCTTCTCTCTTGAAGATAACATACGATGGGTACACAAATTACTGTTGAGCAATTGATAGAAAAGTGTATAATTATGAAGACATCTAAGGCAATGATCATGAATATAGGCATCACGTTTGTGACAAGTAGACCGACTCCTGCCTGCATCTACTACTATTACTCCACACATCGACCGCTATCCAGCATGTATCTAGAGGGATAAACTCCTTCGGAAGGACCCTTTGTGGTCAGCAAAAACCTTAACAATGGGTCATATTATCTCATCGACATACGTGAACATAATAAGTCATGTACCTCTGAGGAGGAGACCAACGGGCCTTGGAATATTGCTCATCTTCGGCCTTACTATACTTGAGCCACTGGCTCCAGTCATTGTACATACATATCAGTGTATATATATTTTATGATCAACATAATAAAGCCGACATCCCCGAAACTCGGGCCCTCTGTTGTTTCTTCTCATATATTGTGCATGAGTCTTTCATTAATTGATCATAAGGTCACTTGGGGGCTTCTAACTCACCGAGTTTAGATATCTTACCCTCTTGACCGGCAAATAAACGCCATCATATGGGTTACACATGCCTGTTTGCTTGATGCTACTCCAAAAGGTGACCCGCCGTACTCTTGACAGTCAATCTTTTATGGCCCTGAACTAGTCAAGGTTAAAACGGCGGCTTATGTCACGTGAGAGCCGGCTAACAGAAAGCGAGGATAAACCCACCTGTTTGCTTGTTGCTTCTCCAAAAGGTGACCCGCCGTACTCTTGACAGTCAATCTTTTATGACCCTGAACTAGTCAAGGTTAAAACGACAGCTTATGTCATGTGAGAGCCAGCTTACGGGAAGAAAAAATAAGGCTATCATGCCAAGCTTCATTGAAGCATGATTTGAGCCTTAACAGCTAGTCTTTTATTGAGCCTTAAAAGCCGACTTATAAATATTGAGATATACATATTTGTATTCCCTATTTCTGTCTCTGGAGGAATTTTATGCTCTTTATCATATTTATGCGTAGACTATAAGTTTCCGGGTCAAAGGAAGTCCGGGTTAGCATTGATCAGTATTGAGCTTATTATGGCCATGAGCCACCAGGTTATCACCTCAAGATTTTCATGACCGTGAGTCATCGGGTTATTAACCCGCCATTGCTTCTGAGCAATAAGTATTACAACTATAAGTCGCCATTATAATAATTGTTGGGTTATTATTACAACCCCTTACAACCAATACGTCAAAAATATCAAATGGGCTCCTTTGTTCAAAGGGTGGTGCAACGAAAGGATGCATATTAGATTATACCAAAAATCCAAAAAGGATTTATAATGCAGTTGCTGGATCGTCAGTTAAATAACGATGCATGAAGGCATGTCAGAGCATAAAGTGTTTACTAAGCCTATTACAAGGCTTCAGCTGAGCCCAAATTTCAGCAAAGTTTTTTCACAGGAATGAATCTACTCCTGTAAGCCGTCTCTGGCATCATCCGGGTTGGTACCCTCCGGGTTAACATCTTGCTGGTGCCCTGAAGTAGAGGTCCCCGGGTCATCCTGAGCCGGCTCTTCTTTGTTTCCGGTCTGAAGATTGTCCGAGGCCCAGTTGACACCAGTTAAAGCTTCAAAGATTGCTTCATCATTAATGGTAGAGGAAGGGTTGATATCAGGGGGGAAATATGCTTACGCCTTTGAGGAGTCAGGTCTATAACGTCAAAAGAGGGCGCCTTGACTCGAGTGTTGTTGTTGTCATAAGCTGGCTGGTACTTCTTCAAATCAAGTTCTTGTGCAAGCTAACACGCCAGTGGCCGCATTTCTCTGATGCACTTCGCATAATCCACCTCGCTGAAGACAGGCCCGTCATCTTTATATTGCGGGAACCCACCGGCCATCTCTTCAGGGTACAACTTTGATTGATAAGCTTTTGCCCGGCTTAGCAAAGTTATCGCTCCTGCACGGGTGGCTGACATCTTCAGCTCTTCAATTTGTTTGGGCATTGTGGACAGTTGATCCAGTACATCTTTTATAAGCTGTGGTGGTTTCTTGCCGTTTGATGCAGCCACAAGAGTGTGAAGACTTCTAGCATATAATTTTTCCATTAAGGAATAGATGGCTTTCAGCTTCATAAGCATGTTGGGCCCAAGGTTGGAACTCCTGGCACCTGCCATACATTCAAAACAAGAGTCACTAGGCGAGTTATATTCAAATATTTCAAGTCGCCAGGCGGGTTATGTCAAATTGATTCACAATTTTACTTACCAAAGATGGCTTCGGTCAACAGGGAAATATGGCATTTTAAGCCACTCAACTCTTCAGCCACTGGTTTCAGCTGATCTTCGGCATCCTGGGCTTGTTTCAACAAAGCAGCCTTTTCAGTTTCAAAGGCGGATTTTTCTGATTCAAAGTCCGCCTTGATTTTCTCCAAATCTTTCAATGAAGATTCCAAGCTTGCTTCAACTTTGGATCACCCGGCTTATTCTGACTCAAAGTCTTTCTTCAACTGGCAAAGTTTTAGTCAGCCAAAGACAATGCTTCCTGTAGGATAAAGAAGATTTTTTCAGATTAGCTGGTTAAGTCAGCGACAACGGTTGACCTAGTACTTGGGGGCTATCTCATGCATGATAATTCATTTAAGTCCCAAGCATATTGCAAGAAATATACTTGGCACTTGGGGGCTAATGCATGTCATTTTTTTGATATTAAAGCATACGAGAAGACCCGACTCATCTCAAGAAGATGAGCCGGCCCTTGGGGGCTACATGATGTTTTCTTTTAAGGAGTGCTTAAAGAACTGGCTTATCATTTGCATGATAACCCGGCCCTTAGGGGCTACACTTTGGACTCTACATATTTTTATCTAAGTCTTAATTATACTCAAGTTCTTCCTATGATCAAGACTTGGGGGCTACATAAGGATATATAACAGGAGAAAATGGAATATACCTCATATATTTTCTTCATCATATTAACTAAGTCGGCCTTCATGTCCCCGCTTGTTGCCATACGGCTTAGATAGCCAGCATGTAGTTCTTCAGCACTGAGGTCCTCATAGTTTTGCTGTTCAAGCTTTGATCTGCCCTTTTCAAGCAAGGGCGTCTCCTCCTTGGCAGTGTGCTTAGTCAATACCTTGGAGATTTCTGGCATTTTATGACTCGCCCCAATAATGACAATATCATCATTGATCTTCTCAGGAGGAGTTTCTTTAGTCGCCTTGATGGGGCTTGAGTTAAGAATGGGACTTGGCGGGTTAAGTTTGTCCATCGGGTCAGCATCAACACCCATTGGCTCAGTCTGCGGGGGTGGGTCACCCCGGTCATCATGATGGTCTTCAGGATTTGCAATATTGGCCTCAGGGGTTACTAATACCTGGTCTTCTAACTCAAGGATCTGGGGCATCTTTGAAGAGTCGCCCATTTTTCTCTTCTTGCTTTTGACTTGGGCCCTGTGATTAAGATAATAGGTTCAAAGGACACATGACAGCAGGTTAAGATATCAATACTTAAAAGTACAGCTACTTACCCAGGATTTATGACCAAGGCAGGCAGCTGTGTAGAAGACAAGTCTCCTGAAGACGGGGGTGACTCCTGATAATTGGAATCAGACGGGTTAAGTGGTTGCCTTATAAGGCCGGCTTTGGGTAAAGAAGGAGTTGGACTGTGTGGCACCTTGTTACGCCGCTTGCGCGTGGAGGGTTCATGAGTTAACCCGGCCACCAGATCTCCAGAGCCGCCACTCCGAGTTTGGCGCCTTGACTCATGCTGAGTTTTCTTCAAAATAAAGTATGGGTCTAAATGAGCATCTGGATGAGAAAAGCTTACTTTCCGAACGACCCGCCTCGTCTTCTCTGGAGGCGAGGAGTCTGAGCCGAAAGAGATGGAAATTACCTCAGCATCATCAGCCCAGTTTGTTGCTATCTCATCCTAAGAACAAGAGGCGTCAGCTAATTCGATAAAGAGGCGGCCAAGAGAGTCGAGTTCTACCTCTGATTGATCATCAGCATCTGCTGACTCGCCCACGAGATCCGGCTCAGTTGCGGTGATGGGTTTGTTTTTCTTCCGGGTTGGCGCAGTTTTGGTTTTGGTTGCCTGAGTATTCTTCTTCGTCATCCAGAAGGCAGAGCTGGGCTGCAAAAATTAAAAGGGTTAGAAGGAAAAAAATACAAAGTAAAGTACGGATTTATAAGCCGGATATAAAGGAATGCTTACAGGTGGGGCTGGGTTGAGTTTGAAAAACGGTAACAACCCCGTCTTGTTACAGTTTTCTTGAGGCTCCCTGAGCAGACTCTTTACGGTTTTGTTCACTTCATCAGCGGTAAAATTATCAGAGTTGTACCGCTGAGGATCATTTGACTCGCCTGAGTATTCACACATTAAGCCAGGATGGCGACTTAAGGGGAGGATCCTCCATGCAACCCAGCACCCGGCTAGATCAACCCCTGTTAACCCATTGCCCAGCAAGGCCCTTACTTTTGAATAAGCTGGGAGTGCTTTAGCATGTTCCTCTGGAATGATCTTGCTGGGCAAATTAAAATCCATGGGAAGGCGGTCAACTCTGTAACCCGGCAGAGGGTTCTCATCGGCTGGGGCGGTATTCTTGCAATAAAACCAAGTTTTCACCCATCCCTTAGGGTGACTTGGCAGGGTGGCTAAAGGAAAACAGCCATCTCTACGTCTTTGGATTGAGATTCCACCGAGTGTTAAGCTCGGGCCATCCACGCATTCAGTTTGGCGGTTCATATAGAAAAATTCTTTGAAGAGAGGGACAGTGGGCTCCATTTGCAGATATGCTTCACAAAAGATTTGAAAGTGGCAGATGTTGGATATGGAGTTTGGGCCCAAGTCTTAAGGATGAAGGTTGAAGTAGTTCAAGATATCTCAAAAAAATTTGGTCCCAGGCTGAGTGAAGCCTCTAAGGATACGGTCAGTAAAAACCACAACCTCCCCTTCGCCAGGTTTAGGAACATCATCCCCTTGGCCGGCTCGCCAGCCAATTTCTTCCTCAGCCACCAAGAGACCTTAGTCTTGATAATCTTTAAGGATGGCCTCGTTGACTAGGGAAGGCACCCAATCATAAATAGTGGTTTTCGACATACTGAGCCGCCTAAATACAATGGAAGACTGCAGAAATAGAATATGGCGAGTTACTTGAGAAGTAATGACTCATCATCACAGTCATATGAATAAGACAGCATAATGGTAAGTCGCCCTAATAGTGAATCGATTTAGCTACAGATACAACTTCTAAAACTTGGCGAGTTATAGATATGCTGGTAAGCCTCCTAAGATACAAAGGCAAGTTAATTAAAGGCTGGGGGTTGCTAAAGTTTTTTTCTGCTAAGTGTGGAACAAACAAGTTTCAAACTAGAATAGCTACAATTGTGGATCTACAGACAGTTCAAAAAAGAAAAATAATGGCTAAACCTAATGGTGGCAGCGGAGTTACTAGTGAACTGTTCGCGGATTCTGAATGAAGCATGATCTGTTCAGATGCAAGACTGGTATTAAAACTATTTCTGCAATACTTTTATGGCCATCTCAGATCCAATATAAAATCTACTCAAGATATTATGGGGAAGAACGGACACCGATGAACTCTATGAACTCCGACAAGATAATGTGAATCTAAGGAGGAGAGGTTCCAGTACCTGGTTGTAATGGCCGAGAGTGGAGGTGCGCTGCTGAACTTCGGTGAAGGCGGAGCGGTGCTACAGTCTCGAGCGAGGCGGCTGGCGAAGGTCGACAGGCGCGGCGGAGCTCCAGTCGCAAAGGGGTTCAAGAGGAAGAAGAAGAAGCGGAGGAGACAAGGTAAAATGAAAGAAGGGGAACCCCCCCATGTTTATTTATAAGGGGGAGTAACAGTAAATGGCAGGTGCAAAAATCGAGGAGGCGCAATAACTTTTGGAACAAAAAGATGCCTCGGTTTTCGAGATAAGTGGATTTACATAAGATTCGTTATGACGTCATGAGAAACTCCCCAAATTTATGGAGGTGACATCATCATTTCATATGGAGGGTTATGAAGTTTTGCAAGTTGAGATTGTGAGACTCGAAGGGAAGACTCGCCAGACTAATGGTTGGAAGATTGACATGAACAACTTCAAATCAATCTGGGGCCTAATGTTGGGGATATAACCCCACAGTATAACCCGCCCTGAAAGGGCCGGGTCAACTCATTGGCAACTCTTGGAATTAGGCCTCAAATGGGCCAGGACGATCAAGACGTAGGACCAGAAGGGCGGCTCACAAGATGGGCCGGCTTAGGGCCCAAAGCTAGAAGGTGGCAGGCAGACCGAAGGTGTAAGCCGCCATATGGTGTCTTGTCATAAAAGGCAAAGCGTCTTAGAGTTAGGCTCGGTCACGGATCATGACTCGACCTGGACTCTTGTAAGCCGGAGGCCTCGACCTGTATATAAAGGCGAGTCCCCGACACAGAATAGGGCAAGTTACAATCAATCGATAGCTAGGTCAAGCGAATCCGCTCCCTTGTAATCGATACTCAAGCAATAAGAAGAAAAGCGGGAGTAGGCTTTTACCTCCACCGTGAGGGGCCGAACATGGGTAAACTCGTGTCCTTCAACCCGCTCAACCCCGACAAGCTAATCACCGTTTGCGATGGCCTCACGTATAAGTCCTCACACTAGGACATCTGCCGTGACAAAACCACGACAGTACTTGATCGGGACGGATCGTGAAGGTGTACGACTACATCAACCACATTGATAAACGCTTCCGCTTAGCGATCTACAAGGGTATGTAGATGCTCTCCCCCTCTCATAGCTATGCATCTCCATGGATAGATCTTGCGTGTGCGTAGAATTTTTTTTGTTTTCCATGCAACGTTCCCCAACAGTGGCATCATGAGCTAGGTCTATGCGTAGATGATATGCATGAGTAGAACACAAAGGAGTTGTGGGCGGTGATGTTCATATTGCTTACCACCAATGTCTTATTTTGATTTGGCGGTATTGTGGGATGTAGCAGCTCAGACCAACCTTACATGTCCACGTACATGAGACCGGTTCCACGGACTAACATGCAACTTGTTTTGCATAAAGGTGGTTGGCGGGTGTCTATCTCTCCCACTTTAGTTGAATCGAATTTGACTACAGCGGTCCTTGCAGAAGGTTAAAACAACAACTTTATAATCTTCGTTGTGGTTTTGCGTAGGTAAGAATGGTTCTTGCTAGTTTCCCGTAGCAGCCACGTAAAACTTGCAACAACAAAGTAGAGGACGACTAACTTGTTTTTGCAGGGCATGTTGTGATGTGATATGGTCAAGATGTGATGTGATATATGTTGATGTATGAGATGATCATGTTTTGTAATAAGTTCATGACTTGCATGTCGATGAGTATGTGTGACGCCCCGAGACCGATGCTCTAGTGTCTTCCAGTTATTTCCGTTGACGTCGTGTGTTTCAACTGCTTGTTGCCATGATCGTGACGAGTGCCATTGTCATATTTTGTTTATTGCATCATGTTCATCATTGTTATGTTGCATTGTGCCATCATGTGTTGTTGCCAAGTTTCATCTCAAGGGCATTATGGTGTTCATCTTGTTGTGCTTGCACTATGTTTATAGTGTTGATTGCCTATGCACTTGACACATGCATCCTCACCTCTTCCTTCTTCTTCCTTTTCTTTTTGCAAGTGACATTTTTTCTTTTCTGTCATTTTCCCACTTCTGGCAGTATATTGTATTGTGTAATTGTGAGCATTTTTCTACAGCAACATATACATGTTATATATCATTTTGCACTAGAAAAATCCAAATAATCCATTGGTAGCAGTAGTTTAGCCATTTGAGCAAGTTTGCAAACATGTCATTTTTACAGCATACGCCATTTTCTCATTTTTGGGTATTTAAGTACGAGCATGCTATGTGGTAGTTTTGCACACGAATAGGTTCATTTTCATGTCTACTTGCTGCTAGTTTTCTTCCATGCCATGGAATGCTTTGTAGTGAGAGCAGCAAGCTAGCAAACATGCTAACATGACTCTGTTCTGCCATGCCTTGTTAATTTTGCCAAGTCTGAAACTGCCATATATAACTTGTCATATTGCATTGGTACTACCATCATATCTGTAGATCTTCGGAACATGGTCAGTAAGGGAGTTTTGCTAAGTGCAATTAGTACAAGCCTGCCATGCTCATAGTTGCCATGAAAAGTTCTTGTTGCATGTAGTTTACTAGCCTTAAACATTGCATCCTGAATCTGTTTTCTGCCATGAATTGTGTTTTTCACTGTCTGAAAATCTGTATCACTTGTCAGTTTTCCATGCTGTTTTGCTAATGATCTAAGGAGTTTTAGAAATAGTTCAGTAAGCATATTTTGTAGTCGATGTTATGTACTATCATGCTAGGTCATTTGTTCCCTTGTTTGAGTTCTAGATCATATTTAAATGTTGCATCCAAATTGCCATGTTGCTGTTATGGACATTTAAATAGCATATTGTTTTGCTCACCGTTTGAGCTCCGTGCATCCGTTTTCGATGATCTATATATCAATTTCAACCGAAATCTTCCAATCTTTCCAGCGGAATGCTTAGTTTACCAAGATTTTGTCCATATTCATCTTGTATCCACCGATTCCTTCCCGTTGGCGTATCCCTCGTTCTGGTAGAACCGTAGCCCCTTTCGTAACATTCTTCATATGCATTCATGATAGAATTGTATGTAGAATATGTTCATTGCCATGCCTTGTTTGTTTATTGTATGCTTTCTCTTTCTTGTGGGTAGTACCGGGAGACGAGTCCGAGTCCGAGGACCCTGTCGAGTACGTTCACGAGGAGCAAGGTTTCGATTCCACTGAGGACAATTCAAGCAAGATGATCATTGCCCCCGATATCACTACTATCTTTGCTTGCTAGTT
The DNA here is from genome assembly GCA_011799875.1 of Thinopyrum elongatum. Classification (NCBI taxonomy): domain Eukaryota; kingdom Viridiplantae; phylum Streptophyta; class Magnoliopsida; order Poales; family Poaceae; genus Thinopyrum; species Thinopyrum elongatum. Next base: position 279,561,952 of record CM022299.1, on the reverse strand, counting down.
TTTCATTGCTATCGCTATGTCGTGCTACCTACCACTTGTTTATCAAGCCTCCTAAATTGCCATGATAAGCCTCTAACCCACCTTCCTAGCAAACCGTTGTTTGGCTATGTTACCGCTTGCTCAGCCCCTCTTATAGCGTTGCTAGTTGCAGGTACAGTGCAGGTTGTTCCATGTTGGGACATGGATAACATGGGATATCACAATATCTCTTATTTAATTAATGCATCTATATACTTGGTAAAGGGTGGAAGGCTTGGCCTTTTGCTTGGTATTTTGTTCCACTCTTGCCGCCTTAGTTTCCGTCATACCGGTGTTATGTTCCTTGATTTTGCGTTCCTAACACGGTCGGAGTTTATGGGCCCCCTTGACAGTTCGCTTTGAATAAAACTCTTCCAGCAAGGCCCAACTTTGGTTTTACCATTTGCCTAATAACAACTAAAACTTGCATAGGGACTTACCGGTACTCGAGGATAATTAATCAACAACCCGGGCCAATGCTCCTCATGAGTGTTGGTCCAAACCGGGCAGCCTGCGGGGCCACCACGGGGAAACTCAATGACTGGTTTTACTCGTAGCTTGACCCATCTGACTGTGACCTGAGATGAGATACGCGCGGCTCCTATCAGGGTGTCGGCACGTCGGGAGGTCTTGCTGGTTTTGTTTTACCATTGTCGAAATGTCTTGTGCACCGGATTCCGAGTTTGATCGGGTTGTCCTGAGATGGAGATTTGCCTCCGTGGATCGTGAGAGTTTGTGATGGACTAAGTTGGGACACCCCTGCAGGGTTAAATCTTTTCGAGAGACATGCCCACGGTTATGTGGCAGATTGTAATTTATAATATCCGGTTGTAGAGAACTTGACACCAGATCCGAATTAAAATACAACAACCGCGTGCGTAACCGTGATCGTCTCTTTTCGAGTGAGTTCAAAAAGAGAACACGGTGGGGTTATGATTGAATCGTAAGTAGTTCAGGATCACTTATTGATCATTACTAGTTGTGACCGTTATGCGTAGTTACTTTTCTTACTCTTGTACTCGTAAGTTAGCCACCATACAATGCTTAGTGCTGCTGCAACCTCACCACTTATCCATTCCATACCCATTAAGCTTTGCTAGTCTTGATACCCATGGTAATGGGATTGTTGAGTCCTCGTGGCTCACAGATTACTACAACAACAGATGCAGGAACAGGTAATGCGATGCTATGACGTGAGAGCGATGCTTGCTTGTTTTGGAGTTCTTCTTCTGCTTCTTCTTTGATCGAGGGATAGGTTCCTGGTCGGCAGCCTGGGCTAGCAGGGTGGATGTGTTGTTTGAGTTTTTGTTTGTGTTTCATCCGTAGTCGATGTTGCTCTTTTGAATGATGTTTGATGTATTTGTGAGGCAAGTGTATGCCTTTGTCTGTATCCCCATCTATTATGTAATGGTACGATGTAATGATATCCACCTTGCAAAAGCGTCTTCAATATGCGCTTCTATCCTTGGTGGGACCTTCGAGTTCCTCGAGGATAGGGTCGCATATTGGGCATGACAGTACGACAACCGGCGGGAGCCTTAGGGTTGTCTTTAATTATTGTACGACCTGCGTGTCAATCACTTGAGCGCCATGTAATTGCTTTACTTTATCGCTATGCTTAGCAATAGTTGTAGAAGCAATAGTTGGCGAGATGACCCTGACGCGACGATGGAGATCAAGGTGTCATGCCGGTGATGATAGAGATCATGACGATGCTTTGGGGATGGAGATCAAAAGCACAAGATGATGATGGCCATATCATGTCACATATTTTGATTGCATATGATGTTTATCCTTTATGCATCTTATTTTGCTTAGAACGACGGTAGCATTATAAGATGATCCCTTCACTTAATTTCAAGATAAAAGTGTTCTCCCCAAGTATGCACCGTTGCTAAAGTTCGTCGTTTTGAAGCACCTCGTGATGATCGGGTGTGATAGATTCTACGTTCACATACAACGGGTGTAAGCCAGTTTTGCACATGCAGAATACTTGGGTTAAACTTGACGAGCCTAGCATGTACAGACATGGTCTCGGAATACTGGAGACCGAAAGGTCGAACATGAGTCATATAGTAGATATGATCAACACAGAGATGTTCACCATTGAAGACTACCCCATCTCACGTGATGATCGAACATGGGTTAGTTGATTTGGATCATGTATCACTTAGACAACTTGAGGGATGTTGATTTAAGTGGGAGTTCATTAGTAATTTGATTATTTGAACTAAAATTTATCATGAACTTAGTATTAATAGTTTTTGCATATCTATGTTGTAGATCCATCGCCCGTGCTACCGTTCCCTTGAATTTTAATTCGTTCCTAGAGAAAGCTAAGTTGAAATATGATGGTAGCAACTACACGGACTGGGTCCGTAACTTGAGGTTTATCCTCATTGTTGCACAGAAGAATTATGTCCTTGATGCACTGCTAGGTGGCAGACCTGCTGCAGGAGCTGAAGCAGATGTTATGAACGCCTGGCAAGCTCGATCTGATGACTACTCAATAGTTCAGTGTGCCATGCTTTACGGCTTAGAACCGGGACTTCAAAAGCGTTTTGAATGCCACGGAGCATATGAGATGTTCCAAGAGCTGAAATTGATATTTCAAGCTAATGCCCGAGTTGAGAGATATGAAGTCTCCAAAAAGTTCTTTAGCTATCAGATGGAGGAAAACAGTTCCGTCAGTGAACACATACTCAAAATGTCTGGGTATCATAACCACTTAACCCATCTGGGAATTGATCTTCCAGTTGAGAGTGTTATTGACAGAGTTCTTCAGGCACTGTCACCAAGCTACAAAGGCTTTATGATTAACTATAATATGCAAGGGATGACGAAAACGATTCCCGAGCTCTTCGCGATGCTGAAATCAGCGGAGGTAGAAATCAAGAAATAACATCAAGTGTTCATGGTTAACAAGACTACCAGTTTTAAGAAAAAGGGCAGGGGAAAGAAAGGGAACTTCAAGAAGAATGGCAAGCAAGTTGCCGCTCCCGTGAAGAAGCCCAAAGCTGGACCCAAGCCTGAAACTGAGTGCTTCTACTGCAAGGGAAATGGTCACTAGAAGCGAAACTGCCCCAAATACTTGGCAGATAAGAAGGATGGCAAAGTGAACAAAGGTATATTTGATATATATGTTATTGATGTGTTCCTTACTAATGCTCGTAGTAGTGCCTGGGTATTTGATAATGGTTTGGTTCTCATATTTGTAACTCGAAACAGGAGCTGCGGAATAAACAAAGATTGGCTAAGGACGAGGTGACGACGCGCGTCGGGAATGGTTCCAAGGTTGATGTGATCGCCATCGGCACGCTACCTCTACATCTACCTTCGGGATTAGTTTTAGACCTCAATAATTGTTATTTGGTGCCAGCGTTGAGCATGAACATTATATCTAGATCTTGTTTATTGCGAGACGGTTATTCATTTAAGTCAGTGCATAATGGTTGTTCTATTTATATGAGTAACATCTTTTATGGTCATGCACCTTTAATGAATGGCTATTCTTGTTGAATCTCGATCGTAGTGAAACACATTCATAATATTAATGCCAAAACATGCAAAGTTGATAATGATAGTGCAACATACTTGTGGCACTATCGTTTAGGTCATATAGGTGTAAAGTGCATGAAGAAACTCCATGCGGATGGACTTTTGGAATCACTTGATTATGAATCATTTGATACATGCGAACCATGCCTCATGGGTAAGATGACTAAAACTCCATTCTCCGGAACAATGGAGTGAGCTAATGACTTACTGGAAATAATACATACCGATGTATGCGGTCCGATGAGTGTTGAAGCACGCGGCGGGTATCGTTATTTTCTGACCTTCACAGATGATTTGAGTAGGTATGGATATATCTACTTGATGAAACACAAGTCTGAAACATTTGAAAAGTCCAAAGAATTTCAGAGTGAAGTGGAGAATCATCATAACAAGAAAATAAAGTTTCTACGATCTGATCGCGGAGGTGAATATTTGAGTTATGAGTTTGGCCTTCATTTAAGACAAATATGGAATTGTTTCACAACTCACGCCACCTGGAACACCACAGCGTAATGGTGTGTCCGAATGTCGTAACCGTACTTTATTAGATATGGTGCATTCTATGATGTCTCTTACCGATTTGCCTTTGTCATTTTGGGGCTAAGCATTGGAGACAGCCGCATTCAGGTTAAATAGGGCACTGTATAAATCCGTTGAGATGACACCGTATGAAATATGATTTGGCAAGAAACCTAAGCTGTCGTTTCTTAAAGTTTGGGGATGCGACGCTTATGTCAAAAGGCTTCAGCCTGATAAGCTCGAACCCAATGCGAAGAAGTGCGTCTTCATAGGATACCCTAGAGAAACTATTGTGTATACCTTCTACCACAGATCCGAAGGCAAGATCTTTGTTGCTAAGAATGGGACATTTCTAGAGAAGGAGTTTCTCTCGAAAGAAGTGAGTGGGAGGAAAGTAGAACTTGATGAGGTAGTTATACCTTCTCTCGAATTGGATAGTAGCACATCAGAGAAAACTGTTCCCGTGATGCCTACACAAACTAGAGAAGAAGCTAATGATGATGACCATGAAACTTCAAATCAAGTTACTACTGAACCTCATAGGTCGACCAGAACACATACCACACCAGAGTGGTATGGTAATCCTGTCCTGGAAGTCATGTTGTTAGACAACGGCGAACCTACGAACTATGAAGAAGCTATGATGAGCCCATATTCCGACAAATGGCTTGAGTCCATGAAATCTGAGATAGGATCCATGTATGAGAACAAAGTGTGGACTTTGGTGGACTTGCCCGATGATCGGCAAGCCATTGAGAATAAATGGATCTTCAAGAGGAAGATAGACGCTGATGGTAATATCACTGTCTACAAAGCTCGACTTTTCGCAAAAGGTTTTCAACAAGTTCAAGGGGTTAACTACGATGAGACTTTCTCACCCGTAGCGATGCTTAAGTCTATCAGAATCATGTTAGCAATTGCCGCATTTTATGATTATAAAATCTGGCAAATGGACGTCAAAACTACATTCCTTAACGGATTTCTTAAAGAAGAGTTGTATATGATGCAACCAGAAGGTTTTGTCGATCCTAAGGGTGCTAACTATCGGATTCAGGGCTCCGCAGACCCAAGAAGGTTTGAACTCTAGGGCGTGTGCGAAGATCTCAACCTCTCAAGCCTCGAGCTCGTCGCCCTACAGCCTTGCCTAGCCGGATTCACATGAGCGGGGAAGAAGATGAACATGGCAGTTTACCCAGGTTTGGGCCACCTTGCGGTGTAAAACCCTACTCCTGCTTTGTGGTGGATTGGCCTCACGAGGAGGTTGAGGATGAACTAGTACAGTGGATGAGTTGCCTCGTGAGGGCTCGGGGGTGAGAATGAGTCAACCCCTTCTACGGTGGTGGCTAACCTATATTTATAGTGGCCTCGGTCCTCTTCCCTAGAAACTTAGGCGGGAAGGGATACCACAACGGCCAATTTGAAGGGGGACAAGAGGTACACCCTATCTTGACAAATGGTGGTCTTCTCCTGCAAAGCTACTGGTCGTGACGCAGCAGTGGGCTCGGCAATGACATCCGTCCTGCCGAGCTCGTGGTCTTGGTCTTGTGGCACTGGAATGGAAACCTTTGGAGGGCTCCTTGGGAACCCACGTCTGTCCTTGCTCCCTTAGCACCGAAAGGGAAACTATCTCCTCTGCGCCTGCTGGCGCCCGCCTGGCCTTGGTCGTCATGGCTCACATCATCGCAGCCTCATGAGGCTGGGCACTTGCATAGGAAACTCCGCTCCTCGGGAGGCAGCCTGGGGAGGTCACTCCTCTGGAGGTCTTGGTGTCGTCTGCCTCACGAGGCCAGGGGGCCCTCGCAAGGGTCTTGTCTTGGTAGTCTTGCAGATGGGTCGTACCAGGTTGTCGAAGGAGTCATGCTATGGGCCGCGGGCAGGCAAGTCTAGGTACCCTGGTTCCTAGAACGCCGACAGTAGCCTCGGGCCCAAGGCGCGCTCGGGCTTGGCTTCGAGGTGAAGCCAAAGGGCAAGGGCGAAGCGCCATGGGCCCCAAACCGCCTGCGGGCCAGGCTGACGCGTGGCGCTTGACGGGACGCGAACGCCTCCACTTCCCCATGCTGCCTCGGCAACTGCCCCGACTTGACAACTGCCTGGTGCATGCAGCACGGCCATCATTGTCCGGGACGTGGAGGGGAGCCGGTTGGCCTTCGACTTCCTATAAGAGGGCGAGGGAGGCAGAGCCCCCAGCCCATCTTCATCTTCTTACTGCTCGCTCCTCCTTCATCTCCGTCATGCCGCCACCTTGCCAGAGTGACAATGGCGCCAGTGAGGAGGTTCTCAGCCCAAGATAAAGGCAAAGCCCCACGAGAAGAGCTGGAGTTGCTCCCGCCGAAGAAAAGACGCGGCCGCCCTCGCAAGGCCACCGCAGCGCTCGCAGCCATCCTACTCTAGTGCGAGCGCGCCCCACCGGGATTCCCCGCTAGCGCAAGCGTTCGAACACAGGGCCCCGCGCATGGGAGCAGCCGCGAAAGCCGCGGAGGACGAAGCCAAGAAGGGGAACAAGTGACGACCGCGTGACCACCTCGCCCACTGGCCCATTTCGGCGGCACGGCCCGCGAGTTTGTGGTGTGGGCGGCGATGCCACCGCACACCTGGATCTGACTCCCATGATCCCTGGCGTAGGAGCTGCCAGCAAGGGGGCCCATCGAGTTGTGGCTACAGCACGACGGCTGCTGCGGCCAAGCTTCAGAGGCGGAGATCGAGGCCACCCCCTCTGGTGATGTCTTCATGACCTGGGGAAGGGGAGCGATCGCTCGGGCCTACAACTCGGAGGGGAGGCACGCCCTCCACTTTAGGTACGACGGGGCATCGATGCTCTTCTTCAAGGTCTTCGGAGAGGACGGAGAACGCCTGGAGTGCTGCCCCAGGGGTGGCGACCGCGGCGGCGACCATCCTTCTGGCAGACGAGGCGGCGAGGCCCTCGGCGGTGAACTTGCCCTTGGCCTTGTCCGCAACACCTCCAGCAGTGGTGGTACCTCCCCCGGAGAGAGTTCCAGCAATGAGGACTACACCGAGCCGCTGTGCCGCCGCGCCCGGGCCTAGGAGGAGGATGCGACGCCAGAGCCTGCACCTCCTGAGCAGAGGCCCTCGTCGGTCTTTTCTTTTGCTTCATTCCCAGTATTAGAACCATGAAAGGCCTCGAGGGGGCGTGTAAGAACCACGGCGCTTGCGCCTTTATTTTAACATTTTTGGCTCATGCTTTCGGTTATACTCGCGTTCTTCGTTTGGGCATTGGTCCCCTTTTTTTATCTCGCGGCAACGTGTTGCTCTGCGTCGACGGGACCCAGTCCCCAGGTGGGCTTCAGCCGTCGCTGGTATGCCAGGTCATGATGCCATGTCCAAGGCCAGGAGGTGAGCGACCCGAGGCCCGGTAAGAGCCCCTGAGGCGCGATGCTCAGGAGGTCCCCCTTGGCGCTCAAGCGACTATCGAAAGATTAAAAAAAAGGGGAGGTCCCTTGCCCAAGCGAGGCCGTGAAAAGATGAAACGTTAGCGGCAGAGGTCATGCTGGTGTGTGCAGGATAACTTACCTTGGCGAGGTTGCGTTCCACGGTGATTCCTTCGCCGTGGAGGCGAGCTTCCCTGGAGCTCCTGACCTTGTGCATGTCCCCTATTCTGCAATGGATTAGAATATGCCCCCTCTAGAGGCGTGTGAGGAGACTGATGCCTGTTATATTCCAAAAAGCGGTCAAGCGAATGCTGGCGCCGACGGGTTATGCCCTTTTCCCTGCGTTCCCCCGCGAGACCAGTGATTCCCCTCCCTTTGCTCATCATAATGCTCTACGTCCTCAAGACCCGGCCCCGGAGCGGAGCTCAGCCGCCGCTGGTATGCCAGGTCACAATGCCGTGTCCAAGGCCAGGGGGTGAGGGCTCAAGAGCAAGTAGGAGCTCCAGAGGCGCGATGCTCAGGGGACCCCCTTTTAACGTGCAAGCGATTTGTGCAAAAGAGGATGGCTCGCCTCGCGGAGGTGCTTGGCGAAGGCCATACCCGTCGTCACACGGAATTTAGGGCAACTTTCACTTAGACTTTGCGAAATGCCGAAGCTGGAGCGTCGTAGTCGCGATGTCTTGTCTCCCGAGGCCCCTGCGGGTTAGTTAGTCATGAAACACAAGGGGCAACGTGCGCTTGCTGGTTTGCTCGTGATCATTGTGTGAGAAGACGAAGGCACTAAGGACCTGGTGAGGTGACGTACACGGGGCCGGCCCGTGAGCCAGAGCTCAGTCTCTTAGATTTATCAGCGCTGCAGGGACGGACCCGAGCACAGGCGCCATGCCGGTAGCCCCCTCGCACGGGACGTTCAAGGGAAGAGCTGCCAATGTGCGGGGCTCACAGAGGTGACTCCGGAGGCAATGCATATCCAGACGCAAGGTTAACAACCAAAGTAGCTCGCGAAAACATAATTGATCTAGGGTACACAAATTTAAACGATATAACCGGGGGAAGCGGTCCCTGACAGCTCGAGGACAATGCGGTCGGAGGGGCGCCCTCAACTGAGCAAACCAAAAAGTCACCTGGCACCAGTGTTGTAGGAACATCGAGGTAGCTGGAGACGCATGCTGCGGAAGATCGTACCTCACGAGCCGGCTGACTCCTGAGGCCCTGGGGGCTCACGAGGCCTAGGGGGCTCGTAGGGACCTAGGACTTCCTTCGACATGACCGCCTGGTGCCTGGCCTTGTGAGACACCATTGCACGCTGCGCGAAGCGCTGGTACGAGGCGCCCATGTTCAGCAGGCCGACCGGCATGCAGACGTAGTTGCAGGGGTAGCCCCCGCTCAGGCCGACATGGGACGGCCAAAAGAGGTCCTGCGAAGCGGCCCTGTTGAGGCCTTAGATGTTGACGCACACGCGCAGCTCGCTACCCACATCAAGGGCCGCAGCTGCACTAGGAGGCCGTGCGGGACGGCGCTCGCCACGCATGGCCCTTGCCTCCTGAAGCTCCTGGATCGCCTTGGTGATGAACTCTCGCGCGCCTGGCACCTCGCGCCTTGCGCCTTGTTCACGGGGGGCGCACCGAAGCACACCTCCAAGTGGTGCCTGAACACCTCCCTCGTCGTGCCGGTCAGGTCAGAGGCCCTCCAGACAAGAGCCCCCGAGCCCATCCTGAGGGGGGCACCAGGCGCGCCTTCCTATGTGAGAGGAAAGGGCGCCCCAACAGTGGGCACTGGCCCGAGGCACCGCCAGCGGGCGCTCCGGGCTCCTGATGGCCCTTGGGAAGGAGCTGCTTCTTCTTCTTGGGGGTGGTTTCCGAAGGTGGGATGGTGCTCTTGTCGTCCGAGTTGTCAGCCGCTGCAGCTTGGTAGGCGCGCTCGAGGGAGCACACCGAGTCCTTCTCATCACAGGCGACCGTGATGATACCGCCGCTCCCTGGCATCTTGAAGATGTTGTAACCATGGTGAGTTGCTGCCATGAACTTGGCGAGGGCCGGATACCCAAGGCTGGCATTCTACGGGAGGCCGATGTGGGCGACGTCAAAGTCAATGAGCTCGGTGTGGTAGTCGTCACGCTTGCCGAAGGTGACTGGGAGGCATACCTGCCCCAGGGGGACGGTGGAGCCATCGGTCACTCCTAAGAAGGGCTTGGTTGGCAGAAGCTAATCATAAGGCACTTGGAGCGTCTCAAACGTCTGGACAGAGAGGACATTGAGCCTCGCGCTGCCATCGATGAGGGTCTTGGTGACGAGGACGTTGCTGATGGTGGGCGTGCAGAGCATGGGAAGGGTGCCAGCGGCGGCTGAGCACTTGAGCTGGTCCATGGAGTCGAAAGTGATGGTGTGATTCGACCACCTAAGGGGACGCGTCGCCTCAAGCTTGGGGAGGGTCATGTTCACCTCACGAGCAAACTGCTTGAAGATGCGATATGAGGCAGGGGCCTGGGCACCGCCCAAGATGCAGGCGATAGTGCGAGGCTCCTGGAACCCCCCAGCCCTATCATCTTGCCGGTTGTCGTTGTTTCTCCTTGGCGGCGGCGATAGCGGAGGGAGGCCGGCATTTCCCTGAGGACGGACCTCACGAGGCTGGTCACGCCAGGGCCCGTCGCAAGGCTCATCACGCCAGCGGTCCTCATGAGGCTGGTCGTGCCAGCCTGGTGAGGGTCGCGGTTGTCCCAGCGGCCTCCGCCGCGGCCTCCTCCACGGCCGTAGCCACAGTCAGCCCGCTCGGAGCGGCAGCCAAGGCGCCCCTCGCAGAGGGCCCTGAACTCCTGGCAGTCGTTGGTGTTGTGGCTATGGACGTTGTGGAAGATGTAGAATGGGCGGTTGCCCCGGGGAGGTTCGTCGTGGTCGCGACCACGCTTCATCTCGGGTTCAGCCGCAAGCACGGCTAGACCCTTGCGCTTTGCCTCCTTAGCCTTGGCCTTCTTGTCTTCAGGATCGGCCTTCAGAAGCTCAAGGAGGGAGAGGCGGCCCTCCTCGGCCCTTGCGCACTTGTTCGCCAGGTTGAACATCTCCAGGGCTGAGCACAAGTCCTAGTTGATGGCGAGCTCCTCCTTCATCTTGACGTCCCGGACGCCTTCAGAGAACGCTGAGATGATGGCCTCATCCGATGACTTCGGGATCCTGAGGCGGACGTTCGTGAAGCGTCGTATGTACTTGTGCAAGGTTTCGCCGGACTGCTGCTTCACGCACCGCAGGTCACCCACTGCAGGAGCGCGGTCCCGTGTGCCCTGGAAGTTGGCGATGAAGCGCTCGCGGAGCTCCTCCCAAGAGGAGATCGACCCCTCCGGGAGGTTCAGGAGCCAAGAGCGCGCGCCATCCTTAAGGGCCATTGGGGAACTAGTTTGCCATGACCTTGTCATCTCTGCTTGCCGCTTCGATGCTCAGCGCGTAGGGCTAGAGGAATTCCACGGGTTCTGGGGTGCCGTCGTAGCACGGAGGCAGATCTGGCTTGAACTTACCAGGCCGGATGACACGGCGCAGCTCCGGGGAGAAAGCACGGCAGCCCGCCGCACTCACAGGCGCCGCGTGCGCGAGGGGGGCCCAGCCTTGATGTCTGCGCGTCGCAGCTTCGGGCGGCGTGTGGTCTTGGGGCTAGCGCTGTGGCGCTAGGAGCGCGCGCGTCAGCTTGCGGCCGCTGGACCACCTGGCAGCTTGCTTCATCGCACGCTGGTGCTCTGCGCAGCGGGTCGCGCCGGGGCGCATCGCCCCTGGGCTCGGGGTCGGCACCGCGCAGTGGAGGAGGAGGATGCGCGCCGTGAGCCACGTCGCCTGCCTGAGATGGCGGGGGAGGGAGCGAGCGGGATGGTGCAGGCGCCTCGCCGGCAGCATTGACGAGCTCGGCGATGAGGCCAAGCCAGTCGTCGTAGAGGTCGTTGGCGGGGCGATAACGCATGAGCTCGCGCGCCATGAGCAATGCAGCCTGCGCGTTTGCCGGCCCACGGCGAGCGTGGGAGGATGACGCAGTGGCTGGAGTGGGCGATGGAGTAGCTATACGGCCGTCACGCCGCACGGAGGGTGGCAACGACGAATCCTACTGCTCGCGAGCAGCGGGGTCAGTGGCAATGTTAGCCACGGGGGAGGCAGAGCGGCGAGGAGCGCCGTTGCCCATGGGTGCCGTCTGGGCGACACGAGCGGCCTGGCGCTCCACGCGGACATGGCGTGCGTCAGCCATGGGAGCGATGGAGCGGAGGCGAAGCGAAGGTGGAAGAAGGACTTCGACACACCCCTACCTGGCGCGCCAAATGTCAGATTCAGGGCTCCGCAGACCCAAGAAGGTTCAAACTCTGGGGCGTGTGCGAAGATCTCAACCTCTCAAGCCTCGAGCTCGTCGCCCTACAGCCTTGCCTAGCTGGATTCGCGTGAGCGGGGAAGAAGATGAACACGGCAGTTTACCCAAGTTCGGGCCACCTTGCGGTGTAAAACCCTACTCCTGCTTTGTGGTGGATTGGCCTCACGAGGATGTTGAGGATGAACTAATACAGTGGATGAGTTGCCTCGCGAGGGCTTGGGGGTGAGAATGAGTCGACCCCTTCTACGGTGGTGGCTAACCTATATTTATAGTGGCCTCGGTCCTCTTCCCTGGAAACTTAGGAGGGAAGGGATACCACAATGGCCAATTTGAAGGGGGACAAGAGGTACACCCTATCCTGACAAAAGGTGGTCTTCTCCTGCAAAGCTTCTGGTCATGACGCAGCAGTGGACTCGGCGATGACATCCGTCCTGCCGAGCTCGTGGTCTTGGTCTTGTGGCACCGGAATGGAAACCTTTGGAGGGCTCCTTGTGAACCCACGTCTGTCCTTGCTCCCTTAGCACCAAAAGGGAAACTGTCTCCTCTGCGCCCGCTGGCGCCCGCCTGGCCTTGATCGTCATGACTCACGTCATCGCAGCCTCGTGAGGCTGGGCACTTGCATAGGAAACTCTGCTCCTCGAGAGGCAACCTGGGGAGGCCGCTCCTCTGGAGGTCTTGGTGTCGTCCGCCTCACGAGGCAAGGGGGCCCTCGCGAGGGTCTTGTCTTGGTAGTCATGCAGATGGGCCGTACCAGGCCGTCGAAGGAGCCACGCCATGGGCCACGGGCAGGCAAGTCTGGGTACCCTGGTTCCCAGAACGCCGACACTAACAAAGTGTGCAAGCTCCAGCGATCCATCTATGGACTGGTGCAAGCATCTTGGAGTTGGAATATACACTTTGATGAGGTGATCAAAGCATTTGGTTTTATACAGACTTACGATGAAGCCTATATTTACAAGAAAGTGAGTGGGAGCTCTGTAGCATTTCTAATATTATATGTGGATGACATATTGCTGATTCGAAATGATATAGAATTTCTGGATAGCATAAAAGGATACTTGAATAAGAATTTTTCGATGAAAGACCTCAGTGAAGCTGCTTACATATTGGGCATCGAGATCTATAGGGATAGATCGAGACGTTTAATAGGACTTTCACAAAGCACATACCTTGACAAAGTTCTGAAGAAGTTCAAAATGGACCAGTCAAAGAAAGGGTTCTTGCCTGTGTTGCAAGGTGTGAAATTGAGTCAGACTCAAAGTCCGACCATGGCAGAAGATAGAGAATGAATGAAAGTCATTCCCTATGCATCAGCCATAGGTTCTATAATGTATGCCATGCTATGTACCAGACCTGATGTGTGCCTTGCCATAAGTTTGGCAGGGAGGTACCAAAGTAATCCAGGAGTGGATCACTAGACAACGGTCAAGAATATCCTGAAGTGCCTGAAAAGGACCACGGATATGTTTCTCGTTTATGGAGGTGACGAATAGCTCATCGTAAAGGGTTACGTCAATGCTAGCTTCGACACATATCTGGATGACTCTAAGTCTCAAACCGGATATGTATTTATATTGAATGGTGGAGTTGTCAGTTGGTGCAGTTCTAAACAGAGCGTCGTAGCGGGATCTACATGTGAAGCGGAGTACATAGCTACTTCAGAAGCAACACATGAAGGAGTCTGGATGAAGGAGTTCATATTCGATCTGGGTGTAATACCCGTGACAACACTGGAGCAATTGCCTTAGCCAAGGAGTCAGGTTTCACAAGAGAACCAAACACATCAAGCAATGCTTCAACTCCATTCGTGAAAAGGTCAAGGATGGAGACATAGAAATTTGCAAAGTACATACGAATCTGAATGTGGCAGACCCATTGACTAAACCTCTTCCATGGGCAAAACATGATCAGTACCAAGACTCCATGGGTGTTAGATTCATTACTATGTAATCTAGATTATTAACTCTAGTGCAAGTGGGAGACTGTTGGAAATATGCCCTAGAGGCAATAATAAAGTGGTTATTATTATATTTCCTTAATCATGATAAAGGTTTATTATTCATGCTAGAATTGTATTGACCGGAAACTTAAATACATGCGTGGATACATAAACAAATACCGTGTCCCTAGTGAGCCTCTACTAGACTAGCTTGTTGATCAAAAGATGGTTAAGGTTTCCTAACCATAGACATGTGTTATCACTTGATAACGGGATCACATCATTAGGAGAATGATGTGATGGACAAGACCCATCCGTTAGCATAGCACATGATCGTTCAGTTTTTGCTACTGCTTTCTTAATGTCAAATACATATTCCTTCGACCATGAGATCATGCAACTCTCGGATACCGTAGGAATACCTTGTGTGCTATCAAACATCACTTCGTAACTGGGTGATCATAAAGGTGCTCTACAAGTATCTCCGAAGGTGTCTGTTAAGTTGGCGTGAATCGAGATTGGAATTTGTCACTCCATATGATGGAGAGGTACCTCTGGGCCCTCTCGGTAATACAACATCACAAGAAGCTTGCAAGCAAAGTGACTAAGGAGTTAGTTACAAGATGATGTATTACAGTACGAGTAAAGAAACTTGCCGATAACGAGATTGAACTAGGTATGGAGATACCGACGATCGAATCTCGGGCAAGTAACATACCGACGGACAAAGGGAACTACGTATGTTGTCATAAAGGTTCGACCAATAAAGATCTTCGTAGAATATGTAGGAACCAATATGGGCATCCAGGTCCCGCTATTGCTTATTGACCAGAGAAGCATCTCGGTCATGTCTACATCATTCTCGAACCCGTAGGGTTCGCACGCTTAACGTTCGTTGATGATATAGTACTATATGAGTTATGTTTGTTGGTGACCGAATGTTGTTCGGAGTCCCGGATGAGATCACAGACATGACGAGGAGCTTTGGAATGGTCCGGAGGTAAAGATTGATATATAGGATGATGGTATTTGGTCTCCAGAAGAGTTTCGGATTGCACCGGATATTTATCGGATCACCAGAAGGGCTTCCGGGAGGCCACGGGGAGTTATTGGGCTTATTGGGCCAACGAGGGAAGCACACCAGCCCACAAGGGGCTGGTGCTCCCCACCTCTAGGCCGCTGACCCTTAGGGGAGGAAAGGAGGAGAGCCAGCCCCTCCCGCCTTTCTTTCCATGCACCAAAGAAGGAGGAGGGCTGCCCCTCCTGCCTTCTCCTCCACGCGCAAGAAAAGGAAGGGGGCGCCTAGGGTAGGCACCCTAGGGCTGCCGCCAGCCCCTTGGGGGCGCGCCTAGGGCTGCCTCCCCTCCCCCTCCACCTATATATATGAGAGGAGGGGAGGGGGCAACACACACCATAATTCCCAAGCCGTGTGCGGCGCCCCCTCTCCCTCTAGTTCATCCTCCGCTCTAAACCGTTGTGCTTGGCGAAGCCCTACGGAATAGTTTCACCACCACCGTCACCACACCGTCGTGCTGCCGGAACTCATCTACTACTTCGCCTCCCTTGCTGGATCGAGAAGGCGAGGACGTTATCAAGCTGAACGTGTGCTGAATGCGGAGGTGCCGTACATTCGGTACTTGATCGGGACGGATCGTGAAGGTGTACGACTACATCAACTGCGTTGATAAATGCTTCCACTTAGGGATCTACAAGGGTATGTAGATGCTCTCTTCCTCTCGTAGCTATGCATCTCCATGGATAGATCTTGCGTGTGCGTAGAATTTTTTTGTTTTCCATGCAACGTTCCCCAACATTATTTACTAAGAAAGCAATATCAGGTCTAGTAAGAGTCAAGTATTGAAGAGCACTAATGTCTACTACACAACTTGTTCTTGTAGACTCGTGTTGGGCCTCCAAGTGCAGAGTTTTGTAGGACAGTAGCAAATTTCCCTCAAGTGGATGACCTAAGGTTTATCAATCCGTGGGAGGTGTAGGATGAAGATGGTCTCTCTCAAACAACCCTGCAACCAAATAACAAAAAGTCTCTTGTGTCCCCAACACACCCAATACAATGGCAAATTGTATAGGTGCACTAGTTCGGCGAAGAGATGGTGATAAAAGTGTAATATGGATGGTAGAAACATATTTTTATAATCTGAATAAATAAAAACAGCAAGGTAGCAAGTGATAAAATGGAGCACAAATGGGTCCGTACTTTCGCTAGTGCAATCTCTCAACAATGCTAATCTAATTGGATCATATAACCATCCCTCAACGTGCGATGAAGAATCACTCCAAAGTTCTTTTCCAGCGGAGAACATAAGAAGAAATTGTTTGTAGCTATTCTTTCCGATCGATCTATCCAAGAGTTCGTACTAAAAAAACACCAAGTTATTCTTTCCGATCGATCTATCAAGAGTTCGTACTAAAATAACACTAAGTTATTCTTTCCGATCGATCTATCAAGAGTTCGTACTAAAATAACACCAAAGCAAATTCAGATTCATAATACTCAATCCAACACAAAGAACCTCAAAGAGTGCCCCAAGATTTCTACCGGAGAAACAAAAGACGAGAACGTGCATCAACCCCTATGCATAGATTACCCCAATGTCACCTCGGGAATCCACGAGTTGAGTGCCAAAACACATATCAAGTGAATCAATATGATACCCCATTGTCACCGTGAGTATTCATAGCAAGACATACATCAAGTGCTCTCAAATCCATAAAAGTATTCAATCCGATAAAATGAAATCTCAAAGGGAAAACTCAATTCACAACAAGATAGAGAGGGGAAAACACCATATGATCCAACTATATTAACAAAGCCCGTGATACATCAAGATCATGACATTTCAAGAACACGAGAGAGAGAGAGAGAGAGATTAAACACATAGCTACTGGTACAAACCCTCAGCCCCGAGGGTGGACTACTCCCTCCTCATCATGGTGGCCGCCGGGATGATGAAGATGGCCACCGGTGATGATTTCCCCCTCCGGCAGGGTGCCGAAACAGGGTCTAGATTGGTTTTTTGTGGCTACAGAGGATTGCGGCGGCGGAACTTCTGATCTAGGGTTACCCCCGGGAGTTTTGGAATATTTGGGACTTTATAGGGCGAAGAGGCGGTGCGGGAGGCCACCGAGGTGGGCACAACCCACCAGGGCGCGCCTGGGCCCCCAGGCGCGCCCAGGTGGGTTGTGCCCCCCTCGGGGCACCCCTCTAGTACTTCTTTGGCCCATCCTGGGTCTTCTGGTCCAAAAAAATTCTCCAAAAAATTTCGCTGCATTTGGACTCCGTTTGGTATTGATTTTCTGCGATGTAAAAAATAAGCAAAAAAACAGCAACTGGCACTGGGCACTATGTCAATAGGTTAGTCCCAAAAAATGATATAAAGTTGCTATAAAATGATTGTAAAACATCTAAGAATAATAATATAACAGCATGAATACTTCATAAATTATAGATACGTCGGAGACGTATCAGCATCCCCAAGCTTAATTCCTACTCGTCCTCGAGTAGGTAAATGATAAAAGAAATAATTTATGAAGTGTGAATGCTAGCAAAGTGCATAAGTTTGATCAATGATAATTTTAATCACTTTTCCTAGCATCATAACAGCAATTTTTTTCTCATAAAACTTTTCATGTTAAAGTAGCAACCAATTCACATGTTAAGGTTCAAACAATGAATTCTCTTGAAACTCAACAACCTATGTTCTCAGTCACCAAACAATTGCAATTCAACTTATTCAACAAAATCTAAGTAAGAGCTCCACATACTCAATCATCATATAGTCTTCTATGATTGCTAGTACTCAAAGCATATTCTTAGAAAAAATTGCATCCATCAAACACAGAGAAAGATAGGGGCTTAATATTTCGCCTCCCAACTCATTTATCATAGAGATAATTGTCAACAATAATAAATCGTGATCAAATATATTTGACTGGTCATATGTGCCTAGATCTTTCCCCACCACATGATGCTTGCCAACTAGAGAATAGTTGAGGTTGAAATGAGACTTCATACTATTGACTCTTTGCATAAAAGTAAATACTGAAAAGTAAAAGATAGGCCCTTCGCAGAGGGAAGCAGAGGTTGTCATGCGCTTTTTATTTGGATGCCCAAGCTCTTAATGCAAAGGAACGTCATGTTATATTGCCCCTTATGATAGCAACCTTTATTATGCAGTCCGTTGCTTTTATTACTTTGCCATCACAAGTTCGTACAACGCTCAATTTTCCCTTACAATAAAAGATCAAACATATTTAGGAGCAATTTTTATTGCTTTATGCATCGATGACAACTTACTTGAGGGATCTTATTCAATCCATAGGTAGGTATGGTGGACACTCATGGCAAGAAACTGGGTTTAAGGGTTTTGGATGCACAAGTAGTATCTCTACTTAGTACGAATTTTTGGCTAGCAAAAGATCCTAGGCAAACACCACATGTTGGAGGATTCATGACAATATAACTTCTATGCAAATAGACACAACCATAACTCATTACGTTGTCTTCCTTGTCCAACTTCAACTAATTTGCTCAAGTTTGACAATAATTAATGGGTATTCACAATCATAGAAGATGTACAAGATAATGTATTTGTATGTGAAAGTTCTCTTCCTTATACTAATCATCCATGAATTACTTGTATGACCAATATTGTGATTGTCAAGCTTCAAAAGATTTCACTTTCTAAACCCAATGTGAAGCCACTACTAAGCATGATATGGATATATAATTTCAACTTCATGATATTCAATTCATTCAACAATTTACTCATAAGATATAAGTGAAGCACAAGAGTAAATAACAAACTACTCCAAAAAGATATAAGTGAAGATCAAGCGAGTAGTTGAGTAAAGGGGTAGCTAAGTGAGAACTCTTTCTTATTTAAAAACTTTCAGATATAAGTATTTTATTAAAACAGCAAGCAAATAAAATAAAATGACACTCTAAGAATAGCACTCATCATGTGAAGAAGCAAAAACTTAGGCTCAACCGAGGCTAACCGATAATTGTTGATGAAGAAAGGTGGGATGCCTACCGGGGCATCCCCAAGCTTAGATGCTTCAGACTTCTTGGATTATTAACTTGGGATGCCTTGGGCATCCCCAAGATTGAGCTCTTGTGTCTTCTTCATTCTTCTCATAACACGGTTTCCCTAATTCTTAAAAACTTCATCCACACAAAACTCAACAAGAACTCGTGAGATACGTTAGTATAAATCAATGCAATAACCTTATCATTCTCTACTGTGGAAAATAACTAAAATTATTATTCAACATTGCATACTAAATGCCTCTGCATATTTAATAGTACTGTCCTCAAATAGAATCATTAAACAAGCAAACATATGCAAACAATGTGAACATAACAGCAATCTGTCTAAAACAGGACAGTTTGTAAAGGATGCAAGAGTATTCATACTTATAACTCCAAAAATTCTGAAAATTTACCACACTTTAGAAAATTTATCATAGCTTATTGTGCAAAAAGTTTCAACATTTTATCACACTCTTACTTTTCTGGAGAATTTTTGCAACAGCGATAAACTTTCTGTTTTGAAACAGCAGCTCATATATTTGCAAAATAAGCATGGTGATGGCTATCCTTGCCACTTTTATTGAAATAAAAGATGCAAAACATTATTCTAAATAACAGCAAGCAAATCCTAATAAAATAAAATGACTCTCCAAGCAAAACTCATATCATGTGATGAATGAAAATATAGCTCCAAGTGAGGTTACCGATAATGTTGAAGACGAAAGAGGGGATGCCTACCGGGGCATCCCCAAGCTTAGTTGCTTGGATCTTCCTTGAATATTACCTTGGGGTGCCTTGGGCATCCCCAAGCTTAGGGTATTGTCACTCCTTATTCTCCTCATATAGATATCTCAACCAAAACTTGAAAACTTCAATCACACAAAACTTAACGGAACTTCGTGAGATGGGTTAGTATGATAAAGACAAATCATTCACTTTGGTACTGTCAAGATAAGATTCATAATTGTTCTCACATAATGCCTACTGTAATCTATAATTTCCAGAATTTATATTAAGCAATATAAGCCATAGAAACTAGAAAACAAGCAAATTATGCATTGAAAACAGAATCTGTCAAAAACAGAACAGTACGTAAAGATCTGAATTAAGGTCATACTTATGTACCTCCAAAAATTCTGAAAATTTAGGAAAACGTAGACAATTTGTATACCCAACAACTGTAAAAACTTCAGAGTTTTTACACTCTCCAGTGAATTTAAAAAATTCTGTTACTGGGCGCAACAGTTTCTGTTTTTGCACAGAATCAAGTCAACTATTATCCACACTATCCCAAAGGCTTTACTTGGCACTTTATTGAAATAAAAGTTATAAAACATGATTACTACAGTATCCTAACCATGTGAACACACAAAAACAGTAGGTAAAAGTGTTGGGTTATCTCCCAACAAGCGCTTTTCTTTAATGCCTTTCTAGCTAGGCATGATGATTTCAATGATGCTCACATAAAAAATAAGAATTGAAACACAAAGAGTGCATCATGAAGCATATGACTAGCACATTTAAGCCTAACCCACTTTCTATGCATAGGAATTTTGTGAGCAAACAAGTTATGGGAACAAGAATCAACTAGCATAGGAAGGCAAAACAAGTGCAACTTCAAAACTTTCAACACATAGAGAGGAAACTTGATATTATTGTGATTTGTAAAAGCATATGTTCCTCTCTCATAATAATTTTAAGTAGCATCATGAATGAATTCAACAATATAGCCATCACATAAAGCATTCTTTTCATGATCCACAAGCATAGAAATTGTCTTACTCTCCACACAAGCAAATTTATTCTCATGAATAGTGGTGGGAGCAAACTCAACAAAATAACTATCATGTGATAGGAAATTAAAATCATGATGACAAGTTTCATGGTTATCATTATTCTTTATAGCATACATGTCATCACCATAATCATCATAGATAGGAGGCATGCTTTCATCATAATAAATTTTCTCATCAAAACTTGGGGGACTAAAAATATCATCTTCATCAAACATAGCATCCCCAAGCTTATGGCTTTGCATATCATTAGCATCATGGATATTCAAAGAATTCATACTAACAACATTGCAATCATGCTCACCATTCAAAGATTTTATGCCAAACATTTTATTGAATTCTTCTTCTATTAATTGAGCACAATTTTCCTTGCCATCATTTTCAAGAAAGACATTATAAAGATGAATAATATGAGGCCACCTCAATTCCATTTTTTTGTAGTTTTATTTTATAAACCAAACTAGTGATAAAACAAAAAACTAAAAGATTCAATTGCAAGATCTAAAGATATACCTTCAAGCACTCACGTCCCCGACAACGGCGCCAGAAAAGAGCTTGATGTCTACTACACAACTTGTTCTTGTATACTCGTGTTGCGCCTCCAAGCGCAGAGTTTTGTAGGACAGTAGCAAATTTCCCTCAAGTGGATGACCTAAGTTTTATCAATCCATGGGAGGTGTAGGATGAAGATGGTCTCTCTCAAACAACACTGCAACCAAATAACAAAAAGTCTCTTGTGTCCCCAACACACCCAATACAATGGCAAATTGTATAGGTGCACTAGTTCGGCGAAGAGATGGTGATAAAAGTGCAATATGGATGGTAGAAATATATTTTTATAATCTAAATAAATAAAAACAGCAAGGTAGCAAGTGATAAAATGGAGCACAAACGGTATTGCAATGCTTGAAAACAAGGCCTAGGGTCCGTACTTTCGCTAGTGCAATCTCTCAACAATGCTAATCTAATTGGATCATATAACCATCCCTCAACGTGTGATGAAGAATCACTCCAAAGTTCTTATCTAGCGGAGAACATAAGAAGAAATTGTTTGTAGCTATTCTTTCCAATCGATCTATCCAAGAGTTCGTACTAAAATAACACCAAGTTATTCTTTCCGATCGATCTATCAAGAGTTCGTACTAAAATAACACTAAGTTATTCTTTCCGATTGATCTATCAAGAGTTTGTACTAAAATAACACCAAAGCAAATTCAGATTCATAATACTCAATCCAACACTTAGAACCTCAAAGAATGCCCCAAGATTTCTACCGGAGAAACAAAAGACGAGAGCATGCATCAACCCCTATGCATAGATTACCCCAATATCACCTCGGGAATCCGCGAGTTGAGTGCCAAAACACATATCAAGTGAATCAATATGATACCCCATTGTCACCACGGGTATTCATAGCAAGACATACATCAAGTGCTCTCAAATCCATAAAAGTATTCAATCCAATAAAACGAAATCTCAAAGGGAAAACTCAATTCGCATATGATCCAACTATATTAACAAAGCCCGCGATACATCAAGATCGTGACATCTCAAGAACATGAGAGAGAGAGAGAGAGAGATTAAACACATAGCTACTGGTACAAACCCTCAGCCCCGAGGGTGGACTACTCCCTCCTCATCATGGTGGCCGCCGGGATGATGAAGATGGCCACCGGTGATGATTTCCCCCTCCGGCAGGGTGCCAGAACGGGGTCTAGATTGGTTTTTCGTGGCTACAGAGGCTTGCGGCGGCAGAACTTCTGATCTAGGGTTACCCCCGGGGTTTTTGGAATATTTGGGAATTTATAGGGTGAAGAGGCGGTGCGGGAGGCCATCGAGGTGGGCACAACCCACCTGGGCGCGCCTGGGCCCCCAGGCGCGCCCAGGTGGGTTGTGCCCCCCTCGGGGCACCCCTCTAGTACTTCTTTGGCCCATCCTGGGTCTTCTGGTCCAAAAAAATTCTCCAAATTTTTTTGCTGCATTTGGACTCCGTTTGGTATTGATTTTCTGCGATGTAAAAAACAAGCAAAAAAATAGCAACTGGCACTAGGCACTATGTCAATAGGTTAGTCCCAAAAAATGATATAAAGTTGCTATAAAATGATTGTAAAACATCTAAGAATGATAATATAACAGCATGAATACTTCATAAATTATAGATACGTCGGAGACGTATCAAGCACCTACTATACTTTTGTACCTTGTACTGTCCTCACTTCCCAATGGGTCTCCATCATGAGCAAAGATTTTTTCAGTGCTGGAGAGAGGTGTAGGTGCTGATTTGCAAGCTTGCAATCCAACTCGAGTCAAAAGATCAGATGCATATTTTTCTTGTGTCAAGACTATACCATCTCTAGTTTTCTTCACTTCAATTCCTAGAAAGAAGTGCAAATCTCCCAGATCCTTGAGTGCAAAACTTTTGCTTAGGTCCTTTAACAGTGCTGCAATTGCTTCATTTGAAGAACTTATACAAGCATATATATATATATTGTCAATCCACACTTATGATAAATAAATAGAGATGTGTCAGACTTGGAAGCCACAAACCCCAAGTCTTGCAATCTTGAGCATAAATGAGAGTACCATGCCCTTGGGGCTTGCTTTAATCCATAGATGGCCTTGTCAAGCCTGCAAACATGAAACAGTGCACTTGGATTTTCAAAGCCTGGGGGTTGCCTCATATAAACCTCCTCTTGTAGAACACCATGAAGAAATGTGTTATGTACGTCTAGTTGTCGAAAAATCCATCCCCTGGAAACAACAATAGCCAAAACAAGACGGATAGTAGCAGCTTTAACTACTGGGCTAAAGGTGTCCTCGTAGTCTATTCCATATCGCTGTTTAAATCCCTTGGCAACTAGTCTAGCTTTGTAACGGTTTGTAGTAGCATCAGCTTCTCTTTTTATCCTATAGACCCACTTACAATCAATCAAATTTTTGCCTCCTTATTTAGGTACTAAGTGCCATGTTTTATTTTTTGTGAGTGCACTATATTCTTCTTCCATGGCTCTTCTCCACTTGCATCTTCCAATGCTTTTTCTACCATGTCAGGTTCATTTGTACTACTCAACATGCTGTATTTAACCATACCTTTGTAGTTGATCGGCTGCACTTTACCGCTTTGAAGTCGTGTAACAGGGTGTGTTGTTGTTGTAGGCTGAGGATGAGCCACAACGTTGTGTGATGCATGAGATCCAGTAGCCGGCGCAGTGGATCTGGACTGCACCACACCAAAGGACCCTCGAAGAGATAGCAACTCGCTGTCGCTTGCTGATGGGCTGATGTCGCCATGCATCCCATGTGAACCAGCCTCTGGATCTAAAGCAGCCTGGTCAACTGCTGTTGCGGGGCCTCTCGATGGAGACTTGTCACCAAACGAGCCACTCGGGTCGGCTTCGGAATATTTCACGCCAGGTTCCAAGGTCAGACGAGCTGATGCGGTTGGCGAAGCCGACGCAGGTGGATCTATCCTGGGTTGAACTCCGCGCCTGACATACGTGCGCAGGGGAGGCGCTGGTGGATCCTCCTGGGATCGCTCGCCATGCACAGGGGTATCTCCCTCAAGGCCTGTGCAGTTTGGCTCTTCATGTACATGCAATATGGGAGGTGTTTGACTGCCATTTTTTTCTGTGACTCCATCATTGTTTTGTCCTGTATTTTCTGCAACATGCTCAGTCGACACGGGGTTAAAAGTATGAGAATTAACAACATTTGAATCATCATAGTCATTATGCCCCCCATGATCAAATGGTGATGTGGGACGAAGATGCTCGGAAGGAGCAAAATTTCTTGACGAAGACGAGCACCGGCATTAGAATGAAGTGATGCAAAGGGAAACACTGTTTCATCAAACACAACATCACGGGAAAAATAGACACGACTGGTTTCCACATCTAGGCATTTGACCCCTTTATGAAGCGCATTATAGCCAAGGAAAACACATTGTTTGGATCGAAGTGAAAGTTTTCGAGAGCTGTATGGTCAAAGATTAGGCCAACATGCACATTCAAACACATGAAGGAAATTGTAGTCTGGCTTGGTATTGGTGAGGCATTCTAAAGGGGTTTGAAAGTTGATGACCTTGCTAGGCAACATGTTGATAAGATGTGTGACTGTTAAGAAGGCCTCATCCCAAAATTTAAGAGGCATGGAAGCATTAACAAGAAGAGCAAGACCAACTTCAACAATATGACGGTGTTTTCTTTCAGCATAACCATTTTGTTGATGCGCTTGGGGATAGGAAACATGATGGGAAATGCCAATTTTCTGAAAGAATGGGTTTAATTTTCGTATTCACCACCCCAACCAAATTGGACAGCAATAATTTTTCTGTCAAACTTTTGTTCTACGAGTGCTTGGAAATTATGAAATACTTCAAAGACATAAGATTTTTTTCTTAATGAGGTAGATCCATGTAAATTTACTGAAGTCATCAACAAAACTTACATAATAAAAATGTCTACCAATAGATTCAGGAGATTTCCCCCATACATCGGAAAACAAGTTGTAGTGGAGGAGTGGATACACTGGTTGACACGGGATAGGGTAATTGGTGATTGTTTGCTCTTTGTCATGAATCACACACACTCTGGCTCACTATGATAGGCTATCTTATTATTCCTAAGCACTCGAAGAACAATGGAAAAAGAAGGATGACCAAGCCGGCTATGCCATCGAGTAAACGACAATTTTTCCGCACCAAAAGCTTGCTTATTTGATGTCCTTGCGTATGGAATCAAGGAGTAAAGACCTCCTTCACATATGCCTTGGTATATTATTCTCATCGTGACCTGGTCCTTGATCAAAAAGAATGTTGGCCAAAATTCAATATAAGCATGATTGTCAATGGTAAGGCGATGAACGGATAGAAGATTTTTGGAGGCACTAGGAACATGTAAGATTTTTTGAAGACGAATTTTATGTGATGGGGTTTTAATAACTGAATGACCAACATGTGCAATTCTCATACCTGTACCTCCGGCAGTGTGTACTGTTCCTGTCCATGATACTTGTCGTGGTACGTCAGCCTCTCTAGCTCGCTGGTGATGTGATCGGTGGCTCCACTATCAGCATACCAATTGGTGTCGATCCCATAGGAGTTGGTGTTGGCTGCGCCAACCATGTGTTTGCCTTGTTGATGGTTGTCGTCGTCTTCGTAATGCCAACAAGACTCATTGGCAATGTGCTTGCCATACTTCTTGCAGATTTGGCATTGTTGGGTTCTCTGATCCTCACCATTGGTGCCTTGGGTGCCGCCTCCATTGCCGCATGTAGCACCTTGGGCACCACGTGCAGCACCTTGGCCTCCCTGCCGCTGAGCGCCCCTAGGGTTGTTGTAGAAGGGGCGTCCACCGCGACCTTGGCTGCCTCGGCCTCCATTGCCTCGACTGTGAGGCATGCCTCGCCCACGTGAAGGATGGCCACCGTGCCCGCGTGCCGCTGCGTTTGCGGACGACCGAAAGCCGTTCGAGCCTGCTCCTTGAAGACGCTCGAGTCGCTGGTCGAAGTTGGACAGTTGTCCAAAGAGTTCATTGGGAGTAATGGACTCTATCCTATTCTCTAGTGCCGACACAAGAGGGTTGTACTCCATGTCGAGGCCTGATGTGATGAACGAGACAAGTTCATCATTAGTTATCGTTTTTCCCGCCATAGAGAGTTCATCGGCATAGGAGCGCATGCGGACGAAGAAGGCTGCTGCAGTTTGGCTCCCCTTCTGGGCGTTGGCGAGGGAGCTTCTCAGGTTGTTGATGCGAGCTCGTGAAGCAGAGGCAAACATGTTGCCAAGCGCCTTCCACACCTCCTGTGCAGGTTCGAGCATGGCAACAGGGATCAGCGCCTCCTTGCTTAGCGCGTTGTAACAGCCCGGGACCGACGCTCCAGATGCCTTCCATGGATTCCGAGTTTCGCCGTGTGACTTATTTGTTTGTTGCATTCTTCATAGCATCATTTCCATTGCATCATGTCATCATGCCATTAATTTTTGCAACCGCTTTAAAACTCAAATAAATTGCATGGATCTTTGATCCATTTAAATCGAGGGAATTCACATGGCGATTTCTCTTTATAACATATCCTCCCAATATTTTAGGGAGCTAAAAATAAATATTCCGTTAATTTGGAATTAACCATAACACACTTGCACTTAATTCCATGCCTCTTCTGCTTCAAGTTTCACCTCCAAACTTTGCCAACAATTCTTACTCCATTTATCGAGGCTCCTCCTAAATTCTCAACATTTTTTGGACCTACCGAATACCCACTTCTTTCTCACACTCATTTGAATTAAATTCAAATGAGATTGAATTCAACTTCACGCCCATGCTCACTTTCTATTTCTTGGATTAAGCTCATTTTTATGAGTCCAGGAAATTGTCCTCGTGCTCAAATTCCTTTCCCTAACCTCCTCTTCCTTTTTCCTTCTCTCTAATGCTTTCTGTTAAAGAAAATTAGAGGGAGAGAGAAGAGAGCCAGCCCAACTGGGCCTCCCAGCTACCGCAGCTCGGCCTGCTCCCAGCAACCAGGCTGGCCCATTAGCCCAGCCCGCTACACACCTAACCCTATAACCTAGCTCCTCTCGTCCTCCCACTCTCCTCCCGATCCTCCTGTTCACGCCATCGCCTCACACAGCCAGCGCCAGGAGGCCGCGCCCGATCCCTCGATCCCCCACTCTTCCTCGTCTCCTCCCTCGCGCCGTCACCACGCTCAGGAGAGGAGCTCCTCACGCCCGATCCATGGCCTCTCCCTTCCTCTCATCGCGTTTCTCTCGTAGGTCCGCTGTCGTCGTCTTCGGCAGGAGTAGGAGCTCCCATGGCCGCCAGCCCCCGCAGCTCCAGGCCGGCCCGCCGCCGCCATCGCGACCCCGCGTCCCCGCCGGCTCCCATCGCCCCTGCCTCGTTCTCGCCAGATCGGATCACCGCCGTCGCACCAAGTCCGTCGCCGGCCGCCGTCGCCCCTGCTTCGCTTCGGGCCCTCCTCTGCGTCGCTCGCTCAGGCCGCCAGCAGCCTCAGCGCGCCAAGGCCGGGCCGTGCTGCTTCCTCGATGGCCCAGCTGCCCGTCCTCGCCGGCGCGCCCGACCTCTTCACTGTGTCGCTCCCCTGCTTCTGCGAGCGCTCGAGGACGATGACCAGAGCCATGTCCTGTTTCGCCCTGTTGACTCCCTTCGTTGACCACCAAGACCCGAGGCCTTTTGTGCTGCTTCAATTTGGATGCGCCAAGAGCCTCTCCGACAAGTGTACGACTACCGTCGACTCTGTAGTCAGCAGGTTCGTCAAGATCGTCATGTATGACTACACAGTGACGCGTCAAGTACCTCTACCGCCGTCTTCGGAATCGCCAAGAACACCAAGTACCTCAACGCCCAATGCCTAGAACGACTACCGTCGCCGAAGACCCGTGTACCACAAGCGGCAAGTTCGACTACCGTGGCATGAACCACTACTCCCACGACGATGTGTGCATCACTACCGTCGACCCTCGAAGACCCCGTGGATGGCAAGTTCCTCGTTGTGACCCCGAACATCTACGGAAAGTGTATGACTACGAAATGTGTACCACTACTTTCACTGCCATCGTCGAGTACCACTACTACCCTCTACGAACTCGATCCGCTTCGAAACACACGCTTCGAAGGTATAACCCCGAGACGACGCCCATGGACGAATGCATGTGTGTTGTATGAGATGTTCATGTTTGCACTGTGTCCGAGTTGTCATTGCACGTTCCTCCTTGTTTGCCATGTCGTCGACCCGTGGGAACCCGGTAACCGGGATCACCCCACCATCTTTTGCATGTTCCGTACATCCACATTTTCTTTTGCATCGACATCTCGACGAGTTGCCGGGTCATCGGAATGTTGCTTTGGCACCATTCCCGTTGTCGTTGCCGTGGCACCCCTTTCTTTTCGCCATGGTGATAAATGCTTAATAACATGCTTATGTCAACATTTTCAAAAAATTGCATAAACTTGTATATGTCATCCGTATCATGATAACAACATTTAAAATGTTTAAAATTGTTGTTTGCATTAAATTGCTAAATGACATGTGGGGATTTATCGGAATTGTTGCTTGTTGTTTCCGGCCTCACTTAAACTTGCAGTTTACTTATGCTTCACCTCTTGCCATGATAACCAACATTTAATTGTTGAGTAGCTTTAACGAGAGCAAACTAAAGAATTGTTGTGGTGTTTCGCCAATATGCAACTCCGTTGCATATTGAGCTCCACTTAATTTGTAGTATTGTTTGTTGCACTTTGCCATGTCAAGACCCATTAAACCGGACATGCATCATACTTGATTGTGCATCATGCCATGTTTATGCTTGGTTGTTTATCATGTTGTTTGCTTCTTTCCGGTTATTCTTCCTCTCGATAGTTCCGATTACGTTGCGATTGTGAGGATTCGTTCGTCTACGTTGGTTCGTCTACTTCATCGGACTTCTTCCTAGCGGGATTTCAGGCAAGATGATCATTATCCTGGATACCACTACTATCTTTGCTTTGCTAGTTGTCTCAACGCTATCGCTATGTCGCGCTACCTACCACTTGTTTATCAAGCCTCCCAAATTGCCATGATAGCCTCTAACCTTTTCACCATCCTAGCAAACCGTTCTTTGGCTATGTTACCGCTTTGCTCAGCCCCTCTTGTAGCGTTGCTAGTTGCAGGTGCAGTTGCAGTTTGTTCCATGTTGGAACATGGATATCATGGGATATCACAATATCTCTTATTTAATTAATGCATCTATATACTTGGTAAAGGGTGGAAGGCTTGGCCTTTTGCCTGGTGTTTTGTTCCACTCTTGCCGCCCTAGTTTCCGTCATACCGGTGTTATGTTCCTTGATTTTGCGTTCCTAACACGGTCGGGGTTTATGGGCCCCCCTTGACAGTTCGCTTTGAATAAAACTCTTCCAGCAAGGCCCAACATTGGTTTTAACATTTGCTTAACATAATAAACCTGATAATTAATTAATTTGCATAGGGGGTCGCATCCCCGAGGATTCTTATTTTCACATAATACAGGGGGGCTAGTGATGTTGGTGCTGGTCCAAACTAGAGCACTGTGTGGGGCCGCCTCGGGGCAACCTGGGTTATTTTCTTTGGCACATGTACGCATAGCTCATCCGTCGTGGCCTGAGACGAGATACGCGTGGCTACTATCAGGGTGTCGGCACGTCGGAAGGTCTTGCTGGACTTGTTTTACCATTGTCGAAATGTCTTGTGAACCGGGAATCCGGGCTTGATCGGGTTGTTCCGGGAGGAGGATTTTCCTCCGTTGATCATGAGAGTTTGTGATGGACTAAGTTGGGACACCCCTGCAGGGTTTAAACTTTTGAGAGCCGTGCCCGCGGTTATGTGGCAGATGGGAATTTTTAATATTCGGTTGTAGAGAACTTGACACCAGATCCGAAATAAAATACACCAACCGCGTGTGTAACTGTGACCATCTCTTTTCGAGCGAGTTCGAGAAGAGAACACGGTGGGGTTATGTTTGAACGTAAGTAGTTCAGGATCACTTCTTGATCATTACTAGTTCGTGACCGTTATGCGTAGTCTCTCATCTTACTCTTGTACTCGTAAGTTAGCCACCATACAAATGCTTAGTGCTTGCTGCAACATCACCACTTATCCATTCCATACCCATTAAGCTTTGCTAGTCTTGATACCCATGGTAATGGGATTGCTGAGTCCTCGTGGCTCACAGATTACTACAACAACAGCTGCAGGTACAAGTAATGCGATGGTCTGACGCGAGTGCAATGCTTGCTTGTTTGGAGTTCTTCTGCTCCTTCTTCTTTGATCAAGGGATAGGTTCCGGGTCGGGAGCCTGGGATTAGCACGGTGGATGTCGTTCTTCTTTTTCGCTTGGTTTCATCCGTAGTCGGATCCTGCTCTTCTGTATGATGATTGCTATGTATTAATGAACTGTTGTATTCATGTTGTAGCTTGTGGCGAGTGTAAGCCTTTATCTTGTATTCTCATATATTCAGTATATGGTATGTTGTAATGATATCCACCTTCCTAGGCGCTCGAAATGCGGTTGTGCCCCAATCATGAATTCATCACGTGATTGGGATAGAATCGCATCTTGGGCACTACAAGTTGGTATCAGAGCCTTACCGACCGCAGGAGCCCCTTGATTGATCGAACCGCTGCCGTTGTTGAGTCTAGAAGAAAAACTATTTGAGTCTAGTTATATATCGGAGAGTAGGAATTCTTTTTACTCCTCATCCCCTTCGTCGCTCTGGTGAGGACTCGTGACATAGGTGTTTTTCCACTCTTCTATCCTTTTTCACTCAATTTTTTTTAGGATCACGCGGGTATTGTTGGAATCGCTGCGATATCGGTGTGACAGGAATTCTGTCTTGGTGCCTCCTGTCTGACTTGACTTCTTCCGGGGAGTTGAGCTCCAAGGGGTTCTTGTCACATTCACGATCGTTTCAGTTCCGGAATACCAGAGGACGCCGACATCGAAAATGCTTCTATACTCTTTTTGGTGAGAGTAGTTTGGCGGCACCCAGTACTGGGGAGAGCGATCAGATGTATTGCCACATCTAGTATATCAGATGTTTTTCGAAGGTCTGAGGTACACGATTTTCGAGGTTTTCTTGGTTATGTGTTGACGGATGGATACAGTTGGAGTGTAGGATTTGTTAGTTGTGTGAGATATTTGTGCCTCCCTGTATCCCCAACACCAGATTGCATAACCAGAAAGTTTCGGGAGTTCTTAGGTGGGAATTCAGGTAGTTACCTAGGATATCTTTCCGACAGATGCATGATATGAGATTGGGGTTCGACGTCTAGTGGTCCGCCTGTCCACGATTTGTTTTATAGTGGTCTCGTTGTGTCTTAATGAGCCCTGTGTAGCTTTGCTATGGCTCGGGGATGCTTCGTATGTCATGTGCACTGCCTTGTACATGATGGTGCTGTACGATCGAGCCCGTGTGGGCCCTACCACGAAAACTTCGGATGAAATCTCTATCATATGTTTGTTCCGGCTTATTCCACAAGCCAAATCCTTTGTTTTTGTTTTGGTTGTGGTATTCGAGTTGCTTCGAAGTCAAGTGTTGATTCCATACCTTTCCTAAGTGGTGTTCTCATACTTCTATGTGAATACTAATCCTTCTTGATCATCGAGGTTGTCATGTTAATTCTTTTCCAACCGGCGTGCTTCTCTTCAAGTGGATCCGATCATTTCAACATCCGCAAGATCAATTCTAAGCTTTCTCAATGATGTTTGTTCCATCCGTCCCAAGTTGCCTTTGTTTTTCCCGCCCTCCCACCCTTTTCTTCAAGGACTCAGATTTCTTAATCAAGTATTCATTTTATTGATGTGAAGTCTTTTCCTTCAATGTTCTTACCCGGTGGTTCTCATGAAGATGCCGAGGAAGCTTCAAGTTTATCATCCTTCGTTCTCTTTTCTTCTCCGGTGGACTTAATTCAAGCTTCGGTGTTGATCATATCTCTTCCTCTTGTTTCACATGGTTTTTCCATGTTGGAATTTCTTATCCAAGTCTCTCTCGTTTATTCACCTCCCTCTATTCTTCTCCGGAGTGTAAAAGATATCTCAGAAGACTCGTGTTTCCATTCTCAATCCATTCAAGCTATTTTAAGGTTGTTATCCCATTCAAGCCATTCAAATCCAACCGGTGCATTCTCTCTTTAAAAATCGTTCAACGGTGTATCTTTGAGTGGGCCCTAACCCACAGGTCTTTCCCAGGATCATACCTGACTCTTCTAATTTTTTCGGAGTTATTCTCAAATTCTTTTCAAAGTTTGACGTAAGATTGAATTGTCATCAGTCATATGCCTTCTCCAAGGTTGCTTTCAAATTCTTTTCATCATTGGTTCAACCTTTCTATTCTTCATTCTGGAGTGCCTTAACAATTCATGGTGGTGTTTCTCGTCGTCATTCTCGGATTTTGAAGACCGAAGAAGGGTTCCTCTTAAATCCTTACCCGTTCTTCCAAATATGCGTAGTTCAAGCTTGATGCCATCCTCTCATAATTGTCTTCGGTTGTGAGAATTCTTTTCATATCCATCCGAAGCATTTCAGGAGTCTTTTCAGTTTGATTCTCCGGAGCCCATCATTTCAGAATTATTCATTCTCAGCTTTCAGCTCTTGTTCTCCAATTCTTCTGGTGTTGCATTCAAGATTTCTCTCCCTTCTCATTCGGCTTCGTTCTCCAATTATTCGAAATTGATGCCTCTTCATTCATCTCCAATTCTTCCGGTGCATCATTCAAGTATTCTTTAATCAGCTCGTTATCTCTTCGTTCTCTTGTATCTAAATTCTCTTAAGTATCTTTGTTCGTTTTCTAATTCTTCCCGGTGATTCGTTCTCTTTTCTTCATTCGTTTTCAATCTTTACGGTTGTTTGTTCAAGATTCCTCTTCCTTTATTATCGTATCATTCATTCGTTCTTCCCCAAATCCTACCGGTGATTCGTTGAAGACTTTTCCAAGTTTGCGCTATATCTCTCTTTAATCCTTTCAAGAAGAATAAGTAGTATGCCAAATCTGTTGCTTGTCATCAATTTAAATTGGTGAAGGATACACATAACATAATTCTTATTCTTGTTTCATCCAAGCTATTAATTCCTTCCTCCGGAGTTCGTTCATGATATCAATATCTCGGGGTAAGTTGTTCATCTTTCATTTTTGGAGTTCCAAGTTTTCTCGGTTATCTCGTCACGAAGCTCCATCTAAATCATTGCAAGGATTCATCTTATTCTTTTCAAGCTTCCTTTCTTTGCGACCATCTTGTTATCTATCCGGAGTTCTTCGAGAGTTTCATCATGGTGGTTCATCAAGGATGTAATTCATTCTCAAAGTGTTCTTCAAGATTCTTGTTGGAGCTCTAGCATTCTTCATCTTGCATTCCGAAGTGCAGTTCTTTCTATCCTATCTTTTCAGGTGGTGTTATGTCATTCTTGATAATTTCCCTTCATGTTTCATGATTCACATGTTGTCAAGAATGAGGTATTTTAAATCCATCAATCTCTTCATTGGAGTTATCTTGGTAAAGATTTCACCTAAAGCCTTCCCTAAGGAATGTTGCTAATTGTGGTGCTTATCAATGATCCAAGTTATCTCTTTATCATCTTGGTGGAGGAAATTTTTCATCTCTTTGGTGTTCTCAATCAAATTAATTGATTCCGTTAGTGGCTGGTCTTCACCTCATAATTTTGGGATGTTTTCCATAAGACTATTGGAAATCATATCTTTTATTGTTGATTTTCCAACAACTCCGTTCAACCCTTCTTCGTAGGAAGGCTCCTTCATGTTCATTCATGGTGGAAGTTGTTGTTCTTTTCTCCGTTCTTTTCATTTCATTCTTTCATTTCTTCCAGAGGCATTGTGCTGTTGCTCTCGTCAAGTATCATCTTGTTTGTCAAGATCATGTTCTTTCCTTGCTTATCCACTTAATCGAGGTGTTGTGTACACTTTTCTAGTTCATCCCATCATATCAAGTTTCCCTTCTCTTTCCTACTGGAGTGCTGCCCAAATTCTATCATTATTGTTCCTTGGCTATCTCATTATACTGGTGTGGTTTCATATTCTTTTGGTTCGTTAAGCTCTTGTTTCATGTCTTTCAACCTACAACGTTCTCGTAGTGTTCCTTGTTCCTCTCTTCTAACAGAGTGTTTTCAACTTCATTCATCTTCGGTGTATTCTTCCCTTAAAATTGTTTAACCTCTCAAGGTTCTTTGGTTTCACTCGTTTGTCAAAGAAGCAACTTTGTTTTACCTCTTGATCTTCCGCTTCTCTCCGGTGCCATCCCTAGATCTTGGGGCGAGATCTCTTGTAAGTGGAGGAGAGTTGTAACAGCCCGGGACCGACTCTCCAGATGCCTTCCATGGATTCCGAGTTTCACTGTGTGACTTATTTGTTTGTTGCATTCTTCATAGCATCATTTGCATTGCATCATGTCATCATGCCATTAATTTTTGCAGCCGTTTTAAAACTCAAATAAATTGCATGGATCTTTGATCCATTTAAATCGAGGGAATTCACATGGTGATTTCTGTTTATAACATATCCTCCCAATATTTTAGGGAGCTAAAAATAAATATTCCGTTAATTTGGAATTAACCATAGCACACTTGCATTTAATTCCATGCCTCTTCTGCTTCAAGTTTCACCTCCAAACTTTGCCAACAATTCTTTCTCCATTTATCGAGGCTCCTCCTAAATTCTCAACATTTTTTGGACCTACCGAATACCCACTTCTTTCTCACACTCATTTGAATTAAATTCAAATGAGGTTGAATTCAACTTCACGCCCATGCTCACTTCTTATTTCTTGGATCAAGCTCATTTTTATGAGTCCAGGAAATTGTCCTCGTGCTCAAATTCCTTTCCCTAACCTCCTCTTCCTTTTTCCTTCTCTCTAATGCTTTTCTGTTAAAGAAAATTAGAGGGAGAGAGAAGAGAGCCAGCCCAACTGGGCCTCCCAGCTACCACAGCTCGGCCTGCTCCCAGCTACTACAGCTCGGCCTGCTCCTAGCAACCAGGTTGGCCCATTAGCCCAGCCCGTTACCCACCTAACCCTATAACCTAGCTCCTCTCGTCCTCCCACTCTCCTCCCGATCCTCCTGTTCACGCCACCGCCTCACACAGCCAGCGCCAGGAGGCCGCGCCCGATCCCTCGATCCCCCACTCTCCCTCATCTCCTCCCTCGCACCGTCACCACGCTCAGGAGAGGAGCTCCTCACTCCCGATCCATGGCCTCTCCCTTCCTCTCATCGCGTTTCTCTCGCAGGTCCACCGTCATCGTCTTCGGCAGGAGCAGGAGCTCCCATGGCCGCCAGCCCCCGCAGCTCTAGGCCGGCCCGCCGCCACCATCGCGACCCCGCGTCCCCGCCGGCTCCCATCGCCCCTGCCTCGTTCTCACCAGATCGGATGGCCGCCGTCGCGCCAAGTCCGTCGCCGGCCGCCGTCGCCCCTGCTTCACTTCGGGCCCTCCTCTGCATCGCTCGCTCAGGCCGCCAGCAGCCTCAGCGCGCCAAGGCCGGGCCGTGTTGCTTCCTCGATGGCCCAGCTGCCCGTCCTCGCCGGCGCGCCCGACCTCTTCACCGTGTCGCTCCCCTGCTTCTGCGAGCGCTCGAGGACGATGACCAGAGCCATGTCCCGTTTCACCCTGTTGACTCCCTTCGTTGACCACCAAGACCCGAGGCCTTTGGTGCTGCTTCAATTTGGATGCGCCAAAAGCCCCTCCGACAAGTGTACGACTACCGTCGACTCTGTAGTCAGCAGGTTCGTCAAGATCATCATGTACGACTACATGGTGACGCGTCAAGTACCTCTACCGCCGTCTTCGGAATCGCCAAGAACGCAAAGTACCTCAATGCCCGATGCCTAGAACGACTACCGTCGCCGAAGACCCGTGTACCACAAGCGGCAAGTTCAACTACTGTGGCGTGAACCACTTCTCCCACGACGACGTGTGCACCACTACCCCGTGGACGTCAAGTTCCTCGTTGTGACCCCGAACATCTACGGAAAGTGTATGACTACGAAACATGTACCACTACTTTCACTACCATCGCCGAGTACCACTACTACCCTCTACGAACTCGATCCACTTCGAAACGCACACTTCGAAGGTATAACCCCGAGACGATGCCCATGGACGAATGCATGTGTGTTGTATGAGATGCTCATGTTTGCACTGTGTCCGAGTTGTCATTGCAAGTTCCTCCTCGTTTGCCATGCCGTCGACCCGTGGGAACCCGGTAACTGGGATCACCCCACCATCTTTTGCATGTTCCGTACATCCACATTTTCTTTTGCACCGACATCTCGACGAGTTGCCGGATCATCGGAATGTTGCTTTGGCACCATTCCCGTTGTCGTTGCCGTGGCACCCCTTTCTTTTCGCCATGGTGATAAATGCTTAATAACATGCTTATGTCGACATTTTCAAAAAATTGCATAAACTTGTATATGTCATCCGCATCATGATAACAATATTTAAAATGTTTAAAATTGTTGTTTGCATTAAATTGCTAAATGACATGTGGGGATTTATCGGAATTGTTGTTTGTTGTTTCCGGCCTCACTTAAACTTGCAGTTTACTTATGCTTCACCTCTTGCCATGATAACCAACATTTAATTGTTGAGTAGCTTTAACGAGAGCGAACTAAAGAATTGTTGTGGTGTTTCGTCAATATGCAACTCCGTTGCATATTGAGCTCCACTTAATTTGTAGTATTGTTTGTTGCACTTTGCCATGTCAAGACCCATTAAACCGGACATGCATCATACTTGATTGTGCATCATGCCATGTTTATGCTTGGTTGTTTACCATGTTGTTTGCTTCTTTCCGGTTGTTCTTCCTCTCGATAGTTCTGGTTACGTTGCGATTGTGAGGATTCGTTCGTCTATGTTGGTTCGTCTACTTCATCGGTCTTCTTCCTAGCGGGATTTCAGGCAAGATGATCATTATCCTGGATACCACTACTATCTTTGCTTTGCTAGTTGTCTCGACGCTATCGCTATGTCGCGCTACCTACCACTTGTTTATCAAGCCTCCCAAATTGCCATGACAGCCTCTAACCTTTTCACCATCCCAGCAAACCGTTCTTTGGCTATGTTACCGCTTTGCTCAGCCCCTCTTGTAGCGTTGCTAGTTGCAGGTGCAGTTGCAGTTTGTTCCATGTTGGAACATGGATATCATGGGATATCACAATATCTCTTATTTAATTAATGCATCTATATACTTGGTAAAGGGTGGAAGGCTTGGCCTTTTGCCTGGTGTTTTGTTCCACTCTTGCCGCCCTAGTTTCCGTCATACCGGTGTTATGTTCCTTGATTTTGCGTTCCTAACACGGTCGGGGTTTATGGGCCCCCCTTGACAGTTCGCTTTGAATAAAACTCTTCCAGCAAGGCCCAACATTGGTTTTAACATTTGTTTAACATAATAAACCTGATAATTAATTAATTTGCATAGGGGGTCGTGTCCCCGAGGATTCTTATTTTCACATAATACTGGGGGGCCAGTGCTATTGGTGCTGGTCCAAACTAGAGCACTGTGCGGGGCCGCCCCGGGGCAACCTGGGTTATTTTCTTTGGCACATGTACGCGTAGCTCATCCGTTGTGGCCTGAGACGAGATACGCGCGGCTACTATCAGGGTGTCGGCACGTCGGGAGGTCTTGCTGGACTTGTTTTACCATTGTCGAAATGTCTTGTAAACCGGGATTCCGAGCTTGATCGGGTTGTTCCGGGAGGAGGATTTTCCTCCGTTGATCGTGAGAGTTTGTGATGGACTAAGTTGGGACACCCCTGCAGTGTTTAAACTTTTGAGAGCCGTGCCCGCGGTTATGTGGCAGATGGGAATTTTTAATATCCGGTTGTAGAGAACTTGACACCAGATCCGAAATAAAATACACCAACCGCGTGTGTAACCATGACCGTCTCTTTTCGAGCGAGTTCGAGAAGAGAACACGGTGGGGTTATGTTTGAACGTAAGTAGTTCAGGATCACTTCTTGATCATTACTAGTTCGCGACCGTTATGCGTAGTCTCTCATCTTACTCTTGTACTCGTAAGTTAGCCACCATACAAATGCTTAGTGCTTGCTGCAACCTCACCACTTATCCATTCCATACCCATTAAGCTTTGCTAGTCTTGATACCCATGGTAATGGGATTGCTGAGTCCTCGTGGCTCACAGATTACTACAACAACAGCTGCAGGTACAGGTAATGCGATGGTCTGACGCGAGTGTGATGCTTGCTTGTTTGGAGTTCTTCTGCTCCTTCTTCTTCGATCAAGGGATAGGTTCCGGGTCGAGAGCCTGGGATTAGCAGGGTGGATGTCGTTCTTCTTTTTCGCTTGGTTTCATCCGTAGTCAGATCCTGCTCTTCTGTATGATGATTGCTATGTATTGATGAACTGTTGTATTCATGTTGTAGCTTGTGGCGAGTGTAAGCCTTTATCTTGTATTCTCATCTATTTAGTACATGGTATGTTGTAATGATATCCACCTTGCTAGGCGCTCAAAATGCGGTTGTGCCCCAATCATGAATTCATCACGTGATTGGGATAGAATCGCATCTTGGGCGCTACACGCGTTCAGGCGATAGCCCAGCACGACCTGTTCCTGGGACAGCAAGATCGCATATGCAGGGCTGGTGAAAGGATCGAGAAGAGGTGTCTAGAGGGGGGTGATTAGACCCTCAACAAATAAAGGTGGCAATTTTTAATTTCTTCAAATTAAGGTGGAGTTTTAGCACAAGTTTAAGCATTCACAATACATATCAAGCAAGCATAGCAAGAGTATATGAGCAGCGGAAAGTAAAGCATGCAACTTGCAAGAATGTAAAGGGATGGGATTGGAGTGTACAAACGCAATTGGAGACACGGAGATTTTTGGCATGGTTCCGATAGGTGGTGCTATCGTACATCCACGTTGGTGGAGACTTCAACCCACGAAGGGTAACGGTTGCGCGAGTCCACGGAGCGCTCCACCCACGAAGGGTCCACGAAGAAGCAACCTTGTCTATCCCACCATGGCCATCGCCCACGAAGGACTTGCCTCACTAGGGTAGATCTTCACGAAGTAGGCGATCTCCTTGCCCGTACAAACTCCTTGGTTCAACTCCACAATCTTGACGGAGGCTCCCAAGTAACACCTAACCAATCTAGGAGACACCACTCTCCAAAAGGTAATAGATGGTGTGTTGATGATGAACTCCTTACTCTTGTGCTTCAAATGATAGTCTCCCCAACACTCAACTCTCTCACACAGATTTGGATTTGGTGGAAAGATGATTTGAGTGGAAAGCAACTTGGGGAAGGCTAGAGATCAAGATTCTTGTGGTTGGATTGGAATATCTTGGTCTCAACACATGAGTAAGTGGTTCTCTCTCAGAAAATGAATGCTGGAAGTGTAGGCACGTTCTGATGGCTCTCCTCTCGAATGGAGGAAGGGTGGAGGGGTATATATAGCCTCCACACAAAATCTAACCGTTACACACAATTTACCAAACTCGGTGGGACCGAATAGTGAAACTCGGTCAGACCGATTTAGTTCAAAATGTGATCATCAACATAAGAGAAACATCAAGGATTAGTCAAAACTCATGCCTTGCATGTATCCAAATGGAGTTTCTACTCCAAGTTTGAAGCATCAATGATGTTCAATTCACCTCTCAAACAGCAAAATACTTTTTCATCAAGCGGTTTGGTGAATATATCCGCCAATGGCTTATCGGTACGAACATGCTTAAGATCAATATCTCCTTTTGCAACATGATCTCGAATGAAATGATGACGAACTTCAATATGCTTTGTTCGAGAATGTTGCACGGGATTGTGAGCAATCTTAATAGCACTTTCATTATCACAAAGCAATGGAACATGTTTCACTTGTATCCCATAATCTTTAAGAGTTTGGGTCATCCAAAGTAATTGAGCACAACATGAACCGGTGGCAATGTATTCCGCTTCGGCGGTGGATAAGGATACCGAGTTTTGTTTCTTGGAAGACCAAGACACAAGAGATCTACCAAGAAATTGACAAGTACCTGAAGTGGACTTTCTATCAACCTTGTCTCCGGCATAGTCCGAATCGGAGTAGCCAACAAGATCAAAAGAAGACCTCTTAGGATACCAAATGCCAAAGTTTGGTGTATGAATTACGTATCTCACTATCCTTTTCACAGCCTTAAGATGACATTCTTTGGGGGCCACTTGATATCGTGCACACATGCACACACTAAGCATAATATCGGGACGGGAGGCACATAGATATAACAATGAACCGATCATAGAGCGGTAAACCTTTTGATCAACCGGTTCGCCATCCTTGGTCAAGTCAAGATGTCCACTAGTAGGCATGGGTGTATTCATACCTTCGCATTCTTGCATGTTGAACTTCTTGAACAAGTCCTTGGTGTACTTTGTTTGAGAGACAAAGGTACCCTCCTTAGTTTGCTTGATTTGCAAACCAAGAAAGAACTTGAGCTCACTCATCATAGACATCTCAAACTTCTTCGACATTAGCTTTCCAAACTTTTCACTAAAATGAGGGTTAGTCAAACCAAATATGATATCATCAACATAAATTTGGAACACAAATAATTCACCATTAACCCTTTTAGTAAAAATTATTGAATCAATTTTTCCAATCTCAAAGCCTTTTTCAATAAGGAACTTGGTCAAGCATTTATACCACGCTCTAGGAGCTTGTTTAAGGCCATAAAGAGCTTTGTGAAGTTTGTAAACATGATTAGGTTTCTTAGGATTGATAAAGCCGGGAGGTTGTTTAACATAAACTTCCTCCTCAATTTCACCATTTAGAAAAGCACTTTTGATGTCCATTTGGTACAAGGTAATATCATGATGATTTGCATAGGCAAGTAAGATGCGTATGGACTCAAGTCTAGCAATGGGGGCATATGTCTCACCATAGTCCATACCTTCA
The DNA here is from genome assembly GCA_011799875.1 of Thinopyrum elongatum. Lineage (NCBI taxonomy): Eukaryota > Viridiplantae > Streptophyta > Magnoliopsida > Poales > Poaceae > Thinopyrum > Thinopyrum elongatum. The sequence continues at coordinate 279,520,923 of CM022299.1, read as the reverse complement.
ACTTGAGTGTAGCCTTGGGTGACGAGTCGGGCCTTGTTGCGTACAACTTGTCCATCTTCATCTTGCTTATTCCGAAACACCCATTTGGTTCCAATGACATTTTGGTTGTTGTCGGGCTTCTCAACCAAGGTCCAAACTTGGTTCCTCTCAAAATTGTGTAGCTCTTCGTGCATGGCATTTATCCAATCCGGATCTTCTAGAGCATCTTCAACCTTCATTGGTTCAATACTAGAGATAAATGAGTAATGCTCACAAAAGTTAGCTAAGCGTGTTTTAGAGCGTGTAATTCTCCCGGTTTGGATATCGTCATAGGTTTGTTCAAAGGGATGATCTCTTGAGACTCTTGCTCTAACTCGTGAGAGCTTTTGCTTAGGTCGGGGTGGAACATCTTCTTCATCATCTTTTTCTTCCTCTTGGCCTTCTTCGTTGTTGATGTTGTCGTTCTCTTGTCGAGGTGGAGAAGGAGGTTGATGAGGTTCGTCTTGGTGTACTTCCTCGTTTTCTTCATCTTGGCGTGTCCCACTTGTGGATGCCTCCGTGTCAACTCTTGGTTCACCTTGTCGTGAGGTAGAGGCTTCCACTTGGATGGATGAGGTACTCTCCTTCACCTCTGTTGGATAGACAAGTCTTGGATTGCTTCCAAAGGGTCTTTGTCTCCTACATCAATTGGCAATTGCTCTACTTGCCAGCCGTTAGATTCATCAAACTTCACTTCTACCGTCTCTTCAACCTTTCGGGTGAAATTGTTGTAGACACGGTAAGTGTGAGAGTTTGAGCCATAACCGAGTAGGAAACCCTCATGAGATTTAGGAGCAAATTTAGAACGATGATGCTTATCAAGAATATAGCACTTTGAGCTGAATACTCGAAAGTATCCAACTTGGGGTTTGTTACCGGTGAGAAGCTCGTATGCCGTCTTGCCGAGTAGCTTGTGAAGATATAGACGATTTGTTGCATGACAAGCTGTCTCAACCGCTTCCGTCCAAAAGTGTTTTGGCGTCTTGTACTCATCAAGCATCGTTCTCGCCATCTCAATAAGAGTCCGGTTCTTCCTCTCAACAACTCCATTTTGTTGAGGCGTGTACGTAGCCGAGAACTCATGTGAAATCCCTTCTTCGTCAAGAAAGGTGTCCACATTGGCGTTCTTGAACTCCGTTCCGTTGTCGTTGCGAACCTTCTTGATCTTCACTTCAAATTGATTTTGGGCCTTCCTAGCGAAGTTCTTGAAGATCTTTTGGACCTGCGAATTATCATCAAGAAAGAACACCCACGTAAATCTTGAAAAATCATCGACTATGACTAAACCAAACGAGTTTCCACCGACACTTTTATAGGCATTTGGACCAAAGAGATCCATATGAAGTAGCTCGAGCGATCTTCTCGTGGTCATGATGTTCTTCACGGGGTGGCTTCCTCCAACCTGTTTTCCTGCTTGACAAGCACTGTTCTTTGTCAAATATAACATCTTTCACTCCAAGGATATGATCACCTTTAATAAGCTTATCAAGATTTCGCATGCCCACATGACCTAACCTTCTATGCCAAAACCAACCTTTAGAAGATTTAGCAATTAAGCAAGTTCTAGGTTGAGCCTTTTTAGTGAAATCAATAATGTATAGATCACCTCTACGTATGCCGGTAAAGATCATTTTATGGTTATCTCTTTGAAACACTTGGCAATCTACTTCAGTAAATAGGACATTGAAACCGAAATCGACTAGTCTAGATACAGAGAGTAAATTATAGCCAAGAGATTCAACGAGCATGACATTTTGTATGGAGCTATCATGTGAGATGGCCACCTTACCAAGGCCAACCACCTTACCCTTTGAGTTATCACCAAAGGTGACATACTTTCGAGGGCCGTCGTTTTCAGCGAGCTCACGAAACATATCCTGTCTCCGGTCATGTGATCGGTACATCCACTATCAAGGACCCATTCCTTTCCTCCAGCCATGTAGCCGCGAAGATTAGCCATAATACCAAAGTGTCTCATAGACTCATCTAGATCAAAGTCACTATCATCATCCTCATCATAGTATCCATGTCCGACATCGTCTTGTGATTGATCATTACCTAGAGAGAGTGATTCATTAGCTTTATGACCATGACAATGTTCATCTTTATGAATTCTAATGACTTCGGAAATGATATTGCTAATAATTCCAACATCTCCTTTGGCACGCATAAGGTCACGAAGCTCAAATAGACAATCACCAAACTTAGGATCATTTGGACTCATCTTATTTAAAGCAATGGACTTATGAAGAATCTCATCTAAGTTTTTCAAGGAGTAGTTTGGAAATCTTTCCTCAAGAAATCTCCATATGGTATAGGCACAATCAAGAGTAGGCAAGCGACCTATCAAGTTTCTAGGCAATCCTCTAGTGATAAGATTGACAGTTCTAAGATTGCAAATCATGTTAATAGATTCATTGGGGGTAGGATGCAAAGGATTAACAAGGGGCGCACAAGGGCTAGTAATGTACTTGTTCAAGTGATCTTCATTGAAAATCTCAAGCATCTCATTTTTCCATTCATGAAAGAACTCTCCATCAAGTATAGGCACTCTATATCTAAGACTCCCCAACGTAAACTCATCCATCTTCCTCCAATGGTGATTAAACCAAAGCAATGGATACCAAAGCTCTGATACCAATTGAAAGGATCGAGAAGAGGTGTCTAGAGGGGGGTGATTAGACCCTCAACAAATAAAGGTGGCAATTTTTAATTTCTTCAAGTTAAGGTGGAGTTTTAGCACAAGTGTAAGCATTCATAATACATATCAAGCAAGCATGGTAAGAGTATATGAGCAGCGGAAAGTAAAGCATGCAACTTGCAAGAATGTAAAGGGATGGGATTGGAGTGTGCAAATGCAATTGGAGACACGGAGATTTTTGGCGTGGTTCCGATAGGTGGTGCTATCGTACATCCACGTTGGTGGAGAATTCAACCCACGATGGGTAACGGTTGCGCGAGTCCACGGAGGGCTCCACCCACGAAGGGTCCACGAAGAAGCAACCTTGTCTATCCCACCATGGCCATCGCCCACGAAGGACTTGCCTCACTATGGTAGATCTTCACGAAGTAGGCGATCTCCTTGCCCGTACAAACTCCTTGGTTCAACTCCACAATCTTGACGGAGGCTCCCAAGTAACACCTAACCAATCTAGGAGACACCACTCTCCAAAAGGTAATAGATGGTGTGTTGATGATGAACTCCTTGCTCTTGTGCTTCAAATGATAGTCTCCCCAACACTCAACTCTCTCTCACAGATTTGGATTTGGTGAAAAGATGATTTGAGCGGAAAGCAACTTGGGGAAGGCTAGAGATCAAGATTCTTGTGGTTGGATTGGAATATCTTGGTCTCAACACATGAGTAGGTGGTTCTCTCTCAGAAAATGAATGCTGGAAGTGTAGGCACGTTCTGATGGCTCTCCTCTCGAATGGAGGAAGGGTGGAGGGGTATATATAGCCTCCACACAAAATCTAACCATTACACACAATTTACCAAACTCGATGGGACCGAATAGTGAAACTCGGTCAGACCGATTTAGTTCAAAATGTGAATGTTAGGCTTTTCGGTGGGACCGACATGATCAACTCGGTGGGACCGATTTCGTTAGGGTTAGGGCATAACGTAATCTCGGTGAGACCGATCACATGAACTTGGTGAGACCAATTTCTGTAATAGGCAAACAGAGAGTTGGTCAGGCAAACTCGGTGGGACCGATCGCTCATTTCGGTGGGACCAAAACGTTACGAAGAGGAAACAGAGAGTTTGCATTGCGAACTCGGTGGGACCGATCGCTCATCTCGGTTAGACCGAAACGTTACGAAGGGAAACAGAGAGTTAGCAATCCCATCTCGGTGAGACCGAGATCCCTATCGGTGAGACCAAACTGATTAGGGTTTCTGGCAGTGGCTATGTCAAATGAACTCAGTGGCGCCGGATAGATCAAATCGGTGGGGCCGAGTTTGACTTTAGGTTTAGGACATATGTGGAAATTAGAAAGTGGTTGAGGGCTTTTGGAGCATATCACTAAGCACTTTGAGCAAGCAAGCCATTAAGCAACACCTCATCCCCTTTTAATAGTATTGGCTTTTCCTATGGACTCAATGTGATCTTGGATCACTAAATTGAAAAGAGTAGAGTCTTGAGCTTGAGCCAATATGTGTCCTTAGCATTTTGAAGGGGTTCCACATCCTCTTGTCCTGCCACTCCACTGTTGAACTTATCTGAAATATACTAGATAAAAGTATTAGTCCAACAAGAGATATGTGTTGGGAAACGTGCAATTTCAAAAAAATTCCTACGTTCACGCAAGATCTATCTAGGAGATGCATAGCAACGAGAGGGGAGAGTATGTCCACGTACCCTCGTAGACCGAAAGCGGAAGCGTTAGCTTAACGCGGTTGATGCAGTCGAACGTCTTCGCGATCCAACCGATCAAGCACCGAACGTACGGCGCCTCCGAGTTCAGCACACGTTCAGCTCGATGATGTCCCTCGAGCTCTTGATCCAGTTGAGGACGAGGGAGAGTTCCGTCAGCACGATGGCGTGGCGATGGTGATGATGAAGTTACCGGCGCAGGGCTTCGCCTAAGCACTACGATGATATGACCGAGGTGTGTAACTGTGGAGGGGGGCACCGCACACGGCTAAGAGATTGTCTGTTGTGCCTTGGGGTGCACCCCTGCCCACGTATATAAAGGAGGGGGGGGAGGAGGAGGCCGTCCAAGGGGGAGGCGCACCAAGGGGGGGTCCTACTAGGACTCCAAACCTAGTAGGATTTGCCCCCCCCTTTCCTTCCAACAGAGAGGGGGAAAGGGGAAAGGAGGGAGAGGGAGAAGGAAAGAGGGGGGCCGGCCCCCTCCCCTAGTCCAATTCGGATTGGGGCAAGGGGGGCGCGCCCCACCTCCTGTGGTCTGCCTCCTCTCCTCCACTATGGCCCATTAGGCCCAATAACTTTCCCGGGGGGTTCCGGCAACCTCCCGGTACTCCGAAAAATCCCCGATCTTCTTCGGAACCATTTCGGTGTCCGTATATAACCTTCCAATATACCAATATTTATGTCTCGACCATTTCGAGACTCCTCATCATGTCCGTGATCTCATCCGGGACTCCGAACAAACTTCGGTCATCAAATCACATAACTCATAATACAAATCGTCATCGAACGTTAAGCGTGCGGACCCTACGGGTTCGAGAACTATGTAGACATGACCGAGACACATCTCCGGTCAATAACCAATAGCGGAACCTGGATGCTCATATTGGCTCCTACATATTCTACGAAGATCTTTATCGGTCAAACCGCATAACAACATACGTTATTCCCTTTGTCATCGGTATGTTACTTGCCCAAGATTCGATCGTCGGTATCATCATACCTAGTTCAATCTCGTTACCGGCAAGTCTCTTTACTCGTTCCGTAGTGCATCTTCCCGTAACTAACTCATTAGTCACATTGCTTGCAAGGCTTCATATGATGTGCATTACCGAGAGGGCCCAGAGATACCTCTCCGATACTCGGAGTGACAAATCCTAATCTCGATCTATGCCAACCCAACAAACACCTTCGGAGACACCTGTAGAGCATCTTTATAATTACCCAGTTACGTTGTGACGTTTGATAGCACACAAGGTGTTCCTCCGGTATTCGGGAGTTGCATAATCTCATAGTCAGAGGAATATGTATAAGTCATGAAGAAAGCTATAGCAATAAAACTTATCGATCATTATGCTAAGCTAACGGATGGGTCTCATCCATCACATCATTCTCCTAATGATGTGATCCCATTAATCAAATGACAACACATGTCTATGGTTAGGAAACTTAACCATCTTTGATCAATGAGCTAGTCAAGTAGAGGCATACTAGGGACACTCTGTTTGTCTATGTATTCACACATGTACTAAGTTTCCGGTTAATACAATTCTAGCATGAATAATAAACATTTATCATGATATAAGGAAATATAAATAACAACTTTATTATTGCCTCTAGGGCATATTTCCTTCAGTCTCCCACTTGCACTAGAGTCAATAATCTAGATTACATAGTAATGATTCTAACACCCATGGAGTCTTGGTGCTGATCATGTTTTGTTCATGGAAGAGGCTTAGTCAATGGGTCTGCAACATTCAGATCCGTATGTATTTTGCAAATCTCTATGTCTCCCTCCTTGACTTGATCGCGGATGGAATTGAAGCGTCTCTTGATGTGTTTGGTTCTTTTGTGAAATCTGGATTCCTTCGCCAAGGCAATTGCTCCAGTATTGTCACAAAAGATTTTCATTGGACCCGATGCACTAGGTATTACACCTAGATCGGATATGAACTCCTTCATCCAGACTCCTTCATTTGCTGCTTCCGAAGCAGCTACGTATTCTGCTTCACACGTAGATCCCGCCACGACGCTCTGCTTGGAACTGCACCAACTGACAGCTCCACCATTCAATATAAATACGTATCCGGTTTGTGACTTAGAGTCATCCGGATCAGTGTCAAAGCTTGCATCGACGTAACCACTTACGACAAGCTCTTTGTCACCTCCATAAACGAGAAACATATCCTTAGTCCTTTTCAGGTATTTCAGGATGTTCTTGACTGTTGTCCAGTGATCCACTCCTGGATTACTTTGGTACCTCCCTGCTAAACTTATAGCAAGGCACACATCAGGTCTGGTACACAGCATTGCATACATGATAGAACCTATGGCTGAGGCATAGGGAATGACTTTCATTTTCTCTCTATCTTCTGCAGTGGTCGGGCATTGAGTCTTACTCAACTTCACACCTTGCAACACAGGCAAGAACCCTTTCTTTGACTGGTCCATTTTGAACTTCTTCAAAACTTTATCAAGGTATGTGCTTTGTGAAAGTCCTATTAAGCGTCTTGATCTATCTCTATAGATCTTGATGCCCAATATATAAGCAGCTTCACCGAGGTCTTTCATTGAAAAACTTTTATTCAAGTCTCCTTTTATGCTATCCAGAAATTCTATATTGTTTCCAATCAATAATATGTCATCCACATATAATATTAGAAATGCTACAGAGCTCCCACTCACTTTATTGTAAATACAGGCTTCTCCAAAAGTCTGTATAAAACCATATGCTTTGATCACTTCATCAAAGCATATATTCCAACTCCGAGATGCTTGCACCAGTCCATAAATGGATCGCTGGAGCTTGCACACTTTGTTAGCACCCTTAGGATCGACAAAACCTTCTGGTTGCATCATATACAACTCTTCTTTAAGAAATCCATTAAGGAATGCAGTTTTGACATCCATTTGCCAAATTTCATAATCATAAAATGCGGCAATTGCTAACATGATTCGGACAGACTTAAGCATCGCTACGGGTGAGAAGGTCTCATCGTAGTCAACTCCTTGAACTTGTCGAAAACCTTTCGCAACAAGTCGAGCTTTGTAGACAGTAACATTACCGCCAGCGTCAGTCTTCTTCTTGAAGATCCATTTATTCTCTATGGCTTGCCGATCATCGGGCATGTCAACCAAAGTCCACACTTTGTTCTCATACATGATCCCATCTCAGATTTCATGGCCTCAAGCCATTTCGCGGAATCTGGGCTCATCATCGCTTCCTCATAGTTCGTAGGTTCATCATGGTCTAGTAACATGACTTCCAGAACAGGATTACCGTATCACTCTAGTGCGGAACGTACTCTGGTTGACCTACGAGGTTCGGTAGTAACTTGATCCGAAGTTTCATGATCATCATCATTAACTTCCTCACTAATTGGTGTAGGCATCACTGGAACTGATTTCTGTGGTGAACTACTTTCCAATTCGGGAGAAGGTACAATTACCTCATCAAGTTCTATTTTCCTCCCACTCACTTCTTTTGAGAGAAACTCCTTCTCTAGAAAGGATCCATTCTTAGCAACGAATATCTTGCCTTCAGATCTATGATAGAAGGTGTACCCAACAGTCTCCTTTGGGTATCCTATGAAGACGCATTTTTCCGATTTGGGTTCGAGCTTATCAGGTTGAAGCTTTTTCACATAAGCATCGCAGCCCCAAACTTTAAGAAACGACAGCTTAGGTTTCTTGCCAAACCACAGTTCATATGGTGTCGTCTCAACGGATTTAGATGGTGCCCTATTTAACGTGAATGCAACTGTCTCTAATGCATAACCCCAAAACGATAGTGGTAAATCGGTAAGAGACATCATAGATCGCACCATATCTAATAAAGTACGGTTACGATGTTCGGACACGCCATTACGCTGTGGTGTTCCAGGTGGCGTGAGTTGCGAAACTATTCCACATTGTTTCAAATGAAGACCAAACTCATAACTCAAATATTCACCTCCACGATCAGATCGTAGAAACTTTATTTTCTTGTTACGATGATTTTCCACTTCACACTGAAATTCTTTGAACTTTTCAAATGTTTCAGACTTATGTTTCATTAAGTAGATATACCCATATCTGCTCAAATCATCTGTGAAGGTCAGAAAATAATGATACCCGCCGTGAGCCTCAACACTCATCGGACCGCATACATCGGTATGTATTATTTCCAATAAGTCAGTTGCTCGCTCCATTGTTCCGGAGAACGGAGTTTTAGTCATCTTGCCCATGAGGCATGGTTCGCAAGTATCAAGTGATTCATAATCAAGTGATTCCAAAAGCCCATCAGCATGGAGTTTCTTCATGCGCTTTACACAAATATGACCTAAACGGCAGTGCCACAAATAAGTTGCACTATCATTATTAACTTTGCATCTTTTGGCTTCAATATTATGAATATGTGTATCACTACAGTCGAGATTCAACAAAAATAGACCACTCCTCAAGGGTGCATGACCATAAAAGATATTATTCATATAAATAGAACAACCATTATTCTCTGATTTAAATGAATAACCGTCTCGCATCAAACAAGATCCAGATATAATGTTCATGCTCAACGCTGGCACCAAATAACAATTATTTAGGTCTAAAACTAATCCCGAAGGTAGATGTAGAGGTAGCGTGCCGACGGCGATCACATCGACTTTGGAACCATTTCCCACGCGCATTGTCACCTCGTCCTTAGCCAATCTTCGTTTAATCCATAGCCTCTGTTTCGAGTTACAAATATGAGCAACCGAACCGGTATCAAATACCCAGGCACTACTACGAGCATTAGTAAGGTACACATCAATAACATGTATATCAAATATACCTTTGTTCACTTTGCCATCCTTCTTATCCGCCAAATACTTGGGGCAGTTCCGCTTCCAGTGACCAGTCCCTTTGAAGTAGAAGCACTCAGTTTCGGGCTTAGGTCCAGACTTGGGCTTCTTCCTGGGAGTAGCAACTTGCTTGCTATTCTTCTTGAAGTTCCCCTTCTTCCCTTTGCCCTTTTTCTTGAAACTAGTGGTCTTGTTAACCATCAACACTTGATGCTCCTTTTTTATTTCTACCTCCGCAGCCTTTAGCATCGCGAAGAGCTCAGGAATTGTCTTATTCATCCCTTGCATATTATAGTTCATCACGAAGCCTTTGTAGCTTGGTGGCAGTGATTGAAGAACTCTGTCAATAACACTATCATCCGGAAGATTAACTCCCAGCTGAGTCAAGTGGTTATGATACCCAGACATTCTGAGTATGTGTTCACTGACAGAACTGTTCTCCTCCATCTTGCAGCTATAGAACTTGTTGGAGACTTCATATCTCTCAACTCGGGCATTTGCTTGAAATATTAACTTCAACTCCTGGAACATCTCATATGCTCCATGACGTTCAAAACGTCTTTGAAGTCCCGATTCTAAGCCGTAGAGCATGGCACATTGAACTATAGAGTAGTCATCAGACCGCGTTTGCCAGACGTTCAAAGCGTCTACATTAGCAGGAGCGGGCTTGTCACCTAGCGATGCATCAAGGACATAATTCTTCTGTGCAGCAATGAGGATAATCCTTAAGTTACGGACCCAGTCCGTGTAGTTGCTACCATCATCTTTCAACTTAGCTTTCTCTAGGAATGCATTAAAATTCAAGGGAACGGTAGCACGGGCCATTGATCTACAACAACATAGATATGCAAAAACTATCAGGACTAAGTTCATGATAAATTAAAGTTCAATTAATCATATTACTTAAGAACTCCCACTTAGATAGACATCCCTCTAGTCATCTAAATGATCACGTGATCCATATCAACTAAACCATGTCCGATCATCATGTGAGATGGAGTAGTTTTCAATGGTGAACATCTCTATGTTGATCATATCTACTATATGATTCACATTCGACCTTTCGGTCTCAGTGTTCCGAGGCCATATCTGCATATGCTAGGCTCGTCAAGTTTAACCCGAGTATTCTGCACGTGCAAAACTGGCTTGCACCCGTTGTATGTGAACGTAGAGCTTATCACACCCGATCATCACGTGGTGTCTCGGCACGACGAACTGTCGCAGTGGTGCATACTCAGGGAGAACACTTATACCTTGAAATTTAGTGAGGGATCATCTTATAATGCTACCGCCGTACTAAGCAAAATAAGATGCATAAAAGAAAACATCACATGCAATCAAAATATGTGACATGATATGGCCATCATCATCTTGTGCCTTTGATCTCCATCACCAAAGCACCGTCATGATCTCCATCGTCACCGGCTTGACACCTTGATCTCCATCGTAGCGTCGTTGTCATCTTGCCAACTATTGCTTCTACGACTATCGCTATCGCATAGTGATAAAGTAAAGCAATTACATGGCGATTGCATTTCATACAATAAAGTGACAACCATAAGGCTCCTGCCAGTTGCCGATAACTTTTACAAAACATGATCATCTCATACAATAACGTGTATCACATCATGTCTTGACCATATCACATCACAGCATGCCCTGCAAAAACAAGTTAGACGTGCTCTACTTTGTTGTTGCAAGTTTTACGTGGCTGCTACGGGCTTCAAACAAGAACCGTTCTTACCTACGCATCAAAACCACAACGATTTTTCGTCAAGTGTGCTGTTTTAACCTTCAACAAGGACCGTCCGTAGTCAAACTCGATTCAACTAAAGTTGGAGAAACAGACACCCGCCAGCCACCTTTGTGCAAAGCACGTCGATAGAACCAGTCTCATGAACGCGGTCATGTAATGTCGGTCCGGGCCGCTTCATCCAACAATACCGCCGAATCAAAGTAAAATGTTGGTGGTAAGCAGTATGACTATTATCGCCCACAACTCTTTGTGTTCTACTCATGCATATCATCTACGCATAGACCTGGCTCTGATACCACTATTGGGAAACGTGCAATTTCAAAAAAAAATCCTACGTTCACGCAAGATCTATCTAGGAGATGCATAGCAACGAGAGGGGAGAGTATGCCCACGTACCCTCGTAGACCAAAAGCGGAAGCGTTAGCTTAACGCGGTTGATGCAGTCGAACGTCTTCGTGATCCAACCGATCAAGCACCGAACGTACGGCGCCTCCGAGTTCAGCACACGTTCAGCTCAATGATGTCCCTCGAGCTCTTGATCCAGTTGAGGACTAGGGAGAGTTCCGTCAGCACGATGGCGTGGCGACGGTGATGATGAAGTTACCGGCGCAGGGCTTCGCCTAAGCACTACGACGATATGACCAAGGTGTGTAACTGTGGAGGGGGGCACCGCACACGGCTAAGAGATTGTCTGTTGTGCCTTGGGGTGCCCCCCTGCCCACGTATATAAAGGAGGGGGGGAGGAGGAGGCCGGCCAAGGGGGAGGAGCACCAAGGGAGGGGGTCCTACTAGGACTCCAAACCTAGTAGGATTCGGCCCCCCCTTTCCTTCCAACGGAGAGGGGGAAAGGGGAAAGGAGGGAGAGGGAGAAGGAAAGAGGGGGGCCGGCCCCCTCCCCTAGTCCAATTCGGATTGGGGCAAGGGGGGCGCGCCCCACCTCCTGTGGCCTGCCTCCTCTCCTCCACTATGGCCCATTAGGCCCAATAACTTTCCCGAGGGGTTCCGGCAACCTCCCGGTACTCCGAAAAATTCCCGATCTTCTTCGGAACCATTCCGGTGTCCGTATATAACCTTCCAATATATCAATCTTTATGTCTCGACCATTTCGAGACTCCTCGTCATGTCTGTGATCTCATCCGGGACTCCGAACAAACTTCGGCCATCAAATCACATAACTCATAATACAAATCGTCATCGAACGTTAAGCGTGCGGACCCTACGGGTTCGAGAACTATGTAGACATGACCGAGACACATCTCCGGTCAATAACCAATAGCGGAACCTGGATGCTCATATTGGCTCCTACATATTCTACGAAGATCTTTATCGGTCAAACCGCATAACAACATACGTTATTCCCTTTGTCATCGGTATGTTACTTGCCCGAGATTCGATCGTCGGTATCATCATACCTAGTTCAATCTCGTTACCGGCAAGTCTCTTTACTCGTTCCGTAGTGCATCATCCCGTAACTAACTCATTAGTCACATTGCTTGCAAGGCTTCATATGATGTGCATTACCGAGAGGGCCCAGAGATACCTCTCCGATACTCGGAGTGACGAATCCTAATCTCGATCTATGCCAACCCAACAAACACCTTCGGAGACACCTGTAGAGCATCTTTATAATCATCCAGTTACGTTGTGACGTTTGATAGCACACAAGGTGTTCCTCCGGTATTCGGAAGTTGCATAATCTCATAGTCAGAGGAATATGTATAAGTCATGAAGAAAGCTATATCACTAAAACTTATCGATCATTATGCTAAGCTAACGGATGGGTCTCATCCATCACATCATTCTCCTAATGATGTGATCCCGTTAATCAAATGACAACACATGTCTATGGTTAGGAAACTTAACCATCTTTGATCAATGAGCTAGTCAAGTAGAGGCATACTAGGGACACTCTGTTTGTCTATGTATTCACACATGTACTAAGTTTCCGGTTAATACAATTCTAGCATGAATAATAAACATTTATCATGATGTAAGGAAATATAAATAACAACTTTATTATTGCCTCTAGGGCATATTTCCTTCAATATGTTGACATTAATTACCAAAATCACCCAGGGAGCACTTGTGCTTTCAGCTGGGGATGACCACCTCCTTTCCTTCTTTGTCGGTGGAGACGAGCTTCTCATCTAGCTTGGCGATGGATCCATCCAGGTAGCCAAAGTACCCAGCGCCTCTAATCCGTGGCAGGACCTGTGCACGCCAGAGGATGAAATTGTCCCGAGTTAATTTCTCGGTGACTTGGGTGTTGAGGCTGGGTGCGGTGGTGGAGCTGGATGATGCCATGGGGACGAAGGGGAAGATCGATCTAGACTAGATGGAAGAGGATGTTCTGATTACCATGTAAGTTTTGCAGAAGCGTCTTACCTCCCGTAGGAGGCCGCGTGGTCTTTATTAACAGAGCGGGGCTTATCCCGGATATGCATACAGGAGTTTGTTACAATCGTGGCTTACAAGCAAAGAAAGGAAGTACATATAAATACAGAACATGCTAACAACTCCTATCTATCTTGCTGCTGAAGCCAACCTTCAGTATCTTCATCTGACGCATATCTCTGGGACTCTTCAAACGCTAATAGGCTAAGCTCATGCAGTAGGATAGTTTGTTTCTGTTAAAATAAAGCTTGCATGACGGTCGGATGTGACGCACCCGTGCAACGAACTTGTAGGGTAGCATGGCATGCACATACCCGCCTCTTCCTTTCTTCTCTCCCGGATGTTGAAAATGGTGTGATGCAATTGCGGGATGGCGTGATAGCCGTGGATCATGTCACAACTTTCGGGAGTGGTAGTTAGCTTTTGAGCTGTGTAATCGCTTAAGAAAGAGATAATGAAAACAAAAAACACTGCAACAGTATGGCAGCACAAAAATTCTCACTCTGTCGCTAGTTCATCCTTCAAGTCTCTAAACTTCTCTCTTGATCTTGCTAGTTTGACAACATGTCATGTGTAGTTGTTAACTATTAATCATGTCCAACCAAACACCGTGTAGTGCATCAACCGAGCGAGCGCAAGTTACCAAACGTCAGCGAAAAATTGCTTCCCTGATGCAGCCAGGCTATATACAGTCTATCAAACTACCTACAAAACATGATTTTTTTTTTCCTTGTACAGTCAGGTCCAACTAAGTCACAGATGTAAAGAGGCAAAAAAAAGGGGGCATAAAGTTTCTGTCGCGAGATCATATGCACCCTCGTGAACAAATATTGACGAATTCTGAACATGCGTGCAAATATTTAAGAAGAAACATCTTCAAGCAGTTTTTTTTTCGAAAGCATTTTTGAAATATTGTCTCTTCATAAAAACTTGCGCTACCTACCAAACACGTCCTAATATGCTTTTTGGACTTTCATAAAAAATACTTTTACTATAGAGCCTGTTTGGGACTGTTCTACTCCTTAAATTCAACTCCGCTCCATGATATGCCGCTCCGAAAAAAACTAGAATCTGAAGTATAGCTTTCAGTTTTCACGGGGTGCTCCAAAAAACTCTAGAAGCCGGAGTTAGGTAGAAATTACCCATCACTGTCACCGGTAAGTGGATACCCCTTCGCTTCTTCCTCTCAATCAATCAAATAGATCTTTTCCACCAAATTTCCCATTCTTAAAGCTGGAACTAAATGAAAGTTAAACATTTTATTTGGTAATGCTACAACTTTTAGATGAAACTGCTTCAAAATAAATTTAGCGGTCGGTGAAGCGGAGCAGTCGCAAACAGATGCTTTTGTTTTTTCGACTCGACCTCATGACCTAAGTTTTTCCCCGAACCGCATCCGACCCGTGAGTGCTCCGGTTCTCGTGGAGTCCTGCTCCGATCCGATCTCCGTCGTGGCCAAGCAATCCACGTTCCTCCCTCCTCCGGCTCTGCCCCTGCGCCGAGTCCCCTTCTAACCCGCCTCTCCGCCCCCATATTTTTCTCCTGCGCCACCGGATCTCCAACCCGCTCTTTCTTCCGTCTGGATCCGTGCCTGTGATTTCTGCTTGCATATCTACTGCAAGGTTCGATCTGATTTAACTTCCTATATGCGTCCGCACCTCTTGTTTCACACGGATTTCTTTACCAGATTTGCCTCCTCTTGGTCTATTTGTTAGATCCCTATTTGTTAGATCCCTTGCAGCCGGTAGGTTTTTGACAGGAACCAGTAATGGCGGGGAGGTCCAATATCCCGGCGAACAACTCCGCCCTCATCGCCATCATCGCCGATGAGGTGATCTATCCACCCTTTGATCTTAAAGTTGCTTGAGCTTCTGTTAATAATTGAGCATATGTTGGCTAACTATGTAACTGGGTGTTGGGGGTGACTTACGTACGCCTTTCCGCCACTACGGCAATCGTCCTAGAGTCGGGCAAATCGTCAGCGATCCGGTCCGTGTTAGGCGGTGCTAGAAAATAAGACAGGCTCGTAGGGGCGTGGTAGTGTAGATTCGCAAGCATGGATGATTTACTTGGTAGCTAAGGATTGATCCATTGTGTATTTGTTGTTACCAAATAAGTAGATTGCTTTTTAATTTAGATAGAAATGAGAAGTTGACTTCTTGTGAATGCCAATTTGGTGTACAGGATTTGACAACGAAAATAAATGTTATATGATGAATGAATGATGTTTTTGACAAGCAAAGCGCTGTTTGACATTGAGCTTTCTTATTCTTCCAGGACACTGTCACTGGGTTTTTGATGGCTGGGGTCGGCAATGTTGATCTGCGCAAGAAAACAAATTACCTTCTTGTAGATAACAGTACTATCCTGAACTTGTTAACATAGCATTGTTTGTAAACAGTTGACATAAGATTTCTGTAGAAAATTATATGTGTTGTCTATGGAATTTTATTGAATGGTTGCCAACAGAATGTTTGAAGAATTTGCCCAATAAAAAACCTTCTCAGTTTCTATTTTCTTAAACATTTCTTATTAGGTTGTTACTATCATGTCATATTTATTCTTTTCCTGTTTCTTCTATTAGACAAAGGCAAAGATTTATTCATTATTGTGTTAAGAGAAACTTCTTTACTACTGGTTTGCTCAGTCCTGGGCTTTCATCAAATTTAAACAACCTCAAATATCACTTTTACTCCTGTCACATAATTCAACTTATCATTTCTTTCGGCGCTATGTGTCTGTTATGTTGCTGCTGTGTTGCCTATTATATCATAGTTTTCGTACACTTATCCACAGGACTTGAATAAATACTTTTTTGTGTGTGCTATCTTACAGAAACGACAGTGAAACAGATTGAAGATGCATTTAAAGAGTTTACTGCGAGGGAGGATATTGCTATTGTGCTCATCAGCCAATATGTAAGTAAACCATTGCTATAAATGCATATCTTTCTTTTCTCTTAAGAATCAGCAAATTGTTTTGTCAGAATCTTGCAAGTATATCACGTAAAGAAAGAGGGTGGTCATGAGTTTTGGGGGTTAAGTAGTCCTGATTAGTTTCTTTAGACTCAGCTCCTTCTGCTGTAAACAAAATAGATGAGGCCGTTGAAACTCAAAATAGGCGGAGGGGCGCTCTTTTGATAGAAGACACGGGCGTTCCTCTCGTACCAAACTGTCCAACACACAAGCATTGTGAGAGACGCCACGGCCTTCCTATTAGGGATGTTTATGGCTTTATGCCGGAGAGGTTGATCCGCCACTCCTCCTTGGCGGAGCGCTCCAAGTGCCACAAAGATTATTCCCAAGATGAAGCCACTCCTTGACTAAGTTCCAAAGCCGAAGCATGAAGCGGCATTTGAAGAAGAGATGCACCCCGGATTCATGCCCCCTTTTGCAAAGAGGGCAAAGACCGCATTTTGGCCACTCACGTTTGGCCAAACGTGAGGTGGCCCAAACCCTATCTTGAATAGCCAACCACGAGTCCTAAAGTAACAGAAACCTCTCTTGCAATACAAACGAAACTATATTTATACTACATGCTCAACAGTGCCAACTGCCATGCAAATGACGGTTGCATCCATGTGGTATATCTTTCTATCCATAACATTAGAAGAAAGTCAAAAAGCAATAGAGGGATTGTGTACTAGATTACCAGAACCAGAACCAGAACCAGAACCAGATGCGTGTCTTGTACATGTTGATGAAGATGAACTAATGCTATGAGAGGATTATTAGGGTTAGCTTCTTATTACATGTTTCTTGCATGTCCCAGATTGCAAACATGATTAGGTTTCTGGTGGATAGCTACAACAAGCCAATCCCTGCGATATTGGAAATTCCATCCAAGGACCATCCATATGATCCAGCGAGTGACTCGGTCCTTTCTCGTGTGAAGTATCTGTTTTCTGCTGACTCGGTTGCTTCTGATAGGCGTTGAGTAACAACCTTGTTGATAACAGGGGCATCACACTTTGATTGAGTTCTTCGTGGACTTGCTCCGTGTATCTGTATTAAATTATTCATACCATTCTGTTGTGGGCGCACAAATAAGGAGTAAACAATTTGGATTGGACCAACGGGTTAATGTAATAAATTCTTACTTTTTTTGGAGTTTGTATCTAAGAACAAGGGAAACAGGAAAACAGGTGTTCTGTGGTGCTGCCATAGACTTGATTCCGAATGTGCAAGCTTTACCTTGCAAATTGTTTGTTTTGGCCACTATTAGATTATTCGGATGGCCCAGTGAGCTTTTCAGGTCAAATTGTTTGTTTTGGCCACTATTAAATTCTTTTCAGTTTTTTTTCTTCTTATATACCGTCACTTGACTGAGACTTGACCTAGCCACACTCCTCTTGATACGATTTCTCAGCTAGGCACATCAACCCGTTATGCATCAATATGATGTTCGTTCTGTATACAACTCCACGCTAAACACAACAGGACTGCTTCATCTGTGCTACTTAAACTTCATTGATCCGGGGTGATCCGCAACTCAAGTCCCCTCCGCATCAGTGGATACAAATACAATGAGCATGTAAGCCGGGTTGGCTGATAACGCATTTGAAAAGGTTATTGTTTTATATATTCCTATCACACGTTCGGCCTCTGTAAAGCTGGATGTACATAACCAACATCAACGCGTGTACGCATAAATAAACATGCCGACAAATAGCAAAGTCATGCACAAATTCGGCCTTAAAGCTGGATGTACATAATCAACACCAACGCGTATACTCACAAATAAATATGCCGACAAATAGCACAGTCATGCACACAGTGAGAAACTACACGGTATAGATATTCTAAAACCTTAGTAATCATCTTATTATTCCAACACCTAGGCAATGCATATTTCAATTTTTTTAAAGTGCATCTTCCTTCTCATTGAGGTTGCTGCCGCACTGAAGATGACCAATTCCCGTAAATGCTGCTCCTCTCCCCTATTCCACTATAAAACCCATGCCTATTGTTCGATGAGAGACATACATATTCTGTCCCTCATCTTTCTCTCCAAAAGCCACAGAAATTCGCCGGAGAAGACAATGGCCCAAAACAACAACGTGCACGTGGTGCCGGCCATTATCTTGACTCGTCTTGGGTTCGCGCCGAGACAAAGAACATCCTGCCACAGAACTGCGAGACGGCAGTTCGGGATGTTTTCATGACGAAGTTCCCGGATCAACACGTCTAGAATGTCATTCTCCGGAAGGACGACACTATCATCAAGTTCTTCTACACGCCTCTGTGAAGGACCACAAACACGTGTGAGACTTCGGACACGAGACCGTGACCTTCTACTCCACCCCCTTCGACTGCAAGCATCGAAGAGGTGGATCAAGACTGCGTAAGACTATGCTTGTCGTTCGCCGCTCCGACCCGCTCTATATGTACTCCCTCCGTCTCAAAATTCTTGTCTTAGATTCGTCTAGATATGTATTTTTTATTTTTTATTTTCATATACATTTTTCTTGTTTGCCCGAACAACTATATGTGTGTATAGGTGTGCGCCTTTAATATATTTCTATGTTTTTATGTATTTTATGTATTTTATATTTTGCAATTGTATGTCTCATATATTATACCAGTAGCCACTAGATGGTTGGCCTCGTACGTAGCCCATCTCCCTAGCTCACCGGCCTCTTCCTCCTTCCTCGTCTCTCTCAGCCCCCAATCCTTATTTTCTTCGCCTTGCCTGCCAGCTTATTCCCGCAAACTCCGGCAAGCCCACATGCTCAACTCGCACTGCCCCGCCCATCTTGCTCCACTTTACCTGCTCGTCTGCATCGATCTGACGAGGACGACTTCTGTCGCCACTAGTAGCTGCCCTAGCCGAGCGGCCTCCGGTCTCGATCAACGATGGCGAGAGACGAAGAGGGCCACCGCTCTGGTCCTGGTCTGACAGCGGCGGCTACCACGTTGATTCGACACATCGTTG
Organism: Thinopyrum elongatum; assembly: GCA_011799875.1. Lineage (NCBI taxonomy): Eukaryota > Viridiplantae > Streptophyta > Magnoliopsida > Poales > Poaceae > Thinopyrum > Thinopyrum elongatum. The sequence goes on along the minus strand of CM022299.1, from coordinate 279,501,625 downwards.
CTCCTTAGATCTGGTCTTCCCAGGTACCATCCAGGCACCCGACGCCACTACGTCTGGTCTTCACCGTCGCTTGCTCCCCTGTTGCCTATGCCGACCTCCTTTACGCCGCCTCCTCTACGGCTCACGTCGTTCTAGGTATGTGCGCAACCCGTCTTTGTTTGAGAAAACAAATGTGATTCGTTCATGTTCGGTCCGTATAACAAATGCAATCTCTATGGCCCGAAAAATGAATTTCAATGTATTTTGGGGTGAATTGGTCTTTTGTTGCCTAATTGTACAAGTGAAACGGTCTAACTTGTCGTGACATAATTTCAATGCTCTGCTAAAGAATCACCAGTTTTTTGCAATGGCTAAATGTATGGATTGCAATGGGGAGAATAAAAATGCAAGTACTTGCAATGAAATGCCACAAGAGAACAAGTATCTCCACTATGAGACAATAAGTAGAGTAGCGGCGGCAACCACACATACACCAACTATGTATATATATATTTTGACAGTGTGTTGCATTTTTTTAGTATTATTAGTGGATGTACTTCAGGTATGCATTTGGCTAAATGTATGAATTGTAGTGAAGAGAACAAAATCCAAGTGTATTTGGCTAAATGTATGAATTTTACAAATGAATTGAACTTCAATTAAATGTATGAATTCTACAAATAAATTCTTTTTTAATTCACAAATACTCCCTTCGTATCAAAATATAAGACCTTTTTTTTACAGTCAAAGTGTCAAAAAAAAGGTCTTATATTTTCCAACAGAGGGAGTACTAGTTACAGTAGTGCTTACCGAAAACTTTCGCCCCGCTTGCTAAATTAAGAACACCACTAGCATCTTCCATATTAGTGTCGTCAGGCCACCACGCCGGTGCAATAATTGTGACGTGCAGCTGAAGCACCACTAACGACGTTTTCTGAATGCCGCTAGTAGGCTTTTCCATACTACTACCCCGTTCTAAAATACAAGACGTTGCCAGGCCTACCAAAACGTCTTATATTTTAGAACGGAGGTAATAGTACAGTAGCTAAACTGAAAGGCATGTTAAACATATCGACGAGACAAGTCAGTCACAGCCACACATACCCTCCACAATCTGAACTCCTACATCACATTTATACAAGACTGATGGGCAAAATATAAAGAAACCAGTGATTCAGGATGAATGAACAGAGAAAACAGGGTGAAGAAAAGCTCTCCACGAACACATTTGGTATCTACTACCAGTCTAAACCGCAGAAGCAGGCAGCATGACAATCTGTGATGAAGTTTTCTTGCGGATGAAACTTTGTTGTTGAATTCAGCCAAACAGATTATGTGGCGCCAGGTCAGCCATGAGCGAGCTATGGTGATGAACCATATACCACCTGCCATTACGGAACTCGTATACATTGGTCACATGGAACGGCCCTGGGTCAACATCGACATGAACCTTCATGTTAACCCATGCTACATCAGCAAGTACACGAGCTCTGACATCCCGTAGCTGAAAATCAGTGCCCTGGCCTCCATCTTGGCCCCAGTTGAATAACAAACCCCAGCTGTTCATCACTGCATTGTATCTGTCAAAACGAGGAGTTAAATGATGGCATATCACCATAAGAGTAGATCATGTCTACTTGAACAAATGACAAGAAAAATTATCCAGGATTACCCAAAGGGAAGAGCAGCAAAAGAAGGTACTTGTTGTTTTTCAATTTTCATACAGTGAAGAAATGTGATGGTGTTTGTCACCATATGTCTGGGTTCTACTTGGAACGGTACTGGTCACTGGAGAAGCTTCCAGAAACTAATGCAACATCAGCAATCATAGGTAGAAAAACATGCACATCTGGTGAAGCAGTCATACGTGGCGCAAAAATATTCAGCATTCAGCACATTTCCAATTCAAACTAGATCAAAAGGTGAATCTATACCCTGAAACCACTAGTCAGATTACTACTCCAGATAGCCGGTCACTACAATGTCTAAGGGCTCCAAGGACATACTCAATTTGATAATCTTCTATAAGCACAAGATGTTGGAAAATAATTGTCTAGCATGATGGCTAAACTAATATTCGCTGGAATGTGCAGTTTAATCACGGTCTCCTGCCTAATTACGGCAGGACACAAATGCATGAATATGAATAAGTGACTGGAAGGAATTTTCCTAAACATGACACAGCACATGTACTAGTACTATTGTTTGTGGCAACATAAATAGCTAAGTTGCAAAACCCCAATGACTGGGAGATATAAACCAAGGAAAAGATTTAAATAGAGACCAAGTGCTACAAGCCTCCCAAGCTGTCCGCTTGCACATTTCTACTTGTTTATTAGACGAGACTTAACAAAATGGCATATAAGGTGAAAGCAATATGGCCATGGAAATGAATGTTGGAGATGAGTAAATTGACATTGGTGCTATGTATAACTCCACAATAAACGCTTTACAGAATTGTTAGCAGTGCTACCTATACCAGCAATAAACTCCATATGGACTTTTTTTTTTCTTTACCAAAGTGCTTCTGGTATTAAGTTCACAGAAGAAACAAAAAATATCTCTGCAGTAACTTATCCATATGTCTATGCAGCTGCACAACTAATTTAAGCTTTCTCGATCTCTGCTCAATCCAACAGAAAATGAAATGAGCCATTTATGCATCTTTCGCATAAGTAAAGAATTATATAGGTCATGCCTTTTGAGCCATAGCTAAATCAGAGTGAAGTCTAAACATACCCTGTAAAAAGTTCTCCAGTAGCATGTACGCATTTTACATAGTCTGAGTTAAGCCAGAAGTGACTCATTGCTGGCAAGGATCCTTCCCTGATGATATTATAGAACTCGGCATTCACATTCATGATGGCCTTTGTAGCTGCATAGTATGCCTTCCATCCGTTAGGTGGAGTTATAGTATCCTGCTCCGCTGTAAAATCCTACAAGGGAGAGGTTGATTTATGACAAACTCAAATAAAGTAAAATATTGCGGTTCGATTGGCGGTTTTATATCAATACTCACAACGAAAATTGCCTTATTCAACCATTATAACCTCACACAGTCCCAATGAAAAAACACGCAAAATGTAAATCATGTACTCCCTCAGTAGCTGTTTCATTAGACATTACTGAAAAAGGCCTTGCCATATGGCTGCTATGGAAGATAAATAGCACTAAGTTTTCAACCAAAGGTGCTCACAGGACAAAAATGGTACAGGTAAGCAGTAGGGTACAAGTACAAATATCACATATCCAGTTAGACTGCATATTGCGATACAAGTTTTTTCTGTGCAATGTCAAACCCCATTGTGGTTAGATCGAGACGAATACAGGAATGTTTTGAAAGTGAAACAAGGTACTTTTTGGCATATCATATGTAAACTTATCCAAGATGTGTCACCGTCCATGTAAAATCAATTTAGCCAACAGTTGATTAAAAATGGAGCGCACCTAGCCACAAAGTGTGTCCGTGTGGCTTTAATCACGTAGCTACCTTATGTAATTCAATCCCTCCATGAAAACCAACAATCCCATTGGCATGATCGAGAATTTCAGTATACAAACAAAATAGGATAACATAAACGCAATGTGAAGCCAAGCAGATGATTATAGCAGGCAAAACAGCAACCTAAATGGAAGTAAAATTAGCAGGACAGCAAAGCTACACTCCAAATTCAACAGTAACTCTATCAAGGAAAATCTAAGAGATTGCAGCAGGGTGGGCACAGCACCTTGTGGTAGAGCGCCTTCCAAGCCCCATCGTCGTTGGCGGCACGGCGCATGGCTGAGTTGGTCATCGAGAGGCGGCAGAGGCTAGTACAGTCAAGGTAGCTGAGCGCGTGGGTGGTGATCTCAGGCACGAGCTGCTCCATCATGGAGGCGCCCGTCGTTGCAGGTGCTGGCGCCGGCGCCTTGTTCATCTCCCCGCCGACGGCCATCTCGCCGTTGGCGCTGGGGAAAGTGGTATTGGCGCAGCAACCACAGGAAGCGCAGCTGCAGCAGCGTGAAGGAATGGGCTGCTGCTTCTTGGGGGGAGGGGGGGAAGGGGAGCGGAATGCCCAGATGGCGCAGACGACGCAGCAGACGGCGGTGGCCCCGGCGGCGATCAGGGCCCGGAAGCCGTCCATGCGGACATCCAGGTCGCGGGGAAGGAGGCAGCGGCTGTCAGGGACTGGGGGTAGGGTTTGGGCGGCATCCCATCACATGGGGAAGGAGGAGCGGAGCTAGGGTTTTGGGGGAGGGGGAGGAGATGGGGAAATCAGGGAGGTTTCCGCTTTCGAATGGAGGTGGGAATGGGATGGGTGGGTGATCTCTGACCAGAACCAGAAGGTATGCGCTGTGATTTATGAACGAGGTCCGGCTCGATCCGGAAATCACTATTTTGACCTTCTGACAGAAGATTAGCGTGATTTGATCCCTGTTTGAAAATTTAGCATAATCTGATCCTTGAGCCTACCGCTGTACATGACGTCGGTAGGGTGTACGGGCTGCTGCCCTGTCAATCACGGTAGACCCCAGTTCACGTTCTGGCCGTGCCCACGTGTTAACGAGACTACCGTCATTAACCCTGGCAACAGACATATAACCCTACCGCCAGGGCTGATAGCGCTAGATCCCTGAAGGCGTAAGTGATTGGAGCCTTGGGTAGGCCACCTACCCACCCATTCAGCCCCCGTTCTTCTCTCGAACAAGTTGTTGGCCCCCTCCCACTCTCCTCCAAACTACTCTCAGATCCCTTTCAAATCGGTGTCATTTGTTTGATGGAGAGAGAAAAGGATGGGCTCGACGGTTACCTAGATCTAGGTCAAAGACTTGCCGAGAGCCAAGTATCAGGAGCTCGACAAAGAGACCCTATGTTGAACGGTGGATATCATGAGCTCAGCAAAGCTTACTTTTCTTTTTTTCTTTGTTCTTTGTTTCTTTTCTCCTTTCTTACTTCTCTTTCTCTTTATAATTTTTTGAAAGAAAGGGATCCCCTCCCCGATTCCATTGCCATAGAATGAAATCAAACATCGTCCAGAGCTCCCAAGCTCAACCAGAGGTAGCTAGCCAGGTGAGCAACAAAAAATCAACCAAAACTACATTTAGCGAAAACTAAATTTATTATAGACCCTAAAGATGAAAACTAAAGATAGTACGACAACCGACTAGGTATGATTAGCCTCGCTGGAACCACTCGGAGTTGTAGATCACAGACCGGTGCCGCTTGTCATCATTAGCATTAATGCCCTTTGAGATCGATTTGGATATCAAAGGTTCCTTTTCCCCAAGGAGTGACACTGAGTTATCGAACCCACGAGAGGATGTGCATGACGGCAAAACTGAAAGGATCGAGAAGAGGGGTCTAGAGGGGGGGGGGGGGAGGGGGGTGATTAGACCCTTAACAAGTAAAAGTGGCAGTTTTTAGTTTCTTTAAGTTAAGGTTGAGTTTAACATATGTTAAAGGGCACACGATACATTTTTCACAAGCATATCAAGAGTATGAGCAGCGGAAAGAGTAAAGCATGTAAGTGCAATAATGTAAAGGGATGGGATTGGAGTGTGCAAATGCAATGGAGACGCGGAGAATTTTTGGCGTGGTTCCGATAGGTGGTGCTATCGTACATCCACGTTGATGGAGACTTCAACCCACGAAGGGTAATGGTTGCGCGATTTTACGGTGGGCTCCACCCACGAAGGGTCCACGAAGAAGCAACCTTGTCTATCCCACCATGGCCATCACCCACGAATGACTTGCCTCACTCGGGTAGATCTTCACGAAGTAGGCGATCTCCTTGCCGTTACAAACTTCTTGGTTCAACTCCACATCATGTCGGAGGCTCCCAAGCGACACCTAACCAATCTAGGAGACACCACTCTCCAAAAGGTAATAGACGATGTGTTGATGATGAACTCCTTGCTCTTGTACTTCAAATGATAGTCTCCCCAACACTCAACTCTCTTATAGATTTGGCTATGGTGGAAGAAGGATTTGAGTGAAAAGCAACTTGGGGAAGGCTAGAAATCAAGGTTTAAATAGTAGGAATGGAATCTCTTGATCTCAACACATGAGTAGGTGGTTCTGTCTCAGAAAATAAATGGTGGAAGTGTAGTCATGTTCTGATGGCTCTTGATGTAGGGTGGAACCCTAGGGGCCGATCTTTCACGATTTGGAGGGGAATTCCCGAAGAACACGAAGAACACACAAGAGGGAAAACGAGAGAAAACACTCAAATCAACGAGACTCGATTACACATGTGCTAGATCCAAGTACACAAAGAGAGATGCACGATCCAAAGCCAATCAAAGGACGATACAATTGGTAGCGAGTTCTTCCCAGGAGATGGGGTCTTGAATCCACGAGGGGATCTTCCCTATACGGGGTCTTGAATCCATTTGGGGGATCTTCTCCTAGGAGCCCTTGGTCTCCAATGGAGTTGGGGTGCAAGTGGATGAGCAAAGCTCTATCTCCAAAATGAGCTATCACAATGCTAACCCTAAAACATGGGCGGAGTTGGAGTATATATAGTCTAAGGGGGCGAAGGGGTACACGAGCCTCGGCCCTAGACACTGTGCACAGACAGGCGTCGGACATCCGACCGTTACCGGTCGTCCGGTGGCTCACGAGGGTCCGGACGTCCGGTAAGGATCGGACTTCCGACATTTTGGCTCTGTAACGGCTTCATCAGATTTCCGGATGGGGTCGGATGTGCGAAGCGTTGGTCGTCCGGAAAGGCTCGGTCTTCTGGGGTTTTGGCTTTGGACTGAAGGCGTCGGATATCCGGGGAAGTTCGGACGTCCAGCCGCTGGAGTGTGTCGGACGTCCGGTACTTGTCGGTTGTCCGGCCGCTGTAGCGTTCGCTGGCTGATGGAGCTTCCAGGCATCGAACGTCCGATGAGTACTGGTCGTCCGGTGGCTGTAGACTCCTGGCAGCTCTTCTTCTTGGTCCTCGCATTTGGTGTTCTCGCCATCTTGTCCATTGGGTGTAGTTGCCTCATGGCCTTCCTCCAAGTACCTGATCACAAACAAGGTTTCCGCTTGAGGTAGTAGCCATGTCTCACATGAAGAATGTGTAAGTTCGGAGAGGAGCAAGTTCACCTTTGCTTTGATAGCCCTTGCTTGAGCCCTAGTCATTAGTCCATGTGATGTTGTGTGTCGGTGTACTAAGTGTTGGGCCACTAGTACCCCTTACTTGTGCACGGGCAGTTGTAGCCGTCCTCGCGGCAAGGCTTGCCGGGATCAGCTCGAGGTCGGTTTAAGTCATCAAAGAAATCATCAAGTCAGAGATCTAAGAATCAGCAAATAAGCAAAGCTGGTAATCGAAGGCCGGCCTCCCCGGCAAGATCCTTGCCGGGATGGCCCGTGGAGCCCGGCAAGCCTCGGCGCCCGACAAGGCTTGGTTCCCAGCAAAGCTCGGCGCTCGGCAAGCCCTGGCGCCCGGCAAGGATTGGTGCCCGGCAAGGATCGGCGCCTGGCGAGATTCTGCCACTATGCCACCACTCCGGCACAGCGACAAAGCCTGACATTCTGGGTCCTTCTCTGGATGCGTGGCAACGCGCCAGTGGAGGAGAGCTTAAGCGGTGCTGATGGGATGGCCCCTTTTTCCATTCCCAAGAAAGTAAGGACACCTAAACGGACACCTCACGGTGCATTAAATGCGCCTGTCCTAATCCGTCAGGGGTTAGGTATGATACCCTGTAGCTACTTTACACCTCAATGTATGTACATTTTGCCACTGTGGAGACCCCTTTGAGCATATAAAAGGAGGCCCAAGGCAACTGCTACAGAGGAAGAGAACTTCTGGCCCATTCTGCATGCGTAGCTGCTCTTTGAACATACTTTTCATTGCGAGCGCTCCTGAAGGCTGGGCTCAAGAACATCAATAAGAACACAAAGCAGGAGTAGGGTTTTACGCTGATCAGCGGCCCGAACCTGGGTAAAAACTTCCCGCGTCGATCACTGGTTCTGCTCTTTGCGTATACCTTTCCCCCCGCCGAATCGTAAAGGGATCTCTCGGGATCCCATAGGTGTCGTACGCCGACATCTTTGGCACGCCAGGTAGGGGGGTTGAAGGTTGCGTGAACCTGATCTGGTGGTAGACGTCCTAGTTCCTTCATCATCTTCATCGTCATGCCGCCCAAGAAGAAGAACGCTGCGACAGCACAACCGTCCGGATCTGCTTTGCCTGCACCTTCGCAGACAGGTGATGGTGTGGGTGCAGAAGGAAGAGGACTGGAACCCCCGCGGCGTTCTGGTGACCCAAGCCAAGCGAGCGGTATCGTTCGCAGTGGCAGTGGTAACTTGCGCGCCGCTGGATCTAGAGATGGCATTGTGTTGCCTACGGGTGGCACAACAAACTCTAGAGATCGAAGAGCGCCCGCTGGAGCTCCCACGCTGGCGCGAGCCTCGCAACCTGTCCAGGTCGTGCGAGATGAGCGACATCATGGCGCTGGTGGTTCGGGGCGTCCTCACGAAAAGGTTTCTGCGCATAGATCCCAAGATGCGCGGGACCAGCATGCACACCGAGCTGCCGGCAAAGGTGGCGCGCGGTCGCGTGACCGTGGCGGTGCTCCTTCTAACTTAGTTAGGAGTCAGAGCACCTCACGCACCTCGCACCTGTCGCCGCCACCTACGCCAGCGGAAGCCTTGGCACATGCACAGCTGCTCCTCGATTTTCCTCCCGCCCCGGAGAAGATGGAGGAGTGGCGAGCTACTATCCAGAGCCTTATCGGCTTCACTAACAAGGATGGACCGCAAGAGGCAGGGCCCTCTCAGCAGAGGCCCATCGATCCGACGCGAGCCGGTGCAGAGAAAACCGGAGGTGGTGCAACTACGGTGCACTCTCCTCCGCGGCGTCAGCAGCGGTCGACGACTCAGCAAGTCGACCGCCATGAAGAAGTTTCCACGGCGTCGTCCGATCCACGGATGCGCCGTGATCAGCGTCTGGTTCTCCAGGAACGAGGCAAGGAGGACGCTCGAACAACCATCGAGCGGCGACGGGAAGCGCGCTATCAGTCTGATAAGCGCGCGGGGCCGGTTGTCGACGAGTCCGCGCCAGGGAACGTAGGAGACTTGCCTTACGAGGTAGGACCTCCAGCGTTTACCCGTGAGCTGCGGCAAGTCCAGTGGCCCAATCTCCGAACCTTCAAGCCAGAGGTCCCGGAGAAATATGACGGCAAGACCCATCCCTCGGAGTTCCTGAGCATCTACACCATTGCGGTGCAGGCTGCCGGGGGCCGGGATGACAAGATACTTGCCAACTACTTCCCGTTGGTGCTCAAACCCAACGTCAGGTCGTGGTTGATGCATCTGCCGGAGGATTCTATTTCTTCCTGGTCGGATCTGTGCCATCAGTTTGTTGGCGCCTTTGTTGGAGGCCACCAAGCTCCTGGCCAAGAAAGTGATTTGCACATCATCCCTCAGAAGGAGGGCGAGTCCCTGCGCAAGTTTATGCAGAGATTCAGCCGGGTGCAATACAATATTCCTGACGTTCATCCTGCCGCTGTCATTAGCGCGTTCCATCAGAACGTGCGTAACCGCAGAATGCGGGAAGAGCTGGCAATGAACAAAGTCAGGAGTATCGCCGAGCTTTACACTTTGGCCAACAAGTGCGCTCGAGCTGAGGAGGGGAGGAAACTCCCCGGTGAGGCTGTTGGTGCGACAGGCGACTCAGAAGAAGAAGATGCCGCGGCTCCGTCAAGGAAAGGCCGGCGGCGGAATAGGAAGCGCGGAGGCAAGGCCGTGCTTGCCGTCGAGGAATCCGGCAACCCTGGCGCCGCCAAGAAGGCCAAGGTTGGCGACCCCGGCAAGGATCTTGCCGGGTGCCCTTCCTGTCAGGCCTTGGCGGCTGCCGACAAGTCAGAGAACTCCGGCAAGCAGTACTGCAAGATCCATCGCACTAAGGGCCACGATCTCCAGGACTGCCGGCAAGTTGAGCAGCTTGCCGAAAAGCAGAAGGCCGAATACGAGAGGCGAGACAAGGAGAAGGCCCAAGATGGTGCTGAGGGGTCCGGCAAGAAACGCGGTGGCCGAGGGGGTCGCCGCGGCAAGGCCAAACAGCAGAAGGATCGGCCCGCTCGGGGCCGAGATAAAGAAGGAGATGATGAAGAAGATGACGAATCCAGTGAGCAGGATTTCCAGAAGGCTACGGAGGCTATGTGCATTGATGGGGGTGCCTCGCTGCATTCTTCCCGCCGCCAACTTAAACAGTGGATGCGGGAGGTTAATGCGGCAGAGCCATCCCCCGATGCATATAGGCCTCTGAAGTGGTCCAGCACGCCTATCATCTTTGACGCCGAGGATCACCCTGATCGCACAACTGCGGTCGGGTGTTTGCCATTGTTGGTTTCCCCGACAATTCGCAACCTCAAGGTGACGAAGATGTTAGTTGACGGCGGGGCCGGCCTAAACTTAATCTCACCAGATGTGCTCACAAAGCTTCAGATTCCCGACGAAGACCTTGAGGAAACGGGTACGTTTCAAGGGGTCAATCCGGGAAGAACCCAGCCTAAGGGCAAGATCACGCTGCCGGTAACATTTGGCAGCGAGCTTAACTTCAGGACCGAAAAGGTGGTGTTTGATGTCGCCAAGATCCCCATGTCATACAATGGGATCCTTGGTCGGCCAGCGCTGGCTAAGTTTATGGCGGCATCACACTACGCATACAACATCTTGAAGATGCCTGGGCCGTTGAGCGTCATCACTATCCATTCCGATAAAAAGGATGCGCTCATCTGTGCCGACCAACTTTACCGGGAAGCAGTTGCAGCACCTGCCATCAAGGCATCTGCTCCTGCCGCTGGAACTCCCGGGGGGAAGAAGAAGACCGGCAGGAACCTTGGCGCGAACTCCGGCAAGCGCACCTCCTCGGAGTGCTGCGCTTCCGTCGAGGACGCACCAGAGAGTTCCACCGGCAAGAACAAGAAGTCCAAGGCTGCCCCGCCGGAAACCAAGAAGGTGCCTGCCAAGGAGGACGGAACAGGGGGAACTTTCACCATAAGTTCCACCCTAGATGACAAATAGGAAAGCGCGCTCGTTGCTTTCCTGCGGGCGAATGTCGATGTGTTTGCATGGCAACCGTCTGACATCCCCGGCGTTCCCAGGAAAGTAATTGAGCACCACCTTGCTGTCTGTCCTCATGCGCGGCCCATCAAGCAAAGGGTGAGGAAACAGGCTTTGGAGCGGCAAGAGTTCATTATCGAAGAAATTAAGAAGCTGGAGGCGGCAGGACTGGTCAAAGGAGTGCTTCATCTAACCTGGTTGGCCAATCCGGTTGTAGTGCGGAAAGCGAACGGGAAATGGAGGCTTTGTATCGATTATACAGATATCAATAAAGCTTGTCCAAAAGATCCTTTTCCCTTGCCGCGCATCGACCAGATTGTGGATGCCACCGCTGGTTGTGATCTCCTGTCCTTCCTTGATGCCTATTCAGGGTATCATCAGATTTTTATGGCAAAGGAAGATGAAGAGAAGACCGCCTTTATCACCCCATGTGGTACGTATTGTTTTATACGAATGCCTTTCGGGTTGAAAAGTGCTGGTTCAACATTTGCCAGAGCAATCCAGATTGGTTTTGAGCCACAACTCCATAGAAATATGGAGGCGTATATGGATGATATAGTGGTCAAAACTAAGGATAAAGCAACGCTCATTCAAGACTTAGAAGAAACATTTGCGAACTTGCGCAAGATCAACTTGAAGCTCAACCCCGAGAAGTGCGTGTTCGGTGTTCCTTCCGGCAAGCTCCTCGGGTTCTTTGTATCTTGCCGGGGAATCGAAGCGAACCCCGACAAGATCAAAGCCCTTGAGCAAATTGAAGCGCTGAGACGCGTCAAGGATGTGCGTCGTCTTGCCGGCTGTGTTGCTGCTCTAAGCAGGTTTATTTCCAAATCTGCTGAGCGCGCCCTGCCCTTCTTCAAAATTTTGAAGAGGGCAGGTCCAATGAAATGGACTCCGGAAGCGGAGGCGGCGCTGCAAGGTTTGAAGAAATACCTTTCTTCTCCGCCGACGCTAGTCGCACCTAAACCACAAGAGCCTTTGCTGCTGTATCTGGCGGCAACAAATCAAGTGGTTAGTGCTGCACTGGTGGCGCAGAGGGAAGCTGATGAGGAGGCAACATCAGCGGCAGGACCGCCAAGTGACGCGGCAAGATCTTCCCCGGCAAGGGTTGATCCCGGCAAGACAGGATCTGCGCAAACAGAAGAGCCCGTGCAGAAGAAAAAGGTGGTGCAGCGCCCAGTTTATTTTGTTAGCTCCCTCTTACAAGGGGCTAGATCAAGATATTCTGGTGTGCAGAAGTTGCTTTTCAGCCTCCTTATGGCCTCGAGAAAGCTGCGCCATTATTTTCAAGCACATGAGATCACCGTCGTCACTCGCTTTCCGTTGCAACGGATTTTGCAAAATCCGGAGGCAACCGGCAGGATCGTGGAGTGGGCGTTGGAGCTGTCCAGCTTTGGTCTTAAGTTTGAAAGTACTTCCACAATTCAGAGCAGGGCCTTGGCGGAGTTCATTGCAGAATGGACCCCGACGCCAGACGAAGAAGTTCAAGAAACAAGTCTCCCCGGCAAAGAAATCGATCAGCAATGGGTTATGTACTTTGATGGGGCTTTTTCACTGCAAGGCGCCGGTGCTGGCGTGCTGCTTGTCGCACCCACCGGAGAGCACCTCAAGTACGTAATTCAAATGCACTTTCCCCGGGAGAGCTCAACCAACAACACTGCAGAGTACAAAGGTTTGCTTGCCGGTCTTAGGATCGCGGCAGACCTTGGTATCAAAAAGCTCATTATCAAAGGTGATTCACAGCTTGTCGTCAGGCAGGTTAACAAGAGCTATCAAAGTCCATTGATGCAAGCCTACGTAGATGAAGTGAGGAAATTGGAAGAGCGCTTTGACGGTCTCCAAATGGAGCATGTCCCTCGTGCCGAGAACAGCGTTGCTGACGACCTGTCAAAGCGTGCTGCCCTCAAGTTGCCTGTGGAACCCGGAACTTTTGTGCTCCAATTGACTCAACCATCCGTGGCGCCATCGATGCGGCAAGAAAAGAGAAGAAAGTTGAACTCTGGCCAGTACTTCCCGGCAGAGCTCCCCGGAGCCGCCGGCAAGGAAGTTGCCGGGATTGACACGCCTGCCGGGGAACAACAGGCTCCGGCAGGGCCTCAGGCCCTTGCTGTCGAGACAAATGTTCCCCCGGCGGACGAGATGCCCTTAGTCCTAGTTGTCGAGCCTCAGGCTCCAGCGTGGGCACACCACATTGTCCATTTCCTTCAGACCGGTGAACTCCCTGAGGAACAAGAAGAAGCGGAGAGAGTAGCCCGTCGGTCTGTTATGTACAAGTTCGTCGATGACGTCCTGTACAGAAAGAGACCAAACGGTGTGAAATTGAAGTGCATTCCTCGGGAGGATGGACTAGAGCTGTTGGCAGAGATACATGGGGGCATGTGTGGTTCTCACATAGGGTCAAGAGCGCTTGCCGGGAAAGCATTCCGGCAAGGTTTCTTTTGGCCCACCGCCCTCCAGGATGCGACTGCACTAGTAACCAGGTGTGAAGCGTGCCAGTTTCATTCGAAGAAATTACATCAGCCAGCTCAAGCTCTTCAAACAATCCCTCTCTCCTGGCCATTTTCGGTCTGGGGGCTCGACATACTGGGCCCCTTCCCCCGTGCTGTCGGGGGCTTTGAGTACTTGTACGTTGCTATCGACAAGTTCACAAAGTGGCCGGAGGTGGAAGCAGTGAGGAAGGTGACAGCGCAGTCGGCTGTCAAGTTCTTCAAAGGAATTGTTTGCCGTTTCGGTGTGCCTAACAGGATCATCACCGACAACGGCACGCAGTTCACAAGTCGCACCTTCATGCAATACATCCAAGACCTTGGCGGCAAGATTTGTTTTGCCTCTGTTGCTCACCCGAGAAGCAACGGCCAAGCGGAAAGGGCCAATGCTGAAGTGCTGCGCGGTCTCAGGACCAGAACTTTTGACAAGCTGAAAAAGTGCGGAAGACGCTGGATTGATGAGTTGCCGGCGGTTCTTTGGTCAATCAGAACGACACCAAATCGAGCCACCGGCCAGACGCCCTTCGCTCTGGTCTACGGAGCGGAAGCAGTTCTCCCCACGGAACTCATATACGGATCTCCTCGAGTGCTCGCTTATGATGAGCTCGAGCAAGAGCAACTGCGGCAAGATAACGCTGTGCTCCTTGAGGAGAATCGTCTTCAGGCTGCTGTGCGAGCTGCACGCTACCAGCAAGCTTTGCGCCGCTATCATAGCCGCAAAGTTCATGCCCGAAGCCTTGAGGAAGGCGACCTTGTTCTTCGACGGATTCAGTCCGCCAAGAATTCAAACAAGTTGACGCCAAAGTGGGAAGGCCCTTATCGGGTAGTACGAGTCACCAGGCCTGGCGCTGTCCGCCTGGAGACCGAGGATGGCGTTCCAGTGAGTAATTCCTGGAATATCGAACATCTTCGCAAGTTCTATCCATAAGGCGCGGTTGCCGGGGGCTCCCGGCAACCACCTTTTTGTACAAGTCTTGCCGGCGAGGCATGTGATCCTTTGTACAAAGCCAGGCGCAGACCCTGAGCACAGATGAATAAAATTAAGTGTTATACATTTCCTTATTGATTCTCATGTTCACATTCATATATACATGTTTGTCTAAGATGATGTATAACACCTGATCCCGGTAAGTTCTAACGAACCACCAAGGTTTCATCTCTTATTTTCTCTTCTTTCTTTTTCTTAAAGACAGAAGAATTCCTCGCGTGCACATTTGCCGGGGGGGGGGGGGGGGAAGGGAGACATGAATACCAGTTGGTGACGTTCGAAATCGTATGCTGCCGGAGGAAGACAAAGACAGAAAGCTAAGTCCTAAAAACTCAGAGCAAGTTTTTCTTCCATTACCAAGTTGCTTCCTTAGACGATTCCGATTCTTGTATGGAAAATCTGCACGCAAAGGAACCCTTGTTGTAATCAGTTGCGCCCTTATTTTGTTTCGAGTCCCCTCAACGATTTAAGTGGCTGCACTGAGAACGCCAAGGAGTCTTGCCGGCCGCTGCGCCTCCGGCAGGCTGCTGAAGTCCCACACCCAGCGCTCGCGGCAGGTTGCGCGCCGGCAAGTTTTTCAGTAAGCATAGGATGAACTCCATACATAAAGGAATCAGGCAAAGAAAGTAGCCAGCATGAGCCTAAACATAGTTAAATTATATTACATCCATGAGTTGACGCAGTCCTAACTCGAGACTTAACTGCCTTTTACATGAGATGATGGCGGCAAGAATAAAAGGGAAGCACTCAATCCCTGCGCTGGCCTTCGATCCTTTTGATGGAGTCCACCTTCTCAAGGATCGGCGCGATGCACTTCTCAAGCGCCTCAACATTTGCATCCTTTGGCAGGTGGCCGAGTGCGCTGGAGAGATCGATGCCGGGATTGCTGTGCACCACCTTGAGGAGCACCTTGCGAAGGACGGCCCGGCAAAGCCGGCGAGTCTCGTTCGCCAGTTGGGTCGCCCGGCTGGACTGGAGCGCCCTCAACGCGTTGATGATGCTTTCAAAGAACATCGTCAATCTCGCGCTTGGGGATATTCTTTCCTCGGAAGAATATCTGAAGTTCGACAAGCCCATGGTTGACAGTTCTGCGGTAAGCTCCTCCGCGGCAGCGATGAGACGACCAGTCCAGATCTCCACTCCCTTCTCGTACTCGTTCTGGGCAGCGGCGGTGCTCTTGAGCAGGTTCCTCTCTCCTTGGAGATCTTTGAGTAGAGCCTTCTCACGGGCCCTGCCGGCCTCGAGAGATTTCTGCAGCGTCGTCAGCTTCAGCTCCAGAACCGCAATATCATCAGCCGCGGAGGAGAGCTGCTTGGTCTTGTCGGACAGGGCGACTTGCATCTCCGCCAAGGAGTGGAGGGTTTTTTCCCTGTCCCCCTTGAGCGTCGAGAGCTCCTTGCCGTGCTCATCAAGATCTGTCTCCAGCCTCTTTAGTTTGTCGCTCAACTCGTTCTTGGCGGCCTCTGCAGCTTCGGCAGCATCGACGGCCTCCTTGAGCTTGCCGGCGTGACTTGCGGTTAGAGCTTCGAGCGCCTTCTTGTGCTTCTGCTCCAGCTCCTGGGTCCGCCGCGCGACAAGATTTTCAATGCCTTCATCCTTGCTGCGAAGCTTGGCGGCGAGCGCCTGCTCACGAGCAGTGAGATCTTCCTCATGAGCATCAAGAGCAACGCGGCGCCCCGTCAGGAGGGCATCTTCAGCAGCAATCCTTTGAACAGCTTCATCATGCGCCTTCTCCATGTCTGATTGCTTCAGGAGGATCTCATTCCACTGCTGGCTCACTTGTTCCCGGCCGGCAACCAACTCTTGGAGGGCCTCGGTGTGCCAGATTTGCATTTGTGCGACGCGCCTTTGGAAATCTGCTTCGGCCGCCTCAACAACTGCCATTCTGGAGTCCGCTTGTCTTTCCGGGCGCGATGGAGAGCCTGGAGTTTGCGGAAGTTCTCGCCCATGGCCTGAAGGAGCTGATCCTCTTCAGATTTGCCGCTGCTAGTGCTGGGATTGTCGACAACTTCAAGCCCGGCAGCAGCGATGATTTCTTCGAAAACTTCTCCTTCGGCTGGTGCCCCAGCGCTTGCCGTCCCCGGCAAGTTGATGAACAGGTTCTCGCCAACCTTGAGGTACTTGCTGGATGAGGGCTCGTCAGATGTTGATGGCTGGTCTTCAGTGGCCGCCTCACCAGTGATAGGGGGCTCCGCGGCCGATGCAGCGCCTGGCGCTCCTGCGGCAGGAATGCCGTCAGTATGGTCCCCAGCCTCCCTGTCGCCCTCTTCAGCAGGTTCTTCCGCGATTTCCTTTCGTGCTGTCTTGGCGGCCTCCCCGTCAAGAGCATCACCGGCCCCGGCAACATCATCCTTGGTGGCCTCGCTGGCAGTGATCCTGTCCGCTTCGGCAGCAGCATCCCTGGCGGTCTCCTCGATGACGGCGTCGACGTCCATATGTTCCATCTCAGAGAACTCTGAAGGGAGAAGAAGAAGGTCAGAATAAGATCGAGTTTTTAAATTTTGAAGTGATCAAAGATAAAGAAGTAAGGGGAAAAGAATAACTAGCACTTTGAGGCGATCGAGTACCCGCGTCGGGCTGTCGAGAGGTAGCTTCGCCTCTCCCGGCAACTCCGGTTGCCGGGGGTGGGTTGCCGGAGTCCGTGCTTGTCGGCTCCTCCTCAATCTGGATGGGCTCGTCGGCAGGATCTCTTGCCGGAGATGTGCTTGTGGGCGGAGCGGTCGATGAAGGAGGCACAATGGGGCAATCCTCTCCTTGTTGCCGTTCTTCTCCTGCGAACCCGAAGGTATCAGCGACAAGAATGGAAGCCTCGGCACCGGCCAACAGAAAAAGGGACAATGAACTTACGCTGGGGGCTGCGTTGAGGACTAGGCTCCGGGCTCACGATGACGGTCTCTGGCACGCTAGTGGAGCCTGCCGGGGGCTCGTCGCCCGTAGAAGTCCTTGACCTCTTCGCCATCCTCTCCAGCAAGGTTTCTGTGTCACTGCAGAAGCAATACAAGCAAGTCAGTAAAGATTGATGCAAGATTGGAAGGTAAAAGCTGTGGCAAAGTACTTACTCTTCTTCCTCTCGCTCCGGACTAAAGCCGGAGATGTCGAAGTCGACCTCCGTTGCGGTGTCTGAGTGGGGAGGCGGAGGAGGAGTCCTAGGCCGCTTGGCTGTGGCAGGCGCCGAGGCAGCTTCCGGTGCGGTGGTGCGAGACCCTCCTGCCGCCCCAGCAGTGGCCGCTGGTTCGGGCCTCGCACGCCTTGCAGGCTGTTGACGGGCCCCCTGCCGCGGTCCGGTCTTGCCGGCCACTTTCTTGCCGGGGGCTTCGCCGCTCGAAGAGGGCTGGCTTGCCGGGATGTCAGACGCAGCCTTCCGAAGAACACGCTTCGCCTTCTTCCTCGGGGGAGGGGGCTCTTCTCGCGTCTCTTCTTCTTCGACTGAGTCCTCGCCGGACGAGATTTCAGCGGCTGCGTCGCTCTCCTCCCCGGCAACCTCATCCTCCCCGGCAGGCTTCGTCTCCATTACCACCTCTGCCTCACTGGCTTCCCACTCTGTGAAGCCAACGCTGCCGGCCTCGGCGGCAAGATTCGCTTCCTCCACTCTGGTAGCAATGTATGCTACCTCCTGATCGGTGGTGGCGCGAATAAGATCTGACTCTTGCCGGACAGGCTTCTCCGTCAGATTGTCGAAGAATTTCTGCGCTTCTTCCTCGCTTGGCTCGACCCAGGTCGGGTCAAGGCCGTGGGCGTTGAACATCGGCAAGAAGGCAATGATCGACCCCAGTGCAGAGTTGTTGCACAAGGGGACGATCCTTGCCGGCAGCCGGTGCTTGTCTTCGTGCTAGAATAACTTTTGGCGGAGAGCGCCAAGCTGCATAACAGTCAAGTTGTTGTTCAGCCCGGGGCGCAGCCTCATGACATCCGCTGCGTTCTTATACTCCCAGGCTGGCCTCCCCCTATTCTGCAGAGGGGCGATGCGGCGGCGGAGGAAGTCGAAGCCGATCATCTCCATTGTCAGCCCGGCAGCCTTCAAGCGGAGGATCTTGGTAGTGGCGATTGTGAGCTTCTCGTCTTCTGCGGCGAGATCGCCCCAATCCTTGCCGCGGACCACCTTCTGTCGCCGGGGATGGCAAAAAGGATGAGGATCTGCTTCCTGGATCCAGCACCATTCGGCCCGCCACTCGTCCCACTTTTCGCGGTAAACTCCATCTGGGTATATCTCTTTGTTCCAGGCCCTTGGAATCCAAGCGATAGATCCAGAGAGAGCCTCTCCTTTTTGGATTCGAGGATAGAAATAGTGGCGGAAAAGAGCAGAATTGGGGATCACGCCGGCAAAATTTTCACAAAGATGGGCAAAGATCGACATGCAAAATACGGCATTCGGCGTGAAATCAAGAAGGCGGAAGCCGTATGTATACATGATGTCGTTGAAGAAATCGGAAAAAGGTGGACAGAGCCCGCAATAAAAGTACGGAGTGAAGAAGGGGTATCTGTCCGATCCGCCTTTGGAATTAGCACCTGGGATTACGCATGTAGCGGGGTGAGCTTGTGTTCCCTTCGCCCACATGCATTGGTATCGCCCCTTCAAGGTTTCGGCGTCGAGCGTCGGAGGGAAGACGACGAGCCTCTTCCGCATCTTCACCAGCTCGCTTTCCGGGACTTCAGCCTTCGGCTCCTTGTCCGTGCCCTTGCCTTTGCTAGCCTTGGGCGGCATGGCGACCGTGGAGATGGAAGCCGGAGGACGGAACGAGCGCGGGAGCGGCGAGCAAAAGGGAAGGAAGGTTTCGCTCTGAGCTCGAGCAGAGAAAGGCGATGGCGATAGCCAGATTGGGAAGAAGAGGGGGGTGAATGGGTTTGCGCCTCCATGACTTCTCCTTTTTATGGGGAAGGAGCGAGGCCACCTTGTTTATCCCCCAATATGAATGCGCCTCTGTGGGCGCGAAACAGTTTGCAGCCTTTTTGGCACACTTCTCACATCGCGCGCTCCGTGCGCGTAGTGGGGGCACAGTGAAACAAGATCTTTACGAGCAGTTAATTCCCTGCCACGCGTGCTCGTGCACTGTTTGGGCCTAGCCCAACAACGCCTCGCACTCGTGTATGGCCCAGGCCCGGGGGCTCCTGTCGGTGTACTAAGTGTTGGGCCACTAGTACCCCTTACTTGTGCACGGGCAGTTGTAGCCGTCCTCGCGGCAAGGCTTGCCGGGATCAGCTCGAGGTCGGTTTAAGTCATCAAAGAAATCATCAAGTCAGAGATCTAAGAATCAACAAATAAGCAAAGCTGGTAATCGAAGGCCGGCCTCCCCGGCAAGATCCTTGCCGGGATGGCCCGTGGAGCCCGGCAAGCCTCGGCGCCCGACAAGGCTTGGTTCCCAGCAAAGCTCGGCGCCCGGCAAGCCCTGGCGCCCGGCAAGGATTGGTGCCCGGCAAGGATCGGCGCCTGGCGAGATTCTGCCACTATGCCACCACTCCGGCACAGCGACAAAGCCTGACATTCTGGGTCCTTCTCTGGATGCGTGGCAACGCGCCAGTGGAGGAGAGCTTAAGCGGTGCTGATGGGATGGCCCCTTTTTCCATCCCCAAGAAAGTAAGGACACCTAAACGGACACCTCACGGTGCATTAAATGCGCCTGTCCTAATCCGTCAGGGGTTAGGTATGATACCCTGTAGCTACTTTACACCTCAATGTATGTACATTTTGCCACTGTGGAGACCCCTTTGAGCATATAAAAGGAGGCCCAAGGCAACTGCTACAGAGGAAGAGAACTTCTGGCCCATTCTGCATGCGTAGCTGCTCTTTGAACGTACTGTTCATTGCGAGCGCTCCTGAAGGCTGGGCTCAAGAACATCAATAAGAACACAAAGCAGGAGTAGGGTTTTACGCTGATCAGCGGCCCGAACCTGGGTAAAAACTTCCCACGTCGATCACTGGTTCTGCTCTTTGCGTATACCTTTCCCCCCGCCGAATCGTAAAGGGATCTCTCGGGATCCCATAGGTGTCGTACGCCGACATTGTGGGAGACAAAGGTAGGTCCATGGGGATGACCATAGGATGCTCTGCATCATCCCCCCCCCTTGGGAAAGATCCGACCTCAGATCGAAAACCTCATCACCATGGTCGGGAGAGAGATCCTTGATGTTGAAGATATCGCTCATGTTGTACTTGTCTCGAGGTAGGTCGATCTTGTATGTGTTGTTGTTGTTGTTGTTGTTGTTGTAGCGTGCGAGCACCTTGAAGGGTCCGTCGGCTCGAGGTAGAAGCTTGGACTTGTGTTCGTTGGGGAAGCGGTCCTTGCGAAGGTGTAGCCACACAAGATCTCCGATGTTGAATAGCATGGGTTGCTTGTTGATGTTGAGCTTGGTCACGAGGCGTTGTACTTGGCGCTCGATGTTGTGCCTTGTATCTTCATGAATTTTCTTGAGATAGCTCGCTCGTGCACTCGCGTCCATGTTGATTCTCTCTTGTAGAGGTAGCGGTAGAATGTCCAATGGGGACAATGGGTTGGAACCGTAGACGACCTCGAAGGGGGACTTGCCGGTAGTCTAATGTCTTACGCGGTTGTAGGCGTACTCAGCGATGGGTAAGCATTCCTCCCACTCCTTGATGTTCTTCTTGATCAACACGCGGAGGAGAGTCTAGAGCGTCCGGTTCATGACCTCGTGAAAGCACAAGTGCTCCCTGATACGTCCATTTTGCATCATGTTTTCCTACTGTTATTTATAATGTTTTTATGCATAATAATGCTTTTTGGAGTATTTCTAATGCCTTTTCTCTCATATTATGCAAGGTTTACACAAAGAGGAAGAATGCGGGCAGCTGGAATTCTGGACCTAGAAAAGCTACATCAGAGTTACCTATTCTGCACATCTCCAAATGAGCTGAAAATTTACGGAGAATTGTTTTGGAATATATGAAGAATATTGGAGCAAATAACTACCAGAGGGGGCCCACCAGGTGGGCACAACCCACCTGGGCGCGCTAGGGAGCCCAGGCGCGCTGGTGGGTTGTGCCCTCCTCGGCCCACCTCCGGTGCCCCTCTTCTGGTATATAAGTCATTTTGACCTAGAAAAAAAATAAGGAGAGGACTTTCGGGACGAAGCGCCGCCGTCTCGAGGCGGAACTTGGGCAGGAGCACTTTTGCCCTCCGGCGGAGCGATTCCGTCGGGGGAACTTCACTCCCGGAGGGGGAAATCATCGTCATCATCATCACCAACAACTCTCCCATCTTTGGGAGGGCCATCTCCATCAACATCTTCAACAACATCATCTCCTCTCAAACCCTAGTTCATCTCTTGTGTTCAATCTTTGTACCGGAACCTTAGATTGGTACTTGTGGGTGACTAGTAGTGTTGATTACATCTTGTAGTTGATTACTATATGGTTTATTTGGTGGATGATTATATGTTCAGATCCATTATGCTATTTAATACCCCTATGATCTTGAGCATGATTATCATTTGTGAGTAGTTACTTTTGTTCTTTAGGTCACGGGAGAAGTCATGTTGCAAGTAATCATGTGAACTTGATATGTGTTCGATATTTTGATGATATGTATGTTGTGATCCCCTTAGTGGTGTCATGTGAACGTCAACTACATGGCACTTCACCATATTTGGGCCTAAGGGAATGCATTGTGGAGTAGTTATTAGATGAAGGGTTGCTAGAGTGACAGAAGCTTAAACCCTAGTTTATGCGCTACTTCGTAAGGGACTGATTTGGATCCAAAAGTTTAATGCTATGGTTAGATTTTATCTTAATACTTTTCTCGTAGTTGCAGATGCTTGTGAGGGGGTTAATCATAAGTAGGAGGTTTGTTCAAGTAAGAACATCACCTAAGCACCGGTCCACCCACATATCAAATTATCAAAGTAGCGAACACGAATCAAACCAACATGATGAAAGTGATATGATGAAATTCCCGTATACCCTCAAGAACGCTTTGCTTATCATAAGAGACCGTTTTGGCCTGTCCTTTGCCACAAAAGGATTGGGATACCTTGCTGCACATTATTTACCATTACCGTTACTTGCTCGTTACAAATTATCTTGCTATCAAAGTATCTATTACCGACTATTTCAGTGCTTCCAGAAAATAGCTTGCTGAGAATCACTTGTCATTTCCTTCTGCTCCTCGTTGGGTTCGACACTCTTACTTATCGAAAGGACTACGATTGATCCCCTATACTTGTGGATCATCAAGGCTCTTTTCTGGCGCCATTGCCGGGAGTGAAGCGCTCTTGGTAAGTGGAAATTGGTAAGGAAAAATTATTACTACGTGCTGAAATTTATTGTTGCTTGTTACTATGGAGAATCATCTGTTGAGGGGTTTGTTCGGCGTGTCTTCACCTCGACCGGAACCACAATTAGCTACCCCTCAACCTACTGCACCTACTAAAAATATTGGTTATGAAATTCCTTCGGGTATGATAGAACAACTGTTAGCTAATCCTTGTGCAAGAGATGGAACTGAACATCCTGATATGCACTTGATATATGTGGATGAAATTTGTGGATTATTTAAGCTTGCAGGTTTATTCGGAGATGAAACTAAGAAGGTTTTCCCTTTATCTTTGAAGGGAAAAGCATTGGCATGGTATAGGCTATGCGATGATATTGGATCTTGGAACTGGAATCGATTGAACTTGGAATTTCACCAAAAATTTTATCCTATGCATCTAGTTCATCGTGATCGGAATTATATATATAATTTTTAGCCTCGTGAAGGAGAAAGTATCCCTCTAGCTTGGGGGAGGCTTAAGTCAATGTTATATTCATGCCCCAATCATGAACTTTCAAGAGAAATTATTATTCAGAATTTTTATGCTCGGCTTTCTCGTGATGATCAATCCATGCTCGATACCTCTTGTACTGGTTCTTTTATGAAGAAGGCTATTGAATTCAGGTGGGATATTTTAGAAAGAATTAAATACAATCTGAAGATTGGGAACTCGACAAAGGTAAAGAGTCAGGTATTAAGCTTAAATTTGATTGTGTTAAATCTTTTATGAATACCGATGCTTTTCACAAGTTTAGCACTAAATATGGACTTGACTCTGAGACAGTAGCCTCCTTTTGTGAATCATTTGCTACTCATATTGATCTCCCTAAGGAGAAGTGGTTTAAATATCACCCACCTATTAAAGAATAAACTAAAGAACCCGACATAGCTAAAGATGAAACTATTATTTACAATGTTGATCCAGTTGTGCCTACTGCTTATATTGAAAAACCACCTTTCCCTGTTAGGATAAAGGAACATGCTAAGGTTTCAACTGCGGTTCGCAAAAGTAATGTTAGAGCACCTAAACCTGCTGAACAAATTAAAGTAGAACCTAGTGTTGCTATGGTTAAAGATCTCTTGGTAGAAAATATTGATGGGCATGTTATTTACTTCTGCGATGAAGCTGCTAGAATTGCCAAACCCGATGAAAAAGATAAACATAGACCTGTTGTTGGCATGCTTGTTGTCTCAGTTAAAATAGGAGATCATTGTTATCATGGTTTATGTGATTTAGGTGCTAGCGTGAGTGCTATTCCTTTTACCTTATACCAAGAAATTATGAATGACATAGCACCCGCTGAAATAGAAGACATAGATGTTACTATTAAACTTGCTAATAGAGACACCATCACACCGCTTGTGATTGTTAGAGATGTTGAAGTCTTGTGTGGGAAAATAAAATACCCCACTAATTTTCTAGTTCTTGGTTCCCCACAAGATGACTTCTGTCCCATTATCTTTGGTAGACCTTTCTTGAACACTGTCAATGCTACTATAGATTGTCATAAACAAACCGTCAGTGTTAGCTTTGGTGATGGGTCTCATGAGTTTAATTTTTCCAAGTTTAATAGACAACCTCACAAGAAAGAATTACCTAGTAAGGATGAAATAATTGGTCTTGCTTCTATTGCCGTGCCTCCTACTGATCCACTAGAACAATATTTACCAGACCATGAAAATGATATGCATATGCATGAAAGAAATGAGATAGATAAAATTTTCTTTGAACAACGACGTCTGCTCAAACATAATTTGCCTATTGAAACTCTAGGAGGTCCTCCTCCACCTAAAGGTGATCCTGTGTTTGAATTAAAACAACTGCCTGACACTTTGCAATATGCTTATCTCGATGAGAAAAAGATATATCCTGTTATTATTAGTGCTAACCTTTCAGAACATGAAGAAGAAAGATTATTGAAAATTCTGAAGAAGCACTGAGCTGCTATTGGATATACTCTTGATGATATTAAGGGCATTAGTCCCACTCTCTGTCAGCACAAGATTAATATGAAACCTGATGCTAAACCCGTTGTTGATCATCAACGGCGTTTGAATCCTAAGATGAAAGAAGTGGTAAGAACTGAAATATTAAAGCTTCTGGAAGCAGGTATAACCTATCCCATAGCTGATAGTAGATGGGTAAGTCCCGTTCATTGTGTCCCTAAGAAGGGAGGTATTACTGTTGTTCCTAATGATAAAAATGAACTCATTCCACAAAGAATTGTTACTGGCTATAGAATGGTTATTGATTTTAGAAAATTAAATAAAGCTACGAGAAAAGATCATTACCCTTTGCCTTTTATTGATCAAATGCTAGAAATATTACCAAAGCACACACACTTTTGCTTCCTAGATGGATATTCTGGTTTTTCTCAAATACTTGTTTCACAACCTGATCAAGAGAAAACCACCTTTACTTGCCCTTTTGGAACTTATGCTTATAGACATATGCCTTTTGGTTTATGCAATGCACCTGCTACCTTTCAAATATGTATGATGGCTATATTCTCTGATTTTTGTGAAAAGATTGTTGATGTTTTCATTGATGATTTTTCTGTTTATGGAACTTCTTTTGATGATTGCTTGAGCAACCTTGATCGAGTTTTGCAGAGATGTGAGCAAAATAATCTTGTCTTGAATTGGGAGAAGTGCCACTTTATGGTTAATGAAGGTATTGTCTTGGGACATAAAATTTCTTAATGAGGTATTGAAGTGGATAAAGCTAAAGTTGATGCAATTGAGAAAATGCCATGTCCTAAAGATATTAAAGGTATTCGTAGTTTTCTCGGTCATGCTGGTTTCTATAGGAGGTTTATTAAAGACTTCTCTAAAATTTCTAGGCCTCTTACAAATCTTTTACAAAAGGATGTTCCATTTGTTTTTGATGATGATTGTGTAGAAGCCTTTGAAACACTTAAGAAAGCCTTAACTTCTGCACCTATTGTTCAACCACCTGATTGGAACTTGCCTTTTGAAATTATGTGTGATGCTAGTGATTATGATGTTGGTGATGTTCTAGGACAAAGAGTTGATAAGAAGTTAAATGTTATCCATTATGCTAGCAAAACTCTAGACAATGCCCAAAGAAATTATGCTACTACTGAAAAAGAATTTTTAGCAGTTGTGTTTGCTTGTGATAAATTTAGATCTTACATTGTTGATTCTAAAGTTACTGTTCACACCGATCATGCTACTATTAAATATCTTATGGAAAAGAAAGATGCTAAACCTAGACTCATTAGGTGGGTTCTCTTGCTACAAGAATTTGATTTACATATCACTGATAGAAAAGGAGCCGAGAACCCCGTAGCTGATAACTTATCTAGGTTAGAAAATATCCTTGATGACCCACTACCTATTGATGATAGCTTTCCTGATGAACAATTAGCTGCAATAAATATTTCTCATAATAGTAGATGGTATTATTAGACGTTGTGTACCTGAGCATGAACAGGAACAAATCTTACGGAAATGTCACTCCGAAGCTTATGGAGGGCATCATGCGGGAGATAGAACTGCTCACAAGGTATTGCAATCTGGTTTTTATTGGCCTACTCTCTTCAAGGATGCCTGTAAGTTTTTTTTTATCTTGTGATGAATGTCAACGAATTGGTAATATTGGTAAGCGCCAAGAAATGCCTATGAATTATTCACTTGCTGTTGAACCATTTGATGTTTGGGGTTTTGATTATATGGGACCTTTTCCTTCCTCTAATGGGTATACACATATTTTGGTTGCTGTTGATTATGTTACTAAGTGGGTAGAAGCTATTCCAACTAGTAGTGCTGATCATAACACTTCCATTAAAATGCTTAACGAAGTTATTTTCCCGAGGTTTGGAATCCCTAGATATTTAATGACTGATGGTGGTTCACACTTTATTCATGGTGCTTTCCGTAAAATGCTTGCTAAATATGATGTTAACCATAGAATTGCATCACCCTATCATCCTCAATCTAGTGGTCAAGTTGAACTTAGCAATAGGGAAATAAAATTAATATTACAGAAAACTGTTAATAGGTCCCGAAAGAATTGGTCTAAGAAATTGGATGATGCACTTTGGGCCTACAGAACAACATATAAAAATCCTATGGGTATGTCTCCCTATAAAATGGTTTATGGAAAAGCTTGTCATTTGCCTCTAGAGTTAGAACACAAAGCATATTGGGCAATTAAAGAACTCAACTATGATTTCAAACTTGCCAGTGAAAAGAGGTTATTTGATATTAGCTCACTTGATGAATGGAGAACCCAAGCCTACGAAAATGCCAAATTATTTAAAGAAAAAGTTAAAAGATGGCATGACAAAAGAATCCAAAAGCGGGAATTCAAAGTTGGAGAATATGTTCTTTTGTACAACTCTCGTTTCAGATTCTTTGCAGGAAAACTTCTCTCTAAATGGGAAGGACCATATATCATTGAAGAGGTTTACTGCTCTGGAGCTATCAAAATAAATAATGCCAAAGGTACTAGCCCGAAGGTGGTAAATGGGAAAAGAATTAAACATTATATTTCAGGTACGCCTATTAATGTTGAAAGCAATATTATTCAAACTATGACACCTGAGGAACACATAAAAGAGACCTTCCGAAACACTCTAGAATAATTAAAAAAAGAGGAGGTATGTGATACGGTAAGTAAACGGACTTCAAAAAATCCGCAAAAATATTTTCTGTTAGTTTTGGAATATTTTAAAAATTAGGAAAATAAGAAACAACCAGGAAGGCACCCGAGGAGGGCACAAGACACCAGGGCGCGCCTGGGCCCCCTGTTGCGCCCAGGTGGGTTTGCCCACCTCGGGAACCTTCCCGACTCCGTTTTCCTCCCATTTGCTTGTTTCCCAAGATAAAAAATCTTTATATACCCCCCAAATGTATTGACCACCATATCGTGGAGAAATCTTCTGTTCTTCTTTCTTGTTGTTTTCTGACAGATCTAGATCGCAATGGCCGCTTCGGGCTCCTCCGAGGACAAGTTCTTCGAGAACATCATCAACCCATATTTGCGGGAGGTGATCAGCACCCTCAAGCCATTGAGATGCGTGAGGGGGTGCTCCACATCCGAGACGTCCAGGGCCCCAAGGGGACGGGGACTGTGGATGCAAGGCTTGAAGTTATGGAGCAAGAGGTCTTCAAGTGCAAGGGGATGGTGGAGCGTGGACTTAATGCCAATCACCTCATGATCGCGGATTACACCCGTGATCTCAAGGTGGATGGCAAATCCATGAAGGACATCGTCTTCACCTTCAACGAGCAAATCAACTTTCTGCAAAGCCAAATCTATGATCTCCAAAACCAAGTCTTTGAATATGAGGCAAGGTTTAAAGGTATGAGTTTGGCTGCTAGTTGCAGGACTCGCGAGACTTGCTCCTCCTCTTATGATGGTGAGCCATTGCCATGGAAACCGGAAGATAAGATCGCTACTACCTCATCACCACCACCGCCTTCTTCATCACCAAAAGAGACTTGAGTTCATGGTATGGACACTCCCCTTGGCTTGTGCCAAGCTTGGGGGAGGTGTCCCGATATCGTATCACCACCACTATCTTTGCCTTTATCTATTTTAGTTTGATCTTTTGTTTTCCCTATGATTTAGTTGAATAAAAGTTTAGTTCGATCCTTTCTTTTTGAGTGTTTTCTTAGTGATCTATCAATCGATGTAATCGTGTGCGAGATATATAATAAAGAGTAGTTTGAGTTTTGTTTCTTTACTTTTATGTTTCAATAAAGGAAAGGAAAATAAATGAAAAAGATCATATGCTAATCTTATGGTAAGTAATGACATCACATAAGGAAAAGTATAAGTGGTAAAATTTGTTGGAGATTGACAAACATAGCATTGGTCAATGATGCAACTCATGAAAGAATTAATAAGGGAAGAGAAGATTCACATGCAGATACACCATCTTGGACATCTTTTATGATTGTGAGCCCCCATTAAATATTTTGTGTCAAAATAGTTGACGTTGGACAAGGAAGACAGCGTAATGATTTATGTTTGTTCATATTCACATAGAAGTTATATTGTCATAGATCCTTTAACATGTGGTGCTTGCTCAATATCTTTTCTAGCCAAAAATTCCGCACTAAGTAGAGATACTACTTGTGCATCCAAAAACCCTTAACCCAAATCTTATTTTGAGAGTCCACCATACCTACCTATGGATTGAGTAAGATCCTTCAAGTAAGTTGTCATCGGTGCAATAAGGCAATAAAAATTGCTTCTAAATGTGTTGGATCATTTAGTGTAAGAGAAAATTGAGCGTTGTACGAACTTGTGATGGCAAAGTAATAAAAGCGACGGACTGCATAATAAAGGTTGCTATCATAAGGGGCAATATAACATGATGTTCTTTTGCATTAAGGGATTTGGCACACAAACAAATAAGCACATGACAACCTCTGCTTCCCTCTGCGAAGGGCCTATCTTTTACTTTTATGAAGAGTCAAAGGTTTCTTCCCTATTCCTTTTTATTTTGGGTTAATTGGATAAATGCCACTCCAAATATGGCGATTCATAAAAATGCCACTGCAATTTCCAAACTTTGAAAAATGCCACTGCAATTTTTGCAAACTTTGAAAAACGCCACTGCAGACTTCGAAAAATGCCACTGGAAATGGCATGAAATGGCATTTTTTAAAGTTTGAAAATTACAGTGGCATTTCTCGAAATCGCCAAATTTGGAGTGGCATTTATCAAATTAACCCTTTTATTTTCTCTTTTGCAAGCATCATGTGGCGAGGAAAGATCTAGGCACATATATCCAGTTAGATATGAGTAGGCATGAGTTATTATTGTTGACATCACCCTTGAGGTTAATATGTTGGGAGGCGAAACTACAAGCCCCTATCTTTCTATGTGTCCGGTTGAAACTTTTTGTTCATGGGTATGCTGTGAGTGTTAGCAATCATAGAAGATTAAATGATGGTTGAGTATGTGGACTTGCCTAAAGGCTCCGATATGTGACCCTTCCTGATAATATGATGAATTGTAGTTGCAAAGTTGAATAAGAACATACTTTGTTGGTTTTCAATAAGGTTTATGCTTTATACTTCAATGTTGTGATGAATTGTTACTTGTTCATGAGAAGTTATATGATAAAAGTTATTTGATAAAGTTTTATGTTAAAGTTCTTTGCTATTATAATAATATGCATGATGCTTCTATGTCCGTATTTTGTTTTTATCGACACCTCTCTCTCTAAGCATGTGGGCATGTTTTTCGATTTCGGTTTTCGCTTGAGGACAAGCGAGGTCTAAGCTTGGGGGAGTTGATACGTCCATTTTGCATCATGTTTTCCTACTATTATTTATAATGTTGTGCATAATAATGCTTTTTAGAGTATTTCTAAGGCCTTTTCTCTCATATTATGCAAGGTTTACACAAAGAGGGAGAATGCCGGCAGCTGGAATTCTGGACCTGGAAAAGCTACGTCAGAGTTACCTATTCTGCACATCTCCAAATGAGCTGAAAATTTACGGAGAATTGTTTTGGAATATATGAAGAATATTGGAGCAAATAACTACTAGAGGGGCCCACCAGGTGGGCACAACCCACCTGGGCGCGCCCTGGTGGGTTGTGCCCTCCTCGGCCCACCTCCGGTGCCCCTCTTCTGGTATATAAGTCATTTTGACCTAGAAAAAATAAGGAGAGGACTTTCGTGACGAAGCGCTGCCGTCTCGAGGCGGAACTTGGGCAGGAGCACTTTTGCCCTCCGGTGGAGCGATTCCGTCGGGGGAACTTCACTCCCGGAGGGGGAAATCATCGTCATCATCATCACCAACAACTCTCCCATCTTTGGGAGGGCCATCTCCATCAACATCTTCAACAACATCATCTCCTCTCAAACCCTAGTTCATCTCTTGTGTTCAATCTTTGTACCGGAACCTTAGATTGGTACTTGTGGGTGACTGGTAGTGTTGATTATATCTTGTAGTTGATTACTATATGGTTTATTTGGTGGATAATTATATGTTCAGATCCATTATGCTATTTAATACCCCTCTGATCTTGAGCATGATTATCATTTGTGAGTAGTTATGTTTGTTCTTGAGGTCACGGGAGAAGTCATGTTGCAAGTAATCATGTGAACTTGATATGTGTTTGATATTTTGATGATATGTATGTTGTGATTCCCTTAGTGGTGTCATGTGAACGTCGACTACATGTCACTTCACCATATTTGGGCCTAAGGGAATGCATTGTGGAGTAGTTATTAGATGAAGGGTTGCTAGAGTGACAGAAGCTTAAACCCTAGTTTATGCGCTACTTCGTAAGGGACTGATTTGGATCCAAAAGTTTAATGCTATGGTTAGATTTTATCTTAATACTTTTCTCGTAGTTGCGGATGCTTGCGAGGGGGTTAATCATAAGTAGGAGGTTTGTTCAAGTAAGAGCAACACCTAAGCACGAGTCCACCCACATATCAAATTATCAAAGTGGAGAAAACGAATCAAACCAACATGATGAAATTCCCGTATACCCTCAAGAACGCTTTGCTTATCATAAGAGACCGTTTTGGCCTGTCCTTTGCCACAAAAGGATTGGGATACCTTGCTGCACATTATTTACCATTACCGTTACTTGCTCGTTACAAATTATCTTGCTATCAAACTATCTGTTACCGACTATTTCAGTGCTTGCAGAAAAATAGCTTGCTGAGAACCACTTGTCATTTCCTTCTGCTCCTCGTTGGGTTTGACACTCTTACTTATCGAAAGGACTATGATTGATCCCCTATACTTTTGGGTCATCAAGGCTCTTTTCTGGCGCCATTGCCGGGAGTGAAGCGCTCTTGGTAAGTGGAAGTTTGTAAGGAAAAATTATTACTACATGCTGAAATTTATTGTTACTTGTTACTATGGAGAATCATCCTTTGAGGGGTTTGTTCGGGGTATCTTCACCTCGACCGGAACCATAATTAGCTACCCCTCAACCTACTGCACCTACTGAAAATATTGGTTATGAAATTCCTTCGGGTATGATAGAACAACTGCTAGCTAATCCTTATGCAGGAGATGGAACTGAACATCCTGATATGCACTTGATATATGTGGATGAAATTTGTGGATTATTTAAGCTTGCAGGTTTATCTGGAGATGAAGCTAAGAAGAAGGTTTTCCCTTTATCTTTGAAGGGAAAAGCATTGGCATGGTATAGGCTATGCGATGATATTGGATCTTGGAACTGGAATCGATTGAACTTGGA
This sequence comes from Thinopyrum elongatum, assembly GCA_011799875.1. NCBI lineage: Eukaryota > Viridiplantae > Streptophyta > Magnoliopsida > Poales > Poaceae > Thinopyrum > Thinopyrum elongatum. The sequence continues at coordinate 279,469,662 of CM022299.1, read as the reverse complement.
ATTTCACCAAAAAATTTATCCTATGCATCTAGTTCATCATGATCGGAATTATATATATAATTTTTGGCCTCATGAAGGAGAAAGTATCCCTCTAGCTTGGGGGAGGCTTAAGTCAATGTTATATTCATGCCCTAATCATGAGCTTTCAAGAGAAATTATTATTCAGAATTTTTATGCTCGGCTTTCTCGTGATGATCAATCCTTGCTCGATACCTCTTGTACTGGTTCTTTTATGAAGAAGACTATTGAATTCAGGTGGGATATTTTAGAAAGAATTAAACGCAACTCTGAAGATTGGGAACTCTACGAAGGTAAAGAGTCAGGTATTAAGCTTGAATTTGATTGTGTTAAATCTTTTATGGTATATAAGTCATTTTGACCTAGAAAAAATAAGTAGAGGACTTTCAGGACGAAGCGCCGCCGTCTCGAGGCGGAACTTGGGCAGGAGCACTTTTGCCCTCCAGCGGAGCGATTCTGCTAGGGGAACTTCCCTCCCGGAGGGGGAAATCATCGTCATCATCGTCACCAACAACTCTCTCATATTTGGGAGGGCCATCTCCATCAACATCTTCAACAACACCATCTCCTCTCAAACCCTAGTTCATCTCATGTGGATTTGGTAGTAGCCACTTTTAAGATCAATTTTAGAGAAAATGGTGGCTCCGCTAAGCTCATCTAGCATATCATCAAGGCGCGGAATGGGGTAGCGATAACAAACTGTGATAGCATTAATGGGACGACAATCGGAACACATGCGAAAACTACCATCTTTCTTAGGCACAAGAATAACCGGAACGGCACAAGGACTTAAGCTTTCACGTACATGCCCAGTGTCAATGAGGTTTTGTACTTGCCTTTGTATTTCTTTGGTTTCTTCGGGGTTGATGCGGTAGGGTGCCTTGTTCGGTAACGGTGCGCCGGGGATGAGGTCGATGCGGTGTTCGATGCCTCGTAGTGGAGGTAGACCCGGAGGTAGCTCATCGGTAAAACATCCTTGAATTCCTGCAATAGATTAGACAACACTAATGGTAGATGGTGAGAGGTGTTAGCTCTTGCCGCTTCATCTTTGCACAATAGGACATAGTGCATAACACTAGATGGGTTCTCACACACTTCTCTCATCTCTCTTTTGGTAGCTAAAAGCACTAAGTTTTTCTTGTCGCTCATCGTGGATGCACTTAATTTTGGCTTGTGGCGCTCACTATCTTTGTGGTGGGTTATTCCCTCACTATTCTCTCCATGATGGGTGGTTGCTTGCTTGTCGGCGATCACTTGACTTGGTGACATAGGTCGTAGCACGAACTCCTTTCCCTTCATCTTGAAGCTATAGTGATTGGTTCGCCCATTGTGGATGACGCCGCGGTCGAATTGCCAAGGTCGTCCAAGTAGGAGATGGCAAACGGACATGGGAACCACATCACACTCCAAGGTGTCTTCGTATGCGCCAATCTTGAAGGAGACTTGAACGGTGTGCTCCACTTGGATGGTGCCGGAGTCTCTAAGCCATTGGACCTTTTAGGGATGAGGATGCTTCATCTTGACCAATTGTAGCTTGGAGCATAGCTCTTCACTTGCCAAGTTGTGGAAACTTCCTTCGTCGATGATGACCATCACGAAACGTCCATTGATGCCCGCTTTGGTGTGGGAGATGTGGCAACGTTGGTGTTCGTCTTGTTGATGTTGAAGTGTCAAGACCTTGAAGACAACGAGAGCGGGGCTCGAATCATTGTCACAAAATACTTGGTCATCTTCATCTTCATTCACGTGTCGGTGCATGGCCACGTGCTCAAGCACTTCCATTTCTTCCTCACTCATCGAGTCATAGGTGCTGTCATCGTTGGCGATCATGGTGCACTGAGTGGGGCACTCAAATGTCTTGTGGCCTCGGCCTTTACATGTGAAGCATTTAATGGAACTCGTCTTGACGGTCTCATCCGGTGGAGTTGTTGATGATGAAGCTCTCGGCTTGAAGTTTCTTGTAGTAGGAGGACGACTTGAATGTGTCGAAGTTTTCTTGTAACTTGACTTGTCGACGTTGTTTGGTGTAGGTTTCGTTGAGGTAGAAGGCATCGTAGTCGTTGGAGATTGATTGTAGGAGGAGCCGTAGGTCTTGTAAGAGTACTTGGCATACTTGAAGTCGTCTTGCACTTGTCGCTCCGCTTTGGTAGCTTGGTGCACTAGCTTGAGGAGGTTGGAGTAAGGTTGGAAGTCGGCGATCTTCTTGATAGGATGGTTGAGGCCATTCAAGAAACATGCCATGGTTTGCTCCTCATCTTCAGTGACATTGGCTCGTATCATGGCAATCTCCATTTCCTTGTAATACTCTTCAACAGACTTGGTGCCTTGCTTGAGGAGTTGCAATTTCTTGAAGAGGTCGCAGCTATAGTACGTGTGTACAAAGCGCGCTCGCATGACATCCTTCATTTGATTCCATGTAGTGATGGGTGGGTCACCTCTTGCTTCTCGACGCTCAATGACTTGCTCCCACCAAATGAGGACATAGTCTTGGAACTCAAGTGATGCCATAGCAATCTTCTTTTCCTCTTCATAGTTGTGTAAGCAAAAGATCTCGTCGACCTTCAATGCCCATAAAAGGTAGTCTTCGGGGTCAGTGCCGCCGGAGAACTTAGGCATGTTGAACTTGAGCTTGCCACAACGTTGCTCTTCAATGCGCGCGGGGCGATGGTGATGAAGCTCTTGCCATGGAGGAGGATCTTGAACCGCTTGCTCCTTGTGCTCCTCTTGATTGTTTGCTTGTTGAGGTCATGGAATTCTTGCACAGTTCCTCATTTCTTGGCGCTCCTCAAGACGCGCGGATTCTTCTTGGCGCTCTCGTTAGAGGGCCTCTTCTTGTAGACGTACTTGGCGGTTGCGCTCATTGACGACTTGAGTTGATTCACGTAGAGCACGTTGGACTTCAAGGGCTTATTCCTCATGGCATTGTTGCTCTTGTCGAAGGGCATCGCCAACTTGATGTTCTTATTGATCTTGGCGTATTGGAGCTTGCTCTTGGACCATAGGATCATTAGCTTGGCGACGTAGTCGTTCACATTCCCAGAGTTGGTCTTGTAACCCATTGCCATGAAATGGGTTTTGTGGCGCTTGATGATCGTCATGGTCTTGGCAACGATGCGGACAAGCTCGTGGAGGACTTGCTTCCGAAGAGGTGTACGAGGAATGTCGGCTCGAATGGTGCCATCTTGATGAGGACGAAGATGTAGAAGAATGGTTGACCAACAAGGAACGAATCTCCTCCATCCTTGCATCGTTCTCCGCCTTTTGAGTCAACAACCTTTCATCGATCTCCTCCATTTGTGTGGAGAGCTAGTGGTCGAGGTTGTCTCTTGTACGTAGCTCGGATTGTCGCAAGTCGGTGGCGAGTAGGTGGATGCGATCGTTCAACGCTTCATTCTATTGATGCAAAGCTCTTTGCGTGCCGAAGAAGTGGTTCTTGGTGATGTAGTTGTTCGGGTCCTCATGTTGCTCGATGAAGAGTGGGTTGGTAGAAGTAGTTGGCCTATCCATCATCTCAAGCAAATATGTGAGTGGAAGAAAGGAAAGAACTATACCAAATGTATCTTATCCAATGTTGGAGATGGATCAATGATCACTCAATAGTGTAACAAGGAAATAGCACAATTGATACCGGATCTTGTCGATTCTCACACCTACACAAATAAGCCTTTGGAGTAGCTTGGTGAGGATGGTGGCACAAAATTTATGCAATTGTTAGCAAGATTCAATAATGTTGAAAAAGATTCGCAAATTCGCAAGTGCAACAAGTAGACCAATAGCAATATGTGGCACACGGAAACACACGCACGAAAAGATAAATGGGGTTGTGCAACCAAGGGTGAGCTCAAAATGTGGAATCCACGGAAAATGCTCTTGTTGCACAATGCTAGAGAGACGCTAGCACGATTGCTCAATAGGTAGATACGATACTTGTGCACAACCTACAAAGCAAAAATGCAATGACTTCCTATCCCAAGTATGCTATTATGTATGAAGTTCCGGTGATATGATACAAGATGATCGAGTATGACAATCTCAAGTGCAATGTAGTATGATGCTATGGTTCTTGCTTACAAGTTCTTTGCTTAAAAGCTTTTTTGGCTCTTTCTCTTTTGAGCTCTTGCGTTGGCCACTTATGCAAATTTTCACAAATCAAGCTAGCACTTATGTATATGTGGGAACAAACTTGTAGCTCAAGAGATGATATGATGATACCAAAATGATATGGTATGTATGCAAAGGAAACTATGATCAATAATGTGCACAAGTAACGTTGCCGGCAATACTCAAATGGCTAGTCTCGGTAGGCAAGTTACACGAAATGGGCTAGGGGTTAACAATGCAATGGCAAGGGAGAATATACGAGGGTGTCGTTGAAGTTACCGTCCTTGCTTACGGTTGGTGGTGTCAAGATGGTGAAGTGGTTGTTGTGGATGTCGATTCCATGGCAAAGATGAGCGTCAGTCGTGTCGATGTCGAACCATTCCTAGTTAGCCGAAACACCCTAGGAAACGGAGAATCGCAACTCAAATTCTCAAAGAAAACGTGTCAAAATTGGATGGATCGGGGAAGCGATGGTGTTTACAGAAACTGGTTGTTGGCTATGTGAGAGACGCAATGATGGGTTATCGGAGTAGTGGTGCGGAAGGAGGAAGGGTTGCTGAAAATTTTCGGGTGAAAAAAATTCAGTTTCATCAGGTTCGGTCGGACGATCGAGGGTTGTCGGACGACCGGTGTCTGTCGGACATCCGGTAACTGCCGGATGTCCGGTGCCTGGGCAATTTCGGGCTGCGGGATGAACTCTAGGGTTCATGGGGAAGAAGAAAAATTTGGTCAAAATTGGACGAATTTTGAGGATGGAAATGATGGGAAGGATGGGGAAAAGCTAGATCCACCAGAAACACATCAAATCCGTGTATCAAATCCAACAAAACTTCATCAAACCAACAAATCACAAAAAAATTTTGGTATGGCTATGTTTGTGGAGATTTTCGAAATTGGACCAAAACACACAAAATTAGGATAGAAAATGGGGGTAGGGACTCCAAATTCATGATCAACCATCGCTCATGATACCAAGATGATGTAGGGTGGAACCCTAGGGGCCGATCTTTCAAGATTTGGAGGGGAATTCCTGACTAACACGAAGAACACACAAGAGGGAAAACAAGAGAAAACACTCAAATCAACGAGACTCGATTACACATGTGCTAGATCCAAGTACACAAAGAGAGATACACGATCCAAAGCCAATCAAAGGATGATACAATCGGTAGCGAGTTCTTCCCAATCCGTGAGGAGATGGGGTCTTGAATCCACGAGGGGATCTTCCCTAGACGAGGTCTTGAATCCAGTTGGGGGATCTTCTCCTAGGAGAACTTGGTCTCCAATGGAGTAAGGGTGCAGGTGGATGAGAAAATCTCTATCTCCAAAATGAGCTATCAAAATGCTAACCCTAAAATGTGGGCAGAGTTGGAGTATATATAGTCTAAGGTGGCGAAGGGGTACATGGGCCTCGGCCCTAGTCACTGTGCACAGACAGGCGTCGGACGTCCGACCGTTACTTGTCGTCCGGTGGCTCGCGAGGGTCCGGGCATCCGGTAAGGTTCGGACTTCCAACATTTTGGCACTGTAACGGCTTCGTCGGATTTCCGGATGGGTTCGGATGTCCGGAGCGTCGGTCGTCTAGAAGGACTCGGTCTTCTCGGGTCTTGGCTCTGGACTGAAGGCATCGGATATCCGGAGAAGGTCGGATGTCTAGCCGCTGGAGTGTGTCGGATGTTCGGTACTTGTCAGTCGTCTAGCCGCTGTAGCGTTCGCTGGCTGGGCCTTCTGGCTGGTGGAGCTTCCAGGCGTCAAACGTCTGACGAGTACCGGTCGTCCGGTGGCTGTAGACTCCCGACAACTCTTCTTCTTGGTCCTCGCACTTGGTGTTCTCGCCATCTTGTCCATTGGGTGTAGTTGCCTCATGTCATTCCTCCAAGTACCTGATCGCATGCAAGGTTTCCGCTTGAGGTAGTAGCCATGTCTCACATGAAGAATGTGTAAGTTCGGAGAGGAGCGAGTTCACCTTAGCTTCGATAGCCCTTGCTCGAGCCCTAGTCATTGGTCCATGTGATGTCGTGGGAGATGAAGGTAGGTCCATGAGTATTACCTTAGGATGCTCCGCATCAGCTCTCCTCACTGAGGAAGATGGGGTGGAGGGGTATCTATAGCTTCCACACAAAATCCAACCGTTACACACTTTTGACCCATTTCGGTGGTACTGATCAGAAAACTCGATGGCACTGATCTGTGGAAAAATATGAACATTGGGAATCTCCGTGGGACCGACTAGAACAACTTGGTGGGATCGATGTGCTAGGGCTTAGGGCAAATGTCATCTTGGTGGCACCGATTGCATCATCTCGGTGGGACCGAAGTGAAGCAACAAGGCAACAGAGAATCAGTCAAGCCATCTCGGTGAGACAAATTGCAACATCTCGGTGGGACTGAAATAATTGCAACAAACAATAGAGAGTTGGCAAGGCCATCTCGGTGGGACTGAGATCCATATCGGTAAGATCGAATTGTTATGGTTTTGGAAGTGGCTAAGTCCAGATGAACTCGGTGGCTTCGGGTAGGAAATATCAGTGGGGCCGAGTTGGGAATTAGGGTTTGGACATATGTGGATAGAGAAAATGGCTGAGGGTTTTGGATCAATATCACTAAGCACTTGAGCAAGTGGATCATTAAGCAACACCTCACCCCCTTTTAATAGTATTGGCTTTCCTATGGACTCAATGTGATCTTGGATCACTTAAACAAAAATGTAGAGTCTTGAGTTTTTGCCAATCCTTGTCCTTAGCATTTTGAAGGGGTTCCACATCCTCTTATCCTTGCCACTCCACTGTTGAACTTATCTGAAATATACTAGATAAAACTATTAGTCCAGCAAGAGATATGTTGACATTAATTACCAAAATCACCCAGGGAGCACTTGTGCTTTCAATCTCCCCCTTTTTGGTAATTGATGACAACATACATCAAAGCTTCAAGTAAAAGATAGCATGAGTAGTAAGTAAAGCTTCAGAAGAACATATAACTTGCATGAGCTCCCCCTACATGTGTGGAATCATGTAATGATAGAATTGAAAGACATGTGAATGCACAACATGACAGAGTAAGTAATGAGTTACATGTATCTTGGCCATATGCATCAGAGCAAAAATAAGTGTTGTGAGATGTACCTTCATGTTTATGAATCCCTCTTGCAAACAATATGAGCAAAAGCAAGAGATCATCATGCACATGAGTGTGATGCATATACTTACCTTGTGGTTCTTGAGCTAACTCTTGAAGAAGCAGACTTGAGAAAACATGGTTAAATAACACAAGAAAAACTCCAAACAAGAAGGATTTCAAGATCCACAGGAATACCAAGACTAGGATGACATGTAGTAGGTGAGTATCATAGAGTGAGTACTTCATTTGAATATAAACATGTCCCCAAAGAATTAAGGATTTTCAATAAATTCAAAGGATTTTTCTCCCCAAACATAGGTTTTCCTCTCCTCCTGAATCTATCATTGATAATGGGAGTAGGCAGGGTGAGATAAAATTAGAGCAACAAGATATTATAGTAGAGTAGGCTCAGAGCAAGTTAATGACCAAATTAATGACTGGCATATCTTTCCCTCTTAAAGATATGCGAATTCTCTCCTCTTATGATAGTGCATCTCTCTTCCTTTCTTAGAAGAGTTCTGTAAGGTAAGTTTTGATGTGATCTCTCTCCCCCTTTGACATCAATTTCCAAGAAGGGTAGTTTTCATGAATATGAGTCAAGTGAGTGTGATCCTCGAGAGACACAAGTAAGCAGAATGCAGCTCAAGATGCAGATAGGGGGAATGAATCATTGAGTGAAGCTGAAAGAAATAAGCACAATAAAATGGCAAAAAGTTTCCCAACAGTAAAATCGGTGGCGCCGATCCATTTCAATCGGTGACTCCGAGATAGCAGAGTCACTGAAGGTGCACATCGGTGAAACCGAGTTAGTCCATTTCGGTAGAACTGATGAACTGTGTGCAAGTAGAACTTGTGCTTCGGTCTGGCCAATAGGCTTAGATCGGTGGAATCGAGTTCAATGCATAGGAAAGATTTTGCCAACTCATCTCACTTGCAATAGAAATTTCACGACGATTTTCAAGGAATTTGATAGAGTTTCAATGAATTTACTGAAAGATACAAAACAGAAAAGAAATGAAATAAAGAGAATCTAGATGAAGTTTTTTTTGTTTTAGAAGGGAAACACAATAGCAAGAAGAAATGCAGCTAACAAAAGGAAACAATAGAGAACTTCATCTAGAGATGGCCGGCGACATAGTCACCTATGTTAGAGCACACTGACTTAGGAGTCAAGTGAGATCACTTGATCATAGGTCATACTCATCGTTAAGCTCAAAATGGGGTTTCTATTTTTCATTTAAGCATATTAATGTATTCACATCTTGTTGAGTTGCTTTGACTCATGGCTTGGAGCAAAGCTTCTCTAAGATGGAAGATACATACCTTGGGTTGTGGTGTTGAACTTGATCATGTAGTTGAACTTGTGGTGGATGCTCAATGTTGATGTGGTTCATCAAGAGTTCGGAGCATCCCTTCAAATTTGAAGCTCATCTTCCTACATGGGTTAGTCTTGCAAGGAATAACTCGTATGTATCCAAATTGACAAGAGTGAAATTCATTATATAAATATTGTCAAAGGATATGTTGAGTGTAGACATGTTCCTTGATTTCAACAACCAAAGCATAGATACTTGGTGATGTAGAGATTGCTCAAGATGTGGGTGATTTACAGTCTCATATATTGAGGCTCATCCAAGTACCTACAAGGGTTAGATAACATACAAGGGTGAAAATATATCCAAGATAAATGATTATGATAAGAGAAATATCAAGGATTAGTCATATAGGCTCATGCCTTGCATGTATCCAAATGGAATCTCTATTCCAAATTTGAGGCATCAATGATGTTCAACTCACTCCTCAAGTGGCAAAATATCTTTTCATCAAGAGGTTTTGTGAAGATATCCGCCAATTGCTTGTCGGTACGAACATGCTTAAGATTGATATCTCCTTTAGCAACATGATCACAAATGAAATGATGACGAACTTCAATATGCTTAGTTCAAGAATGTTGCATGGGATTGTGTGCAATCTTAATAGCACTCTTATTATCGCAAAGAAATGGAACATGTCTCACATGTATCCCATAATCTTTAAGAGTTTGGGACATCCAAAGTAATTGAGCACAACATGATCCCACGACAATTTATTCCGCTTTGGCGGTGGATAAGGATACCAAATTTTGTTTCTTGGAAGACCAAGAGACAAGGGATCTACCAAGAAATTAACATGTACCCGAAGTGGACTTCCTATCAACCTTGTCACCGGCATAGTCTGAGTCGGAATAGCTAACAAGATCAAAAGATGACCTCTTAGGGTACCAAATGCCAAAGTTTGGTGTATGAATCAAATATCTCACTATCCTTTTCACGGCCTTAAGATGCCATTCTTTAGGAGCAGCTTGATATCGTGCACACATGCACACACTTAGCATAATATCGGGATGGGAGGCACAAAGATATAATAATGTACCAATCATAGATCGGTAAACCTTTTGGTCAACCGGGTTGCCATTCTTCGTCAAGTCAAGATGTCCACTAGTAGGCATGGGTGTTTTCATACCTTTGCTTTCTTGCATGTTGAACTTCTTGAAAAGATCCTTGGTATACTTTGTTTGTGAGACAAAGGTACCTTCCTTAGTTTGCTTGATTTGGAAACCAGGGAAAAATTTGAGTTCACTCATCATAGACATCTCAAACTTCTCCGACATTAACCTTCCAAACTTTTCACTAAAATAAGGGTTAGTAGAACCAAATATGATATCGTCAACATAGATTTGGCAAACAAATAATTCTCCATTAACCCTTTTAGTAAAAAGAGTAGAATCAAATTTCCCAATTTCAAAGCCTTTTTCAATAAGAAACTTAGTCAAGCATTTATACCAAACTCCAGGGGCTTGTTTAAGACCATAAAGAGCTTTGTGTAGTTTGTAAACATGATTAGATTTCTTGGGATTAACAAAGCCGGGAGGTTGCTTAACATAAACTTCCTCCTCAATTTCACCATTTAGAAAAGCACTTTTAATATCCATTTGGTATAAGGTGATATCATGGTGATTCGCATAAGCAAGTAAAATCCGAATGGACTCAAGTCTAGCAACGGGGGCATATGTCTCATCATAGTCCATACCTTTGACTTGAGTGTAGCCTTGAGCAACGAGACGTGCCTTGTTGCGCACAACTTGTCCATCCTCATCTTGCTTGTTCCGGAACACCCACTTTGTTCCAATGATGTTTTGATCATCGTTGGGCTTCTCAACCAATGTCCACACTTGGTTTCTCTCAAAGTTGTGCAGCTCCTCGTGCATAGCATTTATCCAATCCGGGTCTTCAAGGGCTTCTTCTACCTTCATAGGTTCAATACTTGAAATGAATGATTAGTGTTCACAAAAGTTAGCCAAACGAGTTTTGGAGCGAGTGATTCTCTCGGTTTTGATGCCGTTAAAGCGTTGTTCAACGGGATGATACTTTGAGACTCTTGCTCTAACTTGTGAGAGCTTTTGCTTGGGTTGTAGTGGAACATCCTCATCATCATCATCTTCTTCTTCATTGTTGGTGGCATTGTTGTTTGCTTGTGGAGGTGGAGAAGGAGATCGAGGTGGTTCATCTTGTTGTACTTCCTCATTTCCTTCGTCTTGTCGTGTTCCACTTGTGGATGCCTCCATGTCAACTTGTGGTTCACCTTGATGCGAAGTAGAGGCTTCCACTTGAATGGACGAAGTACTCTCCTTCACCTCCATTGGACGGATCTTGCCAATGGACAAGTCCTGAATTGCTTCCGAGGGGTCTTTGTCTCCTACATCAATTGGTAGTTTCTCTATTTGCGAGCCATTAGATTCATCAAACTTCACATCTACCGTCTCTTCAACCTTTTGGGTGAAATTGCTGTAGACACGGTAAGTGTGAGAGTTTGAGCCGTAAACGATTAGAAAACCTTCATGAGATATAGGAGAAAATTTTGAACGACGATGCTTATCAAGAATGTAGCACTTTGAGCCAAATACTCGAAAGTATCCAACTTGGGGTTTGTTATCGGTGAGTAGCTCGTATGCCATTTTGCCGAGAAGCTTGTGAAGATATAGTCGATTCGTAGCATGACAAGCTGTCTCAACCGCTTCCGCCCAAAAGTGTCTTGGTGTGTTGTATTCATCAAGCATCGTTCTCACCATCTCAATAAGAGTCTGGTTCTTCCTCTCAACAACTCCATTTTGTTGAGGTGTGTACGTAGCTGAGAACTCATGTGAAATCCCTTCTTCATGAAGAAAGGTATCCACATTGGCGTTCTTGAACTCCGTTCCATTATCACTTCGAACCTTCTTGATTTTCACTTCAAATTGATTTTGGGCCTTCTTAGCGAAGTTCTTGAAGATCTTTTGGACCTGCGATTTGTCATCAAGAAAGAACACCCACGTAAATCTTGAAAAATCATCAACAATGACCAAACCGAAAGAGTTACCACCAAGGCCTTTATAAGCATTGGGACCGAAGAGATCCATGTGAAGTAGCTCAAGTGGTCTTCTCGTGGTCATGATGTTCTTCATGGGATGACTTCCTCCAACTACAAAGTCTATCCTTGTCAAATATAACATCTTTAACACCAAGGATATGATCACCTTTAATGATTTTATCAAGATGTCGCATGCCAACATGTCCTAACCTTCTATGCCATAACCAGCCTTTAGAAGATTTAGCAATTAAACAAGTACGGGGTTGGGCTCTCTTAGTGAAATCAACAATGTATAGATCACCTCTATGAATACCAGTAAAGACCATATTATGATTATCTCTACGAAACACTTGGCAATCTACTTCAGTAAATAGAACATTGAAACCAAAGTCAGCTAGTCTAGATACGGAAAGAAGATTGTAACCAAGAGATTCAACGAGCATGACATTTTGAATAGAGCTATCATTGGATATGGCCACCTTACCAAGGCCAAGTACCTTACCCTTGGAGTTGTCTCCAAAAGTTACATACTTGAATGGACCATCATTTTTGGCAAGCTCACGGAACATGTCTTTATCTCTGATCACGTGGTCGGTACATCCACTATCAAGAATCCACTCTTTTCCTCCAGATATGTAGTTTGGAACATTTGCCATGAGACTAAGATTCCTCATAGTCTTCTCACATTCAATATCAAATTCTTCGTCCTCATCATAATAACCATGCTCAATATCATCATCATCATGCATGTGATTATCACCTACATCAAGTGATTCATTAGATTTATGACCATGACAATGTTCAAGTTTATGAATTCTAATGGTTTCCGTGATGATGCTACTAATGATTGCAATGTCACCCTTGGCACGCATATGATCACGAAGCTCAAATAGACATTCATCAAACTTGGGATCACTAGGCTTCATCTTATGAAAAGCAATGGACTTTTGAAGAATTTGATCTAGATTTTTCAAAGAATAATTTGGAAAGCGTTTCTCAAGATAATTCCATATAGTGTATGCGCATTCAAAGGCTGGCAAGAAATCAAGCACATTTCTAGGTAAGCCTCTAATGACAAGATCAACCGTTCTAATATTGCGAACCATGTCAAGATACTCATCGGGGCTAGGATGCAAAGGATCAATGGGAGGCACATCAGGGCTAAGAATATACTTGTTCAAATTATATTCATTGAAAATCTCGAGCATTTCATTTTTCCATGAACCATAAAACTCCCCATCAAGAATAGGCACTCTACGTCTAATACTCCCGAACGTAGACTCGTCCATCTTCCTCCAAAGGTGATTAAACCAAAGCAATGGAGATCAATGCTCTGATACCAATTGAAAGGATCGAGAAGAGGGGTCTAGAGGGGGGTGATTAGACCCTTAACAAGTATAAGTGGTAGTTTTTAGTTTCTACAAGTTAAGGTTGAGTTTAACACATGTTAAAGGGCACGCGATACATTTTACATAAGCATAGCAAGAGTATGAGCAGCGGAAAGAGTAAAGCATGCAAGTGCAAGAATGTAAAGGGATGGGATTGGAGTGTGCAAACACAATGGAGACGTGGAGAATTTTTGGGGTGGTTCCGATAGGTGGTGCTATCGTACATCCATGTTGATGGAGACTTCAACCCATGAAGGGCAATGGTTGCGCAAGTCCACGGAGGGCTCCACCCACGAAGGGTCCCTGAAGAAGCATCCTTGTCTATCCCACCATGGCCATCGCCCACGAAGGACTTGCCTCACTCGGGTAGATCTTCACGAAGTAGGCGATCTCCTTGCCCTTACAAACTTCTTGGTTCAACTCCACATCACGTCGGAGGCTTGATACGTCTCCAATGTATCTATAATTTTTGATTGTTCCATGCTGTTATATTATCATTCTTGGATGTTTTACCTTCATTTTATAGCAACTTTATATCATTTTTTGGGACTAACCTATTGACATAGTGCCCAGTTCCAGTTGCTGTTTTTTGCTTGTTTTTTTTACTTCACAGAATATCAGTACCAAACGAAGACGAAATGCCATGAAACTTTTTGGAGATTTTTTGGACCAGAAGACAACTTGGGAGCCAAGAAAGCACCAGAGGGGAGGCCCATGGGGTCCACCACCCACCTGGGTGCACCAGGGGCCCCTGGCGTGCCCTGATGGGTGGTGGGGCTCATGGAGGTCTCCTCCACTGCCTCTCAGCTCTATAAATACTCAGATATTCCAAAAACCCTAGGGGGAGCGTTCGAAACACAATTCCAGCCACCGCAAGTTCCAGAACCATGAGATCCAATCTAGAGCCCTATTCCGGCACTCTGCCGGAGGGGAACACAATCACGGAGGGGTTCACCATCCTCATTGATGCTCCTTAGATGATGCGTGAGTAGTTCACCATAGACCTATGGGTCCGTAGGCAGTAGCTAGATGGCTTCTTCTCTCTTTTTGATTCTCAATACAATGTTCTCCTCGATGTTCTTGGAGATCTATTTGATGTAATGACTTTTTGCGGTGTGTTTGTTGGGATCCGATGAAGTGCGAGTTTATGATTAGATCTATCTATGAATATTATTTGAGTTTTCTTTGATCTCTTATATGCATGATTGTTATAGCCTCGTATTTCTTCCCCGAAACTTTGGTTTGGTTTGGCCAACTAGATTGATTTTTCTTGCAATGGGAAGAGGTGCTTTGTGATGGGTTCGATCTTTTGGTGTCCTCACCCAGTGACAAAAGGGGTAGAGAGGCACGCATGTATCGTTGCTATTAAGGATAAAAAGATGGGGTCTATTCCTACATGAATAGATCTTGTCTACATCATGTCATTGTTCTTATTGCATTACTTCGTTTCTCCATGAACTTAATACACTAGATGCATGTTGGATAGCGGTCGATGTGTGGAATAATAGTAGTAGATGCAGGCAGGAGTCGGTCTACTAATCTTGGACATGATGCCTATATACATGATCATTGCCTTGGATATCGTCATAATTATTTGCTCTTCTATCAATTGCCCGACAGTAATTTGTTTACCCACCGCATGCTATTTTCTCGAGAGAAGCCACTAGTGAAATCTACGGCCCCTGGGTCTATCTTTTATCATATTGTTTTCAGATCTATTATTCCAAAAACCCAAAAATACCTTGCTGCACTTTTTCTTTACTTATTTTATTTCGTGTTTTTGCTAGATCTATTTATCCAATCTCATACAATTTTACCTATCTTTTTATCGTGGAAGGATTGACAACCCCTCTTATGCGTTGGGTTGCAAGTATTTGTTCTTTGTGTGCAGGTACCGTTTACATAGTGTTGCTTGGTTCTCCTACTGGATTTATAACCGTGGTTTCATAACTGAGGGAAATACTTACTGTTGTTGTGTTGTATCATCCTCTCCTCTTCGGGGAAATACCAACGCAGATACAAGCAATCAAGAAGAATTTCTGGCGCCGTTGCCGGGGAGACATCATCAACATCTATCAGGTTCCTAATCACAAATCTCATCTCCTTGCAATTTACATTATTTGCCATTTGCTTCTCCTTTTCATCTCCCCCACTTCACACAAAAATTTGCCTTCTGTCGGCGTGTGACACCTATGGGATCCCAAGAGACCCCTTTATGATTCGGCGGGGGGAGAGGTATGCGCAAAGAGCAGAACCAACGATCGACGCGGGGCGATTTTACCCAGGTTCGGGCCACTGATCAGCGTAAAACCCTACTCCTGCCTTGTGTTATTATTAGTGTTCTTGAGCCCAGGCTCCAGGAGCGCTCACAGTGAACAGTACGTTCAAGAGCAGCTACGCATGCAGTGTGGGCCAGAAGATCCTCCTCCCCTGTAGCAGTTGCCGTGGGCCTCCTTTTATACCACAAAGGGGTCACCACAGTGGCAAAATGTACATACATTGAGTTGTAAAGTAGCTATAGGGTCATCATACCTAACCCCTGACGGACTAGGACAAACGCATTTAATGCACCGTAAGGTGTCCGTTTCGGTGTCCTTACTTTCTTGGGGATGGAAAAAGGGGCCATCCCATCAACACCGCTTAAGCTCTCCTCCACTTGCGCATCGCCACGCATCCAAAGAAGGACCCAGAATGTCGGGTTTGTCACTGTGCTAGAGCGGTGGCACAGCAACAAAACCTTGCCGTGCGCCGAAGCTTGCCGGGCGCCGATCCTTGCCGGGCTCCGCAGGCCACCCCGGCAAGATCTTGCCGGGGAAGCTGGCCTTCGGATTCCAGCTCTTCTTATCTGCCGATCCTCAGATCTCTGACTGGATGATTTCTTTGGTGGCTTGAATCAACCTCGAACTGTTCCCCGACAAGCCTTGCCGCGAGGATGGCTACAACTGCCCGTGCACAAGTACGGGGTACTAGTGGCCCAATACTTAGTACACCGACAGGAACCCCCTGGCCTAGGCCATACACGAGTGTGAGGCATTGTTGGTCTAGGCCCAAATAGTGCACGGGCACGCGTGGCAGGGGATTAACTGCTTGTAAATATCCCGTTTACTGTGCCCCCCATTACGTGCGCCAAACGCGCGACATGGGAAGCGTGCCTCAAAAGCTGCAACTGCAACGCGCCTATAGAGGCGCATTCACATTGGGGAGTAAAAGAGGCGGCCCCGCTCCTTCCCCATAAAAAGGAGAAGCCGCAGAGGCACAAGCCTATTTACCCCCCTTTTCTTCTCAATCTGGCCGTCGCCATCTCCTTCCTCCTCTCGAGCTCAGAGCGAAGCTTTCCCTCTTCCTCCCGCCGCTTCCACGCTCGCTTCATCCCCGGCTTCCGCCCTCATAGACGCCATGCCGCCCAGGGCCGGCAAAGGCAAGAGCAAGGAGGCGAAAGCTGATGTCCCGGAGAGCGAACTGGTGAAGATGCGGAAGAAGTATGTCGTCTTCGCCCCGTCGCTCGATGCAGAAGCTTTGAAGAGGCGGTACCAGTGCATGTGGGCGAAGGAGACGCAGGCTCACCCCGCCACACGCGTGATTCCAGGTTCTTGCTCCAAAAGTGGGTCGGACAGATACCCCTTTTTCGCTGCATATTTCTATTGCGGGCTCTGCCCCCCATTTTCTGACTTCTTCAACGACATCATGTACACATGCGGCTTTCATCTTCTTGATTTCACGCCGAATGCGATATTGTTCATGTCCATCTTTGCCCACCTCTGTGAAAACTTTGCCGGAGTGGTTCCCAACACTACCCTTTTCCGCCACTACTTTTTCCCTCGTATCCAAAAAGGAGAGGCCCTCTCTGGTTCTATCGCCTGGATTCCAAGGGCTTGGAATAAGGAAATATACCCAGAAGGAGTTTACCGCGAAAAGTGGGATGAATGGCGGGCTGAATGGTGCTGGATCAAGGAAGCAGATCCCCATCCGTTTTGTCTGCCCCGGCAACAAAAAGCGGTCCGCGGTAGTGGCTGGAGCAGTCTTGCCGCTGACGACGAAAAGCTCACAATCGCCACCACCAGGATTCTTCGCCTGAAAGCTGTCGGGCTAACAATGGAGATGATTGGCTTCGACTTTCTCCGCCGCCGCATCGCCCCCTTGCAGAACAGGGGAAGGCCAGCTTGGGAATATTGAAACGCAGCAGACATCATGAGATTGCGCCCCGGGTTGAATAATAATCTGACTGCTATGCAACTTGGCGCTCTCCGTCAAAAGCTGTTCCAGCGCGATGACAAGCATCGGCTGCCGGCAAGGATTGTCCCTTTGTGCAACAACTCTGCTTTGGGGTCAATCATCGCCTTCATGCCGATGTTCAACGCCCACGGTCTTGACGCGACTTGGGCCGAGCCAACCGAGGAGGAAGCACAAAAGTTTTTTGATAACTTGACGGAGAGACCCGTCCGGGAAGAGGCAGACTTCATCTGAGCCACCACCGACCAAGAAGTAGCATACATCGCCACTAGGGTGGAGGAGGCAAATCTTGCCGCGGAGGCTGGCAGCGCTGGCTTCACAGAATGGGAAACCAGCGATGCAGAGGTAGTGGTGGAAGTAAAACCTGCCGGGAAGGACAAAGCTGCCGGGGAACAGAGCAGCACAACCGCTGAGAGCTCGTCCGACGAGGACACGGCTGAAGAAGAACCGCAAGAAGAGCTCCCAGCCCCGAAGAAGACAAAGCGTGTTCTTCGAAAGGCTGTATCTGGCATCCCGGCAAGCCAGCCTTCCTCGAGCGGCGAGGCTCCCGGCAAGAAAGCGGCCGGCAAGACTGCACCGTGGCAAGGGGTTCGTCAGCAGCCTGCGCGGCGCGCGAGACCCACACCAGCGGCCACTGCTGAGGCGGCAGGGGTGTCTCGCACTACCGCACTGGAAGCTGGGGCGGCGAAAACACGCCAACCCCCGGCGCCTGCCACAGCCAAGCGACCTGGGACTCCTCCTCCGCCTCCCCACTCAGACATCGCAACGGAGGCCGAATTCGACATCTCCGGCTTTAGTCCAGAGCGAGAAGAGGAAGAGTGAGTGCTTTGCCATAGCCTTCATTTTCCAATCTTGGATCAATCTTACTGACTTGCTCGTATTGTCTCTGCAGTGATGCAGAAACCTTGATGGAGAGGATGGCGAAGAGGACAAAGACTTCCACGGGCGACGGGCCCCCGGCAGGCTCCACGAGCGTGCCAGAAACTGTCATTGTCAGCCCGGAGCTCAGTCCTCAATGCAGCCCCCAGCACAGCCCCCAGCGTAAGTTCACTATTCTTTTTCCACTGGTGGGCGCTGAGGTTTCTATTCTTGCCGCTGATATATTTGGGCTCGCAGGAGAAGAACGGCAACAAGGGGAGTTGTTGGAAGACGCCCCCGTCGTGCCACCTCCATCGACCACGCCGCCCACAAGCACGTCCCTGGCAAGAGATCCTACCGACGAGCCCATCTTAATTGAGGAGGAGCCGGCAAGCATGGACACCGGCAACCCTCCCCCGGCAACCAAAGTTGCCGGGAGGGGCGAGGCCACCTCTCAACAGCTCGACGCAGGTAACTGATTGCCTCAGAACGCCTGCTATTCTTTCCCTTCTCTCTCTGTCTTTGGTCCCTTCGAACTTCAATCTTGATCTTATTCTATTTCCCTCCTTCGTCCTTTAGAGTTCCCTGTGATGGAACACATGGACGTCGACGTTGTCATCGAGGAGACCGCCAGGGACACCGCTGCCGAAGCAGACAGGATCGCTGCCAGCGAGGCCGCCAAGGATGCCACTATCGAGGCCGGTGGTGCTCTTGGCGAGGAGGTCATCAAGACTGCACAGGAGGAACCCGCCAAGGAGTCTACTGAAGGGGGCGGCAGGGAGGCTGATGACCGTACTGACGGCATTCCTGCCGCAGGAGCGCCAGGCGCTGCACCGGCCACGGAGCCCCCTGCCACTGGTGAGGCAGTTGCTGAAGACCAACCGTCAACATCTGAAGGCCCCTCATCCAGCAAATATCTCAAGGTTGGCGAGAACTTGTTTGTCAACTTGTCGGGGACGACAAGCATTGGGGCACCAGCCAAAGGAGAAGTCTTTGACAAAGAAATCATCGCTGCCACCGGGCTCGAGGTTGTTGACGATCCCAGCGCTAGCAGCGGCAAATCTGAAGAGGATCAGCTCCTTCAGGCCATGGGCGAGAATTTCCGCAAGCTCCAGGCTCTCTACCGCACCCGGAAAGAGAAAGCGGATTCCAGAATGGCAGTTGTCGAGGCGGCCGAAGCAGATTTCCAGAGGCGCGTCGAACAAATGCAAGTCTGGTATGCCGAGGCCCTCCAAGAGTTGACTGCTGGCCGAGAACAAGTGAGCCAACAGTGGACAGAAATCCTCCTGAAGCAATCTAACATGGAGAAGGCGCAGGATGAAGCCACTCAAAGAATCACTGCCAAAGATGCCCTCCTGACGGGGCGCCGCGTTGCTCTTGATGCTCACGAGGAAGATCTTACCGCACGTGAGCAGGCGCTCGCCGCCAAGCTTCGCAGCAAAGATGAAGATATCGAGAAGCTTGTCGCGCGACGGACCCAGGAGCTGGAGCAAAAACACAAAGAGGCGCTCGAAGCTCTGACTGTAAGTCACGCTGGCAAGCTCAAGGAGGCCGTCAATGCTGCCGAAGCTGCAGAGGCCGCCAAGAATGAGCTGAGTGACAAAGTAAAGAAGCTGGAAGTAGATCTCGAAGAGCATGGCAAGGAGCTCTCGACGCTCAAAGGTGATAGGGAAAAAACCCTCCACACCCTGGCGGAGATGCAAGTTGCTATGTCTAACAAGACCAAGCAGCTCTCCTCAGCAAATGAAGCCATTGCCGTTCTGGAATTGAAGCTGACCACGTTGGAGAAGTCCCTCGAGGCCGGCAGGGCCCGTGAGAAGGCTCTACTCAAAGATCTCCAGGGAGAGAGGAACCTGCTCAAGAGCGCTGCCGCCGCCCAAATCGATTATGAAAAGGGGGTGGAGATCTGGACTGGATGTCTCATCGACGCTGCGGAGAAGCTTATGGTAGAACTGTCAACCATGGGCCTGTCAAACTTCAGGTATTCTTCCGAGGAAAGGATATCTTCAAGCGCCAGGTTGACGATGTTCTTTGAAAGCATCATCGACGCCTTGAGGCTGCTTCAGTCTAGCCGGGCGACCCAATTGGCCAACGAGACTCGCCGGCTTTGCCGGGCCGTCCTCCGCAAGGTGCTTATCAAGGTGGTGCACAGCAATCCCGGCATCGACCTCTCCAACGCGCTCGGCCATCTGCCAAAGGACGCAAATGTCGAGGCGCTTGAAGAACTTATCGCGCCTATTCTTGAGAAGGTGGATTCCATCAAAAGGATCGAAGGCCAGCGCAGAGATTAAGTGCTCCACCTTTTCTTGCCGTCGTCATTCCATGTCAAAGACAATTAAGTCTCAAGTTAGAATTGCGGCAACTCATTAATGTAATATAACTCTCCTATGTTTAGGTACATGCTTGCTATTTTCCTTGTCTGATTCTTTTTTGTATGGAGTTCACCCTACGCTTACTGAAAAACTTGCCAGCGCGCAACCTGCCGCGAGCGCTGGGTGCGGGACTTCAGCAGCCTGCTGGAGGCGCAGCGGCCGGCAAGACTCCTTGGCGTTCTCAGTGCAGCCACTTAAATCGTTGAGCGGACTCAAAACAAAATAAGGGCGCAACTGATTATAACAAGGGTTCCTTCATGTGCAGATTTTCCATACAAGAGTCAAAATCGTCCAAGGAAATAACTTTGCAATAAAGGAAACTTGTTCTAAGTTTTTAGAACTTAGCTTTCTACCACTATCCTTCCTCCGGCAAGCGTCGATTCCGAACGTCGCCAACTAGTACTCATATCTCCCTTCCCCCCCGGCAAATGTGCACGCGAGGAATCCTTCTATCTTTTAAGAAAAAGAAAGAAGAGAAAATAAAGATATGCAACCTTGGCGGTTCGTTAGAACTTATCGGGAGTAGGTGTCATACAACGTCTTAGACAAACATGCATATATAAATATGAACATGGAAATCAATAAGGGAATGCACGACACTTAAATTTATTCATCTGTGCTCAGGGTCTGTGCCTGGCTTTGTACAAAGGATCATATGCCTCGCTGGCAAGACTTGTACAAAAGGGTGGTTGCCGGGGGCCCCCGGCAACCGCGCCTTACGGGTAGAACTTGCGAAGATGTTCGATATTCCAGGAATTGCTCACTGGAACGCCATCTTCGGTCTCCAAGCGGACAGCGCCGGGCGTGGTGACTCGTACTACCCGATAAGGGCCTTCCCACTTCGACGTCAACTTGTTTGAATTCTTGGCGGACTGAATCCGCCGAAGAACAAGGTCGCCTTCCTCAAGGCTTTGGGCATGAACTTCGCGGCTATGGTAGCGGCGCAAAGCTTGCTGGTAGCGTGCAGCTCGCACAGCAGCCTGAAGACGATTCTCCTCAAGGAGCACAGCGTCATCTTGGCGCAGTTGCTCTTGCTCAAGCTCATCATAAGCGAGCACTCGAGGTGATCCGTACGTGAGTTCCGTGGGGAGAATTGCTTCCGCTCCATAGACCAGAGCGAAGGGCGTCTGGCCGGTGGCTCGATTTGGTGTCGTTCTGATTGACCAAAGAACCGCCGGCAACTCATCAATCCAGCGTCTTCTGCACTTTTTCAGCCTGTCAAAGGTTCTGGTCCTGAGACCGCGCAGCATGTTGCTTCTCGGATGAGCAACGGAGGCAAAACAAATTTTGCCGCCAAGGTCTTGGACGTACTGCATGAAGGTGCGACTTGTGAATTGCGTGCCGTTGTCGGTGATGATCCTGTTGGGCACACCGAAACGGCAAACTATCCCCTTAAAGAACTTGACGGCCGATTGTGCTGTCACCTTCCTCACTGCTTCCACCTCCGGCCACTTTGTGAACTTGTCGATAGCAACGTACAAGTACTCAAAGCCCCCGGTAGCACGGGGAAAGGGCCCAGTATGTCGAGCCCCCAGACCGAAAATGGCAAGGAGAGAGGGATTGTCTGAAGAGCTTGAGCTGGTTGATGCGATTTCTTTGAATGAAACTGGCACGCTTCACACTTGGTGACTAATGCAGTTGCATCCTGGAGAGCGGTGGGCCAAAAGAAACCTTGCCGGAATGCTTTCCCGGCAAGTGCTCTTGATCCTATGTGAGAACCACATATGCCTCCATGTATCTCCGCCAACAGCTCTAGTCCATCCTCCCGAGGAATGCACTTTAATTTCACACCGTTTGGTCTCTTTCTGTACAGGACGTCATCGACGAACTTGTACATAACAGACCGACGGGCTACTCTTTCCGCTTCTTCCTGTTCCTCTAGGAGTTCTCCTGTTTGAAGGAAATGGACAATGTGCTGCGCCCATGCTGGAGCCTGAGGCTCGACGGCTAGGACTAAAGGCATCTCCTCCGCCGGGGGGAACGTTTGTCTCGACAGCAAGGGCCTGAGGCCCTGCTGGAGCCTGTTGTTCCCCGGCAGGCATGTCGTCGATCCCGGCAACTTCCTTGCCGGCGGCTCCCGGGAGCTCTGCCGGGAAGTACTGACCAGAGTTCAACTTTCTTCTCTTTTCTTGCCGCATGGATGGCGCCACGGATGGTTGAGTCAATTGGAGCACAAAAGTTCCTGGTTCCACAGGCAACTTGAGGGCGGCACGCTTTGACAGGTCATCAGCAATACTGTTCTCGGCACGAGGAACATGCTCCATTTGCAGACCGTCAAAGTGCTCTTCCATTTTTCTCACTTCATCCACGTAGGCTTGCATCAATGGACTTTGATAACTCTTGTTAACTTGCCTGACGACAAGCTGTGAATCGCCTTTGATGACGAGCTTTTTGATACCAAGGTCTGCCGCGATCCTAAGACCGGCAAGCAAACCCTCATATTCTGCTATGTTGTTGGTCGAACTCTCCCGGGGAAAATGCATTTGGACTACGTACTTGAGGTGCTCTCCGGTGGGTGCGAAAAGCAGCACGCCAGCACCGGCACCTTGCAGCGAGAAAGCCCCGTCAAAGTACATAACCCATTGCTGATCGATTTCCTTGCCGGGGAGAGTTGTTTCTTGAACCTCTTCGTCCGGCGTTGGGGTCCATTCCGCAATGAACTCCGCCAAGGCCCTGCTCTGAATTGTCGAAGTGCTTTCAAACTTGAGGCCAAAGCTCGACAACTCCAACGCCCACTCCACGATCCTGCCGGTTGCTTCTGGATTTTGCAAAATCCGTTGCAACGGAGAGCGAGTGACGACGGTGATTTCATGTGCTTGAAAATAATGGCGCAGCTTCCTCGAGGCCATAAGAAGGCCGAAAAGCAACTTCTGCACGCCAGAATATCTTGACCTAGCTCCTTGTAAAAGAGAGCTAACAAAATAGACTGGGCGCTGCACCACCTTTTTCTTCTGCAATGGTTCTTCTGACTGCATAGATCTTGTCTTGCCGGGATCAATCCTTGCCGGGGAAGATCCTGCCGCGTCATCTGACGGTCCTGCCACTGGTGTTGCTTCCTCATCAGCCTCTCTCTGCGCCACTAGCGCAGCACTGACCACTTGATTTGTCGCTGCCAGATACAGCAGCAACGACTCTTGTGGTTTAGGCGCGACTAGTGTCGGTGGATAGGAAAGGTATTTCTTCAAATCTTGCAGCGCAGCCTCCGCCTCTGGAGTCCATTTCATTGGACCTGCCTTCTTCAAAATTTTGAAAAAGGGCAGGGCGCGCTCAGCAGATTTGGAAATAAACCTGCTTAGAGCAGCAACACAGCCGGCAAGACGACGCACATCCTTGACGCGTCTCAGCGTTTCAATTTTCTCAATAGCTTTGATCTTGTCGGGGTTCGCTTCGATTCCCCGGCAAGATACAAAGAATCCGAGGAGCTTGCCGGAAGGAACACCAAACACACACTTCTCAGGATTGAGCTTTAAGTTGATCTTGCGCAGATTTGCAAATGTTTCTTCTAAATCTTGAATGAGCGTCGCTTTGTCTTTGGTTTTGACCACTATATCATCCATATACGCCTCCATATTTCTATGGAGTTGAGGCTCAAAACCAATTTGGACTACTCTCGCAAATGTCGAACCATCACTTTTCAACCCGAAAGGCATTCGTATAAAACAATACGTACCACATGGGGTGATAAATGCGGTCTTCTCTTCATCTTCTTTCGCCATGAAAATCTGATGATACCCTGAATAGGCATCAAGGAAGGACAGGAGATCACAACCAGCGGTGGAATCCACAATCTGGTCGATGCGCGGCAAGGGAAAGGGATCTTTTGGACAGGCTTTGTTGATATCTGTATAATCGATACAAAGTCTCCATTTCCCATTCGCTTTTCGCACTACAACCGGATTGGCCAACCAGGTTGGATGAAGCACTCCTTTGACCAATCCTGCCGCCTCCAGCTTTCTGATTTCCTCGGCAATGAATTCTTGCCGCTCCAATGCTTGCTTCCTGACCCTCTGCTTGACGGGCCGTGCGTGAGGACAGACAGCAAGGTGGTGCTCAATTACCTCCCTGGGAACACCGGGGATGTCAGTCGGTTGCCATGCAAACACGTTGACATTCGTCCGCAGGAAGGCAACGAGCGCGCTTTCCTATTTGTCATCTAGGGTGGAACTTATGGTGAAAGTTCCCCCCGTTTCGTCCTCCCTGATGGGCACCTTCTTAGTCTCCAGTGGAGCAGCCTTGGATTTCTTGTTCTTGCCGGTGGAACTCTCTGGTGCATCCTCGACGGAAGCGCAGCACTCCGAGGAGGTGCGCTTGCCGGAGTTCGCGCAAAGATTCTTGCCGGTCTTCTTCTTCCCCCCAGGAGTTCCAGCGGCAGGAGCAGATGCCTTGATGGCAGGTGCTGCAACTGCTTCTCGGTAAAGTTGGTCGGCACAGATGAGCGCATCCTTCTTATCGGAATGGATAGTGATGACGCTCAACGGCCCGGGCATCTTCAAAACATTGTATGCGTAGTGTGATGCCGCCATAAACTTAGCCAGCGCTGGCCGACCAAGGATCCCATTGTATGACATGGGGATCTTGGCGACATCAAACACTACCTTCTCGGTCCTGTAGTTGAGCTTGCTACCAAATGTCACCGGCAGCATAATCTTGCCCTTGGGCTGGGTTCTTCCCGGATTGACCACTTGAAACGTACCCGTTTCTTCGAGGTCCTCATTAGGAATTTGGAGCTTCTTGAGCACATCCGGTGAGATTATGTTTAGCCCGGCCCCACCGTCAACTAGCATTTTCGTCACCTTGAGGTTGCGAATTGTTGGTGAGACCAACAATGGCAAGCATCCGACCACAGTTGTGCGATCATGGTGATCCTCGGCGTCGAAAATGATAGGCGTGTTGGACCACTTCAGGGGCCTACATGCATCTGGTGATGGCTCTGCTGCATTGACTTCCTGCACCCACTGTTTGAGTAGACGGTGGGAAGAATGCAGCGAGGCACCCCCATCGATACACATGGCCTCCGTAGCTTTCTGGAATTCTTGCTCACTGGACTCATCATCTTCTTCATCATCATCTTCTTCTTTGTCTCGGCCCCGAGCGGGCCTATCCCTTTGTTGCTTGGCCTTGCCGCGGCGCCCCCCTCGGCCACCGCGCTTTTTGCCAGATCCATCAGCACCATCTTGGGCCTTCTCCTTATCTCGCCTTTCATATTCGTCCCTCTGTTTCTCGGCAAGCTGTTCAACTTGCCGGCAGTTTTGGAGATCGTGGCCCTTGGTGCGATGGATCTTGCAATACTGCTTGTCGGAGCTTTCCGACTTGTCGGCAGCTGCCAAGGCCTGACAGGAAGGGCACCCGGCAAGATCCTTGCCGGGGTCACCAACCTTGGCCTTCTTGGCGGCGCCAGGGTTGTCGGATTCCTCGACAACAAGCATGGCCTTGCCTCCGCGTTTCCTGTTCTGCCGCTGGCCTTTCCTTGACGGGGTCGTGGCATCTTCATCTTCGGATTCGCCCGCCGCGCCAATAGCCTCGCCAGGGAGTTTCCTCCCCTCTTCAGCTCGAGCGCATTTATTGGCCAGAGCGTAAAGCTTGGCAATACTCCTGACTTTGTTCATTGCCAGCTCTTCCCGCATTCTGCGGTTACGCACGTTCTGATGAAACGCACTAATGACAGCAGCAGGGTGAACATCAGGAATATTGTACTGCACCCGGCTAAACCTCTGCATAAACTTGCGCAGGGATTCGCCCTCCTTCTGAGGGATAATATGCAAATCACTCTCTTGGCCAGGAGCTTGGTGGCCTCCGACAAAGGCGCCAACAAACTGATGGCACAGATCTGACCAAGAAGAAATAGAATTCTCCGGCAGATGCATCAACCACGACCTAACATTGGGCTTGAGCACCAACGGGAAGTAGTTGGCAAGTATCTTGTCATCTCGGCCCCCGGCAGCCTGCACCGCAATGGTGTAGATGCTCAGGAACTCCGAGGGATGGGTCTTACCGTCATATTTCTCCGGGACCTCCGGCTTGAAGGTTCGGGAATTGGGCCACTGGACTTGCCGCAGCTCACGGGTAAACGCTGGAGTCCCCACCTCATAAGGCAAGTCTCCTATGTCCCCTGGCGCAGGCTCGTCGACAGCCGGCCCTGTGCGCTTATCAGACTGATAGCGCGCTTCCCGTCATCGCTTGATGGTAGTTCGAGCGTCCTCCTTGCCTCGTTCCTGGAGAACTTGACGCTGATCGCGGTGCATCCGTGGATCGGACGACGCCGTGGAAACTTCTTCACGACGGTCGACCTGCTGGGTTGTCGGCCGCCGCTGGTGCCGCGGAGGGGAGTGCACCGTGGTTGCACCACCTCCGGGTTTCTCCACATCAGCTCGCGCCGGATCGATGGGACTTCGCTGTGAGGGCCCTGCCTCTTGCGGCCCATCTTTGTTGGCGAAGCCGATAAGGCTCTGGATAGTAGCTCGCCACTCCTCCATCTTCTCCGGGGCAGGAGGGAAATCGAGGAGCAGCTGCGCACGTGCCAAGGCTTCCGCTGGCGTAGGCGGCGGTGACAGGTGCGAGGTACATGAGGTGCTCTGACTCCTAACCATATTAGAAGGAGCACCACCACGGTCACGCGACCGCGCGCCACCTCCGCCGGCAGCTCGGTGTGCATGCTGGTCCCGCGCATCTTGGGATCGATGCACAAAAATCTTTTCATGGGGACGCCCTGAACCACCAGTGCCATGACGTCGCTCGTCATGCACGACCTGGGTAGGTCGTGATGCTTGCGCCGGCGCGGGAGCTCCAGTAGGCGCCCTCCGATCTCTGGAATTCGTTGTGCCACCCGTAGGCAACACAGCTCCGTCTCTGGATCCAGCGGCGTGTAGGTTGCCGCTGCCACTACGAACGATGCCGCTCGCCTGGCTCGGATCACCAGAACACCGTGGAGGTTCTAGTCCTCTTCCTTCTGCACCCACGCCATCGCCCGTACGCGAAGGCGCGGGCAAAACAGACATGGATGGTTGTGTCATCGCAGCGCTCTTCTTCTTGGGTGGCATGATAATGAAGATGATGAAGAAACTAAGGCGCCGATCACTGGATCAGGTTCACACAACCTACAATCCCCCTACCTGGCGCGCCATAGATGTCGGCGTGTGACACCTATGGGATCCCAAGAGACCCCTTTATGATTCGGCGGGGGGAGAGGTATGCGCAAAGAGCAGAACCAACGATCAACGCGGGGCGATTTTACCCAGGTTCAGGCCGCTGATCAGCGTAAAACCCTACTCCTGCCTTGTGTTATTATTAGTGTTCTTGAGCCCAGGCTCCAGGAGCGCTCACAGTGAACAGTACGTTCAAGAGCAGCTACGCATGCAGTGTGGGCCAGAAGATCCTCCTCCCCTGTAGCAGTTGCCGTGGGCCTCCCTTTATACCACAAAGGGGTCACCACAGTGGCAAAATGTACATACATTGAGGTGTAAAGTAGCTACAGGGTCATCATACCTAACCCCTGACGGACTAGGACGAACGCATTTAATGCACCGTAAGGTGTCCGTTTCGGTGTCCTTACTTTCTTGGGGATGGAAAAAGGGGCCATCCCATCAACACCGCTTAAGCTCTCCTCCACTGGCGCGTCGCCACGCATCCAAAGAAGGACCCAGAATGTCGGGTTTGTCGCTGTGCTAGAGCGGTGGCACAGCAACAAAACCTTGCCGGGCGCCAAGCCTTGCCGGGCTCCGCAGGCCACCCCGGCAAGATCTTGCCGGGGAAGCTGGCCTTCGGATTCCAGCTCTTCTTATCTGCCGATCCTCAGATCTCTGACTGGATGATTTCTTTTGTGGCTTGAATCAACCTCAAACTGTTCCCCGACAAGCCTTGCCGCGAGGATGGCTACAACTGCCCGTGCACAAGTACGGGGTACTAGTGGCCCAATACTTAGTACACCGACACCTTCTTATTTGCCTTCTTTTTCGTTCGCCTTTTTCTCATCAGATCTCTTGTTTGCTTGCAATCTTGTTTGCGTAGTCACGATGTCTCAAGAAAATACCAAATTGTGTGATTTTTCCAATACTATTAATAATGATTTTATTAGTACTCCAATTGCTCCTCCCGCCACTAGTCCGGAGTCTTGTGATATTAATGCCGCTTTGTTGAATCTTGTTATGAAAGATCAATTTTCTAGTACTTCTAATGAGGATGCCGTGTCCCATCTAAACACATTCGTAGAATTGTGTGATATGCAAAAGAAAAAAGATGTGGAAAATGATATCGTGAAGTTGAAATTATTTCCTTTCTCTTTGTGGGATCGTGAAAAAATTTGGTTTTCTTCTTTGCCTCGCAATAGTATCGATTCTTGGGATGAGTGCAAAGATGCTTTTATTACTAAGTATTTTCCGCCCATGAAAATTATTTCCCTTAGAACTCAAATCATGAACTTTAAGCAACTTGAGCATGAACATGCTGCACAATCTTGGTAAAGAATGAAATTGATGCTAAGAAATTGTCCAACTCATGGTTTAAATCTTTGGATGATTATACAAAAAAATTATGCGGGATTGAATTTTGTTTCTAGAAATCTTTTAGATTCCGCCGCGGGTGGTACTTTTGTGGAAATTACTTTGGGTGAAGCTACTAAATTTCTTGATAATATTGTGGCAAATTATTCACAATGACATACCGAAAGAGCACCTACTAGTAAAATAGTTAATTTGGTTGAAGAAATTAGTACTTTGAGTGAAAAAGCTTATGCTCTTATGAAATTGGTTGCTAGTAAAAATGCTCCTATTGATCTTAATGATGTGCCTTTGTCTAGTTCGATTGAGCAAAATAGTGATCCCGTAGATGTGAATTTTGTCTCGCGAAACAATTTTAAAACAATGCTTATAGAGGTAATTTTAATCCTAGGCCTTTTCCTGGAAATTCCTCTAATAATTATGGCAATTCCTATGGTAACTCTTCTTATAATAATAATAGGAACCCCTCTGATCTTGAGAGTAATATTAAATAATTTATCAATGCTCAAAAAGTTTTCAATACTACGATAGAAGAAAAGTTGACTAAGATTGATGATATGTCTAGAAGCATTGATAGAATTTCCCATGATGTAGAAAATCTCAAGATTAAAATTTTTCCACCTAAGGTTGATGTCAATGAATCAATTAAAGCTTTATATGTTTCTATGGACGAAAGTAAGAAAAGAACCGCTATGCTTAGAGCTAAAAGAGAATTTTTAGAAAGAGCGTTTTCTACCGATTGCTTTCATAACAATGATGAAGATCTTAAAATGATTGGTGTTTCTTCTATTTATTCCTTGTTTAGTAATATTAAACTTGATGAAAAGAGGACTGAAGAAGAGTCAACTTTAGCTAGAGGGCGTCCTCATAATTTGGAAGGTGAAAATCTTGTTGAAAAAATTGATGAAAGTGGGTTTGGAGAGGTCAAAACTTTAACTAGTGATGTGCCCACTCTTTTGGGTTACAAAGACTTTACTTTTGATAGTTTCTCATTGATTGAATGTATTTCTTTGTTGCAATCCATGATGAATTCACCCAATGCCTATGAACAAAATAAAGCTTTTACTAAACATATTGTAGAAGCGATGATGAAAGCTTTAGAAGAAAAGTTGGAATTAGAGATTTCAATTCCTAGAAAATTATATGATGAATGGGAACCCACCATTAAAGTCAATATTAAAAATTATGAGTGCTTTGCTTTATGTGATTTGGGTGCTAGTGTTTCCACAATTCCGAAATCTCTATGTGATGTGCTTGGTCTTACCAATATTGAAGAATGTTCTCTTAATTTGCACTTGGCAGATTCTACTATTAAAAAGCCTTTGGGAAGAATTAATGATGTTCTTATTCTTGCAAATAGGAACTATGTTACCATAGATTTTATTTTTCTTGATATTGATTGCAATCCGTCTTGTCTCATCATACTTGGTAGACCGTTTTTACGAACTATAGGTGCCGTGATTGATATGAAAAAAAGGGAATATTAAATTTCAATTTCCACTAAGAAAGGGTATGGAACTGTTCCCTAGAACAAGATTTAAAACACCATATGAATTGATCATGAGGGCAACCTTTGGAGCAAAAACTAAAGATGACAACACTTGAATCTATGCATTATGCCTAGCTAGGGGCATAAAACGATAGCGCTTATTGGGAGGCAACCCAATGAATAAAATTTATTTTTGCCTTTTTCTTTCTGTTCTTGAGTGTTTGCACAATTATGCCTCTGTTATGATTGTGATTTTTATATTTTAATAAGTGTTTGTGCCAAGTAAAGCCTTTAGGATAGCTTTGGGTGATAGTTGATTTGATCCTGTTGAAAAGCAGAAACTTTTGCGTCCAGTAACAAAATTGTTAAAATTCAGAGAAGCAGCGAAAAATTCTGAAGTTTTTACACAAGATTGATATATAAATTGCCTCTGATTTACTAGATTTTCAGAATTTTTGGAGTTGTATAAGTATGAGTAAAATTCGAGACCTTGCAGACTGTTTTGTTTTTGACAGATTCTGTTTTCGTTGCATTGTGTGCTTATTTTGATGAATCTATGAATTGTATCGGGGGGTATAAGCCATGATAAAGTTAGAATACAGTAGGTATTGTTAGAGATATATTTGGGTTACTTGTATTTTGTAGACTAGGATTTGTAATCCGTCTCCTACCTTATCTCCAGGAGAGGCTTCTTGCCCTCCAAGTCTTGTACTCAATATATACTCGCCCACGAGGCTCGATAATACATCCATCATATTCCGCCAATCCCTCTCTCCCTTCTAACATTGTATCAGTCTAACCGGTCCAATCCTAGCCGTCGCATGCTGCTTCCGCTCTGCGTCGCCCCCGGGATGGTCGGCCTCCAGGACCGTCGCCGGGGGTCGTGCCGCCCATACCTAGGGTTCGTCCGTCGGTCATGTTGACCGGCTGCCCTAGAGAGTCTTTTTCCCGATCCCTTGCTCCGGTTTTGTTTCGCTCTCTCGCCGGTCGTTTTGATCGGCGTTTTCTTTTTGGTTTTCTGATCTATGCTTGATCGGTTTGCGTCGCCCACCGCCGCCGTCGACCCCGCGCCTCTACTCCGACATCGGCGTCGACTACATAGGCCGCTTCATCATCAATCGCGCGGCAAGGCTGGACGCGCCGCCCAAGGGACGCCTTCGTGCGTCGCTGCCGGCTGCTCGCCTGCGCGGTCTCCACCACCGGTCCGTCTTCGTCGTCATCGCTCGGGACATCACCGACAACGTCGCCATCGACTCCGATCTCCGCGTCGTCCCCGCCATGGCGCGTACAGCGTCGCCGTCGGTCTGATCAACCGATCACGCGCCTGTCTTCGCCAAGCCCATCCCCGAGCACACGCCTACTGCTGATCGAGCCATAGGTTGCCGTCGCGTCGTCCCTTCGGACTGCTGCGTCGCCGCCCGAGGTCTTCCCGTCGGCTGCCCCGACCCGCGCACCGCTCCCGCCGACGCCCCTTCAGTCTGTCACGTCACGGCCCGCGGTCCATGCCGTCGCCCCGAGATCCTCCCGTCGGCTACCCCTGTAGCCCGCCGCCGCCTCTGCGTCGCCCCTTAGGGCTATCACGCCGCGGCACACGGTCCACGCCGCCTCCCGTCGGGCCATCGCCCCCGGCTAGTGGTTCTCCACGCGGCTGCCCCGACCTACGAGCCGCCACTACACCGCCTGTTCGGGCTGTTGCGCTGCGGCATGCGGTCACCGCTGCCGCCCGAGGCCGTCCCCGTGGTTGCACTGACCTGCGAGCCGCCGCTACACCACCTCTCTGGGCTGTAGCGCTACGGAACGCGGTCCCCGCCGCCGCCCCGAGGTCTTCCCGCCGTCGCCCCGACCTGCCAGCCGTCGATGCGTCGCCCCTTCGGGCCGTGGCGTCGTGGCCCGCGGTCCACTCCGTCGTCCACGCACGACGACTTTCTGTGGTATGCACCGCACCGCCTCCCTTGGCGCGGGAACACCACCGTCCGCGCCGGTCTTCGTCACGCTATCGGGTTCCTCGCCTACTTCAAGCACCGCCACCGCACTCCTAACCTAGCCGCCGCCGCCGCTCTTCTTTGGCCACCGCCGCTGCTACCCCCGTAGCTGCTGCCGCAACCCGTCCACCGCCTTCGTCTTCGTCCAAGCACCAGGCCGTCGCCAGCGTCACCATCATCTACCCCGACCAATTCGTCTACTCCGGCACCCGCAGGCGACATCGACACCGCGTTGATTGGCGCCGCAACTGTCGTCGAGTCCTTCTTTGCTGGCTCCTTTGACTTCTCCGACATGGCGTACAGCTCGTGCATGTCCCTCGTCTACGCATGCCCGGTGCTGGCAACACCGATGCATGCCTTCGTCCATGACGTGTCCCCGGGCCTGGCAAGCCTGGTGCGGCGCTTCGTCAACTTCGACTTCGTCCGTCTACGCATGCCCGGTGCTTGCAACACCGATGCGTGCCTTCATCCACGATGTGTTCCCGGGTTTGGCAAACCCGGCGCGACACGTCGTCAACACCATTCTCCTTCCTGACGCACCATTTCTTTGACACCACTGCGCCCATGACTAACTCAGCGCCTCCTTGCGCCCGCGGCTCCATGGCGACTCGCTCGACATCGGCTACCCCGACTCAACATCGACCATGGTGTTCTTCGCACGGCTACCTCGACCACAGCTACACGACCCTATGCTCTTGGCTACATCGACATCGGCACAAAGGGTTATCATCTGCTTGAGCAACTCGTCGGCTTCCTCTATAGTCAACGCGTCCGCGACGCGACACCGTCCATGATGCTCCCGCTAGGACTGCGGGGGGATGTCAGTCCATCGGCTACTATTCTCTCCAGTCTGACCGTCCGCGTCGCTCCTGTTGTCTGTGATGCTACCGCTACGACTGCGGGGGGATGTTAGAGATATATTTGGGTTACTTGTATTTGGTAGACTAGGATTTGTAATCCGTCTCCTACCTTATCTCCAGGAGAGGCTTCTTGCCCTCCAAGTCTTGTACTCAATATATACTTGCCCTCGAGGCTCGATAATACATCCATCATATTCCGCCAATCCCTCTCTCCCTTCTAACAAGTATAATGCAATAACAAAATATGAATGGGTTTTCAACACTACTTAAAGCAAAGATTGGTTTTCTTATACTAACGGATCTCATGAAGGTTTTGTTAAGTTTTGTGTGATTGTAGTTTTCAAGTTTTGGGTGAGATCTCAATGGATGAAGGAATAAGTAGTAAAAGAGCCTAAGCTTGGGGATGCCCATGGCACCCCAAGATAATATTCAAGGAGAACCAAGCAACTAAGCTTGGGGATGCCCCAGAAGGCATCCCCTCTTTCTTCTAACAACCATCGGTAATTTTACTTGGAGCTATATTTTTATTCGTCACATATCATGAGTTTTGCTTGGAGAATCTTGTATTATATAAGTCTTTGCTTGTTTTGCCTTTTAGTTTGTCACATTCATCCTTGCTGGACACACCTATTTGAGAGAGCCAAAATTATGCTATGATTTGTTAGAATTGCTCTATGTGCTTCACTTAATTTTTTTTGAGCTATGGAATTGCTCTAGTGCTTCACTTATATCTTTTTTAGCATGGTGTGCTTTAAATTTTGAAGAAATTCTCTCATGCTTCACTTATGTTATTTTGAGATATGAAATTTTTTATGCTCATGTTCTTCACTTAAATTTGTTTGAGCTTGTCAAAAGCAATGGCAATATATGAAACTAGTCCCAAAGTGATAGATATTCACGAGGGATATAATAAAAACTTTCATGAAGATCACTGGACAAAATAATCTTGATTCTTTGTAATAGTTTTGAGATATGATGATAGTAATATGTGAGTCATGTTGGTGAGTAATTATGCTTTAGTAAGAATATTGGTGTTAAGGTTTGTGATTCCCTATGCAAGCACGAAAGTCAATAGTTATGCAATGAAATTACATCCTACTTGTGGTGCATTATTCGGTGTTAGTTATGCTTAATGCTTGTTTATGTGAATTGTCATTTCTTGGTTGGTTGCTTCTCAATCTATTTTCTAGCCTTTCCTTGTACTAAGTGGGAATACTACTTGTGCATCCAAAATCCTTAAACCCAGTTATGCCATATGAGTCCACCATACCTACCTATATGCGGTATTTCCGTGCCGTTCTAAGTAAATTTGTATGTGCCAACTCTAATTTTCAAAATGAATTTCCTTTTTGTGTGCCCGTACCGCTCATGAAGCGGCAGCGGGTGGCCAATATTTTTCCATGCTAGATGTGTTATTCTCAAGATGAGTGTTTATTCACTTGTCATGGCACGAGAGTGTGGCGGTAATAGGGATGCCCAGTCCCGAAATGAAAAAGAAATTTACTTTATGTTGTCAAATAATAAATTCCTTGGAAAGTGTTGGTATGGAAGGCACCCGTGGATACGGCTAGCCATGGATTGTGAAAGAATGGTGGAAAAAGGAATAAACTTTATTTTATGTTTGGGAACCACCTACGATGTATCTAGCATGTCACAACCCTAGTTAGTGCTTGCATTAGGACTAGCTAGAGTGATGCATCATGTTTAATTTTTCCTGAAACTTGAAATGGGGATGGCTTAAACCCCTAGCACCACTTAAATCAGCTAGGGTTTACTAAAATAATTTTCAATGAACCTGAAATGCCCTTCATAAATGTTTATCATTTTTGAATTGGTCCAGAACCTCTGCCAAAAATGGTGCACACTTTTCTAGGACACTCTGGATTCTTGAATTAATTCATAAGTATTTGAATTTGGACATTTAAAATTCTATAGATATTTTTAAATGTCCAAATAATTCTGGAAATGTTTAAGGGCTGTTGGAATTAATCTCAGAGGTGCCCATAAATATTTTCAGCATTTTATAAAATGGTTTGGCATTTTTGCTAAATCAAAAACAACAGCAGAACAAGAAAACAGAAACAAAAATCAGAAAAGGGAGAGAGAGGAGGCCCCCAGGTCACTTACCTGCACTGGGCCGGCCCACCTGGCCTGGTGCCAGTCACCCCCTACCTCTGCCAGTAGGCAGAGGGGGATAGCGCACGCGTGCCCGAGCTCGCCACGCAGCTCCCTGCTCGCCTGCGTCGCCTGGACAGTGCGGCGACGCCTCGAAATGCCTCCTCGGTGCTGCCCCGAGCTCCCCGACACCTCACTTTCCCCCTGCTCTCTCTCTCGCCCTATGATCGCCATGGCCGACGCAGCCGCGCCCGCACCGCCGTGAAGCCGCAGCCACCGTCGCTCCCTCGTCGCCTCGATGTACCCACGAGCTCCCCCACCGTCCACTGCACCGAGCCAGCCGAGCCCCGAGCGCTCGCACGCCCCGGAGACGCCTCCCCGACCCCGCCTTCATTGCCCGTCGGCCGGAGATCCCCCTCGCCACCGCGCTCAGCTCCGGCCACCTCCGAGCTCGCCGTCCACTCCACTGCGATCGCCGTGTGCCACTGCCCCTTCTCCCCCTCTTTGTTCTTGCTGCCGCATGCCGTAGCCATCATGCCGCTCTCACTCGCACGCGCCGCCGCCTGAGCTTGGTGCCGACGAGCCCCCGGCCATCCAACGGCCCGGCCATCGTGCCGAGCTTCTTTCCCCTGCCGCGTAGAGCACGTAGGTGCCCCGCACGAGCTGCCCCGCCGGCCGTAGCGTCGACCCCGAGCTCACCCGAGCTCCGGCAGCCGTCGTGGTCGACACCAGTGACGACTCCGGCCATCCCAGGCCAAGCCACAACCACCACTCGATGCGGACGAGCGTCCGCATCACGTAGGTGCCCTCCGCCGACCGTTTGGTCACTGGAGACGCAAACCCGATGCCCTCCGCCGCGTCTGTGGGCGTCGGTGTTGAGCCGCTGATGGGTTAGCCCCAGTTGACCAGGGGTTTGACCTCCCCTGGGTCAATGACAGGTGGGGCCTGCCCTACTAATTAACCTAGGTTAGTACTAATTAAATTATGTTAGTTAGTTAGTCACTGACATGCGGGACCCACTGGTCAGTTTGACATGGGCCACCCCATTGACTCGCTGACATCATGCTGACACATTAATTCCCTTTTCTAGAATTAGTTTATTTCTAATTAATTAGAAAATCCAGAAAAAGGTTTAAACTTCAAAAAAATCATAGAAATTAATATATAACTCAGACGGAAAAGATTTATATATGAAAAATGATCAGAAAAATCCAATCTATCCATTGGTACTGGCTTCATGCATGACAAAGCAACTTAACCTTGCTGTTTAGATCAAAACATGATAATGCACTTTGTAAATTCATAGTTTGAGTTTGAATTTGAACCTTTGGTTCAAATTGACTCAAACCCCTCTGGTTTTAGTTGCATTAGCTCAACACACTCATCTTGCCATGTCATGTGCATGCATCATATTGTTGCATATTGCCATGTATTGATTGTGTTACCTGTGTGATCTCCGTGGTAGGTCTTGCACCCGAGGATATCCGTGAATATCCAATCGAAGGGCAGTACCCTTCCACCACTCTACCAGACAAGCAACCCCCCATTGATCATCTTGATACAATCCCATCTTCTCGCTCCTGCTCTCATTTACTGCAGTAAGATAACAATGTTTCAAACTGCTGTTTGCTGCGGTAGTTGAACCCCTTTCCTCTGCATGACCTGTCTTTGCCATAGTAACTAGATGAAACCCACTAGCATGTGTAGGAGTTGATTGAGCCATGTTGTGTTTCCTACCATGCTATGCCTGCTATGCTTAGAGTTGTGTCAGGTCTGGTTCATCTGGGTAATGGATTGGAGTGAAATGGTTGTGTCGGTAATGAGAGTGAAGTGTGAACATGTTTTGGTAAAGGTATTGATGAGAGGCCATGTAGGAGTACATGGTGGGTGTTTCATTGGAACCGTCCCTACGACATGAGTTCTGTGTGTGTGATTCAAGATCAGCTACTACCACGCGTTGGGCCTGAAACCAATGGACCCTCTCGACTTATTAATCACCCTGTCCTCTGTCTAGGAGTTGCAAGTAGTTTCTGGTGTTTGTAGTATGCTGGAGGCCGTGCGCAGCGCTGACCCTAGGGGTGGGTTGTGATGCGGTAGGCACGTGGCCCGGTGTACCGAGTCGCCCGTTTGGTGACTCAGGAATCCTGCACACATCGTTTGGGGCCGTAGTGGAAACACCGGCCGGATCTCCTTGCGGATGGAACCCGAATAGGCGATAAACCTGGAATAGAGACTTGTGTGGTTAGTCAGGTCATGGCCGACACCCTCGCTGGGCTTCCGCTTGAAGGTTGCCGAGTACATGTCGTGTATGCGGCGATAAGTGGTGGAAGCGTGTGTGAAGAAGTACACCCCTACAGGGTTATCAAACTATTCAAATAGCCACGTCCGCGGTAATGGACTACTTGGTTGCTTATGCAGTTTATAGACAAGTTAATGGTTACTCATAAAAGACTCAAGACAATTGTGAGTGCCGTGGATGGCCCTCTCGTAGGAAGACGGGAGAGGATCCACGGTGAAGTATTGTTGTGGTGATTAGTGGACTCGTGTGTGCTATCTCGTTTTATTCAAACTACTGTCATATGTAGGATAGAATAGCCAAGAGTCAGAGCTGGCTTGTTGCAATAAACTCCACTACCCTTGTTGATAATGTTGCATATATGATAGGATCTGATGTAAGACTTGCTGAGTACCTTTGTACTCATGTTTGCTTAATAAACTATTGCAGAGGAGAACATCGCCCCCTTCGATGGGTTCTATGTAGATATCGATGTTGACGAGTAGCTTGCTGCTCAGGTGGCAGCCTCGAGCCTGTGAAGGGCCTTGTAGATAGTCAGGCTTCACCAAGCCTTCTTTCTTTCCAGTTGTCTGTACTCAGACAAGTTAGCTTCCGCAGGTGCTTGTATGCTTGTATGACTTGAGCGTTGGGTCGTGTGACCCCTACCTGTATGGATATGTTATGTATGGCTCTCCGGAGCCTTTTAAATAAATACTTTGAGTCGTAGAGTTTTGTTGTGATGCCATGTTGTATTTGCACATATCGAGCATATTGTGTGTATGCTTTGAAATGCTTGGTATGTGTGGGATCCGACAACCTAGTTGTTTATTCTTGGTAGCTTCTCTTATGGGGAAATGTCTCCTAGTGCTTCCACTGAGCCATGGTAGCTTGCTACTGCTCCGGAACACATGGGATGATCGGCATGTGTCCTTCTTTGCTCATGTGTCTGTCCCTTCGGGGAAATGTCACGCGGTGTCTACCGGAGTCCTGTTAGCTTGCTACAGCCCGGATTCACTCGCTGTTGACCGACATGTGCATTGCTGGGTCATGTATGCCTGTCCCTGTAAGTTAGTGCCACCTTGGGTTTACGACTAGTCATGTCGGCCCGGGTTCTTTGTCATATGGATGCTAGCGACACTATCATATACATGAGCCAAAAGGCGCAAACGGTCCCGGGCCAGGTAAGGTGGCACCCTTGGGGATACCGTGTGTGAGGCCGCAAAGTGATATGATGTGTTACATGCTAGATCGGTGTGACTTAGGATCGGGGTCTTGATATAGCATGGAAAGTATTGGGAACTACTCGGTCATTTTCATTGACGAGAAAAGCATGCCTCTCAAAATATTTTATCTCTCAATTTAAGCTTTGAGCTCTGGCACCTCTACAAATCTCTTCTTCCCTCTGCGAAGGGCCTATCTATTTACTTTTATTCAATTTTTATTTTTATTTGAGTCTCCATCTTCTCTTATAAAGCACCAACTAGGGAGCACTATGATGATACTTGTGCATTGGGTGTAGCTAATATTCTAGTGTATTTCGTGAATGGATCAATGATTGAGCATGATGGGCTAGGGATAGCTTTAGTGTTGACATTTTGAAAGACATGGTTGCTTGTTGATATGCTTGAGTATTGAAGTCTTCATGTCAATTATAGACTATTGCTTTGAACCATCTAAAAGTCCAAATGTCCGTGCTACAAAAGAAAAAGAATATGTGATGAACATGTTAGGCAGCATTCCACATGATTTTTTTTGTTTTTATCATTTACCTACTCGAGGAAGAGCAGGAATTAAGCTTGGGGATGCTGATACGTCTCCAACGTATCTATAATTTTTGATTGTTCCATGTTGTTATATTATCATTCTTGGTTGTTTTACCTTCATTTTATAGCAACTTTATATCATTTTTTGGGACTAACCTAATGACATAGTGCCGAGTGCCAGTTGCTGTTTTTTGCTTGTTTTTTACTTCGCAGAATATCAGTACGAAACGAAGTCCAAATGCCATGAAACTTTTTGGAGATTTTTTTGGACCAAAAGACAACTTGGGAGCCAAGAAAGCACCAGAGGGGAGGCCCATGGGGCCCACCACCCACCTGGGCGTGCCAGAGGCCCCTAGCACGCCCAGGTGGGTGGTGGGGCCCATGGGGGTCTCCTCCACCACCTCCAGCTCTATAAATTCTCAGATATTCCAGAAACCCTAGGGGAGCGATCAAAACACAATTCCAGCCGCCGCAAGTTGCAGAACCACGAGATCCAATCTAGAGCCTATTCCGGCACTCTGCCGGAGGGGAACACGATCACGGAGGGGTTCATCATTCTCATTGGTGCTCCTCTGATGATGCATGAGTAGTTCACCAGTCCTACGGGTCTGTAGGCAGTAGCTAGATGGCTTCTTCTCTCTTTTTGATTCTCAATACAATGCTCTCCTCGATGTTCTTGGAGATCTATTTGATGTAATGACTTTTGCGGTGTGTTTGTTGGGATCCGATGAAGTGCGAGTTTATGATTAGATCTATCTATGAATATTATTTGAGTTTTCTTTGATATCTTATATGCATGATTGTTATATCCTCGTATTTCTTCTCCGAAACTTTTGTTAGGTTTGGCCAACTTGATTGATTTTTCTTGCAATGGGAAGAGGTGCTTTGTGATGGGTTCGATCTTGCGGTGTCCTCACCCAGTGACAGAAGGGGTAGCGAGGCACGCATGTATCATTGCTATTAAGAATAAAAAGATGGGGTCTATTCCTACATGAATAGATCTTGTCTACATCATGTCATCATTCTTATTGCATTACTCCATTTCTCCATGAACTTAATACACTAGATGCATGCTCGATAGCGGTCGATGTGTGGAGTAATAGTAGTAGATGCAGACAGGAGTCGGTCTACTAATCTTGGACGTGATGCCTATATACATGATCATTGCCTTGGATATCATCATAATTATTTGCTCTTCTATCAATTGCCCAACAGTAATTTGTTTACCCACCGTATGCTATTTTCTCGAGAGAAGCCACTAGTGAAATCTACGACCCCGGGTCTATCTTTTATCATATTGTTTTCATATCTATTATTCCAAAAACACAAAAATACCTTGCTGCACTTTTTCTTGACTTATTTTATTTTGTGTTTTTTCTAGATATATTTATCCAATCTTATACAATTTAATCTGTCTTTTGACCAAGGAGGGATTGACAACCCCTCTTACGCGTTGGGTTGCAAGTATTTGTTCTTTGTGTGCAGGTACCGTTTACATAGTGTTGCTTGGTTCTCCTACTAGATTGATAACCCTGGTTTCATAACTGAGGGAAATACTTACCGTAGCTGTGCTGCATCATCCCTTCCTCTTTTGGGAAATACGAACATAGTTCCAAGCCACGTCAATGGAATTTCTGGCACCGTTGCCGGGGAGACATCATCAACATCTATCAGGTTCCTAATCACAGATCTCATCTGCTTGCAATTTACATTATTTGCCATTTGCCTCTTATTTTTATCTCCCCCACTTCTAAAACATTTTTGCAAAAAGCACAAAAATATTTGCCATTCTATTTGCCTTCTTGTTCGTTTGCCTTTTTCTCGTTTGATCTTTTGTTTGCTTGTGTTGCCATGTGCCCTCTATTTTCTTGCATCTCCGCTTGCTAAAAATTTATTGATATGGATCCTCATCCACTTGCTAATCTTTTCAAAAGATCCAATTATGATGAATGAATTGTTGGAAATATGCCCTAGAGGCAATAATAAAGTGGTTATTATTATATTTCCTTGTTCATGATAATCGTTTATTATCCATGCTATAACTGTATTGATTGGAAACTCAAATACATGTGTGGATGCATAGACAACAACATGTCCCTAGTGAGCCTCTACCGGACTAGCTCGTTGATCCAAGATGGGTATGGTTTCCTAGCCATAGACATGAGTTGTCATTTAATAAAGGGATCACATCATTAGGAGGATGATGTGATGGACAAGACCCAAACTATAAGTGCAGCATTTGATCATATCAAGTTTATTGCTATCGTTTTCTACATGTCAAGTATCTGTTCCTATGACCATGAGATCATGCAACTCACTGACACCAGAGGAGTACCTTGTGTGTATCAAACATCGCAACGTAACTGGGTGACTATAAAGATGCTCTACAGGTATCTCCGAGGGTGTCTGTTGAGTTGGCATAGATCAAGACTGGGATTTGTCACTCCGTATGACGGAGAGGTATCTCGGGGCCCACTCGGTAATGCAACATCACAATGAGCTTGCAAGCAATGTGACTAAGGAGTTAGCCATGGGATCTTGTATTACGGAACGAGTAAAGAGACTTGCCAGTAATGAGATTGAACTAGGTATGGAGATACCGACGATTGAATCTCGGGCAAGTAACATATCGATGGTAAAAGGGAACTGCATACAGGATTAGCCGAATCCTTGGCATCGAGGTTCGACCGATAAAGATCTTTGTAGAATATGTAGGAACCAATATGGGCATCCAGGTCCCGCTATTGGTTATTGACCGTAGAGGTGTCTCGGTCATGTCTACATAATTCTTGAACCTGTAGGGTCTACACACTTAACGTTTGGTGACGATCTAAGTATAGTTAAGTTATTGTGTTGGTGACTGAAAGTTGTTCGGAGTCCCAGATGAGATCCCGGACATGACGAGGAACTCCGAAATGGTCCGGAGGTGAAGATTGATATAGAGGACGAAGGGAATCGGATTCCGGAAGTGTTCTGGGAGGTACCGGGTTATCGCCGGAAGACCGAAAAGGGTTTCGGGGGCCCCGACAAGTGTTGGGGGCCTCAAGGGCCAAAGAAAGGGGGCACACTAGCCCACAAGGGGCTGGGCGCCACCCAAACCTTAGCCCACTCGGCCAGGAGGGTGGGGCCCCCCTAGGGTAGCCACCCCCCTTGCTTGAGAGGCAAGGCACCTAGGGGACGCCACCCAAACCCTAGGGTGCCTCCCTTGGTGGCCGCCGCCCCACCTAGGGGGAAACCCGAGAGCGCCCACCCCTCCTCCCTTCCCCATATATATATAGAGGTGGAGAGGGAGGACAGCCACAACCATTCATGCCACGGCGCTGCCCTTCCTCTCCCTCGTAGTTCTTCTTCTCCGCTAGGCTTGGCGAAGCCCTGCTGAGATTACTCTACCACCACCGCCATCACGCCA
Organism: Thinopyrum elongatum; assembly: GCA_011799875.1. NCBI lineage: Eukaryota > Viridiplantae > Streptophyta > Magnoliopsida > Poales > Poaceae > Thinopyrum > Thinopyrum elongatum. The sequence continues at coordinate 279,426,804 of CM022299.1, read as the reverse complement.
TCGTGCTACCAGAGAACTCGAGCTACTAATTCACCATCGCTCGCTGTATCGAGGAGGTGAAGGCGCCATCAAGCCGTACTTGTGTTGAACGCGGAGGTGCCATCCGTTCGGCACTTGATCGGGAGTTCGTGGACGTATCGTGATTGGATCACGAAGACGTTCAACTACATCAACCGCGTTCCTTAATGCTTCCGCTTAGCAATCTACAAGGGTATGTAGATCGAATCTCTCCTCTCGTAGATGTGCATCTCCTAGATTGATCTTGGTGAGCGTAGGAATTTTTTTGTTTACCATGCAACGTTCCCCAACAGTGGCATCATGAGCTAGGTCTATGCGTAGATGACATCACGAGTAGAACACAAAGGTGTTTGTGGGCGTTTATATTCAGATTGCTTCCTTCCTTGGTCTTATCTTGATTCAGCGGTATTGAGGGATGAAGCGGCCCGGACCAACTTTACATGTCCACGGACATGAGACCGGTTCCATCGACTGACATGCAACTTGTTGCATAAAGAAGGCTGGCGGGTATCTGTCTCTCCCACCTTAGTTGAATCGGATTCGACAAAGGTGGTCCTTGTAGAAGGTTAAATAGCAACTTGAATATCACCTTTGTGGCTTTGCATAGGTAAGAACGGTTCTTACTAGTTACCCATAGCAGCCACGTGAAACATGCAACAACAAAGTAGAGGACGTCTAACTTGTTTTTGCAGGGTATGTTGTGATATGATATGGCCAAAGACATGATGAGATATATTTGATGTATGAGATGATCATGTTTTGTATAGATTATCATGACTTGCATGTCAATGAATATGGCAACCGGCAGGGGCCATAGGGTTGTCTTTAATTATTGTATGACCTGCGTGTCAATCATTAAGCGCTATGTAATGCTTTACTTTATCGCTAAGTGGTAGAAATAGTTGTAGAAGCATGGTTGGTGTGACAACCCCGATGGCGACACGATGATGGAGATCATGGTGTCATGTCAGTGACGATGGAGATCATGCCAGTGCTTTGGAGATGGAGATCAAAAGCACAAGATGATGGCCATATAATGTCACTTATGATTTGCATGTGATGTTAATCCTTTTATGCATCTTATTTTGCTTAGGACGACGGTAGCATTATAAGGTGATCCCTCACTAAAATTTCAAGATAAAATTGTGTTCTCCCCAAGTGTGCACCATTGCGAAAGTTCGTCGTTTAGAAGCACCATGTGATGATCGGGTGTGATATACTCTACGTTCGCATACAACGGGTGCAAGCCAGTTTTGCACATGCAGAACACTTGGGTTAAACTTGACGAGCCTAGCATGTACAGACATGGCCTCGGAACACAAGAGACTGAATGGTTGAACATGAGTCATGTAGTAGATATGATCAACATGGAGATGTTCACCATTGAAACCACCTCATCTCACGTGATGATCGGACTTGGGTTGGTGAATTTGGATCATTTTACACTCAGACAACTGGAGGGATGTTGATTTGAGTAGGAGTTCTTAGGTAATATGATTAATTAAACTCATTATCTTGAACAATAGTCTAAGTTATCTTTGCAAATTATGTTGTAGATCAATGCTCGCGCAGTAGCTCCCCTGGATTTCAATGCGTTCCTAGAGAAAGCTAAGATGAAAGATGATGGAAGCAACTTTGTGGACTGGGCCCGCAATCTGAGGATTATCCCCACGGCTACCCAAAAGTCTTATGTCCCTGATGCACTGGTTGGTGCGCCACCCCCTCCAACGTCTGTGGACATTGTGAATGCCTGGCAGTCGTGTGTTGATGACTACTCAATAGTTCAGTGTGCCATGTTGTATGGCTTAGAACTGGGACTTCAAAGGCGTTTTGAACGTCATGGAGCATAAGAGATGTTCCAGGGGTTGACGTTTATTTCTGAGAAAAATGCCCGGATCGAGAGGTATGAGACCTCTAATAAGTTCTATAGCTGCAAAATGGAGGAGAACAACTCTGTCAGTGAGCACATACTCAGAATGTCTGGGTATTACAACCGTCTGGCTGAGTTGGGAGTTGAGCTCCCGCCTGAGGCGATCACTGACAGAGTTCTTCACTCACTACCACCTAGCTACAAGAGCTTTGTGTTGAACTATAACATGCAAGGGATGAATAGGCCAGTCTCCGAGCTGTTCGTGATGCTGAAAGTCACGGAAGTAGATATCCAGAAGGAGCATCAAGTGTTGATGGTTAATAAAACCACTAGTTTCAAGAAGAGCAAGGGAAAGAAGGGAAACTTCAAGAAGAGTGGCAAAGCAATTGCTCCTCCCGTGAAGAAACCCAAGACTGGACCCAAGCTGGAAACCGAGTGCTTCTATTGCAAGGGAACGGGTCACTGGAAGCGGAATTGCCCCAAGTATCTGGCCGACAAGAAGGGGGCCAGCTCAACAAATGTATATAAGATATACATGTTTTTGATGTGTACCTTACCAGCTCTCGTTGTAGTGCCTGGGTATTTGATACTAGTGCGGTTGCTCACATTTGCAACTCTAAACAGGAACTATGGAATAGATGAAGGCTGGCGAAGGACGAAGTGACAATGCGCGTGGGAAATGGTTCCAAGGTTGATGTGATCACCGTCGGCACGCTCGCTCTTTGATTACCATCGGGATTAGTGATGAACCTAAATAATTGTTATTTAGTGCCTGCGTTGAGCATGAACATTATATCTGGATCTTGTTTATTGCAAGGCGAGATGGTTACTCATTTAAATCAGAGAATAATGGTTGTTTTATTTATATGGGTAATATCTTTATGGTCATGCACCCATTGTGAGGGGTTTATTCTTATTGAATCTCGATAGTGATGATACACATGTTCATAACATTGATGCCAAAAGATGTAGAGTTGATAATGATAGTACCACTTTCTTGTGGCACTGCCGCTTAGGTCATATTGGTGTAAAGCGCATGAAGAAACTCCATGCTGATGGACTTTTGGAGTCACTTGATTTTGAATCACTTGACACATTCGAACCATGCCTCATGGGCAAGATGACTAAAAACCCGTTTTCCGGAACAATGGAACGGGCAAGTGACTTGTTGGAAATCATACATACTGATGTGTGCGGTCCGATGAATGTTGAAGCACGCGGTGGATATCGTTACTTTCTCATTTTCACCGATGATTTGAGTAGATATGGGTATATTTACTTAATGAAGCATAAGTCTGAAACATTTGAAAACTTCAAGCAATTTCATTGTGAAGTTGAGAATCATCGTACAAGAAGATTAAATTCCTACGATTCGATTGAGGGGGAGAATATCTGAGTTATGAGTTTGGAATTGTTTCACAATTAACGCCACCTGGAACACCACATCGTAATGGTGTGTCCGAACGTCGTAATCGTACCTTATTGGATATGGTGCGTTCTATGATGTCTCTTGGGGTTATGCATTAGAGACAGCTGCATTCACTTTAAATAGGGCACCATCTAAGTCCGTAGAGATGACACTGTATGAACTATGGTTTGGCAAGAAACCTAAGTTGTCATTTCTTAAGGTTTGGGACTACGATGCTTATGTCAAAATGCTTCAGCCAGAAAAGCTCGAAGCTAAAGCGAACAAATGCGTCTTCATAGGATACCCAAAGGAGACGATTGGGTATACCTTCTATCTCAGATCCGAGGGCAAAGTGTTTGTCGCTAAGAACTGGTCCTTTCTCAAGAAAGAATTTCTCTCGAAAGAATTGAGTGGGAGGAAGATAGAACTTGATGAGGTTGTTGAATCTTCACTCCAACCAGAGAGTAGCGCAGCGCGGAAAGATGTTTTTGTGGCACCTACGTCAGTTGAAGAGGAAGCTAATGATAGTGATCATGAAGTTTCAGATCAAGTTACTATCAAACCTCGTAGGTCAACAAGGATACGTACTACTCCTGAGTGGTACGGTAACCCTGTCTTAGAGGTCATGTTGTTGGACAACGATGAACCTACGAGCTATGGAGAAGCGATGGTGGGCCTGGATTCCGACAAATGGTTAGAGGCCATGAAATCCGAGATGGGATCCATGTATGAAAACAAAGTATGGACTTTGGAAGTATTACTTGAAGGGCGAAAGGCCATTCAGAATAAATGGATCTTCAAGAAGAAGACGGACGCCGACGGTAATGTCACCGTCTATAAGGCTTGACTTGTGGCAAAGGGGTTTTCACAAGTTCAAGGAGTTGACTACGATGAGACTTTCTCACCCGTAGCGATGCTTAAGTCCATCAGAATCATGTTGGCAATAGCTGCATTTTTCGATTATGAAATCTGGCAGATGGATGTCAAAACAGCGTTCCTTAACGGTTTCCTTAAGGAAGAGTTGTATATGATGCAACCAGAAGGTTTTGTCGATCCAGAGAATGCTGACAAAGTGTGCAAGTTCCATCGATCCATTTATGGACCGATGCAAGCATCTCAGAGTTCGAATCTTCACTTTGATGAGGTGATCAAAGCGTTTGTGTTTATACAAATTTATGGAGAACCTTGTATTTACAAGAAAGTGAGTGGGAGCTCTATAGCATTTCTAATATTATATGTGGATGACATATTGCTAATTGGAAACAATATAGAACTTTTGGAAAATGTGAAGGCATATTTGAACAAGAGTTTTTCAATGAAGGACCTAGGAGAAGCTGCTTTCATATTAGGCATCAAGATCTATAGAGATAGGTCGAGACGCTTAATAGGACTTTCACAAAGCACATACCTTGATAAGATTTTGAAGAAGTTCAAAATGGATCAGTCCAAGAAGGGGTTCTTGCCTGTTTTGCAAGGTGTGAAGTTGAGTAAAACTCAATGCCCAGCAACTACAAAGGATAGAGAAAAGATGAGTGTCATCCCCTATGCTTCTGCCATAGGCTCTATCATGTATGCGATGCTGTGCAAAAGACCAGATGTCAGCCTTGCCATAAGTATGGCCGGAAGGTTTCAAAGTTATCCAGGAGTGGAACACTGGACGAAGGTCAAGAATATCCTTAAGTACCTGAAAAGGACTAAGGAAATGTTTCTCGATTATGGAGGTGATCAGGAGATCGTCGTAAAGGGTTACATCGATGCAAGCTTTGACACTGATCCGGATGACTCTAAGTCTCAAACTAGATACATATATATTCTAAATGGGGGAGTAGTAAGCTGGTGTAGTTCCAAGCAAAGCGTGGTAGCTGATTCTACATACGAAGCGGAGTACATAGCTGCCTCGGAGGCAGCGAAGGAAGGTGTCTGGATGAAGCAGTTCATGATAGATCTTGGAGTTGTGCCCAGTGCACTAGACCCAATGACTATGTTCTGTGACAACACTGACGCCATTGCACTGGCCAAGGAACCAAGGTTTCACAAGAGGAGCAGACACCTAAAGTGGCGCTTCAATTCAATCCGTGATGCGATCAAGGAGGAGGACATAAACATTTGCAAAGTACATACAGATCTGAATGTTGCAGATCCGTTGACTAAACCTCTTCCATAGGAAAACATGATCAACACCAGAACTCTATGGGTGTTAGATTCATTACCATGTAATGCTAGATTATTGACTCTAGTGCAAGTGGGAGACTGTTGGAAATATGCCCTAGAGGCAATAATAAAGTGGATATTATTATATTTCCTTGTTCATGATAATCGTTTATTATCCATGCTATAACTGTATTGATTGGAAACTCAGATACATGTGTGGATGCATAGACAACAACATGTCCCTAGTGAGCCTCTACCGGACTAGCTTGTTGATCAAAGATGGCTATGGTTTCCTAGCCATAGATATGAGTTGTCATTTGATAATGGGATCAGATTATTAGGAGAATGATGTGGTGGACACGACCCAAACTATAAGCGTAGCATTTGATCGTATCAAGTTTATTACTATCGTTTTCAACATCTCAAGTATATGTTCCTATGACCATGAGGTCATGCAACTCACTGACACCGGAGGAGTACCTTGTGTGTATCAAACATCGCAACATAACTGGGTGATTATAAAGATGCTCTACAGGTATCACCGAGGGTGTCTGTTGAGTTGGCATAGATCAAGACTGGGATTTGTCACTCCGTATGACGAAGAGGTATCTTGGGGCCCACTCGGTAATGTAGCATGATACGTCTCCAACATATCTATAATTTTTGATTGTTCCATGCTATTATATTACCTGTTTTGGATGTTTTATATGCATTAATATGCTATTTTATATTATTTTTGGGACTAACTTATTAACCTAGAGCCCAGTGCCAGTTTCTGTTTTTTCCTTGTTTTTGAGCTTCCCAGAAAAGGAATACCAAACAGAGTCCAAACGGAATAAAACCTTCGCGATGATTTTTCTTGGACCAGAAGACACCTAGGAGACTTGGAGTGCAAGTCAGAAGAGCCACGAGGCGGCCACAAGGGTGCAGGGCGCGCCCAGGGGGGTAGGGCGCGCCCCCTACCTTGTGGGCCCCTCGGTGACCCCTTGACCTAGATCTTCCTCCTATATATTCACATATATTCCCAAACCACCAGAGGCATCCATGAAAACACTTTTCCACCGCCGCAACCTTCTGTTCCCGTGGGATCCCATCTTGGGGCCTTTTCCGGCATCCTGCCGGAGGGGGATTCGATCACGGAGGGCTTCTACATCAACTCTATTACCCTTCCGATGAAGCGTGCATAGTTTACCTCAGACCTACGGGTCCATAGCTAGTAGCTAGATGGCTTCTTCTCTATCTTTGATTCTCAATACCATGTTCTGCTCGATGTTCTTGGAGATCTATCCGATGTAATCTTCTTTTGCGGTGTGTTTGTCGAGATCCGATGAATTGTGGATTTATTATCAGCTTATCTATGAATATTATTTGAATCTTCTCTGAATTCTTTTATGCATGACTTGATATCTTTGTAATTCTCTTTGAACTATCGGTTTAGTTTGGCCAACTAGATTGGTTTTTCTTGCAATGAGAGAAGTGCTTAGCTTTGGGTTCAATCTTGCGGTGTCCTCACCCAGTGACAGTAGGGGTAGCAAGGCACGTATTGTATTGTTGCCATCGAGGATAAAAAGATGGGGTTTACATCATATTGCTTGAGTTTATTCCTCTACATCATGTCATCTTACTTAAAGCGTTACTCTGTTCTTCATGAACTTAATACTCTAGATGCAGGCATGAGTCGGTCGATGTGTGGAGTAATAGTAGTAGATGCAGGCAGGAGTCGGTCTACTTGACACGGACGTGATGCCTATATTTCATAATCATTGCCTTAGATATCGTCATAACTTTGCGCTTTTCTATCAATTGCTCGACAGTAATTTGTTCACCCACCGTATTATTTGCTATCTTGAGAGAAGCCTCTAGTGAAACCTATGGCCCCCGGGTCTATTTTCCATCATATTAGTTTCCGATCTACTATTTTCCATCATATAAGTTTCCGATCAACTATTTTGCAATCTTTTACTTTCCGATCTATAAACCAAAAACCCCAAAAATATTTACTTTATCTTTTGTTTAGTTTTATATATCTCTATCAGATCTCACTTTTGCAAGTGACCGTGAAGGGATTGACTACCCCTTTATCACGTTGGGTGCAAGTGTTTGATTGTTTGTGCAGGTATTGGTGATTTGTGCGTTGTCTCCTACTGGATTGTTACCTAGGTTCTCTAACTGAGGGAAATACTTATCTCTACTTTGCTGCATCACCCTTTCCTCTTCAAGGGAAAAACCAACACAAGCTCAAGAAGTAGCACAGCATCACAATGAGCTTGCAAGCAATGTGACTAAGGAGTTAGCCACGGGATCTTGTATTACGAAATGAGTAAAAAGACTTGCCGGTAAGGAGATTGAACTAGGTATGGATATACCAATGATCGAATCTCGGGCAAGTAACATACCGATGGACAAAGGGAACTGCATACGGGATTAGCTAAATCCTTAGCATCGAGGTTCGACCGATAAAGATCTTCGTAGAATATGTAGGAACCAATATGGACATCCAGGTCCCGCTATTGGTTATTGACCGTAGAGGTGTCTCGGTCATGTCTGCATAATTCTCGAACCCGCAGGGTCTACACACTTAACGTTTGGTGATGATCTAAGTATTGTTGAGTTATTGTGTTGGTGACCAAAGGTTGTTCGGAGTCCCGGATGAGATCCCGGACATGACGAGGAACTCTAGAATGGTCCAGAGGTGAAGATTGATATATAGGACAAAGGGAATCGGATTCCGAAAGTGTTCCCGGAGGTACCGGGTTATCGCCGGAAGACCGAAAAGGGTTTCCGGGGCCCCGGCAAGTGTTGGGGGCCCTCATGGGCCAAGGGAAGGGGGCACACCAGCCCACAAGGGGCTGGGCGCCACCCCAAACCTCAGCCCACTCGGCCAGGAGGGTGGGGCTCCCCCCTAGGGCAGCCGGCCCCCTTGCTTGGGAGGCAAGGCACCTAGGGGGCGCCACCCAAACCCTAGGGCGCCTCCCTTGGTGGCCGCCGCCCCACCTAGGGGGAAACCCTAGGGCGACCACCCCTCCTCCCTTCCCCCTATATATAGAGGTGGAGAGGGAGGGCAGCTGCAACCATTCATTCCACGGCGCTGCCCTTCCTCTCCCTCGTAGTTCTTCTTCTCCGCTAGGCTTGGCGAAGCCCTGCTGAGATTACTCCACCACCACCGCCACCACACCGTCGTGCTACCGGAGAACTCGAGCTACTACTTCACCATCGCTCGCTGGATTGAGGAGGTCAAAGCGTCATCAAGCCGTACGTGTGTTGAACGCGGAGGTACCGTCCGTTCGGCACTTGATCGGTAGTTCATGGACAGATTGTGATTGGATCACGAAGACGTTCGACTACATCAACTGTGTTCGTTAACCCTTCTGCTTAGCGATCTACAAGGGTATGCAGATCCAATCTCTCCTCTCGTAGATGTGCATCTCCTAGATTGATCTTGGTGAGCGTAGGAAATTTTTTGTTTCCCATGCAACGTTCCCCAACACTAATTGCTAGTGAATTGAGTTCACTAGATTATCTTTATGAAGTTTTTCTTGAAATTCATGAATCTGAAAATTGTGATGAAATGCTAAAAGAAGAAATTTATAAAGTGGTTCATGATAGCTCCTTGAATGAAAATCATGATTGCAATGATGTTATTATAAATTCTATTAATGTCAATTGTGCTAATAATATGCAAAACCCCAAGCTTGGGGATGCTAATTTTGCTATGTCCACTACTTATTGCAATGATCATGATTAGGGTGATTCTTCTTATGATCTTGGAAATTTATTTAAGCCTCATGATGAATATGATATTGATAATAATGTTTGCAATAATATTGAAAGTGGATTTGGAAGAGCGTCAAATTTAGGTAAAAATAATCCCACATGTTTGGAGAGTGCTCAATCTTACAAAATTTGTGATGAAAGTTGGGTTTGGAGAGGTCATGACTTTAGTTGATGTTAATCCCACTATCTTGGAAGATTATAAAACTTTTATGCATGTGGATCATGAAGAGAACATTTTATATGATAGCTATATTGTTGAATTTGATTATGATCCTAAATGTAATTATTATGAGAGAGGAAAATACGGTTGTAGAAATTTTCATGTTACTAATTTACCTCTCATTTATTTGAGATTGCTATTGTTTCTTTCTTCTTCCTTGCATATGCTATATATTTCTTGTCTTGATAATTTGTTTGCTTATAAAATTCCAATGCATAGGAAGTATGCTAGACTTAAATGTGTTTGTCATATGTTTTACGATGCTCTCTTTGTGCTTCAATTCTTATCTTTTATGTGAGCATCAATAAAATCTTATGCCTAGCTAGGTGCATAAAACGATAGCGCTTGTTGGGAGGCAACCCAATGAATAAAATTTATTTTTGCCTTTTAATTTTGTTCTTGAGTGTTTGCACAATTATGCCTCTGTTATAATTGTGTTTTTATGTTTTAATTAGTGTTTGTGCCAAGTGAAGCCTTTAGGATAGCTTTGGGTGATAGTTGATTTGATCCTGTTGAAAAACAGAAACTTTTGCGTCCAGTAACCGAATTGTTAAAATTTACAGAAGTGACGAAAAATTCTGAATTGTTTACACAAAATTTATTTACAAATTTCCTATGTTGTCCTAATTTTTTAGGTTTTTTGGAGTTACATAAATATGAGTAAAATTCGGGTCTTTACAGACTGTTCTGTTTTTGACAGATTCTGTTTTCTTTGCATTGTGTGCTTATTTTGATGAATCTATGGATTGTATCGGGGGATATAAGCCATGGTAAAGTTAGAATACAGTAGGTATAATGCAATAACAAAATATGAATGGGTTTTCAACAGTAATTAAAGCAAATATTGGTTTTCTTATACTAACGGATCTCACGAAGGTTTTGTTAAGTTTTGTGTGATTGAAGTTTTCAAGTTTTGGGTGAGATCTCGATGGATGAAGGAATAAGGAGTGAAAAGAGCCTAAGCTTGGGGATGCCCATGGCACCCCAAGGTAATATTCAAGGAGAACCAAACAACTAAGCTTGGGGATGCCCCGGGAGGCATCCTCTCTTTCTTCTAACAACCATTGGTAGTTTTACTTGGAGCCATATTTTTGTTTGTCACATATCAAGAGTTTTGCTTGGAGCGTCTTGTATTATATGAGTCTTTATTTGTTTTGCTTTTTAGTTTGTCACAATCATCCTTGCTGGACACACCTATTCGAGAGAGCCATAATTATACTATGATTTGTTGGAATTGTTCTAGTGCTTCACTTATATCTTTTTTAGCACGGTGGTGCTTTGATTTTTGAAGAAATACTCTCATGCTTCACTTAGATTAATTTGAGAGTTAGTAAATTTTTGAAGAAAGTTGTCTCATGCTTCACTTATATTATTTTGAGAGATGAATTTTTTTTATGCTCATGTTCTTCACTTAAATTTGTTTGAGCTTGTCAAAAGCAATTGCAATATATGAAATTAGTCCCAAAGTGATAGATATTCAAGAGGGATATTGTTGGAGATATGCTCTAGAGGCAATCATGTATGATGATATTTCCTATGTGTTTATGATAAAGATAGTCCTTGGACATTATCAATGATGTGTATCAGCAAATACGTGACTTGTTTGTGGGACTATGCATTGTATGATGACTGTCCTAAAATGTCCCTAGTCGAAAGGGCTGTGTGGACGCACAACTGTCTAGACTAGCATATGACATGGTCGATGGCTCGGTTTCACTAGCCATGGAGCATTGGATGCTAGCCGGATAATATGGACTCGAAAGGATCTGGTCGGATTTGACATAGTCGGATCCGAGTCGAGATAAGGTTCGAGCCGGACAGACCCAACTATGAGACGCAGCGATATGTCATCTGTGAGTCTCTAGTACAACATAGGTTCTATGTTCTAAGACCTGAGCTGGCGCATGTACTCGAGATGGTGACAGACCTGCTTTGGGCCGACCAAACGCTACTCTGTGACTGGGTAGTTACAAAGGTAGGTTTCAGGCTTGTCCAGACCCATGCTGCGCGACATGGTCCAGCAAGATGGGATTTCCCCCTCCGATCAGGAGAGATATACTCTGGGCCCCTCGTGTGATCTGACCAAGATAAGCATGGCCATGCGACAAGGATTATGAGATAATCCGGTTTGTGGTCGGCATCACTGGAATGAGAAAGAGGTCGGGCTAGCACAAGGATGACTGACTCGCCTTGAGCCCGACAACATATATCATGTGGCAAAAGGAATAGAAGTGTGATGTACAGGTTCGCCTAACCAGCTTCATCGAACACTTGGAGTAGACACGCTTTGCTAGAGGCCGCTACCAACTAGCCGAGTCGGATGTGATTTGACTCACGACCAAGTGAACGAGAACCTAAGGGGTCGCGCGCTTAGGGGAAGGAACCTGTGAGGCGCGGTCCGACTCCACGAGTCAGAAGTGATCCTACTCGGACTAGGATCCAGGCTGAACAGATTTTGGGCTTTAGGGTCCATGCGAGGCCCAAGTGTTGAGCCCGCGACAGACGCCTTTATAAAGTGGGGGTGGTGCATAGTCATGGGGTTGATCGCTTCGCGCTGCCACTAGGGTTTGCATGTGTTGCGAATAGCCACCTCCACTCGCCGCCGACTGTGTGATCAGACCTAGCAGTCTGCCGCACGGTGTTCCTCCTGCACGCGTGGATACCATTAGAGGCGGTGCACTTGCGCTGCTCCGGTGAACCTGTACCTGGGATCTGATGACCGGCTGTTTGAGGGAGATCAGGCGAGGAGGAGACGATCCACGCGGACGCGCTACCCCAACTCTTCTTCCACTGTAGGGCACTGCGCGTCTAGTGGCAACGATGTGTGATCCATCTCCCTTAGCATGTTCTTGGTTGTTCTGCGCGTAGGAAAATTTTAGTTTGCTGTCGACGCACCCTATCGTAGGACCCAACAGATATAATAAAAACTTTCATGAAGATCATTGGACAAAATAAACTTGATTCTTTGTAATAGTTTTGAGATATGATGATACTAATATGTGAGTCATGTTGGTGAGTAATTATGCTTTAGTAAGAATATTGGTGTTAAGGTTTGTGATTCCCTATGCAAGCACGAAAGTCAATAGTTATGCAATGAAATTACATCCTACTTGTGGTGCATTATTCAGTGTTAATTATGCTTAATGCTCGTTCATGAGAATTTTTGTTTCTTGGTTGGTTTCTTCTCAATCTATTTGCTAGCCTTTCCTTGTACTAAGTGGGAATACTACTTGTGCATCCAAAATCCTTAAACCCAGTTATGCCATATGAGTCCACCATACCTACCTATATGCGGTATTTCCGTGCCGTTCTAAGTAAATTTGTATGTGCCAACTCTAATTTTCAAAATGAATTTCCTTTTTGTGTGCCCGTACCGCTCATGAAGCGGTAGGGGTGGCCAATATTTTTCCATGCTAGATGTGTTATTCTCAAGATGAGTGTTTATTCACTTGTCATTGCACGAGAATGTGGCGGTAATAGGGATGCCTAGTCCCGAAATGAAAAAGAAATTAACTTTATGTTGTCAAATAATAAATTCCTTGGAAAGTGTTGGTATGGAAGGCACCCGTGGATATGGCTAGCCATGGATTGTGAAAGAATGGTGGAAAAAGGAATAAACTTTATTTTATGTTTGGGAACCGCCTATGATGTATCTAGCATGGAAAGTAACGGAAACTACTCGGTCATTTTCATTGACGGGAAAAGCATTCCTCTCAAAATATTTTATCTCTCAATTTAAGCTTTGAGCTCTGGCACCTCTACAAATCTCCGCTTCCCTCTGCGAAGGGCCTATCTATTTACTTTTATGCAATTTTTAGTTTTTTATTCGAGTCTCCATCTTCTCTTATAAAGCACCAACTAGGGAGCACTATGATCATACTTGTGCATTGGATGTAGCTAATATTCGAGTGTGTTTCGTGAATGGATCAATGATTGAGCATGATGGGCTAGGGGTAACTTTCTTTAGTGTTGATTTTTTGAAAGACATGGTTGCTTGTTGATATGCTTGAGTATTGAAGTCTTCATGTCAATTATAGACTATTGCTTTGAACCATCTAAAAGTCCAAATGTCCATGCTACAAAAGAAAAGAATTGTGATGAACATGTTAGGCAGCATTCCACACCAAAAATTCTGTTTTTATCATTTACCTACTCAAGGACGAGCAGGAATTATGCTTGGAGATGCTGATATGTCTCCAACGTATCTATAATTTTTGATTGTTCCATGCTGTTATATTATCATTCTTGGATGTTTTACCTTCATTTTATAGCAACTTTATATCATTTTTGGGGACTAACCTATTGACATAGTGCCCAATGCCAGTTGCTGTTTTTTGCTTCGCAGAATATCCCTATCAAATGGAGTCCAAACACAGTGAAACTTTTTGGAGATTTTTTTGGACCAGAAGACAACTTGCTAGCCAAGGAAGCACCAGAGGGGAGGCCCATGGGTCCTAAAACCCACCAGGGCGCGCCAGAGGCCCCTGACACGCCCAGGGGGTGGTGGGGCCCATGGGGGTCTCCTCCACCGCCTCTGAGCTCTATAAATTCTCAGATATTCCAGAAACCCTAGGGGAGCGATCGAAACACAATTCCAGCCGCCACAAGTTCCAGAACCACGAGATCCAATCTAGAGCCCTATTCCGACACTGTGTAGGAGGGGAACACGATCACGGAGGGGTTCATCATCCTTATTAGTGCTCCTCCGATGATGCGTGAGTAGTTCACCATAGACCTACGGGTCCGTAGGCAGTAGCTAGATGGCTTCTTCTCTCTTTTTGATTCTCAATACAATGTTCTCCTTGATGTTCTTGGAGATCTATTTGATGTAATGACTTTTTGTGGTGTGTTTGTTGGGATCCGATGAAGTGCGAGTTTATGATCAGATCTATTTATGAATATTATTTGAGTTTTCTTTGATCTCTTATACGCATGATTTATAGCCTCATATTTCTTCTCTGAAACTTTGGTTTGATTTGGCCAACTAGATTGATTTTTCTTGCAATAGGAAGAGGTGCTCTGTGATGGGTTTGATCTTGCGGTGTCCTCACCCAGTGACAGAAGGGGTAGCGAGGCACGCATGTATCATTGCTATTAAGGATAAAAATATGGGGTCTATTCCTACATGAATAGATCTTGTCTACATCATGTCATCGTTCTTATTGCATTACTCCGTTTCTCCATGAACTAAATACACTAGATGCATGCTAGATAGTGGTCGATGTGTGGAGTAATAGTAGTAGATGCAGGCAGGAGTCGGTCTACTAATCTTGGACGTGATGCCTATATACATGATCATTGCTTTGGATATCGTCATAATTATTTGCTCTTCTATCAATTGCCCAATAGTAATTTGTTTACCCATCGTATGCTATTTTCTCGAGAGAAGCCACTAGTGAAATCTACGGCCACCGGGTCTATCTTTTATCATATTGTTTTCAGATATATTATTCCAAAAACCCAAAATACCTTGCTGCACTTTTTCTTTACTTATTTTATTTTGTGTTTTTGCTAGATCTATTTATCCAATCTTATACAATTTAATCTATCTTTTTATCGAGGAGGGATTGACAACCCCTCTTACGCGTTAGGTTGCAAGTATTTGTTCTTTGTGTGCAGGTACCATTTACATAGTGTTGCTTGGTTCTCCTACTGGATTGATAACCTTGTCTTCATAACTAAGGAAATACTTACCATAGCTATGCTGCATCATCCCTTCCCCATTGGGGAAATACCAACGCAGTTTCAAGGCACGTCACATTCTTCCAATACCATGAACCAATATGGCAAAAGTTATTTTGAACCAAAAGATCACAACAAGAGTGCTCTTGTTGAGTTCTCCATTCTAGATTGTGAATCTGCCAATCTTTTTCTTCTGCATGGGTTATCCGGAAGAAACATGTTGAATTTGCTCGATGTGCTAATCTATGCATCCACAACTCAGAAAATCATATGTTCTTTGAGTTGTTCCTCCTTGTTTATATTCCGACCCTCATCTATCACTTGATAGTCAAGAGTATGCCATGCATTCATGTCATCAATGCAAGTTATTCTTGTGGTCTGTTAAGCCATTCTATCTCAGGATGACTAGGAGAAACAAACTCTGATACCTCATCCATTTCTTGGAGTAGGTCAAAGCAGTTGTATTCCGCAGATCAAGAAAGCCAATCCATCTCTTGTTCTATTCTACCTTGGAGTATTACCCTCTTTCATGTCAAGAATATCATTGGAATTGCACACCATCTTATGAATTCTTGACGTAGTGATACTTCTTGCCAACATCATTCATTTCTCGGCCTCCGTGTTGTTTGTAACCGGAATGCCAACAAGTAAAATGCGATGTGTGAAATCAATACTCCTAGCAACCCCGTCGCTTGGTAGTTAATGGACAATAATCTCATTCTTAGCGTGTTGGTTATTGAATCATCATCCTAAGATTGATCGTGCTACCTAGTCCATTTTTCCCGGTGCACTTATCGATCAATGAGTTAGGATTGTGCAAATCCTTTGCTCTTTTGATCATATCATCTTGCCTTGAAAGCAAGATTTTTCTCGAGCTTAATAACATATGGGTGGTTCGGGATTTTCCGGATATCTCCTGGGAAGTATCACTAGGTTGTCCCCTGACCATTATGTTGAGTTCGCAATCAAGTTGGTTTCTTTAAACCACCTCTTCTCCAATAGTATGTGTTGGATACCTTTAACTAGTTGATTAAGCTAAACAATGACTTGGAGAGTTGGAAGATAAAAGCTTGCCTAACCTAGTTCATTCAAGGGATACCTTTTGTGTGTGTGAGTGTGTTGAAGAAAGATGATATCTTCATCAATTGACCTTCGTGATCAATTGTTGGATCTATTATCTTACCCAAACTTTGATTCGAGTGTGGGCTATCAAGTCAAAATAAGTACCAATGATTTTTGTAATGTTGTCTTACTCATGTATGTTCCCCGAGCATACACCATTATATCTTTTGGTCTGACCAATGCTATCACCTTGTTCACATAGTTGTGGAATTCCTTCTTTATGTAAATCTAGATAAATTATTGTTGAGCTCATCGACAACATTTTTATCTCCTCCATGATTCATGATGAACATTTAAGTTGGTATTGGAAACCTTTGAAAGCATTACCTTCGTGTCCCATTCATGAAGCTTATCTTTGGATGAAGGAAGTGACTGATGCGTCTCCAACATATCTATAATTTTTGATTATTCCATGCTATTATAGTATCAATCTTGAATGTTTTATATGAAATTACAAGCAATTATATATCATTTTTTTGGGAGTAACCTATTAACTTAGTGCCCAGTGCCAGTTTGCTGTTTTTTGCCTGTTTTTAGTTTTTCAGAATATCAGTACCAAACAAAGTCCAAATGCCACAAAACTTTTTGGAGATTTTTTTTCTAGACAAAAGAGACCCTGGTAGCTTCGGGAGAGGGCCAGAAGATGAAGGAGGAGCCCATGAGGCATCAGGGTGTGCCAGGGGGTAGGCGCATCCTGGTGGCTTGTGGGGCCCATGTTCACCCTTTTGACCTAATTCTGCCTCTATAAATTATCTAAAATCGGGAAACCAATGGAGAGCCACTCGAAATACTTCTTCCGCCGCCGCAAGCTTCTGTTCAAGAGAGATCCCATCTGGAGGCCTTTCCGGCACTCTGCCGGAGAGGGAATCAACCACGGAGGGGCTCTACATCAACCTTGCTGCCCTTCTGATGATGTGTGAGTAGTTTACCACAGACCTACGGGTCCATAGTTAGTAGCTAGATGGTTTCTTCTCTCTCTTTGATCTTCAATACAATGTTTCCTCGATGTTCTTGGAGATCTATTCGATGTAATCAATTTTTGCGGTGTGTTTGTTGGGATCCGATGAATTGTGAGTTTATGATCAGATTATCCATGAATATTATTTGAGTCTTCTCTAAACTCTTTTATGCATGATTATTATAGCTTTGTATTTCTCTCCGATCTATTGATTTGGGTTGGCCAACTAGATTGATTTTTCTTGCAATGGGATAGGTGCTTTGTGATGGGTTCAATCTTGTGGTGATCTATATTCCAGTGACAAAAAGGGACAAGACACGTATTTGTATTGTTGCCATTAAGGATAAAAAGATGGGGCTTATTCATGAGTTAGTTTAGTTTGTCTACGTCATGTCATATTGCTTAAGGCGTTACTCCGTTCTTTATGAACTTCATACTCTAGATGCATGCTGGATAGCGGTCGATGTGTGGAGTAATAGTAGTAGATGTAGGCAGTAGTTGGTCTACTTGTCTCGTACGTGATGCCTACATACATGATCATTGCCTTGGATATTGTCATGATTATTCGCTTTTCTATCAATTGCCCAACAGTAATTTGTTTACCCACCGTATGCTATTTTTAAGAGAGAAGCCTCTAGTGAAAACAACGACCCCTGGGTCTACTTTTATCATATATTAAAATCCAAAAATACCTTGCCACAATTTTTCTATATTCTATTGTATTTTGTGTTTTATTTATCTATCTATCACTACAAAATTTAATCTTTGCAATTAACCGCTGAGGGATTGACAACCCCTTGTTCATGTTGGGTGCAAGTATTTGTTATTTTGTGTGCAGGTACTATTAACGGGGTGTTGCATGGTTCTCCTACTGGATTGATAACCTTGGTTCTTAACTAAGGGAAATACTTATCTCTATTGTACTTGGTACGTCTCCAACGTATCTATAATTTTTTATTGTTCCATGCTATTATATTATCTGTTTTGGATGTTTTATATGCATTAATATGCTATTTTATATTATTTTGGGACTAACTTATTAACCTAGAGCCCAGTGCCAGTGCCAGTTTCTGTTTTTTCCTTGTTTTTGACTTTTATAGAAAAGGAATATCAAACGGAGTCCAAACGGAATAAAACTTTACGATGATTTTTCTTGGACCAGAAGACACCCAGAAGACTTGGAGAGAGGGCCAGAAGAGTCCCGAGGAGGCCACAAGCCCTCAGGGTGCGCCCCAGGGGGTGGGGGCGCCCCCTGGCTTGTGGGCCCCTCGGGAGTCCCCTAACCCTAACTCCACCTTTATATATTCTCAAATATTCCCGAAACATCAGAAGCGTCCACAAAAATAGTTTTCCGCCACCGCAAGCCTCTGTTCCCGTGAGATCCTATCTTGGGGCCTTTTTCGGCACTCTGCCAGAGGGGGATTCGATCACGAAGGGCCTCTACATCAACCTTTCTGCCCTTCCGATGATGCGTGAGTAGTTTACCACGGACCTACGGGTCCATAGCTAGTAGCTAGATGGCTTCTTCTCTCTTTTTGATCTTCAATACCATGTTCTCCTCGATGTTCTTGGAGTTCTATCCGATCTAATCTTCTTTTGCGGTTCATTTGTTGAGATCCGATGAATTGTGGATTTATGATCAGATTATCTATGAATATTATTTGAGTCTTCTCTGAACTCTTTTATGCATGATTAAGATACCTTTGTATTTCTCTTCGAACTATCGGTTTGGTTTGGCCAACTAGATTGGTTTTTCTTGCAATGGGAGAGGTGCTTAGTTTTGGGTTCAATCTTGCGGTGTCCTCACCCAGTGACAGAAGGGGTAGCGAGGCACGTATTGTATTATTGCCATCAAGTATAAAAAGACTGGGTTTATGTCATATTGCTTGAGTTTATCCCTCTACATCATGTCATCTTACTTAAAGCATTGCTCTGTTCTTATGAACTTAATACTCTAGATGCAGGCAGGAGTCGGTCGATGTGTGGAGTAATAGTTGTACATGCAGAATCATTTCGGTCTACTTGTCACGGACGTGATGCCTATATTCATGATCATTGCCTTAGATATTGTCATAACTATGCGCTTTTCTATCAATTGCTCAACAGTAATTTGTTTACCCACCGTATGTTTTCATTCACAAGAGAGAAGCCTCTAGTGAAACCTATGGCCCCCGGGTCTATTTTCCATCATATATTTTCAGATCTATAAACCAAAAAACCCAAAAATACCTTGCTGCAATTTATTTATATTTACTTTGCTCTTTTATTTATCTTTTATACCTATCTCTATTAGATCTCACTCTTGTTCGTGACCGTGAAGGGATTGATAACCCCTTTTTCGCGTTGTGTGAAAGTGTTTGTTAGTTTGTGCAGGTGCATATATTGGAGACTTGCTTGTGCCTCCTACTAGATTGATACCTTGGTTCTTAACTGAGGGAAATACTTATCTCTACTTTGCCGCATCACCCTTTCCTCTTCAAGGGAAAAATCAACGCAAGCTCAAGAAGTAGCATATCATCCTTTCCTCTTCGTGGAAATCCCAACACAGCTCACAAGTAGCAGGAAGAATTTCTGGCGCCATTGCTGGGGAGACATCATCAACATCTATCAAGTACCTATGCATAAACTTTCATCTCCTTGCATTTACATTATTTGCCATTTGCCTCTCGTTTTCATGTCCCACACTTCTAAAATATTTTTACAAAAATATTTTCCGTTTGCCTTTTCGCGTTTGCATTTTTGCTTATTTGTTAGTTTGCTTGTTGGGAATTGCTATCATGGCTGATTTTGGTACGGAAAAAAGTGAGAATGGTAAAACCCCTAAAATTGAAATTCCTACCAATTTAGATGCAAAAACTTTTGTGATGGGACATGGGAATATTATAGGAAAAAGTGTTATCCAAGAATTCTTTAATTGCATTGGAACTTTGGCTTGTGATGATGCTCCTATACTTAAAAGAACCAAAAATTATGTCAAAGCTATTTCTGCACTTGTTCTTAAACTTGAGAGAAGATTTATCCGTACCCATCCTACTTTGCAAAGATTGTTTTATGAGTTGCCGGTTATAAAAAATCCTTGGGCTAAGATGATAGCTATCCTTGTCCACGTGAATGAATTTTATTACATAGTAAGGGAAGCTATAGAGATCTTTGACTTTTATAATATGAATCATGAAAAACCGGTGATAGATAAGATTTTATATAATGAAGATTACTTGTTGAGATATTTATTTCGCAATGATCAGACTTTTGATGAGAATACCAAAAAGGAGGTCCCTCCCTTAAATATAATCCAACAAGTTTTCAATTGTATTAATAAACAGTATTCTCGGATTGTAAAGGGGAATCAAGAGGGATTTGAGGATGGTCAACCTAGTCGTGCTAAAATTTATATGGATGATGTGTCCCATATTATCTTTGAAAAGCCTCCCGATAAGAACACACCTTTAAATGATGAGAAGAAGGATGACAACACATGAGCCTATGCATTACGCCTAGCTAGGGACGTAAAACAATAGCGCTAGTTGGGAGGCAACCCAACAGTTGTCTTAATTTTCTTGTTTCTTTTTCTAGTTTTGTGTGTGTACACAATTATGCTACTATTGTGGTTGTGTTTTAATTAGTGTTTGTGCCAAATAAAGCCTTTTGGATGATTTGGATGATAGTTGCTTTGATTCTGTGCAAAAACAGAAACTTTTGCGTCCAGTAGCAGAATTGTTAAAATTTGCTGGAGCGTGATAAAATTGTGAATTTTACACATGATTGATATACAAATTTCCCACATTGTCCTAAATTTTCAGATATTTTGGAGTTACATAAGTATTGTCATTGCTCGAATTACTACAGACTGTTCTGTTTTTGACAAATTCTGTTTTGGTTGTGTTGTTCGCTTGCTTTGATGAATCTAGTGATTGCATCGAGGGGTATAAGCCATGGTGAAGTTAGAATATAGTAGGTATAATGCAATAATAAAATATGAATGGGTTTACAATAGTATTTAAAGTACTGATTTGCTTTATTATACTAACGGATCTCTTGAAGGTTTTGTTGAGTTTTGTGTGCTGAAGTTTTCAAGTTTTGAGTGAGATCACGATGGATGAAAGAAGAAGGAGTGGCAAGAGCCTAAGCTTGGGATGCCCGAGGCACCCCCAAGGTAATATTCAAAGACTCCGAAGCAACTAAGCTTGGGGATGCCCCGGAAGGCATCCCCTCTTTCTTCTACCGACCATCGGTAATATTACTTGGAGCTATATCTTTATTCATCACATGATATGAGTTTTGCTTGGAGCGTCGTGTATTATATGAGTCTTTGTTTGGTTTTTAGTTTGTCATAGTCATCCTTGCTGGACACGCCCATTTGAGAGGGACACACATTTTTCGTGATTTATTAGAATACAATATGTGCTTCACTTTTGAGCTAGGCAGTTGCTCTAGTGCTTCACTTATATCTTTTAGAGCACGACAGTGATTATATTTTGAAGAAATATATGAACTCTCATGCTTCACTTATATTATTTTAAGATTTTACAATAGTAACTCAAGATATGAATTAGGTCCTAATGTGATGGATATTCAAGATGGATATAATAAAAACTTTCATGTAGATCACTGGATATGATAAGTTTGATTCCTTGCAATAGTTTTGCGATACGAAGATGATTATATGTGAGCTATGATAGTGAGTATACTGTGATTTAGTAAGAATATTGGTGCTAAGGTTTGTGATTCCCTATGCATGCACGTAAAGTCAATACTTATGCAACGAAGTTATATCCTACTTATGGTGCATTATTCAGTGTTAGTTATTCTCAATGCATGTTTATGACCGTTTTTTTCTTCTGGTTGGTTGCTTCTCAATCTATTTGCTAGCCCCCATTTGTACTAAGCGGGAATGCTGCTTGTGCATCCAATTCCTTAAATCCAAAGTTGTGCCAAATGAGTCCACTATACCTACCTATATGCAGCATTTACATGCCGTTCGAAGTAAATTTGCATGTGCCAACTCTAATCATTCAAAAAAAAAACTATCCATTTTGTGTGCCCGTACCGCTCATGAAGCAACAGGGGATGGTCAATATCTTTCATGCTAGATGGGTTATTCTCAAGATGAGTGTTTATTCACTTGCCATGGCAGGTAATAGGGAGACCCAGTCCCAAAATGAATTAAAATGAAAAAAATAAAAATAATAAACTCCCCCTTGGAAAGTTGAAAGTTTGGAAGGCACCCGTGGATACGGCTAGCCATGGATTGCGAAAGAATGGTGGAGGGGAGTAAACTTTATTTTCTTTTTGGGAACCGCCTATAATGTGTCTAGTATGGGAGATATTGGAAACTTTCGGTTGCGACATTGACAGAAAAAACATGCCTCTCAAAAATAATTTTATCTCTATTTTAAACTTTGAGCTCTAGCACCTCTGCAAATCTCTGCTCCCCTCTGCGAAGGGACTATCTATTTTACTTTTATGCATTTTTATTTTTATTTTGAGTCTCCATCTTCTCTTATAAAGCACCAACTGGAGAGCACTACTATCATACTTATGCATCGGGTGTAGTTAATGTTGATTGTGTTTCATGAATGGATCAATGACTGAGCATAACGGGCTAGGGATAGCTTTCTTTAGCGTTGATATTTTGAAAGACATGATTGTTTGTTAGTATGCTTGAGTATTTATATCTTCATGTCAAATTATAGACTATTGCTTTGAATCACTCGAATCCAAATATTCATGCCACAAAAGAAAAGATTATATGATGAATACGATAGGTAGCATTCCACATCAAAAATTCTATTTTATCATTCACCTACTCGAGGACGAGCAGGAATTAAGCTTGGGGATGCTTGATACGTCTCGAACATATCTATAATTTTTTATTGTTCCATGCTATTATAGTATCAATCTTGAATGTTTTATATGCAATTACAAGCAATTATATATCATTTTTTGGGACTAACCTATTAACTTAGAGCCCAGTGCCAGTTGCAGTTTTTTGCCTGTTTTTCACAATATCAGTACCAAACGAAGTCCAAATGCCACGAAACTTTTTGGAGATTTTTTTTCTGGACAAAAGAGACCCTAGAAGCTTCAGGAAAGGACTAGAAGATGAAGGAGGAGCCCATGAGGCACCAGGGCACACCCTGGTGGCTTGTGGGGCCCATGTTCACCCTTTTGACCTAATTCCACCTCTATAAATTCTCTAAATCAGGAAACCAATGGAGAGCCACCCGAAATACTTTTTTCGCCGCCGCAAGCTTCTGTTCTAGAGAGATCCCATCCGGAGGCCTTTTTCGGCACTCTACCGGAGAGGGAATCAACCACGGAGGGGCTCTACATCAACCTTGCTGCCCTTCCGATGATGTGTGAGTAGTTTACCACAGACCTACGGGTCCATAGTTAGTAGCTAGATGGTTTCTTCTCTCTCTTTGATCTTCAGTACAATGTTCTCCTCGATGTTCTTGGAGATCTATTCGATGTAATCACTTTTTGCGGTGTGTTTGTTGGGATCCGATGAATTGTGAGTTTATGATCAGATTATCCATGAATATTATTTGAGTCTTCTTTGAAATGTTTTATGCATGATTATTATATCTTTGTATGTCTCTCCGGTCTATTGATTTGGTTTGACCAACTAGATTGATTTTTCTTGCAATGGGAGAGGTGCTTTGTGATGGGTTCAATCTAGCGGTGATCTATATCCCAGTGATAGAAAGGGACAAGACACATATTTGTATTCTTGCCATCAAGGATAAAAGATGGGGTTTATTCATGCGTGAGTTTACTGATCTACATTATGTCATCTTGCTTAAGGCGTTACTCCGTTCTTTATGAACTTAATACTCTAGATGCATGTTGGATAGCGGTCGATGTGTGGAGTAATAGTAGTAGATGCATGCAGTAGTTGGTCTACTTGTCTCGGACGTGATGCCTATATACATGATCATTGCCTTGGATATCGTCATGATTATTCGCTTTTCTATTAGTTGCGCAACAGTAATTTGTTTACCCACCATATGCTATTTTCAAGAGAGAAGCCTCTAGTGAAAAGTATGGCCCCCAGGTCTACTTTTATCATATATTAAAATCCAAAAATACCTTGCTGCCATTTTTGTTTACTTTATTTTATTTTGTGTTTTATTTACCTATCTATCACTACAAAATTTAATCTTTGCAATTAACCGCCGAGGGATTGACAACCCCTTGTTCTCGTTGGGTGCAAGTATTTGTTATTTTGCATGCAGATACTGCTAACGAGGTGTTGCGTGGTTCTCCTACTGGATTGATAAATTTGTTTTTTAACTGAGGGAGATACTTATCTCTACTGTGCTGCATCATCTCTCCTCTTCGAGGAAATTCCAACGCAGATCACAAGTAGCAGTGACTTCCTCTAATTCATGTGCATTTGGTGCAAGTTGCCGCCATGGGTTCAAGAAAGCTTGTTTTGTTTCCTCTGGAATCATCCCAAGTCAGTCATGCATGTGCAAAGTATGCTATGGTTTGTTAGGCTGGCCCCTCCATTCCATATGTATTTCCTAGCACACCAAGCCACTGATTGATTTGTTCAAGGGGAAGAAGTTCCTTCTTAAGAGCTAATCCGGCCTTACATAAGGACTTTGTTATCCTCGATGATGGTTCCCAACCCGAACTCGGTAGTGTTTTTGTTGTAAGATTTCTATGTGGTCATGATGACCCACAAGTATAGGGGATCTATCGTAGTCCTTTCGATAAGTAAGAGTGTCGAACCCAACAAGCAGCAGAAGGAAATGACAAGCGGTTTTCAGCAAGGTATTTTCTGCAGGCACTGAAATTATCGGTAACAGATAGTTTGGTAGTAAGATAATTCATAACGGGTAACAAGTAACAAGTGTAAGAAAGGTGCAGCAAGGTGGCCCAATCCTTTTTGTAGCAAAGGATAAGCCTGGACGAACTCTTATATAAAGCAAAGTGCTCCCGAGGACACATGGGAATTATTGACAAGTTAGTTTTCATCATGCTCATATGATTCGCGTTCATGATAATTTCATATGTAGGTGGACCGGTGCTTGGTTGTTGTCCTTACTTGGAAAAGCCTCCCACTTATCATTAACCACTCTCACAAGCATCCGCAACTACGAAAGAAGAACTAAGATAAATCTAACCATAGCATGAAACATATGGATCCAAATCAGCCCCTTATGAAGCAACACATAAACTTGGGTTTAAGCTTCTGTCAATGTGAACCACCATGAATAAAGTGTGAACCACCATGAATAAAGTGTGAACCACCATCAGTCATTAAATATCAAGGGACTCCAAACCTCGGGAAAATAACTTCTTTAAGCATTTTAATGGAGGTGTTATGATCAGCACTACTAGTTGGAATAGCTTCTACCCACTTAGTAACATAATCAACAACAACCAAAATATGTGTATACCCGACTCCTTACCTTCGTCGAGTTCCCAGTCTTCAGAGTTGCGTTTGATTCTTTCCAATAAATCCCATTTAAACTCACTAGTCTTCTTCATAAAAGAACCAGTACAAGAAGTATCGAGCATGGATTGATCATTACGAGAAAGCCGAGCATAAAAATTATGAATAATAATTTCTCTTGAGAGCTCATGATTGGGGCATGAATATAACATTTACTTAAGCCTCCCCCAAGCTTGAGCGATACTTTCTCCTTCACGAGGCCAAAAATTATAAATATAATTCCGATCACGTTGAACTAGATGCATAGGATAAAACTTTTGATGAAATTCTAATTTCAATCGGTTGTAATTCCAAGTCCCAATATCATCGCATAGGCTATACCATGTCAATGCCTTCTCCTTCAAAGATAAAGGGTACCTTCTTCTTGACTTCATCCTCGGGCAAACCTGCAAGCTTAAATAATCCACAAACTTCATCCACATAGATTAGATGCATACCAGGATGTAATGTTCCATCTCCTGCATAAGGATTAGCTAGCATTTTCTCTATCATACCCGAATGAATTTCATAATAAATATTTTCAGTAGGTTCAGTAGGTTGAGGGGCAACTCTTTGCTCTTCCGGTCAGGATGAAGATGCCCTGAACAAGCCCCTCAAAGGATTATTTTCCATAGCAACAAGTGACAGTAAATTTCAGCACACTATATAAATTTTTCCTTACCAAAGGTGCTTCACTCCCCGGCAACGGCGCCAGAAAAGAGTCTTGATGACCCACAAGTAGAGGCGATCTATCCTAATCCTTTCGATAAGTAAGTGTGTTGAACCCAATGAGGAGCAGAAGGAAATGACAAGCGGTTTTTAGCAAGGTATTCTCTGCAAGCACTGAAATTATTGGTAACAGATAGTTTTTTGATAAGATAATTCATAACGGGTAACAAGTAACAAGTGTAACTAAAGTGCAGCAAGGTGGCCTGTAACACCCCAAAAATTCAACCATGATTTTATAAATTAAAATTTGGCCAGAAAATAAAATTTTGAATTATATCAAGTCCTTTATTATTTTCGGAGTATTTTCTGCCCTCTGTTTTTCAAATTCTTCCCTCCATATAGCAATTTTTGGAAATAATTTTGTGGCTTTGGTAGTTCTCTTAAAACATTTCAATTATAGTTTAATAACAGTAAGAATTATTTTCAAAATAAAAATTTGCCCAAAACAATTCTTTTAATAGCTTTTTCAATATATTAAATGCCTCCATTACACTACAACCATTTTGAATAATTCTTTTTTAATCCCAAAAAAATTATGAGGTGTCATGTGATGCCTATAGGTCACTTTTATGCAAAAACCCTTCTTGGTGTTTTGGAAATTTTGAGTGAAACATCCTCTTTTCAATTCTGGTCCAGTTTCAACTTTGAACTACAACCCCACTTTGCCTCGCTCCAATAATCCTGAATTTTTTTCCACCTATAGTCCCTCCAACCAAACCCTTAAGTCCAAAATTCCATCTCCATTGGAACCTTTTTAGTCCACAAAATTTTCCTCTTAATTTCCTGTCCAGTAATGAATTTCCCTAAAACTTGCACTAGCAAGTTTTGTATTTATCCCAGCCAACCCTTTACCTTCTCTACCATCCAAAGAGACATTCCCCTGCCAATTTTCATATCCAACAAATCCTTCTAGACCACCTAAGCATTCTGTCAAACACCCTGTGGGCTTGACATAAATTTGGACCTCTTCTTAATTGCATTGCACACTTGATGATCTTGCCAAGATAACTTGTCCAACAATCCTACCACCCTCAGTATCACCACCATGCCAAAAATTAGCTCCAACCAATCAACTTGGCCTGCCAGGGCATTCCGTCGAGCACCCTAGGTGCACGCGCAGAGCACGACCAGAGCGCGACTACTGCAGGCCGCGGCATCGCTCTGGCGCCGCGTCTCTGCTGCCTCCCCCTCTCACCTGAGTCCACCGCTGGATCACCCAGTCCATCCCAACGCTCGCCGACACCTCTCCTCGTCCTCTAGCGCCGCCTAGCACCATCCAGCGCCGCCGCCACCGAAACCTACTCGGGCACGGCACCGCCTGAGCCGCCCGACCCCTCCAGCTCGCCCCCTTCTTAACTACTGACCACCGCCCCTCCACCGACCTCATCCATAGTCGCTGACCCCATCGACACACTCCCTGACTCCTAGCACCGACCACCGCCGCAACCGTCAACCACCGCCGTCGCATGTCGCTGTCAGCACCGTCCAGGGGTGCCAAGCTCAAATCAGAGGCCGCCAGCACACTCCCTGGACGGTGGCCTCCCTCAGAAGCTTGCCCACGTTGTGCTGCCGCCCTCAACCACCTCCGTGGCGCAGTAATGGCCACCACCGCCTCTGATCCGATCAGCTCGAGCGGAACCGACCTCCTTTCCCTATAAATACTCAACCCCGAGTCCCGTTCTTCTCAGGCAACACTGCTAGATCACCAAGGTTGCCTCCCGACCACCCAATCGAGCCGACCGTAGTCTTCTTCTCCACCTCCGGCCGCCTCTGTCACTTCTGAACTCCGGTTGATTCCAACGCAGTTAACGCTTTCTCCTCTCGTATCTCTCCACCACCCACCTCCTAGAACACCCACAAGTCCATCCCCTTCATCAATTTCACAAACCGGAGCTCGTGGGCGGAGTTCCTCTTCCATGCGACACCGTCGTCCGCCGGGGAGCTCACCGCCGCTGACCCCGTCCACCTCGGGGACCAAGACGGGTACCCAGAGGACCGTCTCCACCTCCTAGTCACGCTCGTGGCCTCAGTTCACCATGGGGCGCCGCCGTTCGCCGGCGAGCCTCGCCGGAGCACCGCCCCTGTTTAGCCACACGGAGACGGGCGCGGGCAACCGGGTCAAACATGACAGGTGGGGTCAAGGGACCCACTGTCAGTGACCCAGCGCGGCGCCAGCTGGGCGTAAGTGGAAACATACTTCCATGAAGTATGTTTTACCCACTCAAAAGCATATTACCTGGAACTACGCCATCGACGTCAGCACCTCTTCTGCACAGCCAATCGGCCGGGCCGACCCAGTACCACTAGATGACTATATCGCGCTCAGGGCGCTTCTCTGCTCCTTTTCTTTTTCTTTTTCAGCAGTTTTCAAATATTTCCACAATAACCATTTCATATCCAAATCCAGTGAATCAAATTTCTACATATTTATAAAATCATGCTCTTCTATTCCAGCCTATGTGAACATTTTTCATAATCTTTGTTTCCACTGGATCTTTGAAATAGTCCATTTCTCTAATTATTTCAGATTAGAAACTCTCTAAGTAATTCATATGAACTCCAAATCAATTGATTCTTTTTCTGTTATTTTTTATTTTTCATCTAGTTTATTTTAGTATTTATTTCAAAAATATTTGAAACAACTTTTAGTACTGTTTTTGAATTATGTGGTAATTGCTATATTCTTTAAAATAGGAAAAATGGAGGGAAGAAACTTTTCAAACTTTTGGAGTGCACCCAGTATTTCTGCATGCTCAAGGCAAGCATCTTGAACACTTGATATGGTGAATGCATGGTAGATTATTTGCTAGAATAATTTGACCACGACTACGTTGAATTCAAATTAAATTGGCATATTGCTAGTAGTGCTTGCATGATTTGAATTCGAGTAAAATTTGCATGCATGTAGTGTTGGCATGTTTCATTGTACCGTGCATCGCGTACTTGTCATGACTAGCTTGCAGGAGCAGGCATAGAAAAATACTGTTACCGGCAGGAGGATGATCACGTTGGAGCGTGATCATGCCTTGTTTGTTATGCTTGTTGGAGCATACAAGGGTTGTGGCCCTGTTGGTATTGCTGTTGAAAGAATACTTTGTTGTGCTAACCGTTGCAGGAAACTTAAGCCTCCTGAGTCGACCGTAGATCAAGTCTTGTTCCGGTAACCCCCATACTTGATTCGTGCTGCCACTTGTCCCTACCACAGGTGGGGTATGGTTCAGTAAGTTGCTAACCCCTTTCCGTGCACACACCGTACAGAGGGCCACGATGAGGGTTTCCCAGGGATCCGGGACTAAATCCTGTCATCGGGTCAGGGGGCATGGGTGTTTCCAGTTGTGACTGAGAGGGGGGCACCCCTTGGAATCCGCGCGTGTTAATAGTGATCCCATGCAGGACGTTGGTCTCTCCGTCTCAGAGTTTTACTTGAACGATGCTTTGGGTGATTCCTGGCATCTGGAAAGTTAATCTGGTATGTGCTGGTTAGGTGTGTTTTCAACCCAAAGACCGTAATGGGAATTAGTCAGTGTCACGGTACTGACTAAAGAAATCCTTTACTTGTGGGTAAAGAGTACACCCTCTGCAGAGTTTAAACCTATTAGAATAGCCGTGTTCGCGGTTAAGGGCTATAGTCTGGGTTGGTCAAGTGTCGGTCTTAGTGTCGGTCTTCGGAGGAAAATAATTAATTGGGCCTGAACTATTTTGCAGGATATTGTTATCATCACTAACGCCGTCATGGTTATTTGAATACTATTGCTGTGAAAATTTTTATGGTCATGCATATTATTGTAAACTAACCTGTTTCTCTTATTTTAATTTTCCTGAGTGTCTCAGGGGCTGGCTAGACTACCCCGGGCACTCAATTTTATTTTCAAGACCTCTCATGGCGTCCCTCGAGTTAACAGGCGGTTTATCACGCCACTACTCTTGTGGACACCCGATTGGCATTTCTCTTCAAGTCCGACCGTGGCGTCACTTGACACCCGACTGGCATTTCTTTTCAAGACCTCTCGTGGCGTCGCCTGAGTTCTCGGATGGTCCTGTCTCGTCCGATTTCTCTTTTAGACACCCATTTGGCATTTCTCTTCAAGACCTACCGTGGTGTCACTTGACATCCGACCGGCATTTCTTTTATTTTGTTTTCCTTTGACTTTCCTTGTTTATCACTAACAATTTTATATATTTTCACATGCTAATATTTTATCATGCCATGAATTAATCCCTGTCAGCATGCATTTTATATAGTCCAGCATGAGCATACGCATAAAGTGTGGTTCATCATGATCATATAATTTAATTGTTACGTTTGGTGTATCTTTTGTTCCTGATGTTTGCGAGTACATTCAAACGTACTCACAGGCTTGTCCCTGGCTATTTACTTGGCCAGGTCAGGATTTCTACAAGGAGTACCACAGCGATGTCCGTGCGGAGCCTAGGATGGCAGCCATGCGGGATAGGAATTATCCAGGTCAGCCGTTCCTGTGGGAATGGAGCCCCATCGACGTTGAAGAACCGTGAGACAATTCCGTCATCCACCACCAGAATCACTGTTGTATCATTAGACCTTTATGGTCTTGTATCCAATTCTTGTAATAGCTTGGTAATCTGTAACAAGGATGTGTCCACCAGTAACGGTAATCCTGGGCTGGTGATGACACGAGGGGTTAATTTTCTGGGATTTCGTGTCCCCGAAATCCGGCCCCGACATGGCCCAATCCTTTTTGTAGCAAAGGACAAGCCCTGACGAACTCTTGTATCAAGCAAAGCGCTCCCGAGGACACATGGGAATTATTGTCAAGTTAGTTTTCATCATGCTCATATGATTTGCGTTCGTTACTTTGATAATTTATATGTGGGTGGACCGGTTGTTGGTTGCTGTCTTTACTTGGACAAGCCTCCCACTTACGATTAACCCCTCTCGCAAGCATCCGCAGCTACGAAAGAAGAATTAAGATAAATCTAACCATAGCATGAAACTTGTGGATCCAAATCAGCCCCCTTACGAAGCAACACATAAACTAGGGTTTAAGTTTCTGTCACTCTAGCAACCCATCATCTACTTATTACATCCCAATGCCTTCCCTTAGGCCCAAATCATGGTGAAGTGTCATGTAGTCGACGTTCACATAACACCACTAGAGGAAAGACAACATACATCTCATCCAAACATCGAACGAATACCAAATTCACACGATTACTTATAACAAGACTTCTCCCATGTCCTCAGGAACAAATGTAACTACTCACAAAGCATGCTCATGTTCAAGATCAGAGGGGTATTAAATATCATTAAGGATCGAAATATATGATATTCTTCTAAATAAACCAACTAGCATCAACTACAAGGAGTAATCAACACTACTAGCAACCCACAGGTACCAATCTGAGGTTTTGAGGCAAAGATTGAATACAAGAGATGAACTCGGGTTTGAGAGGAGATGGTGCTAGTGAAGATGTTGATGAAGGTTGATACTCCCACGATGAGAGGATCATTGGTGCTGACGATTGCTTCGATTTCCGCCTCCCGGAGGGAAGGTTCTCCGGCAGAATCGCTCTGCCAGAGCCCTAGATTGCTTCTGCCTAGGTTCGGCCTCGAGACGGCGGCGCTTCGTCCCGAAATCCTTCTTATTTTTTCTAGTTCAAAACCCTCCATATAGCAGAAGATGGACACCGGGGGCTGGCCAGGGGCCCACAATCTCGGGAGGCGCGCCCTGGGGGTAGGGCACACCCCCAGTCTTGTGGCCACCTGGTGGGCCCCCTTTTGTTCTTTCTTCGCCCAATATTTTTGATATATTCCAAAAGAATTCTCCGCAAAATTTAAGGACATTTGAAGTTGTGCAGAATAGGTATCTCAGATTTGCTCGTTTTTGGTCCAGAATTCCAGCTGTCGGCATTCTCCCTCTTCATGTAAATCTTGTAAAATAAGAGAGAAAAGGCATAAGAATTGTATCATAAAGTGAAATAACAGTCCATAATGCAATAAATATCAACATAAAAACATGATGCAAAATGGACGTATCAACTCCCCTAAGCTTAGACCTCGCTTATCCTCAAGCGAAAGCCGAAATCGATAATCATGACCACATGTTTAGAGGTAGAGGTTTCGAGAAAATAAAATACGGACATGAGGGCATCATGATCATCTTTGGAATAGCAATATGTATTCATATTACTTCTTATGCTAAAGTGATAGTTCGTTTACAAGGTAAAGTATGAACCAAAAACTTCATTGAAAACTAACAAACTATGATCTCGGTCATTGAAGCAATTGCAATTTGTCATAACATCGGAAAGAGTCAATGTAAGAGCTTTTATTTAGCAAGTTCACATACTCAACCATCATTTAATCTTTCATAATTGCTAACACTCACGCGATACTTATGAGATCAAAGCTTCAATCAGACACATAGAAAGATAGGGGCTTATAGTTTTGCCTCCCAACCATTTACCTCAAGGGTAATGTCAACAATAATAATTTATGATCACCTACATCTGAGTGGATATGTATGTCTGGATCTTTCCCCAACACATAGTGCTTGCCAAAAAGAGAAAATATAAAAGGAAGGGTGAAGATCACCATGACTCTTGCATAAGGGTAGAAAGTAAAAATAAAAGATAGGCCCTTCGCAGAGGGAAGTATAGATTGTCATGCGCTTTTTGGTTGGATGCACGAAATCTTAAGGCAATGGAACGTCACTTTATATTGCCGCTTGTGATAGAGAACTTTATTATGCAGTCTATCGCTTTTATTTCTTCCCCATCACAAGTTCATGTAAAGTTTATTTTCCTCACACTAAAAGATCATACATATTTAGAGAGCAATTTTTATTGCTTGCATCAATGAAAACTTACTTGAAGGATCTTACTCAATCCATAGGTAGATATAGTGGACTCCCATGGCAAAATTGGGTTAAAGGTTTTTGGATGCACAAGTAGTATCTCTACTTAGTGCAGAATTTTTGGCTAGCATAGGATGAGAAGCAAGCTCAACATGTTGGAGGATCCAGGACATTATAACTTCTATTCGGATATAAGGGAACATAACACATTATGTTGTCTTCCTTGTCTAACATCAACTTATTAGCATATAATATTTTAATGAGTGCTCACAATCATAAAAGATGTCCAAGATAGTGTATTTATATGTGAAACCTTTCTTTCTTTATTACTTACTATTAATTGCAACAATGACCAATAGTATGTTTGTCAACCCTCAACAAATTTCATGCATCATACTTCTTATATGTGAAGTCATCACTCTCCATAAGATTATTATATAACCTTTTTATTTCTTCTATACATTTTCTTTTCCAAGATCAAAGCAAGAAATCAAAACCCTCAACTCAAAACTAATCTTTATTATATGACTCTCACACTCGATTACATAGATAGAACACAAAGCAAAAACTTAAAGACTAGATCATACTAAAAACTTTTATTCTACTAGATCACGATTTAACCAAAAGTATCGAACTAAGATAAATGATAAAGATAAAGATGTGATGGTGATACGATACCGGGGCACCTCCCCCAAGCTTGGAACAAGCCAAGGGGAGTGCCCATACCCATGTACTCAAGTCTTCTTGTTCGGAGGTGGTGGTGATGAAGTTGAGGATGTGGCGGCGAGCTTCTCCAGCTTACATTTGAGGATGAACTTTTCCTCCCTCAAACCATTGTTTTCTTGCTCAAGCTTCAGTATTCTTTTACATAATGCATCCTTTCTCTCCTCCAGAAAACAGGACGGGATAAATTTGATTTTAGATTTGTTTAGTCTCTTTGGAAGGCTTGACTTCTTGAACTCCACATGCATATCCCCTGGTTGAGGTAGGGGGACATCGTCTTCATCTGAGCTCATGTATTTTGCTCCCTATGAGTCAGAATCTTGCTCCTCCTCCATGGACCATAGATAGGAATTGATGTCCCCAAAGATCCTTGGATCTGCAACATAGTGGGAAACATAGCTCTCTCCGTCTGAATCTTACGGAGACATATTGCTTCTAAATCTGCTGCAGAAATAGCTCGAAACAAGAGCAAAGGATTTTGTCGTAATAGGGTGGTCAAAACCTTTGGGAGATTATGTAACGAATTTTTACCGTGGAGAACAAGTATTCTGGGAGAAAACAGAGTCCGGAGGGCACATGAGGTGGCCACAAGCTTGGGAGGCACGCCCAGGGAGTAGGGCGCCCCCAGGCTTGTCGCCTGCTCGTGCGCTTTCCAGACTACTTATTATTTTCCTAATTTTTTAAATATTCCAAAACGGAGTAAACTTGCCTTTAGAGAACTTTTGGAGTCGATTTACTTACCGTATCACATACCTATTCCTTTTCAGGGTTCTGGAGCGTTCTGGAAGGTTTCCTTTATGTACTCCTCTGGTGTTATGGAATGAATAATGTTAGTCTCAACA
Source organism: Thinopyrum elongatum (assembly GCA_011799875.1). NCBI lineage: Eukaryota > Viridiplantae > Streptophyta > Magnoliopsida > Poales > Poaceae > Thinopyrum > Thinopyrum elongatum. The sequence continues at coordinate 279,392,025 of CM022299.1, read as the reverse complement.
TTTATAGGCATACTTGAGATATAATGTTTGATTTTTTACCCATTCACCACCTTCGCATTAGTGCCTTCGGCGTTGTTGATCTTGATGGCACCGAAACGATAAACTTCTTCAATAATCTAAGGCCCTTCCCATTTGGAGAGAAGTTTTCCTGCAAAAAATCTTAAACGAGAATTGTATAGCAAGACTTGGTCACCTACATTAAATTCCCGCTTTTGTATTCTTTTGTCGTACCATCTTTTAACCTTTTCTTTAAACAACTTGGCATTTTCATAGGCTTGGGTTCTCCATTCATCAAGTGAGCTAATGTCAAATAACCTCTTTTCACCGGCAAGTTTGAAATCATAGTTGAGCTCTTTAATTGCCAAATAAGCTTTATGTTCTAATTCAAGAGATAAGTGACATGCTTTTTCCATAAACCATTTTATACGGAGGCATACCCATAGGATTTTTATAAGCAGTTCTATAAGCCCATAATGCATCATCAAGTTTCTTGGACCAATTCTTTCTAGATCTATTAACAGTCTTTTGCAAAATTAATTTTATTTCTCTATTACTTAGCTCTACTTGACCACTAGACTGGGGGTGATATGGAGATGCAATTCTATGGTTAACATCATACTTAGCAAGCAATTTATGGAAAGCACCATGAATGAAGTGTGAACCACCATCAGTCATTAAATATCTAGGTACTCCAAACCTCGGGAAAATAACTTCTTTAAGCATTTTAATAGAAGTGTTGTGATCAGCACTACTAATTGGAATAGCTTCTACCCACTTAGTAACATAATCAACATGTGACGCCCCCAATTCAATCATACACTAATCGTACATGCAAACGTGTACGATCAAGATCAGGGACTCATGGGAAGATATCACAACACAACTCTAGACACAAATAGAATAATACAAGCTTCATATTACAAGCCAGGGTCCTCAAGGGCTCGAATACATCAGCTTGAAACAAACAAGTCAGCGGAAGCAACAATATCTGAGTACATACATAAGTTAAACAAGTCTGCCTTAAGAAGGCTAGCACAAAAGCAACAACGATCGAAAAGGCAAGGCCTCCTGCCTGGGAGCCTCCTAACTACTCCTGGTCGTTGATGGTCTCCACGTTGTAGTAGGCACCCTCGGGGTAGTAGTCGTCGGCGGTGGCATCTGGCTCCTGGGATTCGTCATCTGATCGCAACAATCGGATATGGGGAAAAAAGGGGTAGCAAAGCAACCATGAGTAGTCATCCAAAGTACTCCCAAGACTTACATCAGATCTATACTAAGTATGCACCAGTATCAAAGGAATGGGCTGTATCTATGGACTGAACTGCAGAATGCCAGAAGAAAGGGGAAAAGCCTAGCCTATCAAAGGCTAGCATCTTCAAGCATCTTGCAACATTTAGAAGAGTACAAAATAGCATATTATTAAGCAAGCATGTTGTAGTATTAATGCCCAGAGATCCTTCCTTGACTCCCTGCGAGAAAGCAACCCCGGAGCCATCATATCCACATATCATCTCAAGTATCCAGTTCTAGTTGTAAAGATCAAGATACAACTCAAAGTCGTCCTTTTACTGAGGACACGGCTATTTGAATAGATTAACTTCCCTATAGGGGTGCTCCACATCACCTGATAAGTTCAATCATCTCTGGCCGAACACACTTTCCTGGGTCATGCCTGGCCTCGGAAGATCAACACGTCGTAGCCCTAACTAGGCTCAACAGAGAGGCCAGCACGCCGGTCTACCTCATAAATGCGAACGGGTCATGGGTCAATCATCCTTTGCAATCCTACGCATTGCGAACGCGGCCGGTGTCAGTCCTGGCTACCTCCTTATACAAGGCAGGTGCTTACGCGAGCCACCCGGGTGCGCGTCGCTAAACCGCTGATGTCTGGAGAGCTTCGACTGATACATACGATGTCGGTTGCCCATAAACTTGTCCCGCATGGCGGTTAGTGCGTATAGGTCAACGACCAACTCAGATCAAATACCCAATCTCGTTAGTGACTTGGGAGCGCGCGGTGACGATCAGTACTCCTGTCGCTCCGTCTCAAGGACTTGCGGAAAGGGCCAGACCCAGCCCACTCCAGGGCGGTCTGCCTGCCCGGCCGCGCCTCGTAATTATCTCGCGGGTACCCTCCAGGTCAACCCGACTTCACATCACTCGCGGGTACCCCTCAGGGCTGACCCGATGTCATCATGGTCCCGTGGTAAAGTCAAAGTAACTGTGTGTCCATAACAGCAAAGGGGAATCCGAGGAATCTCCCTCGATGGAATCCACTTGATGTAATCATTAAGGTGAAGTATGAGGAATCACCCTCGAGGTTCACACTAGATGGGTTGGACAACAGATTCGTATCGGGAATGGTGAAGCAGGAATCACCCTCGAAGACCACAACCGATTAGCTACACTACAGAGTTATCAGCAGGAGTGTGTTACGAGGTATCACCCTCGGCACTCGATAGTAGCTCTGCAGAGTCATACAACGAAGGGGGGGGGGGTGATGCGCTGTGTCGGGCCCTGGACATCGATCACGTTGATCGAGTCACCTGGTAATCCAGCGGGGGCAACAAGGAAAACGTGATGGGTCACTGATGGATTACTAACCAACCTATACTAAGCAGTTTAGGATAAGCAGGTAAGATACAAGAGCAGGATACAAAATTAGGCTATGCATCAGAATAGGATCATACGAAAGCAATAGCAAAATCTCATGCAAGCACGAGAGAGAATTGAATGGGCGATATCAGAATGATCAAGGGGGTTTGCTTGCCTGGAAGCTCTGTGGCAAGTGGCTGGACGTCAGAGGCATAGTCGTACCCGGTAGCATCGTCGGTCTCGGCGTCTACCGAAGAGAAGATGGGGAAGAAACAATAAATATAAAGCAATCAAGTGCATCACTAAGCATGACATGGCGATATGCAGGGCTAGGGGTGTTCTAAGGCAGTGTTAAGTGATACAGACGAAGAGGTAAAACAACCGGGGGGATTTTCCCGATGTTTGGCATTTTTCGAACAGATGAAAGGAGGGGGGGCGGTTCCAGGTTCAGCATGCTAGGGGCATGTGACAGATGAACGGATTGCATAAATGTATTCGTTGGATTTTTCTGAGCAACTTTCATATATAAATTATTTTAATCTGAGTTACGGTTTATTTTGTATGATTTTCTCAAGTTTTAATCATTTTCTAAAATTTCTAGAATTTATTTAATTCGAATTAAACAGTAAAGTACTTCTATTACATAGGGCAGATCCAGCCACAGTCAATGACATGTGGGGCAAGTCAGTGCCTAGTCAGCAGTACAGTCAGTGTTGACTGGGTCAAACGTTGACCAGTTAACATGGTCAAGGGGACCCACGTGTCAGTGGCTATTGGTTATTAGATTTTATTTAAAATAGTTTAATTAACTGGGGGCCCACATGTTAGCCTCTAATTAGAGTAAGCTAACTAGGTTAGCTCTTAATCTAAACCGGCCGGGCCCACACGTCAGTGAGCCACGACGACTACTCACATGCACTGTGCACGCCGGCGGTGAGTTACAGGGGGTGGCGGCGAGGCACGAAGCGGCCCGCTCCGGCGATCATACGTCGCGCGGAGGCCATCGTTCAAACCGGTGCTCCGGCGCACATCCACTGGGGCGAGTGGCTGGTCCTGGATGCGGCATACAGGAGGAGCGGCGGCAGCGCATGCGCAAACATGGGGCAAGGCAGAGGGCAGGGGCGCGGGCTGAGCCGCAGCGGCGGGACGCATAGCAGGCAGCTCGCAGAGTGGTGGCGAGCGGCGCGGGGAGCAGCACTGGCAGCAGCAACGTGTAGTCGCAACAACAGCAGCTGGGCCGACGGGCACGCGCACGGGCGCATCGGGTGGACGGGCGCGGCCCTTGGCGCCCGTAGGTGCAGGCGTGCACGTGGACGACCATAGTCGGCTGTGACGGCAGCAGTAGCAAGCTAGTGCTTGGGCTACAGCGAGGGCGCACGGGGTCGCGGTGAGCACGGGCAGGGCGGCCAGAGGGGTGCGGTCGGCGCGCGCGGGTGTTTGGCCGGGCGAACAGGGGCACAGCTGAGGGGAAGGAGGGAGGGGACGGACGCTCACGTCTGTTGCCGAGGAATGGGGCGGCGAGGCGCAATGTGGTTCGTTGGTGGAGCGGGTCGGCGACGACGAGGTGGATGGCGACGCGTCGGGCGTGGCGGCTTCATGCGCCTGGGACGGAGGCGAGTCCAGAGGGGGGAGGAAGGGGATCTGGGTGCGGGGCGAGGCAGAGGGGGAGAGAGGAGTGGGGTGAGTGGAGGGGAGGGGACCGAGGGAGAGGGGCGGTCCTTATCCCCTCGCCCTCGACGCCGGCGAGGTGGCGTGGTGGTGACCGGGCACGCGCCAGCGTGCGCTCGGAGGAATAGGAAGGGGAAGGGGCGACCTAGTGGGGTAGGTGGGCCGGCTGGGCCGGCCTAGGGGGGTTAGGCCCAGGGGGCAGGGGCCTTTTCCATTTTCCTTTTTTTATAGTTTTTGTTTTCATTTTAGTTTTTTTTATTTTTATTTTTATAAAATATAACACTAGCCCCTAAATTAGTATTTATAATTAGGCTACTGCCATAATTAATTTGGTACATTAATTAAATAGTTTGCATTTGTTTATTAACTAAAAAGCATTTAATAATTGTTTTAGCCACTGTTTTATTCATTTAAGGGCATTTAAATACTTTATAAAATATGAGTTTCAACATGGCAAATATCCAAGGATTATTTGCCACCCTTTGAACATTTTTGTTTTCATGTTTGACAAATTTGAATTTTGACTTTAATTTGAATTTGAAATTTGAATTGTGTTTGAGTGCAAGGGAGGATTAGCAACAATAAGAGTGATGACATGGCACCATTAACTTGGGATTACTGTAGCTTAACAAACAGGGTGTTACAATTCTTCTCCACTACAAGAAATCTCGTCCCGAGATTTTGGAGGCAGAAGGAAACAAAGCGGGGTATTGCTCTCGAAGACGATCCTCGCGTTCCCAAGTGGCTTCATCTTCAGAATGGATTGACCACTAGACATTGAGAAACTTGATTGTCTTCTGACGGGTGCGATGTTCAGCTTGGTCGAGAATGCGGACCGGATGCTCTTTATACGAGAGGTCTTGTTGCAACTCTAGCATTTCGTGGTCCACTCTTCGGATAGAGTCTTTGAAGCAGCGGCGGAGCTGTGACACATGAAGACATCATGAACCTGAGAAAGGTTCGACGGCAGGTCCAGTTGATACGTGATGCGGCTTGAAACTGCGTCGGTATTTCCCTAAAGAGGAAGGGATGATGCAATACAGCTACGGTAGGTATTTCCCTCAGTTATGAAACCAAGGTATCAATCCAGTAGGAGAACCAAGCAACACTATGTAAATGGTACCTGCACACAAAGAACAAATCCTCGCAACCCAACGCGTAAGAGGGGTTGTCAATCCCTCCTCGTTAAAAAGATAGATTGGTTTGTATGTGTTTGGATAAATAGATCGGAATAAAACATGAAATAAAAGATGCAAATAAAAAGTGCAGCAAAGTATTTTTGGGTTTTTGGAATAATAGATCTGAAAACAATATGATGAAAGATAGACCCGAGGGCCGTAGAATTCACTAGTGGCTTCTCTCGAGAAAATAGCATACGGTGGGTAGACAAAATACTGTTGGGCAATTGATAGAAGATCAAATAATTATGATGATATCCAAGGCAATGATCAATATATAGGCATCACGTCCAAGATTAGTAGACCAAAACGATTCTGCGTCTACTACTATTACTCCACACATCGGCCGCTATCCAGCATGCATCTAGTGTATTAAGTTCAAGGAGAAATGGAGTAATGCAATAAGAACGATGACATGATGTTGACAAGATCTATTCATTTAGGAATAGATCCCACCTTTTTATCCTTAATAGCAACGATACATGTGTGCCTCGCTACCCCTTCTGTCACTGGGTGAGGACACCGCAAGATCGAACCCATCACAAAGCACCTCTTCCCATGGCAAGAAAAATTGATCTAGTTGGCCTAACTAAACCAAAGATTCGAAGAAGAAATACAAGGCTATAAATAATCATGCATAGAAGAGATCAAAGAAACTCAAATAATATTCATGGATATAGATCTGATCATAAACTCAAACTTCATCGGATCCCAACAAACACATCGCAAAAAGGTTTACATAAAATAGATCTCCAAAAGACCATTGTATTGAGAATCAAAAAGAGAGAAGAAGCCATCTAGCTACTGCCTACGGACCCGTAGGTCTATGGTGGACTACTCACGCGTCATCGGAGAGGCACCAATGAGAACGATGAACCCCTCCGTGATGGTGGTAGATTGGATCTCTAGGTTCTGGAACTTGCGGTGGCTAGAATTGTGTTTCATCTGCTCCCCTAGGGTTTCTAGAATATTTGGGTATTTATAGAGCAAAGAGGCGGTGCAGGAGGCCCTTGTGAGCTCCACAACCCACCAGGGCACGCCTGGGCTCATGGGTGCCCCCTGGTTTCTTGTGGTCCCCGCGGGCCTCCCCTATGGTCCTTCCTTGGCTCCCAAGTTGTCTTCTGGTCCAAAAAAATCTCCAAAAAGTTTCGCTGCATTTGGACTCTGTTTGATAGGGATATTCTGCGAAGTAAAAAACAAGCAAAAAACAGCAACTGGCACTGGGCACTATGTCAATAGGTTACTCCCAAAAAATGATATAAAGTTGCTATAAATGATTGTAAAACATCCAATAATGATAATATAATAGCGTGGAACAAGCAAAAATTATAGATACTTTGGAGACGTATCAATACGCCACTTTTCCACGCCTTTCGAGAATAGTGAAAGGACCAATATAGCGAGGAGCTAGCTTTCCCTTGATTCCAAAACGGTGTGCACCCTTCGTCGATGTGACTCGAAGATAAGCTTTTTCGCCAGGTTGATAGACCATATCTTTGTGATGGCGGTCATACTGACTCTTCTGACAAGACTGAGCAGTCTTCAGATTCTCGTGAATAACACGGACTTGTTCTTCGGCATGTTGAATAATATCCGGACCGAAGAGTGACTGTTCCCCAGTTTCTGACCAATTTAGAGGAGTTCGGCACTTTTGTGCATACAACACTTCGAAGGGGGCCATCTTTAGACTAGCTTGATAGCTATTGTTGTAATAGAACTCATCATATGGGAGAGATTCCTCCCATTTCTTGCCGAAGGAAATTGCACAAGCTCGAAGCATGTCTTCAAGAACTTGGTTGACTCATTCAACTTGTCCCTGCGACTGAGGGTGAAAGGCGGTGCTGAAAGGCAGATGAGTTACCATAGCTTCCTGGAAACTTGCTAAGAATCTTGAAGTGAATAAGCTGCCATGGTCTGAGCTGATTACCAATGGGATACCGTGGAGTGAAATAATTCTGGAAATATAGAGAGCTGCCAGCTGATTAGGAGTGATCGTTTCTTTGACGGCTAGAAAATGTGCAACTTTGGAAAGCCGGTCAATGACGACAAGAATAACATCATTACCTTTCTGCAATTTGGGAAATCTAGTGACAAAGTCTATTTCAACATGGTCCCATTTCCATTCAGGAATAGTAATAGGTTGTAGAGTTCCAGCAGGCCTTTGATGTTCTTCTTTGATTCGACGACAAACGTCACACTCAACAACATAGCGAGCATTGGCTTGCTTCATAATTGGCCACCAGAATCTCTGACGGATGTCTTGGTACATCTTTGTACTACCTGGATGAATAGACAGAGGTGTATCATGAGCTTCTTTCATCACCTTCTGAGTCATATCCAGGTTCTTCTCCTTACTTGGAACCACTAAGCGACCTTTGAAGAACAAAGCGCCATCATTCACTACAAAAAAAAAACCACTTTCGTGATGATACGTGTTTGTCATGGTAGGTCATGTTTTCTGTCATGCATGTACATCCACGACGATTTTATGACAGAATCAAGATAGTCATACCTGTGCTATCGTAGAAGTGTTCCATGACTATACCAAAATTATCATCACAGAAGTGTCCACTTCCATGACGATAAATGGCGCGTCATGGAAGTGCTTTCGTCAAAGGTAACCGACAGGTGGCATCCACCGTAACGGGTCACCGTTAAGCTATCGGGTTCCAGTTTGGATCCAATAACCCATTAACAGCCCGGACCAATGGGGATTTTCCATGTGTAAAATTCTCAATGGCCAGAGGAACCACGTGTCGGCTCAATGTTGGGACAGATGTCATCCACTCATTGGACGGGAGGTGCCTATGATACATCGACACGTGGCACAACCCAATAGAGGCCCATTCAGGTGAAAAGGTCGGACCGTTTGACTTGGTCAAAAGGTAGCGGCCCCCGGAAAGCCTGTTAAGGGCCTGTTCGCATATAGCCCATTTACAACCCGCTAACTCACGGCCCGTTATGGCCTATCCGAATTGGGCCCAGTAGCGTCATCTGGGCCGTCCAATATGATTCCATCCCATTGTAACTTCCGGCCCAGGTATGGCCCATGAGGTCTTTCAGCCCATACGAGGCCCTTTGTAACTCTGGGCCCATTAAAGGCCCATGGTGAAACTGGCCCATAATGAACAGTGTATCGCTTTACACCCATTAGCGGCCCATTATTCCGTTGGGCCGTTTCCAGCCCGTGTTAACTTTCAGCCTTCTAAGGGCCCATTTATTCTTGGGCTCATTTCCATCTTTCGGTTACTTACGGCCCGTTACTGGCCTGTTTCGCTTGTGGGCCAAATTCAGCCCGTGGTTATAGTCGGCCCGTTAACCCATTGGGCTGTTTTCATAGCGTCATCAAATATGACCCATTAACAACCCGCGATGCCTGTCGATAGAATTAAGCCCGTTATACATTTCGGCCTATTAATGACCCGTTATGGTCGGGCCATAAACAGACGATTTCCACTCTAGCCCATTTACGACCCATTTTGTGGACCGTTATTTGACCACAAATAGTATGGCCCATGTTTGGCCAATCGATCATAAGACCCGTAGAACGCCCATTGACTATACGGCCCATAGAAGGCCCATTGATCCTACGGCCCGTAGGAGTCCCATGGTCACTATAGCAGGTAGCAGGACCATGGTTACAACGGTCCGTATGTTGCCCATGGTTATTGTGACCTACTTATAAAAAATAGGTTATTGTAGCCACTAGAAAAATGCAGAAAAAGAATTGCAGTGACTACAAGCAAACAACTAAGCAAGACAATAAGGGAATAAATAAGGAAGCAACTAACGCTAGGCTATTACGGCTATTACACATATTACATCCACTGGGCATCAAACTTCACCACTAGTGCAAATATAGGGAACAAAGCAGCATATTACATACACTGGCCGTCTAAATTGGCCAACAGTGCAAATAAACGCGGCAGCAAAACTAGTCCATAACTGAAACAACTTCAGAAGAGCTCAATAAACATTATCCTAGGTATCCACCATGCTGGCAATAACCTTAGCAAGCTTATTAGCTTTCTCCTGTTTGGCGCTAAAATCCTCCACGCTTGCTGTTGCACCAGAAAGTATGCATCTGAATTCTCAAGTGACTTCTGCAGTCCTTCGGCTTCTTGTCGCAGCTCAGCTGATCGATGTCTTTCATCTTGTAGTTGAGACTCAAGAAACCGAACTGATTCACACAGTGAGTTCGAAGAGCTTGTGCCAGCGGTAGTGGCCAGTAACTCGAACACTACACCAAGACAGGACTTTGGGGTTGTCTCACTGTCTTCAAGATAGTTTTCCTTAGCTGTTTTATCAGCTTTGTTGGAGACCAAGAAGGATGTCTCACTATCCTGAACCTTATCTGCATTACTTCCTTTACCATTGCTTAATAAGGTACTCTTCCCCAATATTCTGTCAGCATTCTAAAAGAAGAAACAAGCAGACACATAATAGGTTTAGCATGTAGTATATGAAACTCATTTCGGTGAACCAGTTCAGTAGTAAGGTGGACAGGATTAAACTACCAAGTCTTCTATTGCCAAGTAGTACATAATAAAAGCATCAAACAAACATATATCTATGTCCTATGGTCACTGCATTGTCTTGCCAAACCAAAATAGAGACACGGTTCAAATCATATCAGTTCAAGACAAAGTAGCATTGAAAGAATACAAGTGTGGGAAACTACACGACACAACAAGATTTCATATGGGTGCCACGGGTATACATGTACAACAACACTATTGGCTCCATTGTGATGCTAGTAATGTGAATGATATGAGAAGTCAACTGTATGCACAATTGAAATTGAAATCAACAGAGCAATTTAGAAGAGCAAACCTGTTAAAGAAACATGCTTAAACATACCTGTTGTGCCATTGAAGTTTCGATTGGATCCTTCAATTTAAAAATAAGTTTGTATGAGTAAATACTTTTCCAAACTCTTTTGTCCATGTTTTGGACTCTAATTTGCATGATTTGAATGTAACTAACCCGGACGGACGCTGTTTTCTGCAGAATTGCCTTGGTGTAATTTTTGTGCAGAAATAAAAGTTCTCAGAATGACCTGAAACTTTACGAAGAATATTTTTGGAACAAATAAAAAATATTGGCGAAAGAATCAACCAGAGGGGACCCACCAGCTGTCCACAAGGGTGGAGGGTGCGCCCCCTGCCTTGTGGGTCCCCTCGACCCCCACCGACCTCAACTCCAACTCTATATATTCACTTTCGAGGAGAAAAACATTAGAGAGAAGGATTCATCATGTTTTATGATACGGAGCCGCTGTCACCTCCTGTTCTTCATCGGGAGGGCAGATCTGGAGTCTGTTCGGGGCTCCGAAGAGGGGAAATCGTCGCCATCATCATCACCAACCTTCCTCCATCACCAATTTCATGATGCTTACCGCCATGCATGAGTAATTCCATCGTAGGCTTGCTAGACGGTGATGGGTTGGATGAGATCTATCATGTAATCGAGTTAGTTTTGTTAGGGTTTGATCCCTAGTATCCACTATGTTCTGAGATTGATGTTGCTATGACTTTGCTATGCTTAATTCTTGTCACTAGGGCCCGAGTGCCATGATTTCAGATCTGAACCTATTATGTTTTCATGAATATATTTGTGTTCTTTATCCTATCTTGCAAGTTGTAGACACCTATTACATGTTATGATCCGCATACCCCAAGGTGACAATCATTGGGATTCTTTCCTGTGATTACCGTAGTTTGAGGAGTTCATGTATTCACTAAGTGCTAATGCTTTGGTCCCGTTCTCTATTAAAAGGAGGCCTTAATATCCCTTAGTTTCCATTAGGACCCCGCTGCCATGGGAGGGTAGGACAAAAGATGTCATGAAAGTTCTTTTCCATAAGCACGTATGACTATATTCGGAATACATGCCTACATTATATTGATGAATTGGAGCTAGTTCTGTGTCACCCTAGGTTATAACTGTTGCATGATGAATGCCATCCGACATAATTATCCATCATTGATCCATTTCCTACGAGCTTTTCACATATTGATCTTTGCTACGTTACTTTGCCGTTGCCACTGTTACAATTGCTACAAAACTGCTACTGTTACTTTTGCCTCCGTTACCATTACTTCCATACTACTTTGCTACTAAATATTTTGCTGCAGATATTAAGTCTTTCAGGTGTGGTTGAATTGAAAACTCAGCTGCTAATACTTGAGAATATTCTTTGGCTCCCCTTGTGTCAAATCAATAAATTTGGGTTGAATACTATACCCTCGAAAACTGTTGCGATCCCCTATACTTGTGGGTTATCAAGACCTTTTTCTGGTGCCGTTGCCGGGGAGCATAGCTCTATTCTCTGGGTCACTTGGGATTTATATCTGTTAATCACTATGAGGAATTTGAAAGATACTAGAACCAAGATTTTTCCCTCTACTACGAGGGGAGGTAAGGAACTGCCATCTAGCTCTGCACTTGATTCATCTTCTGTTTTGAGTAAGCTTGCGACACCTACACCTGCTATTGATTCTGATATGTTGCATGTTATTGATGATGCTACTTCTGCTATGAATGATGCTTATGATGCTAGTACTTTGCTTGATAAAACTGTGCCACTGGGTGAATTACTTGATGAACATCTTGCTAGAGTTAGAACTATTGATTATGCTGAAGATGATGATATTTCTGAAACTGATGAAATTATTGAAACTGAAAACTTTGAAACACCTGATAAGACTAGCTCTCTTTGATATGAACTTCCTGTTATGCCTGAGGGTTATGTTATGGATGGAGAGGTAGCTAGGGACTTTCTTGCTTGTAAGGATAGAGATGATCTTAAGAAATTATTATGCAAGTGGAAAGAAAAATCTTTGAATGCTAGAATGCAATATGATCCTAAGTTTGCTGCTTCACCTATCTTTGTTACTGATAAGGATTATGAATTCTCTGTCAATCCTGAGTTAATTACTTTGGTTGAATCTGATCCTTTCCATGGTTATGAATCTGAAACTGTTGTGGCACATCTTACTAAATTGAATGATATAGCCACCCTATTTGTGCATGAGGAAAAAATTCGCTATCACTATATTCTTAAGTTGTTTCCTTTCTCATTAAAGGGTGATGCTAAGTTATGGTTTAATTCTCTTGCTCCTGGTTGTGTGCATAGTCCCCAGGATATGATTTACTACTTCTCTGAAAAATATTTCCCTGCTCATAAGAAACAAGCTGCTTTAAAGGAAATATTTAACTTTGTGCAAATTGAAGAAGAGAGTCTTCCACAAGCTTGGAGGAGGATTCTCCAATTACTTAATGCTTTTCCTGATCATCCTCTCAAGAAAAATGAAATACTTGATATCTTTTATAATGGACTAACTGATGCTTCTAGGGACCACCTAGATAGTTGTGCTGGTTGTGTTTTCAGGGAATGAACTGTTGAGCAAGCTAAATTGCTATTGAATAATATATTATATTGAGTAATGATAATGATTGGACACTTCCTGAACCAACTCCTAAGCCAACTCCGAAGAAAAGAGGTATTCTATTTCTTAGTCCTGAAGATATGTAAGAGGCAAAGAAATCTATGAAAGAAAAAGGTATTAAAGCTGAAGACGTTAAGAATTTACCACCTATTGAAGAGATACATGGTCTTGATCACCCGACACAGGTAGTAGAGGTAAATTCTCTCTATAGATTTGATGAAGGTGATATCCCTTATAATAAGTCTGCTAGTCAATGCTTGGATGAGTTTGATAATTTTATTGTTAAACAAGAAAACTTCAATGCTTATGTTAGTAGACAATTGAAACGTAATGCTTACATGCTCGAATGCTTGGGTGATTATATGAGTAGAACTGTTAGTGATCTTAAGATTATTAGTAAGCATGCTTCCATGGTTAAAACTCAAGTAGAACAAGTACTTAAGGCACAAGATGATTTGCTCAATGAGTTGAATAGTAAGAACAATGATAATGCTGTCAGGGTTATGACTAGAGGTGGCAAAATGACTCAGGAACCTTTGTATCCTGAAGGCTATCCTAAGAGAATTGAGCAAGATTCTCAGAGAATTAATACTGATGCACCTAGTCCTCCTAGTAATAAAAAGAAAAAGAAAACTGATAGGACTTGGCATGCTTCTAGTGAACCTATTATAGATACACCTGAGAATCCAAATGACATTTCTATTTCTGATGCTGAGACACAATCTGGTGATGAACATGAACCTAGTGATAATGTTAATGATGTTGTTCATGTTGATGCTCAACCTAGTAATGATAATGATGTGTAGATTGAACCTGCTGTTGATCTTGATAACCCACAATCTAAGAATAAACGTTATGATAAGAGAGACTTTGTTGCTAGGAAGCACAGTAAAGAAAGGGAACCATGGGTGCAGAAACCCATGCCCTTTCCCCCTAAACCATCCAAGAAAAAGGATGATGAGGATTTTGAGCGCTTTGTTGAAATGCTTAGACCTGTCTTTTTGCGTATGCGTTTGACTGATATTCTGAAAATGTCTCCTTATGCCAAGTATATGAAAGATATTGTTACAAATAAAAGAAAGATACCAAAAGCTGAAATTTCCACCATGCTTGCTAATTATACTTTTAAGGGTGGAATACCAAAGAAACTAGGAGATCCAGGAATACCAACGATACCATGCTCCATTACAAGAAACTATGTTAAAACTGCTTTATGTGATATGGGAGCCGGTGTTAGTGTTATGCCTTTCTCTTTGTATCGTAGACTTGAATTGAATAAGTTGACACCTACTGAAATCTCTTTTCAAATGGCTGATAAATCAACTACTATACCCATCGGTATTTGTGAGGATGTGCTTGTTGTGGTTGCAAACGTTACTATCCTAACGGACTTTGTTATTCTTGATATTCCCGAGGATGATAGTATGTCGATCATCCTTGGTAAACCCTTTTTGAATACTGCAGGGGCTGTTATTGATTGCAACAAGGGTAATGTCACTTTTCATGCAAATGGTAATGAGCATATGGTACACTTTCCAAAGAAACAACCTCAAGTTCATAGTATCAATTCTATTGGAAAAATATCAACTATTACTATTGAAGGTTTTGAATTCCCTCTCCCTACTGTCAAGAAGAAATATGATATTCTTATTGTTGGGGACATGCATATCCCCATTGAGGTAACCTAGTGTTATTCAAAAATTCTCCGGTTTCATGTTATTCGAAAGAAGTTTGTTAATAAGACTTGATCAACCTTGTTAATGGATTCCTTTTGATGAGCATGAGGTGGATGAATTTAGAAAGCACAACTTTCTGTACCTACTTTTTTACTTTCTGTTATTTAGAATATATAAACCAAAAATAGTATTATCCGTTTGTTTTCTGATTTATCCGTGCAATAAAAAATGTCCCGAAAATAAAAGTTCTCCAAATGCGCTGAAAATTTAGTATGATTTTTTATAGAATATTTTAGAATTTCTGGCACTGAAAATGCACCTGGGGCTGCACCAGTGGACCACAAGGGTGGAGGACGTGCCCTACCCCCTGGGTGCACCCCCTGCCTTGTGGGTCCCATGTGGGTCCCTCTCACTTATTCTAGCACCCATCCACTTCGTCTTCCTCCAGAAAAAAATCATCCCGTTGCTCAAACCCGTGTTCTAGCTCATCTTGCTGCCATTTTCGATCTCCTTGTGCAAAGCTCCATTTGCAAAACTGTTTTGGGGGATTATTCTTCGGTATGTGACTCCTCCAATGGTCCAATTAGTTTTTGTTCTAGTGCTTTATATATTGCAAATTTTTGCTGCTGTGGTGACCTTGTTCTTGAGCTTGCATGTCAAATTAATATGGTCCAAAATAGTTTTGATGCATGATATAGCCTCTAGACACTTGTAGGAGTAGTTGCTATCAATCTTATTGAGTTTGGTTCACTTTTATTTTGAGTCACTAAAAATTTCAGAAATTTTTCAGAGGAAGAAAAATGTTTAGGAAAATATACCAAGGTGGTTCCTCGAGGAAGCAAGCCCCAAGGCTCGCGATACGTGAGCCGGACCTTGAACCACCAAGAGAAGCTCTAGTGCGGCCTTGCGAGTGGCCGTTGGATCAATTCATGGTTTATGCAGGTTTCAAGGATGAATTTGATGCATATGTGCAAAATGCTGGCCTTGAGGACTTCGTGTCAGATAAGTGCCTGCAATACTATCACCTCACTGATTCATTTGTGCGAAGATTTAAGTTTACATCCCAATGCAATACTCACTCTATCCTGTTCGATCTTTATGATAAATCATATACCATGGACCTAGAAGATTTTAATGAAGCATGTAAAATTCCACAGTGGGGCATTCATAGTGAACCTCGCAAAACTGAATACAATGATTTCCTTTCTAGCATCACTGTAGGAGAAACTAGAAATATTACACAAGTTACCATGGGGAGCATTTACTTTCCTGCCATACATTATTTTGCTCTCTTTATTGGTAGATGCATTAATGGTAAACATGATCATAGCCACCTTTGTGCATCGGATCTTAGTGTCCTCAAGTGTGCGGTAACGGGTGACAAACGATATAACTTGGGGGCTATTATTGCAAGGAGGTTACATAATAATGCTAAAGATGGAGATTTCTTCGATGGGATTTATGCCACCCGTTTAGCTAACTATCTCGGGGTACCCATAAGGGGGGATGACATTGAGTTACCACCTGCTTTCCTTGATTATAATGTTATGGTACGCTACTAGTTTCTTGAGAGGAACAAACAGTCCCTCTTGTACCGACTAATCTTTGACAGGCAGCGTGCTGTCTATATTACCCTTCCTGCTCTTGCCTTCTTTAACTTTCAGGAAAAAGGGAGATATTTTATAACTAGAGAGGAGGCAAACGAGTATGAGAGTGAGGTGGAGGCTGCTCGCCTCCATGCTGCATCCCTTCAGGCAGTAGCTGCTGCATCCCAGTACAACCCCGACTATAACTTTGGATATCCGCCAGGCCAGCCGTGGCCGTAGACCAACTTAGGCCAAAAGCCTAAGCTTGGGGGAGTATGTATTTCTCACCGACATTACATTCATGTTCACACACTCATTCCAGTTGTCGGTGTTCATACTTTTTCATTGTATTATCCATGTTAGTTTATTTCTTTTTCTCACTTTCTTCTTGTGTGTTTGAAAAACTTTGAGAAAATCCAAAAAAATTAGTTGTAGTTTCTTTTTAGTTTCCTTTTCATGTTTAATTAGTAGTACTATTAAAAGAAAACCCAAAAAGATATCTCGTTCTTCTTTTGCTTGTTGGGAGCTTTCCCGTGTAAATAGTTTTTCTCGTTCTTGTTTTACTTTCTTCAGAAAAACAAAAGGTCCAAAAACATTTCAGTGTGTTTCTTTGAATTTCTTTCTTCATTTCTTCGGGTCGAGAGGAGAAGACCACGATGAAAATGTTGAGTGGCTCTCATATGCATTATTGTTGATCTAACAAAGAGCCCATATTACCTTGTCTTCTCCTTTGAATAAATGTTTGCAGATTCTAGCTTAGTCCAATGCACGTGCACTATTATTATTATCCATACCGTTCGATCGTGCAAGTGAAAGGCAATAATGACGATATATGATGAAATGATTGATATGAGGAAAAGCTGGTATGAACTCGACCTATCTTGTTTTTGTAAATATGATTAGTTTATCGTTCTTGATTCAGCCCATTATGAATGAAACATGTTTGCAATGACAATTAGAGATTATAGTTACTCATGCCATGCTTAATCAGCTAGGAGTTTATAATGGTTTACCTTGCGTGCCAACATGCTTTTAAAATGGTTGTGATGTAGTATGATAGGATGGTATCCTCCTTTGAATGATTCGAGTGGCTTGACTTGGCACATGTTCACGCATGTAGTTGAAACAAAATCAACATAGCCTCCACGATATTTATGTTCATGGTGATTTATATCCTACTCATGCTTGCACTCAATGTTGGTTAATCTCAATGCATGTTTATGACTGTTGTCGCTCTCTAGTTGGTCGCTCCTCAATCTTTTACTAGCCTTCACTTGTACTAAGCGGGAATACTGCTTGTGCATCCACTTCCATAAACCCAAAGTTGTTCCATATGAGTCCACCATACCTACCTATATGCGGTATTTACTTGCCATTCCAAGTAAATTTGCATGTGCCAAACTCTAAACCTTCAAATAATAATCTGTTTTGTATGCCTGAATCGCTCATGTAGCGACTGGGGGCTGTCAGTATCTTCCATGCTAGGTGGGTTATTCTCACGATGAGTGTTGATTCACTTATCATTCACGAGAAAGTGGCTGGTAATCGGGATCCCTAGTTCCATGCTCAAATCAAATCAAAATATAATATCAAACAAAACTCCCCCAAGACTGTTGTTGGTATGGACGGTAGCCGTTGTTTTGGACCAGCCGTGGAGTGTGCTTGTTGGTGGAGGGGGAGTAAAAACTTTACCATTCTGTTTGGGAACTGCCTATAATGTATCTAGCATGGAAGATACCGAGATCTCTTGGTTGTTATGTTGACAATGAATGCATACCGCTCAAAATTATATTAATCTCTGTTTCAAAAAGCTCGAGCTCTGGCACCTCTACAAATCCCTGCTTCCCTCTGCGAAGGGCCTATCTATTTACTTTTATTGTTGAGTCATCATCCTCTTATAAAAAGCACCAGTTAGAGAGCACCACTGTCATTTGTATGCGTTGTTATTAATTGATATTGAGTATGACTGCGACTGGATCTCTTTTACCATGAATTACAATGTCTAGTTAGTCCTTGATCTTCAGGGGTGCTCTGCATTTATGTTTTGCGGTCTCAGAAAGGGCTAGCGAGATACCATTCTGTTATATCATATCACGATTGTTTTGAAAAAGTGTTGTCATCCGAGATTTATTATTATTGCTCGCTAGTTGATTATGCCATTGATATGAGTAAATGTGAGACCTAAGTATTATTGTGAATATCGTTAGTTCATAATCTTTGCTGAAAACTTGAATGCTGGCTTTACATATTTGCAACAACAAGATCAAACAGAGTTTGTAAAAGTTTTTCATTATCACTTTCAGTTTGTTAACTGAATTGCTTGAGGACAAGCAATGGGTTAAGCTTGGGGGAGTTCATACATCTCCGTCGTATCTACTTTTCCAAACTCTTTTACCCTTGTTTTGGAGTCTAATTTGCATGATTTGAATGGAACTAACCCAAACTGACACTGTTTTTGCATAATTGCCTTGGTGTTATTTTTGTGCAGAAATAAAAGTTCTCGGAATACCCTGAAACTTTACGGAGAATATTTTTGGAATAAATAAAAAATATTGGCGAAAGAATCAACCAGAGGGACCCACCAACTATCCACAAGGGTGGAGGGCGCGCCCCCCTGCCTTGTGGGTCCCCTGGACGTCCACCGACCTCAACTCCAACTCTATATATTCACTTTCAGGGAGAAAAAATCAGGGAGAAGGATTCATCGCGTTTTACGATACGGAGCCGCCGTCACCTCCTGTTCTTCATCGGGAGGGCAGACCTGGAGTCTGTTCGGGGCTCCGGAGAGGGCAAATCATCGCCATCATCATCACCAACCTTCCTCCATCACCAATTTCATGATGCTCACCGCCATGCGTGAGTAATTCCATTGTAGGCTTGCTGGATGGTGATGGGTTGGATGAGATCTATCATGTAATCAAGTTAGTTTTGTTAGGGTTTGATCCCTAGTATCCACTATGTTCTGAGATTGATGTTGCTATGACTTTGCTATGCTTAATGCTTGTCACTAGGGCCCGATTGCCATGATTTCAGATCTGAACCTATTATGTTTTCATGAATATATTTGTGTTCTTTATCCTATCTTGCAAGTTGTAGACACCTATTACATGTTATGATCCACATACCCCAAGGTGACAATAATTGGGATTCTTTCCGGTGATTACCATAGTTTGAGGAGTTCATGTATTCACTAAGTGCTAATGCTTTGGTCCGGTTCTCTATTAAAAGGAGGCCTTATATCCCTTAGTTTCCATTAGGACCCCGCTGCAACGGGAGGGTAGGACAAAAGATGTCATGCAAGTTCTTTTCCATAAGCACGTATGACTATATTCGGAATACATGCCTACATTATATTGATGAATTGGAGCTAGTTCTGTGTCACCCTAGGTTATAACTGTTGCATGATGAATGCCATCTGACATAATTATCCATCATTGATCCATTGCCTACGAGCTTTTCACATATTGATCTTTGCTACGTTACTTTGCCGTTGCCACTGTTACAATTGCTACAAAATTGCTACTGTTACTTTTGCCTCCGTTACCGTTACTTCCATACTACTTTGCTGCAGATATTAAGTCTTTCAGGTGTGGTTGAATTGACAACTCAGCTGCTAATACTTGAGAATATTCTTTAGCTCCCCTTGTATTAATAAATTTGGGTTGAATACTCTACCCTAAAAAACTGTTGCGATCCCCTATACTTGTGGGTTATCAATACAGTGATACAAGAGCAAATCAGTATGCACAATAGCAATGGAATCTTAAATGAGAACAATTGTTCTTCAGGTTTAAGCACTTGTTCTACACGAACAGAGTACAGTAAGACGCAGGCATATAGTACTTAAAAATAAAAAATGAGCTCATAGAGCTTACCACATTCTTGGTTCGGGGCCAGTACAGAACAAGGTGTTCCCAGTCATCGTCCCGTAAATGTGTCTCAGGAGAATGTAAGGGAATTTGACGAGTTTCTTTGCCAGTGAAGTACGTTTTCTTTAGGTAATTCCAATACTGTCACCAAGCATTCTTGAAGATAGCAGAGGTATTAGCACAGGTTACCTAATCCTGAGTTTCCAAATTGGTCCTTCTCTATAGAAAAAAATGGGAACATTTACTGTATTATAACCAGTATGGAGGTAGAATGTATGGGATAAAGCAAAGTAATTGCCATGAATAACATTACTTACACATAACTCCTGGACGAACACCTGCAACTGGCATTTTCCTTCATCTTAAGTATAATATTACCATGATGGGAAGATACGCACATAGGATTTAACAACATCAAATGCGATAGATGCTAAACTACGAATGGCTGGTTGTGCTTCGTCCACAGGAATAGGTGTACTAACTGGTGAAGTTGGGGTTCGCCGTGGTAGTACTGGCGCTTTGGGCATTGGAGCTGCCTTACTAACTGCTCTTATTTGGGAGCTCTGTGGTGGAGATGGTGCTGTGTCAACTGGAACTGGGTTACTATCTGATGGGGTTGGGGTTAGATTGGGTGAAGCTGGTTCTCTGTCCATCGCACCAGGGGTGCAATCTGCGAGAGTCTGGGTTATGTGTGGTAGGGCTGGTTCTCGTGCATGTACAACCGGGGTGCTATCTCCACCAAGAGGTAGCACTGTTTTATTTGAAGACCGTGTTTTTACTCCGCTAGGTACTGCTATAACCCGCTCCAATTCAAATGGCTGATAAACAAGAAACGTAGTTGAATGTACAGACCTTGTATGAGAGACAGATGCAATAGATAGTGTGGAAAAAAGAGGGCATGAAATAGGTCACAAGTATATTGTTTAACTAAAAAGGATAGCATGACATAATTTCACATATATGATGTCTATCTAAACTAGATAGCATATCATGACACAATTCAAAGATAGGATGACTAACTAAACAGGATGGCATGAGATAATTATATGATGTCTTTAGTAAACAAGTTCGCATAACATAATTCACATACATGTTATCTAAGTAATCAGGATCGCAAGATATAATTCACATATGTGATTTATATACTAAGCAGAGGGCATTCGCATATATGATGTCTGAACTAAGAACATGGTGTTGAATATTGTGTATATGATGTCTAAACTATGCAATGCAAGACACCATATGCATCATATGAGCAGTATAACCGTGCCAAGTTAGAGCATACACCTTGGTGGGGGAATAGGACTGGTCATCTGTCTCTGAATCCATCTCTGAGGAGCTATCGGGGCCCAGCAAGAGACCTGCTTCGACAGGTAGCACATTCTGCTCTGAAGACCTTGTTTTCACTCCAGATTTTTCCATCACCCACTCAAATGGCTGATTCATAGGAAGAGGAGTTGAATGTACAAACATTGTCGACAAATGGAAATGTAATGAAGAAAAGGATTGGCAAGATAACGTTCAAATATATGATGCCTGGTTAAATAGGATGGCATTGCATATTTCACATATATTATGGCTGGCTAAAAGAGATGAGATTGCATAATTCACATATATGATATAGAAACTAAACATGTGGCATTACATAACATGTCTAAACTAAGCAGATGACATATATGATGTCAAAAGTAGGCACTGCAAGGCAACATATGCATGATATGACCAACATCATCATGCCAAGTTAGAGCAAACACCTCGGGGGGTAAATAGGAGTGGTCAGCTCCGTCTGAATCTGCCTCAGAATAAATATCTTCCTCTGAATTACAACCTAGAGGGGGGGGGGGGGAAGGGTTTGCCATTGCACCCACCATGGAGCGATGTCTGCATGCCATTGTATTGCCACGCAAAACTCTTCTCCTTTTCTCTACATGTTCAGCATGACTGTGTACAATATCTGACTTGCATACGAAAAAATATAGTGAGATTACGTAAGGAGAGCATGCAGAAATCTAGAGTAATGGTAACAACCAGTGGATAGATCCAAAAATAATGATAGCAGGCTAATGATAGCTTTAATTTAATAAAAAGATAGATGGTGATTGCCTTACTGTTTGTTTCCCACCCAAGATGAACAACATAGGCATACCCTAGGTGAACCAGATAATAGACATAGATACTATTCATTGTTGCCTTGATATGTGCCCCACAAGCATTTTAAAACTCAAGTTTGAACATTAATTTGGACCTAACTTGGAGTCTTAGAGGTGAACAGGATGATAAAGTAGCAGGTAATATTAAGCAATGTATAACATAAGCAGAAACAAAAGAGTGCGACCTCTCTTGTGGACCCATGTACTCCTCAGGTTCATCTGCTGAGTCGATGATGGTGATGCAGTTGCGGTGGGTGCCGGTGGCAGGGAAGGAGATCTGAGGCGGCGAAAGATGGTCAGGAGTCGTGATGTCTGGTATGGTGGACGCTTCTATCGATGGAGCAGCTCAAGTGAGGTGGACGACGTCGCGGCAGGAGCAGGACAAACCATATAAAGTTTTCTTCGACACCTATCTTTAACTGAAGTGATTATGTAAGGGCTCCTTTGGCTTGGAGGATTCTAAAAACGCAGGGATCAGAAAAACACTGGAATAGGATAGGAATGCACGTGGGAAATAGAGCATTTGTAAACACAGGATTTCTGTCAACTTGGGTGTTTGGTTCACAGGAATTGGAAGAGCAGAGGAATGCAAAGAAACATGGCCAAATTAAAGTGAAACCATATGAAAGTGTGTATAGTTAGAATGTTATCCTGCCACTAATGCACTTAGTCTTGTTTTCATGCATAGGATTTTGAAAAGTAGGTCCAGGTGGATGTTTTGCTCCATTCCTTTCAACGAAATGCATGAATAATTGAATAGTAGAGTACCATAGGAAAATTTCCTATTGCTATGTTTTTCCTTCACTTTTTACTTTGAACCAAAATAGCCCTAATGGATCAACATGAATGTAGAGTAATAAGTGATGTGACAAGTGTGCAACCTATTTGGCGTAGCCGTGTCGACCTCAACATCATTGGGTTGGTCGCTGAAGAAGTTGAGATAGAGGTGGCTGTCGGAGGTGTGGAGGAAGATCTGAGGCGTCTGTAGACGGCGTCCTGGGTACTGCTCTGTTGTGATGGATGGTTCCGTCATTGGAGCAGCTCCGGCGAGCCGTAAGACGTCGAGGCTAAAGCAGTACAAGACAGACATCGTTAATCTCAAGTGGGATTCTAATAGCATCTCCAATAGATGATGTAAAATACATTACCAAAAAGTGATAGATGTAAAATTTACATCACCAAAAAACACCTGACTATAACAGATGAGGTAAAAACTGTTGACTCTGAACTTAACTGTCGAAACTGAAATTTACTGTGGAATCTGAATGTTACTGTCTAAACTGAACACACTGGTAGAAGAGAGGCACTTCAAATGTAGTTTAGGCCGCTTGAGCACTAGTAGTAGAGAAACAGTGATCTAAATCAGCGGGCGATCGATAAGGAGCACAGTAGTAGATAGCAGCCGGAGCAGCAGCGCCTGGAGGAGCAGCATGAACTAGAGCGAGAGCAGTAACTCGTGTAGCTACAGCAGCATGTGTACTAGCATCAGCAGCGCGGGCGAGAGCAAGAGCAGAGCAGCAACACGAGCGAGGGGAAGAGCAGAGCAGTAGCGCAAGCGAGAGACGGAGCAGCAGCAGCGCGAGCGAGTGAGAGCAGGAGCAGCACAAGCAAGCGAGCAAGGGCCGGAGCAGGAACAGCAGCAGATCCGGCTGGTATGGACGCCACCGCCGAGGGAGCCTTGCACTGGGGGAGAGCCGCCATGGAGATGTCGCCGGTGGCGCCAGCTTTGAGGTAGCCGCGCCTTGGGGGTGCGAGATCTAGCACCATCGGCGCCGGGAGGTCGAGTTAAGGAGAAGGTGCAATGCGATGAGTGTACAACCTCTTTGGTGACACCGAGTAGGCCTCGGCTTCGTCCGAGGAGTTGGTGAGGATGCTTCAATTCTGGTGGAGCAGGTTAAGGCGGCACTGTGGGGATGGAGCAGCCACGATAGACGAGGCGATCGTCGGAGCAGCTCCTTGGAGGTGGAGGACGGGGCGGCTGAACTGGCGGGACGACGAGATCGACGATGGATCCTCATCCGGGGAGGTGGATGAGGGACGTCAAGTTGTTGCGGTGGACAACGTCGTCAGGGAAGAGGCTCCGGCTGGGCAGCGGTGGGGTGACAGACGGAGGAGGGTGGGGTTTCGCAGCTGGAGCAGAGAGGTTATGGCGGCCTGGGATTTCGAATGGCGAAAAGGAGGTGATGGGAGGGGGGAACCATGACTTAGGGACGTGCTTGTCCAAAATGTAGGGTGTTTTACAAAAGTACCCCCACCGATTTGTACTAGCGACCCTTTCGGCTCAGGGTTAGAAGGGGGATTTCGCGTGTCGGGATTTGGCAGCTGGAGGGAGTTTTCACGCGCATTGTAATATCGGGATAGCAAGGCGTGGGTTGTGAAGGCGTGAGTTTTGGGAGCACGATATCTGAATTTTTGGGATAACAAGGCACGGGTTGAAATTTAGGGACAAGTCTAACGTGTAATAATGTATGTACCAAATCAATTCGCACTTCCCTCAACGAAAAAAATAAAAAATAAAACTATTCACACCACACAAAGAGAGAGTCTTGTCTCCTTTTACTGTACAAATGCTATTCAAAGCTATGAATCCATGTTATGTCCAATTAAATTTTTTCGCTGGCTGTATAATGCATGTAACCTACTCATACGAACATTTTAGTGCATTCCAAATGTCTATACTACTGCTGTAATTCGAACTAAATTTGAATCCGTTCCCTATTTGAATAAGAATCTACAATCATGATTGTTGCCAAGTTAAACCATCATTTGTATATTGTCTTAACAACACACCACATGATTACTATAGAGTTAAATATGAACTATGTGTACTATATATATGAACTTGAATTCAAATTTTTGAATACACTTGATGTTGATTCCAAATAATAGTACAATTGATGTACTAGCTAGATCTTCATAATATAAACCATGTTTCATACGTACACTGTGTTTATCATACAAAGTATAGTGCCCCGCCCCCAACATTATGACAAGTATTCAGCCCTGAGCTACAAAAGCCAAACATTATCACAAATTCAAATAAATGTTCTATATATTATATGTAGTATAACATGTTCATAACCACACCATGCGTATCACCATTATATATATTCATGCATGCGTCGGTTTAAAAAACTATGATCTGTTGTTCAAATATCCGAATCCACTTTTATAATGAATTATGATCTCTATTCGTTTTTTACACCCACACAATCCTCTTATCTCTGTAGCTAGAGCTAACTTTCGCTCATGCATGCACATATCCGCCTCCCTCTCACCCTCCCTCAGCATTCTCTAGCTCCATCGCACACATTTGTCATTTCTCTTTAGATCGTTCACCCACGGTGTGTGTACGCCCCCGCTCCTTCTTTTCGGCGCACACTGATTGATATACCTCTCTAGCTAGGTGTGCCTACCAGAAACACAAGCTTTCCTTCTTCTCTTCTCACCGTCCATGCATGCCCCCCACTTTCTAATACGGTTACACGCACGTGCACACTCCCGCCCCTCTTTTCATCGAGCTCATACTCGCACACTCCTTCCCCCTCAATATAGTAGGCCTCTCGCACCACCTCCTAGCCGCATCCCTCTCTCTCTCTCTCTCTCTCTATCCTTCTCTCCGGGCCTTATTTGCTTCTAACACATGCATGCATGTATACCGATTGATATCCCTACATATACCTAGGTCGACTATAACTCTTTTTCCCCATGCACCGCTCGACGTACCTCACAAGTTATGTCTCTCCCTTTCTCCGACACAGGACGATTGATCATCCTATGTAGTTACGTCTGCTTACCACAACCATATCGTCCCCCTCATCATTTGTGCATGCCTCCTGACCAGTCTCTCACAAGCACGTGCACAGACAGGCATGTATCCCCTCTCTTAATGATATTGCAGTCTTGCCCTCCGTTTGTCTAGCAGGCCTCTCCCACCATTTGTGAGAAGCAACTTCGCCACCAACCCTCCGACACTCTAGCTCTGTGTCTCTCCCAACCTTATTCCTCTCCTACACATATGCATGGATGTCGATCGATCTCCCCCAATACATAGGTAGGTCTCTCTCCTTCTCCACACATATACCAGTCATTTTACCTCTATAGTTAGGTCTCTGCCCCCCCACACACCGATAATAGAACATTGTAGGTAGGTATCCATGCCACAGAGACAAACTGCACCTATCCCCTCTCACGTTCCAGTAGGCCAACCACCCTATATCTTTGATGCGGGCACACACAAATTCGATGGCACTCTTTATCGATCGCGCACACACACACACACTTCATCCCTCTCTTCGATTCTGTGGATATCTCATGCCGATGATACCTCCACTCTCTTCTCGTGGATCGCCCCCTCTATATATGATACATCCAGGCCTCTGTTTCACACACATTGCATATGTTACATTTTTTGTTTCAGATATCATCGACACATATTCCCTGTCCATCTCTCATGCACCCCCCCCCCCAAAAAACACTCACGAACCCACACACCATATCTCTCTAGGTTTGTATCTCTCTCACACACACCCACGTATGTGGTGTATGTACACGAAGAGAATAGGTGCACGTACTCACGCTTCGTGCCCAACCACACCCGCGCGGGTACACTGTGGAGCTCAAGTACGAAATGGCAGCCCACGTGCTAATTTGAGAGCGTGTAGCGGTTGTTTACTTACGGAGGTCATGTACCACACGTGCATGAAACAAAGTTTGACTTGATGCGTTGGTGCATTATTTTTAAATAAAGTTATATTGCTCAATGACACGTACACAGAATATAAAATGATTGTTAT